>CM077666.1:52615005-53815005 GCA_039707655.1 Elymus sibiricus | reverse complement strand
AGTTTGTTCAAAAAGACACGAGACCAACTTCATATTTATCGCCTTGGCCATATCATGCTCCATAAATATTATAGTATCATTAGCATATTGCAAGATATAGACGCCCCTATCCACGAGATGTGGGATCAGCCTTCTTAGGCAGCAAAGTAATAATCTCAATGTTAAGCTTAAATAACTGAAGTTGGCCATTTAAAAGATCATGGAACATGGGCATCAAGTCTCCCTTAATAATCTCCCAACAACTCTGATAAAATTATGAGGGGAATCCATCCGGATGGGACTCCCTATTATTCTTCATCCGTGTGATGGCCTCAAAAGCCTACTTTACCGTAATGGGGGCATTGAGCACCTCATTCTCTTCTGCACAAAGCTGTGGGCTATCCCCCAATGTCCCCTCATCTAAGGACACAAAAATTGCTATCGGAGCCCCAAAGATCTTTTATCGAAGTTCAAGATGTAAAATTTAATGTTTTCGTGACCTACTATTGTACCCGCATCCTATTCAAGTTGGACAATTTCCTTTCTCGTGTGCTTTCCATGTGCAATTAGATGGAAGAACTGTGTGTAATTATCCCCTTGTACTATCTCTCGTACCTTAGCTCTTTGTGCCCATTTTATCTCGTCCTCTCTGACAGGCTTCGCAAGCTTCTCCTCAGCCTATCTTTTAGCCACTCTATCAGCCATATCGAGGGGATTCGTTTCAGCTTTTATATCGCAGTTGTTAATAAGATTGAGCAGTCTTTCTTTTTTTCACTTTCTAAAACCCACTCACCTTTTTAGCCCAACCATCAAGAATTGTCTTAAATGCCGTATTTTGAACTACCACCATTACACATTCGACTGCCCTTGGTTTTCTTTACCCCACTCCCTGGCAACAATTGCAGGAAGTCTTCCCTTTTTTCGCGAATACGCAAAGATTGCGTATCATTTCATTGATAGGAGAAGAGAAATCATACATGGATCGGTTACAAGAGCACGCGTACACGGACCGGCGCGAGCTCAACTAACCGGAGCAGTAAGGAAGAGGGCTGCTCATCCCTAGTACAACAGTGCCCTAACTCTCAAGCAAAAGGATAGCCAAGCCGTTGGCACCGGCGCGGGCCCATAAGCGCGCGTCTTCTTGAATGGATTGGGCGAGCCGCGGAACCGATGGAAGTCTTCCCTTTCGAACCACGATAATTCGACCCCGTAGCATATTTCTACCAGCCGCATGATGAAACCAATGAATTAATATCGATCTAACCACGAGCTGTCCCATAGCCGCAGGGGATTTGTTCATGCCTTCTCAGTCTTCCCGGATGCCTCCTATTTCCAACAAACATTGCACGATCTATTTTTTTTTTTCAGTTGGCATTTCTCTCTTCTCATCTGAAGACACTCGGTTGTATCCCTGCTACTTATGGGTGCATTCCAAGCTTTAGAAAAAAATGCTACTTCTGGCCAGAGTTGCGCTCTGGGGCGCTGCTTGCACTAAGCGAAGTCAAAGCTTGTATATATATCATGGTCGCCGGGACAATGAAGGAGGAATATAGTTAGGGGTGGCTCTACAAATGAAAGCTAGTCTGGGGAGTATCCATGAGAGACAGTCACGCACGTGATCGGTAAGTACTTTTTTCCCTTTGCTTTTTCGTCTGTGCATGGCATGCACATGAACATTTTTCTGACCCGGTTTCTTCTTTACTAGTAGTATATTGTTATTACCCTAAAAAGATGAGTATAATGAATTTTAAAAATTGTACTCGTGATCAGGTTAAATGCTACATCCACTATGACTGATCTGTGGTGCTATTTTTTTCTGTTATTCTTCTTTTGCGACCATCCCTTTACCTCCTCTTTGACGCTTGCCGTGTGGACTATCATGATGGAGTTTTGGATTTGGGGGTGCTCGGCATGACGGTTACCTTCCCTTTTGGCTGGGCCAGGGACCCCCCCCCCCCCCCCCCACCCGCGCCCCCTAAACTCGTCAACTTGTGGGCCTCGATCGTCTAGCCCAAGGACACAAGCAATGACCTGAAGGCTTGGCGCATACTCCTAGGTTTGCAGTATGTTTCCGCCACGATAGAACCAAATTATGTGTAACCCTTGGCATCCTTGGTATCTATATAAATCAAGATGCCAGGGCCGTAGAGAGGGGAATTCATTCACGTACGATCTCGCGGTATATCACCTATACTTTGTACCACATCCACGAGAGTTTTACCTCCTCGAGAAGGCCCGAACTTGGGTAAACGCCGTGACTTCTCTTACCATTGAGCCAAGGCTACTAGACTGGGACCTCCTACCCGAGAGCTGCCAGATTTAGCTCCGACATTGGTGGCCCATGCAGGTCCCTCCGGGTAGTCAAAGTTGTTCGATGGCGTCAATAGCCGATGATCAGATCGGCACCGACGCATCATCTTTGTCATAGCTCGGCTTGGCTGAATCATCGGAGAGGATCGAAACTCCGATACCCCGCCGAGACGTTGAGCTTGACGGACGAGAGCCCGCTGCTCTGCTCTCCCCCAGTACATTAGATCCATCAGAGGAGCAGTGGGTAATCTTCCCCCAAGCACCGACGTCATGTTAAGCTTGGGGCGGAATTTATGCCTCATCGGATCAGACCTGGAACTCGGATCCGATGACCCAATGCGGCAGCCAGATAAGCCAGTCACCGCCACGTAACCGAGAGCCATTGTTTGGTCGACCCTGGGAAGAATCTTCTCTGGTCCCGACGTCAGATCGGATCAGAACCAGATTTTATCCTGGATACTATACTCGACGAACCATGCGCAATCCACTCTACCTCCTCGGACAAACCGACCACCCAGAAACTCAGGAATTGTTGGGTCCTCCGACAAGTGGCAGAAGGAGGAGTGGTATTACTCGACAACCCAGGTGTCCAAATAAGACAAGGAGAAGCAATCAACCACCACCAAGGAGAGTACCCGTCTGAGGTTAGGGACATCCTCATGATCTATGAGACTCGCTCCTCGAGAAACCAATGAAAAAGAGCTGTTCGAGAGATCTATCATGTTGAATGTAAACCAATATTGGAACACAGGTGGTTAGATTTTCCGATCACCTTTGATCAACAAGATCAACCGAAGGTGGACTGTGGTCCTTCCGGCAAAGGACAGAAGGTGGGTGCGGCGGCAGCATGGAGGTGGACGGTGGATGGCTGGGTGGGACGGCGGCGACGACGGTCCCCGACACTCACGAGAGAAGGAAGAGACAGACTCGGCTTGCGAGATGGGGGAGGGAGAGGGAGAATATGCGCTTAGTAGTAGCGCGGGGCACGGTGGTTGTGGCACAGCCTGGGACAGACGCGCTACTATTTAGTGGGGCCTACCAGCTGGCCTCGTCTATACATAGTAGTAGCGCGGGTGTTCCACCTACGTTACAACTATCACTTAGTAGTAGTGCAGGTTCTACACCCCACGCTACTATTATGTCCTGTTGAGGGGAGCGCACGGTTGGGATCACTTAGTAGTAGCGCGTGCCTGATGTGCCTGCGCTAATACTACGCCCTACCAATGGTGCAGGGGTAATGTTCTTCGATGGTTCTAAAATGCTCGCTGGGCTTGGAGCTGGGGTGGTTCTGATCTAACCTACCGGTGATACAATGAAGTACATACTCCAGATAATATACACCAATTCCAACAATGCAGCGGAATATGAGGCACTGCTCCATGGACTTTGGATGGCAGTTTCAATGGGTATCCAACGCCTTGAGGTCCGAGACGATTCCAACTTTGTGATCTCCCAGTTCAATGGCGATTTCGATGCCAAGGACCCAAAAATTTCAGCCTATCAAGACGCAGTAATAACCATGTAGGCTTGTTTCGAGGGCCTAGAATTCCATCACATCCAGCGGGACAACAATCAAACTGCAAACAAACTGGCAAAGATGGGTGCACGAGGTGTACCCGTGCCCCATAACACCTTCCTTGAATGGTGGTTTAAACCATCCGTCAAGTGGAAAGATGATGCCGAGCCCGACAAACCAACTGACGAACCGAGCACCGAAGTGTTCACCCCGCCTGTCATAGAGCCGGACGTGGACACAGTTGGGGGCTCAGAGCTAGAAGAGACCTCTTCGGCTCATGAAATTATGACAATAATTGCACCATGGACCGAACATTTCCTTGCATACGTGATGCGCAAGGAGTTGCCAGAGGACCAGACGGATGCACGACGCATTATTCGACGATCCGCCGCTTAGAAAGTTCACGAAGGAAAACTCTACAAGTGCAGCGTCACCGGCGTCCTTCAGCGCTGCATCTCTGAAGAGGAAGGAAAGCAACTCCTATTGGAAATCCACTCTGGCACCTAGCCATCATGCAGCTCCTCGGACCTTGGAGAGTAAGGCATTCCGACCTGGCTTCTATTGGCCCAAGCATGATCCAATGCGCGGGACTTGGTTGACAAGTGTGCTGGATGCCACCTCTTTGCAAAAGTTGCAATTTGCCAGCAATAGCCATCAAAATAATCCCAATTACTTGGTTGTTTGTGGTCTGCGGGCTGGACATGGTCAGACCACACTGTAAAGGTAAGACCGAAAAAAAGTATCTGCCGGTTATGGTCAACAAATTCACCAAGAGGATTGAGGCAAAACCATATTAGCAGTAACGTGGGGTCAAACCTGCGCTACTGCTAAAAGTTCCCGCGCTACTGCTAGGAAAAAAGCCGGCGCTACTACTAGGGTTTTCCCTAGTAGTGACATATCCCTTTCCCTTTTGGAAGAAACTTTCAACTATGAAAGTGACCCTGCAACACTCCTTGCAAACCAGCCAACCAGGAGTGATATATGGGCCACTGTACGGAACTCCTCAGATTACAGTTCGGAATTTTCTCAAGAACCACGGAATATTCAGAATTTTCTTTGTTTGCTGAAGTCTTCACAGATGACAGTGTTCCAAAGACCAACAAAATGTGGGATTCTTAGTTGTCCAAAGACCACACTGATGAGGGCCTGCTAGATTCTCCCCTGCTCCAACATTAGGCTTTGAAATTGTTTGTTCATAGTTGTCCACAGAAGATGCTTAAGCTTGCATCCATGAACCTGTTTTTCTAGTTGATGTAAGAAGTGACGGATACATGAGTAGTTTTACCATAACTAACACAGCAATCCGTGCTAACTAAATACTTTCAGTAAGAAACAGAAGCATAACAAGATCTGCTGATGCTGGGATTCTTGCATCCATGCTACCTAGAAAAAAAAAAGAGTGTTAGGATCCACTGTGTAACACCCCTGATGTCATGCTGCAGTAAATCCATGCTAATGGTGCCATGTGATCACAATTAATTTTGCTAAACCTCACTTTGATCCAAACCCAGTTCAAATTCAAATTCAAATGCAAGTCAAATAATTGAATTTCCAAACAATAAAATAAAAATGTAGGTTGGGTTGAAAATATTCACTAACTAATTGTCATGTAAGAACCAACAGTTTTCAGAATAATTAAATGCCCCTAAACTATTTAAAGCTGACCCAGCAGCATTTAATTGAACCAATTTAATTTAAACAAATATTCAAACTATTCCAAATAAATTGAAACATGGTGGTCTAACTCAACACATAGCCTATTATTTTTCTGCCAAGTTCCATGTGTAACAAAATTCATTTGAAATGAAAATAAAATACAAAGCAGAAAAGAAATACAGAAAACAGAAATGCAAAAGAAAAAGAAAAAGGGAAAGGGCTCACCTGTTCACTGGGCTCTAGTCCACAGGGACAGGCCCAGCCAGCCCAGCCCACCAACCGGGTTGTCCCCTTCCTCTGTTCACCGTGCACCTCGTGGACGCAGGGCGCACGTCCATGGCGCCGATGGCCACGGGGCAGCCATCTGAAGCCTCTCCCGCGCCTACAAGGCTCCCCCTCGCTCCCCTGGAAACCCTAGCCCCCACTGACCCCTCTTCCTCGCCCCCTTCGCTCTCCTGTTTGATCTGGACGAACGCCCGAGCGCTGCCATGGCCACGCCGCCGTCGTTTGCATGGCCACAGCCGTCGCCTCGCCTCTCCGACCTGTCCGCTCGCTCCGCCTCCGTCGGCTACGCCTCCCCATCAAGCTGCACGGCGCCGGACGCCCCCGAACGCCGTCCCCGACCCCTTCTTCTCCCTCGGTCGCCGGGGATCGCCCTCGCCGTGCCATCTGTTCTGAGCCTTCCCCGAGCTCACTTTGCACCGCTATAGGCTCACGGTGAGCCTCCGCGTTGTACCCCCTATTTTCCCCTTGCCGTGCCCCCTCTAGCTCCCGTAGCCGCATAGCCCGAGCTCCTCGCCGCCGGGCATGTCGCAGCCGCGGCCACTGCTGCTAACGCTCGCGTCCGAGCACGTCTTTGTGCTCCCGGCCTTCCCTGCAACGCAACGCGACCCCCAGATCCCCTCGTCGTGCGCTCTAGCCACGATCCCGAGCTCGACCGAGCTCCGACTGCCGCCGCACTGGTCACCGCCGCCGCTGTGGACCCCCCAGGTGCCGCCGTTTGCCCCAGTCGATGCGGTCGGACATCTTCGATCGAACGCCACCGGCCGCGCTCCAAATGCAGGCCTGTGGCCAAATCCCGATCGCCTCCCGTACCAGCCACCGCGATTTTGGTCGCCGGCGGCGAAACTCCGGCGCCACCGCCATGTGGCCCTGCCACTGGGCCCTCTGGGTCACTGGCAGCTGGGTCCAAGTGGACCATGTTGACCGGTCAGCGGTCAACACTGACCTGTTGACTCAGCCCCCCGGCCCACCAGTCAGCCTCTGCTGACTGGGCTGTTGACCCAGTCAACCGGACCCACTAGTCAGCCCCTCGGTGCACTCTGGGTGCACTGCACCGGGTGCACTTAGCGTTTTTGCTATTTTAATTCGAATTAATAATAAATTACAGAAAAATATAAAAAATGATTAAAACTTTGAAAATTAATAGAAAATAAACCGTAAGTCAGATGAAAATAATTTATATATGAAAAATGATCAGAAAAATACGACGAATCCGAATATGCCATCCACATACCTGCCACACCCCTCTAACATAGTGAACATCGACATTTTGCCCCTGGATCGAAATACCGCAAAAATACCTGGAGTTGGGAAAACATTGCCGGATGTTTTCCCTCTTCTTTTAAATTGTTTAGGATCCACTAGAGCATATCACCATCACATATTGCCATGACAATCATTGTGTTGCATTTGATTGCTCCGTTATTTATCTGTTTCCCCCTTCCCCTCTATTCTTTTAATAGACCCCGAGACTGCCGGTGACACCCAGTACGACTACGTCGATGACGACCCGTCCTACTCAACAGAGCATCCAGGTAAGCAAAACCCCCGTTATCATCCAGATATCACCCATTCTTTCCCTCTTATTCCTGTAAAAGATTTTGCTACTGTTGATGTTCCGGTAGCTCCTATTCTGATGCATAGCCTATTTTTGTAACCTGATGTTGACACTTTACATGTTGTCCTATATGCTTAGTATAACTGAGTTAGTGTCCCATCAGTGGCCCTACACCCTTGTCCGTGTTGCCTTGAGCTACCAGTTGGGTTGTCCGAGATATTGGATCATTGTACCAAGACCCAAACAACCCCTAAAGGCCCTTACCATTGTACGAATCTACCGAGCCGTATCAAGTGTGATCTACCGAGGATGATTCCTTGTATTTCACTCTCGATGACGACTATGTAGTGTAGCACATCTAGTGTGATCTACCGAGGGTGATTCCTCGTATTTCACACTAGGTGATGACTCTGCCGTGTAGTATATATGACTCTACCGAGACGTATCAAGTGTGATTTACCGAGGGTGATTCCTTGTATTTCACTCTCGATGACGACTTTGTAGTGTAGCACATCTAGTGTGATCTATCGAGGGTGATTCCTCGTACTTCACTCTCGGTGATGTCTCTGTCATGCGTTATATCAAGTGTAAACCTATCGAGGGTGATTCCTCCGGTTTCACCTCGATGGCATGGACCTGAACCCCGACAGTTACTATGATTAAAGGCAGGTCGGCCCTAAGGGTACCCGCGAGAGATATGTGGCGGAATGACAGGGCAGGTGGAGACCACCTAGGAGAGAGCTGGGGCTCGTCCCTGGTCATGGTCCGCGAGTTACCTAGTCCGAGCGACGGCCCTGGTCATCTCCGCGAGTTGCTAATAATACACTAACGGATTTGGGTATTTGATATGAGTTGGGCTACGTGCCTTTACGCACTAACCACCACGTGGGATAAGTTATGGGCACTCCACGTCGTACATTCCTTCCGAAAGCGATCCAAATATCACAGTTCATAGATGCGGGCTGATTGTTGGGGTGATCTGGAAGCGCCTGATTTGTATAAAGAGGTAGCCAGGATTGGTCCCCGGCCAGTCTCGCAATGTGCAGGAGTGCAAAGGGTGATGGGCCCATGAGCCCTTCGCACTTAGGATTTAGACTGGCGAGCTGACCTCTCTGGTGAGTCTAGGTTGGTCTACGGCGTGTCGATCACCCTGATGTCGGGCATTACCCAGAAAAGTGTGTCTGGACAGGGGTAATCGTGCGTGTTGGGCTATGTGGTGCACCCCTGCAGGGAAGATATATCTATTCGAATAGCCATGTCCACGGTAACAGGACGCTAGGAGTTGTATCCTGATCAACTACATTTTGAACTGGATACTATATTGAAACTTAAATGATGTTCTACTCCGGGATCGCTTTCTTGCAGGGTAGTTGAGGAAGGATCTCAAAGCATTGTTGATATAAACATGTTACTACATATTATTATATGCTCCTCTCTTCTACATCTGCAAGATGATGGCCGCCGATGCTTAGTCTTCGATAGGATGAGCTTCTCCCCCTTATTCTGGCATGTTGGAAATATGCCATAGAGGCAATAATAAAATGGTTATTATTATATTTCCTTGTTCATGATAATTGTCTATTGTTCATGCTATAATTGTATTAACCGGAAACCGTGATACATGTGTGAATACATAGACCACAACATGTCCCTAGTGAGCCTCTAGTTGACTAGCTCGTTGATCAATAGATGGTTATGGTTTCCTGACCATGGACATTGGATGTCGTTGATAACGGGATCACATCATTAGGAGAATGATGTGATGGACAAGACCCAATCCTAAGCATAGCACAAGATCGTGTAGTTCGTCTGCTAAAGCTTTTCTAATGTCAAGTATCATTTCCTTAGACCATGAGATTGTGCAACTCCCGGATACCGTAGGAATACTTTGGGTGTATCAAACGTCACAACGTAACTGGGTGGCTATAAAGGTGCACTACGGGTATCTCCGAAAGTGTCTGTTGGGTTGGCACGAATCGAGACTGGGATTTGTCACTCCGTATGATGGAGAGGTATCTCTGGGCCCACTCGGTAAGACATCGTCGTAATGAGCTCAATGTGACTAAGGAGTTAGCCACGGGATGATGTATTACGGAATGAGTAAAGAGACTTGCCGGTAACGAGATTGAACAAGGTATAGGGATACCGACGATCGAATCTCGGGCAAGTATCATACCGGTAGACAAAGGGAATTGTATACGGGATTTATTGATTCCCCGACATCGTGGTTCATCCGATGAGATCATCGTGGAGCATGTGGGAGCCAACATGGGTATCCAGATCCCGCTGTTGGTTATTGGCCGGAGAGGTGTCTCGGTCATGTCTACGTGTCTCCCGAACCCGTAGGGTCTACACACTTAAGGTTCGATGACGCTAGGGTTATAGGGAAATAATGTACGTGGTTACCGAAGGTTGTTCGGAGTCCCGGATGAGATCCCGGACGTCACGAGGAGCTCCGGAATGGTCCGGAGGTAAAGATTCATATATAGGAAGTGAGGTTTTGGTCACCGAAAGTGTTTCGGGTATTATCGGTAACGTACCGGGACCACCGGAAGGGTTCCGGGGGTCCACCAAGTGGGGCCACCAGCCCCAGAGGGCTGCATGGGCCACAAGTGGGAGGAAACCAGCCCCTAGGTGGGCTGGTGCGCCCCCCACAAGGGCCCAAGGAGCAGCAAGGGAGGAGAGGGGGCAAACCCTAGGCGCAGATGGGCCCTAGGCCCACCCTAGGGCGCAGCCCCTCCCTCTCCCTCTCTGGCCGCCACACCAGATGGGATCTGGGGCTGCCGCCAGCCCCTAGGGTGGGAACCCTAGGGCGCAGCCCTCCCTCCTCCTCCTCCTATATATATGTGGGGTTTTGGGGCTGCTAGACACAAGTTTCTCCCTCCAAGGCGCAGCCCCTCCTCCTCTCTACACCTCCTCCTCCGCAGTGCTTAGCGAAGCTCTGCCGGATCGCCACAAGCTCCACCACCACAACGCCGCTGTGCTGCTGCTGGAGCTCTTCCCTAACCTCTCCTTCTCCCTTGCTGGATCAAGGCGTTGGAGACGTCACCGGGCTGCACGTGTGTTGAACGCGGAGGCACCGTTGTTCGGTGCTAGATCGGAATCGACCGCGATCTGAATCGCTGCGAGTACGACTCCACCAACCGCGTTCTTGTAACGCTTCCGCTTTGCGATCTTCAAAGGTATGAAGATGCAATCTCATCTCTCTCGTTGCTGGTTTTCTCCATAGATTGATCTTGGTGAACGTAGGAAAATTTTTGAATTCTGCTACGATCCCCAACAGTGGCATCATGAGCTAGGTCTATGCGTAGATTCCATGCACGAGTAGAACACAATTGTTGTGGGCGTTGATTTGACAATTTGCTTGCCGCTACTAGTCTTATCTTGATTCGGCGGTATTGTGGGATGAAGCGGCCCGGACCGACCTTACACGTACGCTTACGTGAGACTGGTTCCACCGACTGACATGCACTTGATGCATAAGGTGGCTGGCGGGTGTCTGTCTCTCCCACTTTAGTCGGATCGGATTCGATGAAAAGGGTCCTTATGAAGGGTAAATAGCAATTGGCATATCACGTTGTGGCTTTCACGTAGGTAAGAAACGTTCTTGCTAGAAACCTATAGCAGCCACGTAAAAACCTGCAACTACAAATTAGAGGACGTCTAACTTGTTTTTGCAGCATGTGCCTTGTGATGTGATATGGCCAAAAGGATGTGATGTGATGCATTGTGATGTATGAGATTGATCATGTTCTTGTAATAGGATTCACGACTTGCATGTCGATGATTATGACAACCGGCAGGAGCCATAGGAGTTGTCTTATTTTATTGTATGACCTGCGTGTCAATCATAAACGCCATGTAATTACTTTACTTTATTGCTAAACGTTAGCCATAGTAGTAGAAGTAATAGTTGGCGACACAACTTCATGAAGACACAATGATGGAGATCATGATGATGGTGATCATGGTGTCGTGCCGGTGACAATGATGATCATGGTGCCCCGAAGATGGAGATCAAAGGAGCAAGATGATATTGGCCATATCATGTCACTATATTGATTGCATGTGATGTTTATCATGTTTTACATCTTATTTGCTTAGAACGGCGGTAGCATAAATAAGATGATCCCTCACTAAAAATTTCAAGAAATGTGTTCCCCCTAAGTGTGCACCGTTGCGAAGGATCGTTGTTTCGAAGCACCACGTGATGATCGGGTGTGATAGATTCTCACGTTCGCATACAACGGGTGTAAGCCAGATTTACACACGCAAAACACTTAGGTTGACTTGACGAGCCTAGCATGTACAGACATGGCCTCGGAACACGGAGACCGAAAGGTCGAACATGAGTCGTATAGAAGATGCGATCGACATGGAGATGTCCACCATTGATGACTAGTTCGTCTCACGTGATGATCGGACACGGCCTAGTTGATATGGATCATGTGTCACTTAGATGACTAGAGGGATGTCTATCTGAGTGGGAGTTCATTAAATAATTTGATTAGATGAACTTAATTATCATGAACTTAGTCTAAAATTGCCTTTACAATCTATCTTGTAGATCCAATGGCCCACGCTAATGTTGCCCTCAACTTCAACGCGTTCCTAGAGAAAACCAAACTGAAAGACGATGGAAGCAACTATACGGACTGGGTCCGTAACTTGAGGATCATCCTCATAGCTTCCAAGAAAGCCTATGTCCTTGATGCACCGCTAGGTGACCCACCCGTTTTACCAGCAACTCAAGACGTTACGAACGCCTGGCAGTCGTGTACTGATGACTACTCCCTGGTTCAGTGCGGCATGCTTTACAGCTTAGAACCGGGGCTCCAAAAGCGTTTTGAGCAACACGGAGCATATGAGATGTTCCAAGAGCTGAAGATGGTCTTCCAAGCTCATGCCCGGGTCGAGAGATATGAAGTCTCCGACAAGTTCTTCAGTTGTAAGATGGAGGAGAATAGTTCTGTCAGCGAGCATATACTCAAAATGTCTGGGTTGCACAACCGCTTGTCACAGCTGGGAGTTAATCTTCCGGATGACTCGGTTATTGACAGAATCCTCCAGTCGCTCCCACCTAGCTATAAGAGCTTTGTGATGAACTACAATATGCAAGGGATGGAGAAATCTATTCCTGAGTTATATTCTATGCTGAAATCAGCGGAGGTGGAAATCAAAAAGGAACATCAAGTGTTGATGGTGAATAAGACCACTAGTTTCAAGAAAGGCAAGGGTAAGAAGAGCTCAAAGAAGGACGGCAAAGCAGTTGCCGCGCCCGGTAAATCAGTTGCCGGGAAGAAGAAGCCTAAGAATGGACCCAAGCCTGAGACTGAGTGCTTTTATTGCAAGGGTACCGGTCACTGGAAGCGGAACTGCCCCAAGTACTTAGCGGATAAGAAGGCCGGCAACATCAAAGGTATATATGATATACATGTTATTGATGTGTACCTTACCAGCACTCGTAGTAGCTCCTGGGTATTTGATACCGGTGCGGTTGCTCATATTTGTAACTCAAAACAGGAGCTGCAGAATAAGCGGAGACTGGCGAAGGACGAGGTGACGATGCGCGTCGGGAATGGTTCCAAGGTCGATGTGATCGCCGTCGGCACGCTACCTCTACATCTACCTTCAGGATTAGTTTTAAACCTCAATAATTGTTATTTAGTACCAGCTTTGAGCATGAACATTGTATCTGGATCTCGTTTGATGCGAGATGGCTACTCATTTAAATCTGAGAATAATGGTTGTTCTATTTATATGAGTGATATGTTTTATGGTCATGCTCCGCTGGTCAATGGTTTATTCTTATTGAATCTCGAACGTGATGTTACACATATTCATAGTGTGAATACCAAACGATGTAAGGTTGATAATGATAGTCCCACATACCTGTGGCACTGCCGCCTTGGTCATATTGGTGTCAAACGCATGAAGAAACTCCATGCAGATGGACTTTTGGAGTCTCTTGATTATGAATCATTTGACACGTGCGAACCATGCCTCATGGGCAAGATGACTAAGACTCCGTTCTCCAGAACAATGGAGCGAGCGACCAACTTATTGGAAATAATACATACCGATGTATGCGGTCCAATGAGCGTTGAGGCTCGCGGTGGTTATCGTTATGTTCTCACCCTCACTGATGACTTAAGTAGATATGGGTATGTCTATTTAATGAAACACAAGTCTGAAACCTTTGAAAAGTTCAAGGAATTTCAGAGTGAGGTAGAGAATCAACGTGACAAGAAAATAAAGTTCTTACGATCTGATCGTGGGGGAGAATATTTGAGTCACGAGTTTGGCACGCACTTAAGAAAATGTGGAATTGTTTCACAACTCACGCCGCCTGGCACACCTCAGCGTAACGGTGTGTCTGAACGTCGTAATCGCACTTTATTGGATATGGTGCGATCTATGATGTCTCTTACTGATTTACCGCTATCATTTTGGGGATATGCATTAGAGACTGCCGCATTCACTTTAAATAGGGCACCGTCCAAGTCCCTTGAGACGACACCGTATGAATTATGGTTTGGGAAGAAACCTAAGCTGTCGTTTCTGAAAGTTTGGGGATGCGATGCTTATGTCAAGAAACTTCAACCTGAAAAGCTCGAACCCAAATCGGAAAGGTGCGTCTTCATAGGATACCCTAAGGAAACTATTGGGTATACCTTCTACCTTAGATCCGAAGGCAAGGTCTTTGTTGCCAAGAATGGATCCTTTCTAGAAAAAGAGTTTCTCTCGAAAGGAGTGAGTGGGAGGAAAGTAGAACTTGATGAGGTAACTGTACCCCCTGTCGAACCGGAGAGTAGCGCAGCACAAGAAAATGTTTCTGTGGTGCCTGCACCGGGTAGAGAGGAAGTTAATGATGATGATCATGAAACTTCGGATCAAGTTGCTACTGAACTTCGTCGGTCCACAAGGACACGTTCCGCACCAGAGTGGTACGGCAACCCTGTCCTGGAAGTCATGTTGTTGGACAACAGTGAACCTTCGAACTATGAAGAAGCAATGGCGGGCCCGGATTCCAACAAATGGCTTGAAGCCATGAAATCCGAGATAGGATCCATGTATGAGAACAAAGTATGGACTTTGGTGGACTTGCCCGATGATCGGCGAGCCATAGAAAATAAATGGATCTTTAAGAGGAAGACTGACGCGGATGGTAATGTGACCATCTATAAGGCTCGGCTTGTCGCTAAGGGTTATCGACAAGTTCAAGGAATTGACTACGATGAGACCTTCTCACCCGTAGCGATGCTGAAGTCCGTCCGAATCATGTTAGCAGTTGCCGCATTTTATGATTATGAGATTTGGCAAATGGACGTCAAGACGGCATTCCTTAACGGTTTCCTTAAGGAAGAACTGTATATGATGCAGCCGGAAGGTTTTGTCGATCCTGAGAATGCTAACAAGGTATGCAAGCTCCAGCGCTCCATCTATGGGCTGGTGCAAGCATCTCGGAGTTGGAACATTCGCTTTGATGAGGTGATCAAAGCGTTTGGGTTTATACAGACTTATGGAGAAGCCTGTATTTACAAGAAAGTGAGTGGGAGCTCTGTAGCATTTCTCATTTTATATGTGGATGACATATTGTTGATGGGAAATGATATAGAATTGTTGAAAAGCATAAAGGCCTACTTGAATAAGTGTTTTTCAATGAAGGACCTTGGAGAAGCTGCTTATATATTAGGCATCAAGATCTATAGAGATAGATCGAGACGCCTCATTGATCTTTCACAAAGCACATACCTTGACAAGATATTGAAGAAGTTCAATATGGATCAGTCTAAGAAGGGGTTCTTGCCTGTGTTGCAAGGCGTGAGATTGAGCACGGCTCAATGCCCGACCACGGCAAAAGATAGAGAAAAGATGAGTGTCATCCCCTATGCCTCAGCCATAGGCTCTATTATGTATGCCATGCTGTGTACCAGACCTGATGTGAACCTAGCCATAAGTTTGGTGGGGAGGTACCAAAGTGATCCCGGAATGGAACACTGGACAGCGGTCAAGAACATCCTTAAGTACCTGAAAAGGACTAAGGATATGTTTCTCGTTTATGGAGGTGCCGAAGAGCTCGTCGTAAAGGGTTACGTCGATGCTAGCTTCGACACAGATCCGGATGACTCCAAGTCACAAACCGGATACGTGTATATTTTGAATGGAGGAGCAGTCAGCTGGTGCAGTTGCAAGCAGAGCGTCGTGGCAGCATCTACATGTGAAGCGGAGTACATAGCTGCTTCGGAAGCGGCACAGGAAGGAGTCTGGATGAAGGAGTTCATCACCGACCTAGGAGTGATTCCCAATGCGTCGGGACCGATGACTCTCTTCTGTGACAACACTGGAGCTATTGCCATTGCAAAGGAGCCCAGGTTTCACAAGAAGACCAAGCACATCAAGCACCGCTTCAACTCCATACGTGGTTACATACAGGATGGAGATATAGATATTTGTAAAGTGCATACGGATCTGAATGTCGCAGATCCGTTGACTAAACCTCTTCCACGAGCAAAACATGATCAGCACCAGAACTCTATGGGTGTTCGATTCATCACAATGTAACTAGATTATTGACTCTAGTGCAAGTGGGAGACTGTTGGAAATATGCCCTAGAGGCAATAATAAAATGGTTATTATTATATTTCCTTGTTCATGATAATTGTCTATTGTTCATGCTATAATTGTATTAACCGGAAACCGTGATACATGTGTGAATACATAGACCACAACATGTCCCTAGTGAGCCTCTAGTTGACTAGCTCGTTGATCAATAGATGGTTATGGTTTCCTGACCATGGACATTGGATGTCGTTGATAACGGGATCACATCATTAGGAGAATGATGTGATGGACAAGACCCAATCCTAAGCATAGCACAAGATCGTGTAGTTCGTCTGCTAAAGCTTTTCTAATGTCAAGTATCATTTCCTTAGACCATGAGATTGTGCAACTCCCGGATACCGTAGGAATACTTTGGGTGTATCAAACGTCACAACGTAACTGGGTGGCTATAAAGGTGCACTACGGGTATCTCCGAAAGTGTCTGTTGGGTTGGCACGAATCGAGACTGGGATTTGTCACTCCGTATGACGGAGAGGTATCTCTGGGCCCACTCGGTAAGACATCGTCGTAATGAGCTCAATGTGACTAAGGAGTTAGCCACGGGATGATGTATTACGGAACGAGTAAAGAGACTTGCCGGTAACGAGATTGAACAAGGTATAGGGATACCGACGATCGAATCTCGGGCAAGTATCATACCGGTAGACAAAGGGAATTGTATACGGGATTGATTGAATCCCCGACATCGTGGTTCATCCGATGAGATCATCGTGGAGCATGTGGGAGCCAACATGGGTATCCAGATCCCGCTGTTGGTTATTGGCCGGAGAGGTGTCTCGGTCATGTCTACGTGTCTCCCGAACCCGTAGGGTCTACACACTTAAGGTTCGATGACGCTAGGGTTATAGGGAAATAATGTACGTGGTTACCGAAGGTTGTTCGGAGTCCCGGATGAGATCCCGGACGTCACGAGGAGCTCCGGAATGGTCCGGAGGTAAAGATTCATATATAGGAAGTGCGGTTTTGGTCACCGGAAGTGTTTCGGGTATTATCGGTAACGTACCGGGACCACCGGAAGGGTTCCGGGGGTCCACCAAGTGGGGCCACCAGCCCCAGAGGGCTGCATGGGCCACAAGTGGGAGGAAACCAGCCCCTAGGTGGGCTGGTGCGCCCCCCACAAGGGCCCAAGGCGCAGCAAGGGAGGAGAGGGGGCAAACCCTAGGCGCAGATGGGCCCTAGGCCCACCCTAGGGCGCAGCCCCTCCCTCTCCCTCTCTGGCCGCCACACCAGATGGGATCTGGGGCTGCCGCCAGCCCCTAGGGTGGGAACCCTAGGGCGCAGCCCTCCCTCCTCCTCCTCCTATATATATGTGGGGTTTTGGGGCTGCTAGACACAAGTTTCTCCCTCCAAGGCGCAGCCCCTCCTCCTCTCTACACCTCCTCCTCCGCAGTGCTTAGCGAAGCTCTGCCGGATCGCCACAAGCTCCACCACCACAACGCCGCTGTGCTGCTGCTGGAGCTCTTCCCTAACCTCTCCTTCTCCCTTGCTGGATCAAGGCGTTGGAGACGTCACCGGGCTGCACGTGTGTTGAACGCGGAGGCACCGTTGTTCGGTGCTAGATCGGAATCGACCGCGATCTGAATCGCTGCGAGTACGACTCCACCAACCGCGTTCTTGTAACGCTTCCGCTTTGCGATCTTCAAAGGTATGAAGATGCAATCTCATCTCTCTCGTTGCTGGTTTTCTCCATAGATTGATCTTGGTGAACGTAGGAAAATTTTTGAATTCTGCTACGATCCCCAACATGGCATTTCTGCAGTATAGTCCAAAGACATAGCCCTATTCCTTTGATAACGATGCATACTTAGTATAGATCTGATGTAAGTCTTGCGAGTACTTCGAATGAGTACTCACGGTTGCTTTGCTACCCCTTTTCTTCCTTTTCCCGTTTGTTGCGATCAGATGTTAGAGCCCAAGAGCCGGAGACCACCTATGGTGCCTACTACTACGTGGAGACCGATGACAAGGAGTAGTTAGGAGGTCCCAGGCGGGAGGCTGTTGTTTTGCTCAGCCTTCTTAAGGCAAACTTGTCTAACTATGTCTGTACTCAGATAATATTTGCTTTGTTGACTGATGTATTATGGGTCAACGTGACCCCGGGCTTGTAATATAAAGATTTATGTTTATCCTTTGTGTCATAGAGTTGTGTTGTGATATTGACATGAGTCACCGTTTGTGATCGTGCATGATGCGTGTATCATTAGAGCACCATTATAAACGGGGGCATCACACACTGAAATAAAGGTATACTGAATTTTCGGAAACTCACTGAAGCACGACGGCGTCCACGGCGTGGCCGGCCGCGGCATCCGACCGGCCCGCCGGCCGGGGAGCAGCATCCGTCCGCCTGGTCTTCCTAGGAACTACGAGCCGACCTAGTTGCCGCCCCTCCCAAGTCATAAAGTCCGCGGTCGGCGACCAACTACGTCAACAACCAAGAACAGCGACGGTGGGGCTGTATGGTGCAGCAGGACTCGGCTAGGCAGCGCGGCGGCCTGTCCGACCTTGGCAGGGAGTCGCCAGTCGGTCTCCGTCAATGACGAATCACCCCGCGGCCCGGAGCACGAGCGACGCGTGGCCGCCATGGGAGGTTCAAGAAGGAGATTGGGATCGATTCTCTTCGTACTGAGAGGAGACGACCACTGGGTCCCACAAATCAGCCGAATTTTAATGAAAGTTCATTTTGCAAAAAAGAGAGTTTCTTTTAGATATCTAATGTACTACCATATCTCTAAGCTTCCAGGGTTACCTAGAAAAGAAACTAAGCTCAAGCCTCTCATTTAACTCAGGACATTGATTTTGGATTATGTTCGCAATAGTTGACTTGATCAATGATTTTTTGAAGGAGCTCTCTCATTCAAATGAGGTGTTTAATTTTAAATTTGATTCATGATCTTGACTGGCCAATGATTTCTCAAATAAATTGACAAAAACCAGCTTACAAAAATATATCAGTATCGCGTACGCTCGCATCATCTGACCAAAATAAATGCCAAAATGCAACACCATAGCACCAACGATTCCCCCTCAGCCAGCTGATAATCACGGTGCATCCGCCGCCACGTGCGCTCGCCACTGGTCCTCCTATGGGACCAACCACCACATTGATTCTAAGAACCATGCGCAGTATTCTTAAAAAATCTACCCCACATACGTCGCACACCTTATCCTGTTTCTCTACTCGTTCGTCGCTGCCGTTGGATCCCTTGCGCCGCGCCATGTTCGTGTCGTTGCCCCACCGTGAGACCCTATGCCCAGCCTCCTCTTCTTCTTCGCCTCCCCCTCTTCCTCCCTCCTCCATCTCCCTCTACCCTCGCAGCCCTCTGTCCTCTCCAGATCGCGTGGTGGCTTACTGTGCTCGAGCTCGTGCGGGGAGGGCGCGCGTTGCCGCCTCTCGGCGGCCGGTGAACTCTTCTTTTTTCCCCTTTGCCCTCCGCTCACGCACTTTTCATGAGGCCTCGCGCTACAGCAGCTGCTCCCGCAGCATGAAGGCAAGTGCAGACACCCGTTTCTGTAACAACGGTGTTGTTGCAAATCTCGGCGGTGAACGACTACTTTGATGTGACACGACTCTATTTTGTAGAAATAATCCTGCGACAAGACCTTGCTGCATAAAAAATCTGCAACAAGACGGTTGTAACAAAAAAAAATCTAATATAAATCTGCGATAAGACGTCTGTTGCAAAAAATTCCGCAACAAGATGTCTGTTGCCTAAAAGTTTTGCAACAAGGCATGTGTTGCAATGGTGGATAGTAACGTTCGGCCGCTCAATGCATCAAATTTGATGGCTCGCGGCCCGGCCTGTAACACCCGTGATAATTAGATTAAGCAAAGAAATACAGTAGTAATATTTTAAGCTAATTATAGAGATTATTGGATGGATTGATAGCTTGGCCTAATAAAATATATCATGGATGCCATTGTTTAACAATTAGTACTAGTTGGTTAGAACCCAAATGCATGTACACGTAAGGGTCAAGGCAGACTTTTATTTTCCTTAAACCGTGAGAAGGGTTAGACCAGATATTTTGCTGAGCAAGTAGCCGGCGGTAGGAAGTGTCGAGGTGGCAAATGCAACATTTGTCTAGTACATGGAAATGATTAGGCTGCTGACACAGGTACAGGCCAGCAAGCTTATCTATTCCTGTCGATAAAGCCATAGCCCCCCCCCCCCCCCCCCCCCCCGCCCCCGCGGGCGGCGGGCGAACCCCCCTTCTCCTCCAGCCCCCTCCCCGCCGTTCTCCCCTGCCGCCGCCACCGGCGTGGTCCGCCGGGCCCTCCCCGCGCGCGTAGGGAGGCGCGGGGGCCTCCAGATGGTGGCGGTGTGGCTCGGTGGCGCGGATCCCGCGGGCCTCGCGTGCCCTTGATGCGGCGGCGCGGCCGTTGGTCGCGGGGTGGCGTGGCGGTGGCGGCCGGCGGCGCCCGCGCGACACAGATCTGGGTCCTTTCCGGCTCCATCTGGGTTGGGGCAGGTCGGCGCGCGGCGGCGCTGCTCCCTGGTGGGGTGGCGAGGAGGCGGTGTATTGCGGGCGGTGGCGAGTTCGTCGGCCGGCGAGCTGAAGCGTGGCGGCAGGGCCTCTCCGGATCCTTTTGGGTCCTGCCGGGCCAGTAGGTCCCTGTTGCCGCGTCCGGTCGGCTTCGCGACGGCGGTGGAGGTTGTCCCCTCCCGTCGGTTGTGTTGTGGATGCTCCCGAGCCCATTGTCTCCTCTTCCGTCCTCCAGGTCCCGCGTCGGTACACTTAGTGAGACGGCGGAGTTGGTTCGGTGACCGTGGTGGCACATGCTGGTGGGCGGTAGGTTGGGCGGTGCACTACGGAGCGTCCGGGGTGGTGGTGGGTGTTTGGGTCGGGATAAATCCCTGGCGGCTTGTCCGGCTCCGACGCGGCGACGCCTGCGGGCACTGCAGGGCCTTCCCAAAGGGCGTCGGGTTTGCCCCTCCCCCACTACCCTCCACGTATCGGGGGAACCATAGGACTAGTCCGTGCAGCAGCGGCATCGTCGTCGCATTCCTTCTTGAAGGTGTTGCTTGGTACGCGACGCTTCGGAGTGCTAGGAGCGCAGTGGTACTTCTCCGGAGGGTGCAGCGGTTGCCGGTCATCTTCGCATTGTTGATCTGCCGGTGTCGGTATTTGTTTCTCTTTCTTTCTTCTCTTGTTTTTTTCCTTTGGGCTAGTTTGTGCTGCGGTCCCATCGTGTTTGATGTATCGGTTAGTTGCTTTATAATATAAAACGGGGAAACCCTTTATCGTCATAAAGACATACGTGTGTGCAAGAGCTCAGATGGGTGGTAGATATTTTAGATAACACCGCATGCATCGCTATCCCTTGCACGGTTGCACACCTATATAAAGGGCGGAGGGCCGGGTAGCTAGACCTCACACCACAACCATCGTTTTTCTCTTCACTGGACGGAATAGTAGTAGCGCCGTAGCCGTTGGTGCAGAGCAGACGCTAGAAATCTTGCTGCTGTGTTGCGATAATCAGGAGAAGTCAAGCACGTTCCATCTAGCCCCTCTAGATGTCCTGCTCCTTCTCTCTCTTTACTCATGCCATGCTGCCGTAGCTAGTACTTCTCTGTATAGCTAGACTGTAGCACTATTTTTGTTGTAAACTAGCAAAGTGGTCCGCTTGATACGCGGGCTAGAATTTTATGAAGTTTAATAATGAGAACATATTATTTGATTTGCCTAAACAAAATAGGAACTGTATATGATGACATTTACAGATATAAGATTTCTGCGAACATAGTTTTGTCTTGGCTATTTTTGCTTATTTATTTCAATATATACATTTAAATTTTATTCATTCATCATTTACCTTCTGATTATGCATGCCATAATAACTGTATTTTTTATGATCGATAGTTTTGGGCAAATTATCTTTGTAGCATTTTCCCAGCATTTTTTATCATATTCTATTGTAACATTTTTTTTGTTTAGACAAAAAAATTATTGTTCTCATTGTTAACTTCTTATTATATATAGTTTGATTTCTAATAAGTTAACATCTTATGTGAGCATTTATCTTGTTTCATGCTATCTCTATAAGGTTTTTTTTTCTTATTCTTACGGAAGCCCTCGAAAGTAATTGGTAGCAGATTGTTAATCCGAATTCTATGTTTGCGTGAAAATGACAAGTTGAAACTATTTAACTGATCCTTCTTTTTTATAAACGAACTTATGGTATTTTTAGTATGCAACTAAAATTAATTTATTTGAGAGAACAGAGAAGATACTTATTGTAAGCAATTGCTCCTTACTTTGGTGACATGCAACATAGTGCAATCATTAGAAAATGATTCACCAGACACTTAGTAGTACGACGACTCTACCATAGCTTTGAGTTTGAACTTCTAAGGGACACGGTAGAAGTAACAATGAATAGCACATGCATGGTTTGTCTCACGCAGTCATTCTGAAACAGGCAGTAAAGAGCGATGAATATTTCTGGGCTTCGCAGAGTTCCACCAATGACATCACCCATGAACAAAAATATCTTTTATTTCCATAGAAAAACAAACATATAGCATACTGTACATTAAGACATTTAGAGTACCAAATGGTCTATATTATACACGCAACTGTACTTGTAGAGTATAAGAAATTTGATTGTAACTCCGGTGCATCTTTAAATCCATATGCTTTCAAAAGAAAATAAGATCACATTAGTTTAGCTTGCAAAATCATATTAGATACCTACATATGGTTAATCTCGGGGGAAAATGCTAGTGGTAGCGATAGTGACACACGAATCTAAATCTGCAGAACCGATATGACCATATTTAATGTGCTAAGAAAGTTCATGTTAGGTCAATGTCTCTTCACGATTACACATCTTAGAATAAAGATCTAAACTATAATCCAACGCCTCGTATATTCGCAGTCCTATAGAACACAAAAGGCATGAATGAACAAAATAGTTTTTTATGCAAAAATAACATCAGTGGAAGGCGGTCGTACAAAATGGAGGAGAGGAATTGCAGATGCACCAACCGCACAAGGGCGGATGGGCCTAAACATCACAATGACACAAATGGGTATATAGGAACTTTGGTGCCAGATCCATTGTTACTTTGTTAGTTTCATGCAAACAAAACACTCGGCATGAATTTCCTAGAACAAATACTATTGACTTTAAGCATCCTAATGGTAATTAAAGATGTTGGTGTTAAAACTTTTCTTTGGCATGTATTGATTAGACACAATGTGATGGTAGGTAAACATGTAAGAGTAATTGTTTTTTTAATCAATTAATTGCATATCTGAAACTCGCGTTGGCACCCTATGCAGTCTCAATGTTCCCATCATCATAGTTTTCTTACTCGCCATCTATCCACATGTGCCATCGTATATTTTCAGTACCACTACAATTTCCATGGGGTGCTTCAGTTCGTATATGCTTATACTTTTCACATTTTGTTCATAGCCAGCACACTAAATCGTGTGACACCTTAGCAGCTATCTAACTGTACCAGAGCTATAAAACACCATATGGTCCACAAAGGCATACCACAATACCAAGCACCATTTGTATTTAATTTCATAATGCTAACACAACTAAAAGCATGAATGCACCACAGTTCATCGTGATCCTTCTATAATGTATGGAAATTACATTTGTTATATAAAAATAAGAACTTACTACAAATGAACTGACTATCCCGTCTTACCTTTTTTTACATTCACAATTTCAGGTGTGAAGAAGTAATAATCATTGTGAATGAGAACATCATGGCATACAATGCCATTTTCATTGTCTATGTGACATTGGGGCTGTAGAACTTCATTTTCATAAGAAATCAAACTACTAGATTACTCCACCAAATATGAGATTAAATAAAACCAAAGGGAATAAATTCAAACCTACAATCACGATACCAGAAGATGAATTGTGTCTAATATAAAATCTTCTAACCCATTAGTCCAGAATCCATAAAACGATGATGTACAATAAAAGTTCCGGTGTTGGTAGATGCTCTCTCGTAATAAAATATGCCCACTTATATGTATTTACGACCATTTAAGGCTTATGAGACTTTTAGTACTACCTAATAGAAAAGTATTGGTACAAACATAACACATACTAAATTCTATACTTATTATAACTATTAAAATGATGACAACTCTTGCATGTGAGAAAGTAATTTGAATCAAAGGAGTTGCACGCAGTCAGACACATGCATGTATCGCCCATGATCTGAACTCTAGTGCATCCTCATAGAGAAAAACAAATTTTAGCACCAAAAACCTGTTGGCAGTTTCTAGATTTATCCATGAGATCAAGATTTGGTAACACAATAGACGGACTTATCTTTACACAAATACTTTATAGTTCCAGTTTTAATATAGCTAGGAACTCAGAAAGACATGTAAGACTTGGTTTATGAAAGGCACCCTAACCCAAAACTAATGAGTATTGCTAATACAAACTGGCTCTCCACACATCTCAAGAACTTGTGCACTTGATCTCACCCTGAGATTGATTAAAATAGCTCTGAAAGTCCCAAATTGACCTAACCCCTCCTAATTAACTACTCTCATGGCGCGCTGAGATGCTCGCCGTGGCGCGCACGCTAGCAGCCGAGACTTGTGGAGCGACAACGGAGCTGGTGAGGGTCATCACGTAGGGAAAGCTCATCCACGCCGACGACTCCGCCGCTCCGTCCCTTGCCCTCTTCTCAGAACCAACACGGCTAGGAGGCGATACGATGTTGTAGTTGCAGCCATCTGCTGACCTGCAAGTGAGTCACCGACACCCACAAGCAAGTGCTAGTATGCTACTCTCCAATTCTCGATGTTGTGGTTTGGAGATGTACGGATGTAGCATCGCAATTAGCAGTGATTTAGCTACATAATCAGTGAAATACTAAAAAAGTGGGACATATCTACTTATTTTTCTGGAGAAACCCTATTTTATTTAGCGTCTGCTATAGCGTGCTATAGCATCTACAACGTCTGGAGGAGGCCGACGCTAAGTCACATAGTGCGCTATTCTTTCCTTGATTTTAGTACAATTTCGTTTCAAGTTTCAACCTGAACTTTCTGCAAGGTCGAATTCCTGGTTTCGTCATATGAGATGATTGTCCGTTGTGTTGACAGCAATTACAGAAGCTTGCTGTAATTGTGTACCTCCATCTCAAAAATATTTTACATACCAACTCCTATGTGTGCCATTAATAATTCGAACGCGTCTGTGGATTAGCAAGCATGATTGATCTGTCAGGTTGAAGTACGTCCATGGAAGAACCATGTAAGCCAGCAGTAAAACTCTTTAATTACAAATGGGGCTCAAGTTTCCCTATCTCTGAAGGTACTCAGACACAACGCTGGCTGTTCTTGTCTAGCCATAGTTAGTCATTGTAGTTCAACTAAGAACCGAAGAAAGTAGCTTTTCAGATTAAATTAGCATGGAGATTGAAGAATATGCATACCTTTGTACATAGATGAATAGTTTTGATGCAGTCTAAGGTTGCGTAGATCCAATACAACGATGATGCGGTTGCATAGATCCATTAGGGCAATGATTGAAGAAGACCAGCGCGTATTCCTTCCTCTGAACCTCGCAGGGGTTTGCTAGGGCCTTCCAGCCTCGTCTGCCTGGCGCACATATTTCTTTCCGCTGAATCACTCCCGGAATAACCCACTATGCAAGGCCGTCGGCATAGGCCGTATACCGTCGATATACCACTATGCCGACGGCAGCCGTCGGCATAGACCCGTCGGCGTCGATCTCGACGGCGTAGTCCTGTCAGACCGTCGGCATAGAAATGCCGTCGGCATACCTAGATACGCCGACGGTGTCCGTACGGCCGTCGACATAGAATACCCGTCGGCACAGAAAATCACCGGCCGTCAACTGACGTCGCCGTCACCAAGTGTCACGAATGGGGAGGTGGCACGTGGCACGTAGAAGCCGACGGCTAGGCCGTCGGCATATATTTTCATCTATGCCGACGGCCGTCGGCTTATACACGCTAGGTGTCACCTCCTGGGCGCCTTCTAGCAGTGGGCTATGCCGACGGCTAGGCCGTCGGCATATAATTTCGTCTATGCCGACGGCCTCACCGTCGGCATACGTCTGCCACGTGTCGTCAACTGGTACATCCTGGCCTTATCTATGCCGATGGCTAGGCCGTCGGCATAGATCTGTTCTGTTTTTTAAAAATTTGCTCTGTTTTTGCTGTTCTCACTCAAATTCACAGCAAAGCATATATTCATATATTGACAGCAAAGCATATATCAACATCACATCATCATCAACATCACCATCTAACGATCATCAACATCACCATCTAAAGATCATCAACATCATCATCTAAAGATCATCAACATCACCATCTAAAGATCATCATGATCTAAAGATCATCAACATCACATCGTCTAAAGATCAACATCATCATCGTCGAAACTTCATAGACATAAGTATAAGACACGGATCATCATCATCGTCATCTAAAGAACGCTAAGAAGAATGGAACATGGAAAGCTTTGCAAGACATGGAAAACATTATCGTTCATCCAAGACTAGGATCATCGCCGCTAGCACCGCCAAGACCAGCACCACCTCGCCAGACCGGAGTGGCTGGGCTCTCTGCACCGGTTCCCTACATGTTTCAAAAGAGATTGTAAGGGAAAATATAATAGTGTTGAATCAACGAGAACTAGTTGGTGAATAGTTAGGCAATGTACGAACCGGAGTCTCACTGCCTAGTGCCACCCATTCATCGAACGTGGGCACGTGTGGGGATTCTCCAGAAGGTGGTGGTGCGGGTCCCATTGGTGGTGGATCCGTGCGGTTTTGCATAGACGACCACATAGCCTGGTTGTTAGTTAACCAAGCAAACACGAAGGTCAGAAGAAATGAAAGTGCAAAATTTAGCTTGGTTCTAAGTGGGCAAAACTAACCGCCATCATCAGACAGTTGTAATCCTCGTTTGCCTTTACTCATTGCAAGTACTCCCACACCTCGACATGCTTAAGCTCGACAAAGGCCTTATATGCCTACAAAATTTAGGTTGTTTGTACGTGGGCAATGCTGAAAATAAAGTAAGAAAGTGAGAAAGAAAGAAGATAAGGGAGGAAATACTTACAGCATGCTGGCTGGCTAAGCTAGGTTGCGAACGGCCCGTACTGCCGCTCGGGCTCGGGTTGGTAGCTCGGAGCCGTGTGTAGGAGACAGAAGGAGTGATCACGCCATCGAGGCACGGGTAGCGGCCATGATACTTCGGTCGGATGGCCACCACCGCCGTCTCGTCGGTCTAACACAGGATGGGGTCAGCAACATCCGAACCAGGATTTAACTTGGTAAACGACTCCGAGTAGGACTCCAGGTTCTTCTCGGTATTGCCGCAGTACTCGCTCTCGCCGTCCTTGCGCTTACTCCGCGCACGGGCCAGCTTCCACGACTCCATGTGTGAGAGCGGCTTCTTCAACTTGCCCTCCTGCAACATCAAACAGAAGTTAGCCATACATAAGAACATGACGGAAACAAGAAGAAAAAGAATGTATCCTGGTAAACCTGGATGGCCTTGTAGCCCCAGTGGTTCCTGTTTCCTTGGCCGTGTGTTCCGTCGGTTCCACGATTAGCCCGGTTCTTTGTGCTCTTGGCAGCAAACTCTGCATCCTCACCGAGCCACCTATCCACCAAACTCGCCCATCCGTCATCCTTTCCGTAGCACCAAGTAGGAATAACCTAAATAATGGAAGCATGACATGTCATCACAAAACAATGAAATTGACTGTTTATATGTCGGAATGAAAAGTCTGTAATACTTACCATCATGTACTGATCCCTGCTCAAGGTAAGCCGCTGCTTCTGCGCTTCTTTCTTGGTCATCTTTTAACCAAGGTAGTTGTGGTAGTAGTGCGAGATGGCAACCCAGCGCACCTTATACTGAATCTGGCGAGTTTTCTTCCTCACAGCCGCCACCAAGACCACGTCGGCTCTGGCCTTGTGCTCCTCAAGAACCTTATAGAATTGCTACAATCATGCATAAAACCAGAATGAAACAAGGCATGAGTTAAGTGACTCGATGATAAACTATGAACGAAACTGAAGACAAGTGATTCTGAAGAGAAGTTACCCAAAATTTATTGATCACGGCCTTAGCGGCCGTCCCGTACTCCGCGAGGCTGGCAGCCTCGTAGTGGTCCCACCTCGTGGCCAAAGCCCGCAGCTCCGGGTCCCTTTCTGGCTGCGGGCAGAATAGGTCCGGCCAAAAATCCTTCAACAGGATAGTGATAATGCCGTTCAGTTTACGGCCCTCTCCAAGAACTTTCCAATTGCTGCAAAAGAAACAAAAAAATTAGCATGTGTACAATGAAAATGTTAGTATGTGTTCAAACTATGATTGAGAGGCACTTACTCTGTCCCCGCGGGTTCAATGAGCCACTTCCTCTCCTCGGTAGCAGGAGGTGTAGGTAGTTCTGCAACACCACGCAGCCACCCCTTCGGATCACCCGGCGGCAAGTTACCCCACACATCGCCACCACCCTTCCCTCCAGAACCCTCCCCTCCTCCACCACCCTCCCCTCCAGAACCCTCCTCCTCACCCGGCGGCAACTAGGCCTTTCGTGAAGTTCTTCTTGTCTTTCCTGTCAGGATGGTCTGGAGGGAGGAACTGCCGATGCAGGTCAAAGGCAACATACTTGCCACCCTTCTTCAGCCAAATGAAATGCAAGGCCTGCATGCACACTGGGCATGGCATCTTCCCACTTGTACACCATCCGTAGAATAGGGCATAGCCGGGAAAGTCATGCATGTAATACTGCAGCCAAACTTTCATCAAGAAATTTTTCTGCAGATGTCGATCGTATGTCAACATCGGGAAGTACCAAGAATGGTGCAAATCATCCACCAACGGCTGCATAAACACACTCAAATTCTTCCCCGGATATTCAGGCCCCGGAATTATCAGCGACAGGAACATGGTCTTGCGTTGCATTATGGCGCCGGGAGGGAGATTCGGCGGAATAACAAACACGGGCCAGCAGCTGTATGGATTAGACGACATACCATATGGATTGAACCCATCACCTGATATAGCAATTCTGACATTCCCAGCCTCGGCTGCTTCCTCTGGGTATTCTGTGTCGAATGACTTCCATGCTTCACCTTCTGATGGATGTACGATTTTATCTGCATGGTACCTTTTCCCTTCCTTGTGCCACTTCATCATTTTGGCAGACTCCTCGGTGATGAAAAGGCGCTGCAGTCTTTCTATGAAATGGAGATACCGAAGAACCTTTGCAGGGATGGCTAGCTGCTTCTTCTCACCCTGCTCATCGAGCACCTCAATATACCGAGAGGAATCGCACTTCCTACAGTAGTTGTCATTCGCATACTCGTGCCTAAACAAAAGGCAATTCTTTGGACAAACATGTATTTTCTCATAATCCATAGAGAGCACCTTCATGATTTTCTTCGTAGCATACATGCTTTTCGGCAGTTCATGGCCCTCAGGGGGGCTGTTAGCCCATACTCCCAGAAATGCTTCAAAGCAACCTCGGGTACAGCCATACTCGGCCTTGACTGCCATCAGTTGCGAGATGTCATACAGCTGAGAGAGCTTGGCACCCTCATAAAGAGGTTTCTTTGACGAGGCCAAGATATCCAGGAAGGCCTTTGCATTTTCCTCCGGCTCCTCCGGTTCAATCGCTGAAAGTGTCGCAGCTGCCGTCTGTGCAGCACAGACATCATCTAGCATGTCTCTAACCCCATCGTCCTCATGACCAGCGATGCGTTGTCGTATCACCTCCTCTCTACCACGGTCCCGCTGGGCAAAGTTTATCGGCATGTTAAAGTTTGGCATAAATCCATTCGAGCGGAGGTGCAAAGTCATCTCCTCCTGATCTCTACGGATACGTCTCTTACATTTGGCACAGGGGCATTCTGGCACCATTCTCATTGGACGACGGAATATCTCCTTCAAAAACACATCGGTTCTCTCTGCCCACTCTGTTGTTACTTGATTCCGACGGAAAAAACCACTGTACATCCACTGATTATCTGCCATCTCTGCTTTATTGGGAGGCACACAACAAAATTGAGAATTCATTTAAATTAATCACATCAATGTCTTATTTTCTACCGGGTTGGCGAGAAACGACATTGAATCCACCTACATCTCTAATAGGTAAAGATGGGTCCTAATCCCACCCGAGGATGTGTAGATTGAGTACGTTCTCCATGCTCTACCCCATTCCGAGACAAAATTTCGGCAGCACCTCCCCGCTGTTCTCCAGATACACGTCCCGGCAAAAACCCGAGAGAATGTGCATCCGGAGAACAACGGGGAGGCGCTGCCGAAATTTTGTCTCAGAATGGGGTAGAGCATGGAGAACGTACCCAATCTACACATCCTCGGGCTGTCCGTGGAAAACGCTGGACAATCCGAATGAGTTACGGTGATAAATATGCAATTGAATGCATATTTATCGATGCAACCCTTTCGGACGGGAGACGCCTAGGTTACGCGACTTGATGTGAAAATGAAATCTAGTGACATGAAAAAAAATGGAGGAGATGGATTTGTAGCTCACCCTCGGCTGTAGAGGAAGTAGTCGAACAGCAGAGGGATGCTCAGGAACAAACGCTTCGGACGACGGTCACTCCTCCGAAATGCGACACCACAAAGCCTGCAAATTCCATCGAAAGAACAACTTGGATCATCACATCATGATGAAGTAACCACTAACCATGATCCAAATTTTAAAATCGGTCTATCTATCTACTTCACAAAACATCTATCTATATATCATATCGAGTATCTAATCAACATTACATCATATTAATTAGTTAACTAGCCAAGTAATCCCTGCTCAAAGGGTCATCGAGTAGCGAATTAACTGATTAATCAGCCGGCTAGTTATGTGTGGTGACTGCCTACAAAATTTGAAGACACACACATGAAAGATGAAAGCCATGAATTGGTCCATTAAAGAACACACTACTTAATAGCTAGCAGGGATAACACCATTTGGATCTTCTTTTCACACTGAAAATTCAACAACACTAGGTAGATATACATGTATAAGCACCAAGTATGCCACAAATTCATCAATTACATTATATACAATCAGTCAACTGTCAGATAAGTTGCAAGAAATCTGCTAATGATCTATGTGGCTTAAATGTGTGCAACATGTCCAACTCGGCAGGATCCACAGAGGATAATCATCTTCTTACAGTGCGTACGGCGCCAATCTTGAGGAAGCTGTCAACGGTATGGTTGAGGAGCGGGTTCCCGGGGCAGGACGGACGGTGGCTGGGGCAGCGGCAGAGGAGGCCGGCCGAAGCAGCAGCAGAGAAGGGCCGGGCAGGGGCACGGGCAGGCCGGGGCTGCAGCCAGGCCGGGTGAGGGAGGCCGGGGCGGAGCTGACGCAGGCCGGGCAAGGGTCGAGGCGGGGCGGCGGTGTGGATGGCTAAGGTGGCGGCGGCGGCACAGACGGGGTGGGAGCGGCCGCGGCGGACGGGCGGGAGCGGCCGCGGCGCAGTGGGGCAGGAGCGGCCGCGGCGGAAGGGGCGGGAGCGGCCGCGGCGGAGTGGTCGGGGGCGTGGGGGAGTGGTCGGGGACGCGCGCGGATCGGGGTGGCGGCCGGCGGCGGCTGGGGATCGGGTCGGGCGGGGGGTGGATGAGTGGAGGAGAGGAGAAGAGGCAGAATGGATATGGTTGGGGGTTCTATGCCGACGGCTTTGCCGTCGACATAGATCGAGCCATCCAGGTCATCGATCTGGGGCATCCGGAGCACAGCTATACCGACGGCTTAGCCGTCGGCATAGATCGAGCCGCGCCACATCATCGATCCGTGGCATCCGGGGCATCCGGGGCATAGCTATGCCGACGGCAAAGCCGTCGGCATATCTATGTATTATTTTTTTCCCTAAAGGGGCCGATACCCTTTAGTCCCGGTTGGAGATACCAACCGGGACTAAAGGGGTTCTGAAAATTTCTTTTCTGTTTTTCCATTTGTTTTCTGTTTTTAGTTTCTGTTTTAAATTGCTTATATCTTTTAGGATATTTGATGTTTTTGAGTGATTATTTTTGCATTAGATTCAAAATTTTGTCTAGTTTCTGTTTGTGACATTAGTTTTCAAATTTGAATGGTTTAAATTTGAATTTTTCAAATTTGCTTCAAACCCTAGATTGTGAATAACTTGAGTTTTAAAATAGTTTTTAATTTAATTCTTTTTGCTCCTAGTAACATGTTAGATTGTTGTCACAGTAAGATTTATTTGGTTATTTTTAGAATAATTTAAATTAGTATTTTAATTAAAACAGTACTGTTTTGCTTATATAGTTGTTTTAGTCATTTAATTGTTGTTTTTTATTGTTTTTAGTTAGTTCTTTCTGTAGATTTTAACATGTTGTAGAATGGTGCATATTGAATGCACAAAAAGTCTGGAGTTGAAATAGGTTTAAAAAAATGAAATGCCTTTCTAACAGATGAGTTTTCGTCCGAATCCTTGATACTTCGAAGGAGATGGTCCAGTTTATACACGAAATGCATCCAGTTTTTGCCGTAACCCTCTCAACTTTTTAGCACATGCTATGTGGGTGAAATGATGAAACCATGCCAAGTTTCAACCTTTTCAGAGTTCATTTGTAGTGCTTTTCAATTTCAGGGTCATTTAGCTCAAAAAATCATTAAATGCATGAAAAATAGCAAATGAAGTTAGAAAGGGTTGAAATTTGAGGATGTGGCTTTGAATGGTGCATATTGAATGCACAAAAAGTGTGGAACTGAAATAAGTTTAAAAAAATGAAATGCCTTTGTAACGGATGAGTTTTCGTCCGAAACCTAGATAGTTCGAAGGAGATGGTCCTGTTTGTACACGAAGTGCATCCAGTTTTTGCCGTAACCCTCTCAACTTTTTAGCACAAGCTATGTGGGTAAAAAACTCATGATTTTATCACCCTCCGGGTGTTCAGGAATATTCACGCAGCACCAAAACCGCAGGACGTCACTCCGGTGCCATCGCCGTCCGTGAGGGGGGCCACACCCCGGAGATGCGTATTGACTCTTCAGACATGCCACCTCATATTAAGACACGTGTGAGGACCCGTCGCGATGCTCTGGTGGCATTGCTACCCCCCCAAGGCCCCCGGAAGGCCTAACCCTGGACCAGTTGACCCGTAGATCTATGCCTTTGACTTTCGCCGCACGGGCTTTGACCAATAGACTTCTCTACCTGGTTGTGATAGGTCAGCCCATGGGAACACTCCGCAACAAGATCCGGGCCCAACCCACCACAGGATCCCCTCCGTGTCGGCCCGACGCGGCCGTTTCCCCCCTCCAAGCGCCGGCGGCAGTCCGTCCGTGAAGGGGGTCACACTCCGGAGCCGCGTGCCGGGTGTTTGCACCCGCCACCGCACTTCCAGACATGTATGAGGGCCCAGCGCAAGATCTTGTGGCATAGCTACCCCACGAAGGCCCCCGACCACACCCGTAGACATGCGAGCAACAATCCGGAAAGAGGAATTTTTCCACTTACTTCTGCATCTCAAAAATTTATGAAAAATGACTACACATCCTATATCACACGTGTCTGCACCGTGTAAAAAACTCATGATTTTATCACCCTCCGGGTGTCCAGGAATATTCACGTAGCACCAAAACCACAGGACGTCACTCCGGTGTCATCGCCGTCCCTGAGGGGGGCCACACCCCGGAGACGCGTCTTGACTCTTCAGACATGCCACCGCATGTTAAGACACGTGTGAGGACCCGTCGCGATGCTCTGGTGGCATTGCTACCCCCCAAGGCCCCCGGCAGGCCTAACCCTGGACCAGTTGACCCGTAGATCTATGCCTTTGACTTTCGCCTCACGGGCTTTGACCAATAGACTTCTCCACCTGGTTGTGATAGGTCAGCCCATGGGAACACTCCGCAACAAGATCCGGGCCCAACCTACCATAGGATCCCCTCCGTGTCGGCCCGACGCGGCCGTTTCCCCCTTCCAAGCGCCGGCGGCAGCGCCGGCCGTGAAGGGGGTCACACTCCGGAGCCACGTGCCGGGTGTTTGCACCCGCCACCGCACTTCCAGACATGTATGAGGGCCCAGCGCAAGATCCTGTGGCATAGCTACCCCACGAAGGCCCCCGACCACACCCGTAGACATGCGAGGAACAATCCGGAAAGAGGAATTTTTCCACTTACTTCTGCATCTCAAAAAATTATGAAAAATGACTACACATCCTATATCACATGTGTCTGCACCGTGTAAAAAAACTCATGATTTTATCACCCTCCGGGTGTTTCGGAATATTCACGCAGCACCAAAACCGCAGGACGTCACTCTGGTGTCATCGCCGTCCGTGACGGGGGCCACACCCCGGAGATGCGTATTGACTCTTCAGACATGCCACCGCATATTAAGACACATGTGAGAACCCGTCGCGATGCTCCGGTGGCATTGCTACCCCCCCCCCAAGGCCCCCGGCAGGCCTAACCCTGGACCAGTTGACCCGTAGATCTATGCCTTTGACTTTCGCCGCACGGGCTTTGACCAATAGACTTCTCCACCTGGTTGTGATAGGTCAGCCCATGGGAACACTCCGGAAAAATGTCCGGGCCCAACCCACCACGGGATCCCCTCCGTGTCGGCCTGACGCGGCCGTTTCCCCCCTCCAAGCTCCGGCGGCAGCGCCGTCCGTGAAGGGGGTCACACTCCGGAGACGCGTGCCGGGTGTTAGCACCCGCCACCGCACTTCCAGACATGTATGAGGGCCCAGCGCAAGATCCTGTGGCATAGCTACCCCACGAAGGCCCCCGACCAGACCCGTAGACATGCGAGGAACAATCCGGAAAGAGGAATTTTTCCACTTACTTCTACATCTCAAAAAATTATGAAAAATGACTACACATCCTATATCACATGTGTCTGCACCGTGTAAAAAACTCATGATTTTATCACCCTCCGGGTGTTCAGGAATATTCACGCAGCACCAAAACCGCAGGACGTCACTCCGGTGTCATCACCGTCCGTGAGGGGGGCCACACCCCGGAGACGCGTCTTGACTCTTCAGACATGCCACCGCATGTTAAGACACGTGTGAGGATCCGTCCCGATGCTCTGGTGGCATTGCTACCCCCCCCCCCCCAAGGCCCCCGGCAGGCCTAACCCTGGACCAGTTGACCCATATATCTATGCCTTTGACTTTCGCCGCACGGGCTTTGACCAATAGACTTCTCCACCTAGTTGTGATAGGTCAGCCCATGGGAACACTCCGCAACAAGATCCGGGCCCAACCCACCACAGGATCCCCACCGTGTCGGCCTGACGCGGCCGTTTCCCCCCTCCAAGCGCCGGCGGCAGCGGCGTCCATGAAGGGGGTCACACTCCGGAGCCGCGTGCCGGGTGTTTGCACCCGCCACCGCACTTCCAGACATGTATGAGGGACCAGCGCAAGATCCTGTGGCATAGCTACCCCACGAAGGCCCCCGACCACACCCGTAGACATGCAAGGAACAATCCGGAAAGAGGAATTTTTCCACTTACTTATGCATCTCAAAAAATTATGAAAAATGACTACACATCCTATATCACACGTGTCTGCAGCATGTAAAAAACTCATGATTTTATCACCCTCCGGGTGTTCAGGAATATTCACGCAGCACCAAAACCGCAGGACGTCACTGCGGTGTCATCGCCGTCCGTGAGGGGGGCCACACCCCGGAGACGCGTCTTGACTCTTCAGACATGCCACCGCATGTTAAGACACGTGTTAGGACCCGTCGCGATGCTCTGGTGGCATTGCTACCCCCCCAAGGCCCCCGGCAGGCCTAACCCTGGACCAATTGACCCGTAGATCTACGCCTTTGACTTTCGCCGCACGGGCTTTGACCAATAGACTTCTCCACCTGGTTGTGATAGGTCAGCCCATGGGAACAATCCGCAACAATGTCTGGGCCCAACCCACCATTGGATCCCCTCCGTGTCGGCCCGACGCGGCCGTTTCCCCCCTCCAAGCGTTGGCGGCAGCACCGTCCGTGAAGGGGGTCACACTCCGGAGCCGCGTGCCGGGTGTTGGCACCCGCCACCGCACTTCCAGACATGTATGAGGGCCCAGCGGAAGATCCTGTGGCATAGCTACCCCACGAAGGCCCCCGACCACACCCGTAGACATGCGAGGAACAATCCGGAAAGAGGAATTTTTCCACTTACTTCTGCATTTCAAAAAATTATGAAAAATGACTACACATCCTATATCACATGTGTCTGCACCGTGTAAAAAACTCATGATTTTATCACCCTCCGGGTGTTCAGGAATATTCACGCAGCACCAAAACCGCAGGACGTCACTCCGGTGTCATCGCCGTCCGTGTGCGGGGCCACACCCCGGAGACGCGTCTTGACTCTTCAGACATGCCACCGCATGTTAAGGCACGTGTGAGGACCCGTCGCGATGCCCTGGTGGCATTGCTACCCCCCCCCCCCCCAAGGCCACCGGCAGGCCTAACCCTGTACCAGTTGACCCGAAGATCTACGCCTTTGACTTTTGCCGCACGGGCTTTGACCAATAGACTTCTCCGCCTCGTTGTGATAGGTCAGCCCATGGGAACACTCCGGAACAATGTCCGGGCCCAACCCACCACAGGATCCCCTCCGTGTCGGCCCGACGCGTCCGTTTCCCCCCTCCAAGCGTCGGCGGTAGCGCCGTCCGTGAAGGGGGTCACACTCCGGAGCCGCGTGCCGGGTGTTGGCACCCGCCACCGCACTTCCAGACATGTATGAGGGCCTAGCGCAAGATCCTGTGGCATAGCTACCCCACGAAGGCCCCCGACCACACCCGTAGACATGCGAGGAACAATCCGAAAAGAGGAATTTTTTCACTTACTTCTGCATCTCAAAAAATTATGAAAAATGACTACACATCCTATATCACATGTGTCTGCAACGTGTAAAACAACTCATGATTTTATCACCCTCCGGGTGTTCAGGAATATTCACGCAGCACCAAAACCGCAAGACGTCACTCCGGTGTCATCGCCGTCCGTGAGGGGGGCCACACCCCGGAGACGCTTCTTGACTCTTTAGACATGCCACCGCATGTTAAGACACGTGTGAGGACCCGTCGCGATGCTCTGGTGGCATTGCTAACCCCCCCCCCCCCCAAGCCCCCGGCAGGCCTAACCCTGGACCTATTGACCCGTAGATCTACGCCTTTGACTTTTGCCGCACGGGCTTTGACCAATAGACTTCTCCACCTCGTTGTGATAGGTCAGCCCATGGGAACACTCCGGAACAATGTCCGGGCCCAACCCACCACAGGATCCCCTCCGTGTCGGCCCGACGCGGCCGTTTCCCCCCTCCAAGCGCCGGCGGCAGCGCCGTCCGTGAAGCGGGTCACACTCCGGAGCCGCGTGTCGGGTGTTGGCACCCGCCACCGCACTTCCAGACATGTATGAGGGCCCAGCGCAAGATCCTGTGGCATGGCTACCCCACGAAGGCCCCCGACCACACCGGTAGACATGCGAGGAACAATCCGGAAAGAGGAATTTTTCCACTTACTTCTGCATCTCAAAAAATTATGAAAAATGACTACACATCCTATATCACATGTGTCTGCACCATGTAAAAAACTCATGATTTTATCACCCTCCGGGTGTTCAGTAATATTTACACAGCACCAAAACCACAGGACGTCACTCCGGTGTCATCGCCGTCCGTGAGGGGGCCACACCCCGGAGACGCGTCTTGACTCTTCAGACATGCCACCGTATGTTAAGACACGTGTGAGGACCCGTCGCGATGCTTTGGTGGCATTGCTACCCCCCAAGGCCCCCGGCAGGCCTAACCCTGGACCAGTTGACCCGTAGATCTACGCCTTTGACTTTCGCCGCACAGGCTTTGACCAATAGACTTCTCCACCTGGTTGTGATAGGTCAGCCCATGGGAACACTCCGGAACAATGTCCGGGCCCAACCCACCACAGGATCCCCTCCGTGTCGGCTCGACGTGGCCGTTTCCCCCCTCCAAGCGTCGGCGGCAGTGCCGTCCGTGAAGGGGGTCACACTCCGGAGCCGCGTGCCGGGTGTTGGCACCCGCCACCGCATTTCCAGACATGTATGAGGGCCCAGCGCAAGATCCTGTGGCATAGCTACCCCACGAAGGCCCCCGACCACACCCGTAGACATGCGAGGAACAATCCGGAAAGAGGAATTTTTCCACTTACATCTGCATCTCAAAAAATTATGAAAAATGACTACACAACCTATATCACATGTGTCTGCACCGTGCAAAAAAATCATGATTTTATCACCCTCCGGGTGTTTAGGAATATTCACGAAGCAACAAAACCGCACGACGTCACTCCGGTGTCATCGCCGTCCGTGAGGGGGGCCACACCCCGGAGACGCGTCTTGACACTTCAGACATGCCACCGCATGTTAAGACACGTGTGAGGACCCATCGTGATGCTCTGGTGGCATTGCTACCCCCCCCCCCCCCAAGGCCCCCGGCAGGCCTAACCCTGGACCAGTTGACCCGTAGATCTACGCCTTTGACTTTCGCCGCACGGGCTTTGACCAATAGACTTCTCCACCTACTTGTGATAGGTCAGCCCATGGGAACACTCCAAAACAATGTCCGGGCCCAACCCACCACAGGATCCCCTCCGTGTCGGCCCGACGCGGCCGTTTCCCCCCTCCAAGCGCCGGCGGCAGCGCCGTCCGTGAAGGGGGTCACACTTCGGAGCCGCGTGCCGGGTGTTGGCACCCGCCACCGCACTTCCAGACATGTATTAGGGCCCAGCGCAAGATCCTGTGGCATAGCTACCCCACGAAGGCCCCCGACCACACCCATAGACATGCGAGGAACAATTCGGAAAGAGGAATTTTTCCACTTACTTGTGCATCTCAAAAAATTATGAAAAATGACTACACATCCTATATCACATGTGTCTGCACCGTGTAAAAAACTCATGATTTTATCACCCTCCGGGTGTTCAGGAATATTCACGCAGCACCAAAACCGCAGGACGTCACTCCGGTGTCATCGCCGTCCGTGAGGGGGCCACACCCCGGAGACGCGTCTTGACTCTTCAGACATGCCACCGTATGTTAAGACACGTGTGAGGACCCGTCGCGATGCTTTGGTGGCATTGCTACCCCCCAAGGCCCCCGGCAGGCCTAACCCTGGACCAGTTGACCCGTAGATCTACGCCTTTGACTTTCGCCGCACAGGCTTTGACCAATAGACTTCTCCACCTGGTTGTGATAGGTCAGCCCATGGGAACACTCCGGAACAATGTCCGGGCCCAACCCACCACAGGATCCCCTCCGTGTCGGCTCGACGTGGCCGTTTCCCCCCTCCAAGCGTCGGCGGCAGTGCCGTCCGTGAAGGGGGTCACACTCCGGAGCCGCGTGCCGGGTGTTGGCACCCGCCACCGCATTTCCAGACATGTATGAGGGCCCAGCGCAAGATCCTGTGGCATAGCTACCCCACGAAGGCCCCCGACCACACCCGTAGACATGCGAGGAACAATCCGGAAAGAGGAATTTTTCCACTTACATCTGCATCTCAAAAAATTATGAAAAATGACTACACAACCTATATCACATGTGTCTGCACCGTGCAAAAAAATCATGATTTTATCACCCTCCGGGTGTTTAGGAATATTCACGAAGCAACAAAACCGCACGACGTCACTCCGGTGTCATCGCCGTCCGTGAGGGGGGCCACACCCCGGAGACGCGTCTTGACACTTCAGACATGCCACCGCATGTTAAGACACGTGTGAGGACCCATCGTGATGCTCTGGTGGCATTGCTACCCCCCCCCCCCCAAGGCCCCCGGCAGGCCTAACCCTGGACCAGTTGACCCGTAGATCTACGCCTTTGACTTTCGCCGCACGGGCTTTGACCAATAGACTTCTCCACCTAGTTGTGATAGGTCAGCCCATGGGAACACTCCAAAACAATGTCCGGGCCCAACCCACCACAGGATCCCCTCCGTGTCGGCCCGACGCGGCCGTTTCCCCCCTCCAAGCGCCGGCGGCAGCGCCGTCCGTGAAGGGGGTCACACTTCGGAGCCGCGTGCCGGGTGTTGGCACCCGCCACCGCACTTCCAGACATGTATTAGGGCCCAGCGCAAGATCCTGTGGCATAGCTACCCCACGAAGGCCCCCGACCACACCCATAGACATGCGAGGAACAATTCGGAAAGAGGAATTTTTCCACTTACTTGTGCATCTCAAAAAATTATGAAAAATGACTACACATCCTATATCACATGTGTCTGCACCGTGTAAAAAACTCATGATTTTATCACCCTCCGGGTGTTCAGGAATATTCACGCAGCACCAAAACCGCAGGACGTCACTCTGGTGTCATCGCCGTCCGTGAGGGGGGCCACACCCCGGAGACGCGTCTTGACTCTTCAAACATGCCACCGCATGTTAAGAAACGTGTGAGGACCCGTCGCGATGCTCTGGTGGCATTGCTACCCCCCCCCCCCAATGCCCCCGGCAGGCCTAACCCTGGACCAGTTGACCCGTAGATCTACGCCTTTGACTTTCGCCGCACGGGCTTTGACCAATAGACTTCTCCACCTGGTTGTGATAGGTCAGCCCATGGAAACACTCCGGAACAATGTCCGGGCCCAACCCACCACGGGATCCCCTCCGTGTCGGCCCGACACGGCCGTTTCCCCCCTCCAAGCGCCGGCGGCAGCGCCGTCCGTGAAGGAGGTCACACTCCGGAGCCGCGTGCCGGGTGTTAGCACCCGCCACCGCACTTCCAGACATGTATGAGGGCCCAGCGCAAGATCCTGTGGCATAGCTACCCCACGAAGGCCCCCGACCACAGCCGTAGACATGCGAGGAACAATCCGGAAAGAGGAATTTTTCCACTTACTTCTGCATCTCAAAAAATTATGAAAAATGACTACACATCCTATATCACATGTGTCTGCACCATGTAAAAAACTCATGATTTTATCACCCTCCGGGTGTTCAGGAATATTCACGCAGTACCAAAACCGCAGGACGTCACTCCGGTGTCATCGCCGTCCGTGAGGGGGGCCACACCCCGAAGACGCGTCTTGACTCTTCAGACATGCCACCGCATGTTAAGACACGTGTGAGGACCCGTCGCGATGCTCTGGTGGCATTGCTACCCCCCCCCCCCCCCCCCCCCAAGGCCCCCGGCAGGCCTAACCCTGGACCAGTTGACCCGTAGATCTACGCCTTTGACTTTCATCGCACGGGCTTTGACCAATAGACTTCTCCACCTAGTTTTGATAGGTCAGCCCATGGGAACACTCCAGAACAATGTCCGGGCCCAACCCACCACAGGATCCCCTCCGTGTCGGCCCGACGTGGCCGTTTCCCCCCTCCAAGCGTCGGCGGCAGCGCCATCCGTGAAAGGGGTAACACTCCGGAGCCTTGTGCCGGGTGTTGGCACCCGCCACCGCACTTCCAGACATGTATGAGGGCCCAGCGCAAGATCCTGTGGCATAGCTACCCCACGAAGGCCCCCGACCACACCCGTAGACATGCGAGGAACAATCCGGAAAGAGGAATTTTTCCACTTACTTCTGCATCTCAAAAAATTATGAAAAATGACTACACATCCTATATCACATGTGTCTGCACCATGTAAAAAACTCATGATTTTATCACCCTCCGGGTGTTCAGGAATATTCACGCAGTACCAAAACCGCAGGACGTCACTCCGGTGTCATCGCCGTCCGTGAGGGGGGCCACACCCCGAAGACGCGTCTTGACTCTTCAGACATGCCACCGCATGTTAAGACACGTGTGAGGACCCGTCGCGATGCTCTGGTGGCATTGCTACCCCCCCCCCCAAGGCCCCCGGCAGGCCTAACCCTGGACCAGTTGACCCGTAGATCTACGCCTTTGACTTTCATCGCACGGGCTTTGACCAATAGACTTCTCCACCTAGTTTTGATAGGTCAGCCCATGGGAACACTCCAGAACAATGTCCGGGCCCAACCCACCACAGGATCCCCTCCGTGTCGGCCCGACGTGGCCGTTTCCCCCCTCCAAGCGTCGGCGGCAGCGCCATCCGTGAAAGGGGTAACACTCCGGAGCCTTGTGCCGGGTGTTGGCACCCGCCACCGCACTTCCAGACATGTATGAGGGCCCAGCGCAAGATCCTGTGGCATAGCTACCCCACGAAGGCCCCCGACCACACCCGTAGACATGCGAGGAACAATCCGGAAAGAGGAATTTTTCCACTTACTTCTGCATCTCAAAAAATTATGAAAAATGACTACACATCCTATATCACATCTGTCTGCGCCGTGTAAAAAACTCATGATTTTATCACCCTCCGGGTGTTCAGGAATATTCACGCAGCACCAAAACCGCAGGACGTCACTCCGGTGTCATCGCCGTCCGTGAGGGGGGCCACACCCCGGAGACGCGTATTGACTCTTCAGACATGCCACCGCATGTTAAGACACGTGTGAGGACCCGTCGCGATGCTCTGGCGGCATTGCTACCCCCCCCCCCCAAGGCCCCCGGCAGGCCTATCCCTGGACCAGTTGACCCGTAGATCTACGCCTTTGACTTTCGCGGCACGGGCTTTGACCAATAGACTTCTCCACCTGGTTGTGATAGGTCAGCCCATGGGAATACTCCGGAACAATGTCCGGGCCCAACCCACCACAGGATCCCCTCCGTATCAGCCCGACGCGGCCGTTTCCCCCTTCCAAGCGCCGGCGGCAGCGCCGTCCGTGATGAGGGTCACACTCCGGAGCTACGTGCCGGGTGTTGGCACCCACCACCGCACTTCCAGACATGTATGAGGGCCCAGCGCAAGATCCTGTGGCATAGCTACCCCACGAAGGCCCCCGACCACACCCGTAGACATGCGAGGAACAATCCGGAAAGAGGAATTTTTCCACTTACTTCTGCATCTCAAAAAATTATGAAAAATGACTACACATCCTATATCACATGTCTCTGCACCGTGTAAAAAACTCATGATTTTATCACCCTCCGGGTGTTCAGGAATATTCACGCAGCACCAAAACCGCAGGACGTCACTCAGGTGTCATCGCCGTCCGTGAGGGGGGCCACACCCCGGAGACGCATCTTCACTCTTCAGACATGCCACCGCATGTTAAGACACGTGTGAGGACCCGTCGCGATGCTCTGGTGGCATTGCTACCCCCCCCCCCCCAAGGCCCCCGACAGGCCTAACCCTGGACCAGTTGACCCGTAGATCTACGCCTTTGACTTTCGCCGCACGGGCTTTGACCAATAGACTTCTCCACCTGGTTGTGATAGGTCAGCCCATGGGAACACTCCGGAACAAGGTCCGGGCCCAACCCACCACAGGAGCCCCTCCGTGTCGGCCCGACGCGGCTGTTTCCCCCCTTCAAGCGCCGGCGGCAGCGCCGTCCGTGAAGGGGGTCACACTCCGAAGCCGCGTGCCGGGTGTTTGCACCCGCCACCACACTTCCATACTTGTACGAGGGCCCAGCGCAAGATCCTGTGGCATAGCTACCCCACGAAGGCCCCCGACCACACCCGTAGACATGCGAGGAACAATCCGGAAAGTGGAATTTTTCCACTTACTTTTGCATCTCAAAAAATTATGAAAAATGACTACACATCGTATATCACATGTGTCTGCACCGTGTAAAAAATTCATGATTTTATCACCCTCCGGGTGTTCAGGAATATTCACGCAGCACCAAAACCGCAGAGGGATCACTTCGGTGTCATCGCCGTCCGTGAGAGGGGACCACACCCCGGAGCCGCGCATTGCCTCTTCGGACATGCCACCGCAACTTAACACATGCGTGAGGGCCCGGTGCGACGCTCCGGTGGCGTAGCTACCCCCCAAGGCCCCCGTCCCGCCTAACCCTGGCTCAGTTGACCCGCAGATCTACCCCTTTGACTTTCGCCGGACGGACTTTGACCAATGGATCTTTTCACCTGGTTGTGATAGGTCAGCCCATAGGAACACTTCACAACAGTGTCCGGGCCCAACCCACTGCAGGATTACCTCCGCGTAGACCCGACATGGCCGTTTCCCCCCTCCAAGTGCCAGCGGCGGCGCCGTCCGTGAAGGGAGTCACACTCCAGAGCCGCCTGCCGGGTGTTTGCACCCGCCACCACACTTCCAGACGTGTAAGAGGACCCAGGGGCGGGTTCTTATACTTCGTATGGCCAAGAATGAAAAATATACAAAACCTCAAAACAGAGGGGGGTTTTATGTAAATATGAAGCAAACATCATTGTTAGTTTATTCAAATTTGAAACATAGTATAGCAACTGAATCATTTCAAGATTCTGATAAAAAACAATATAAAATTTGTCAAAATCAATGCAAGTATCAATTAGTTGTGATTTTAACAAAATATAAGGACCTATATGCAAAAGTATATGATGTCACATTTCTAATATACTGAAAAACAAAAACATATTGGATATTCATATTATATGGAAAATTCTACCCAAAATCGATATATAATATGTTTATGTTAAGTATAGATAAGTCAAATTCAAATTAATCAAATTTTAGATTTTAAAAAATTATATATGCCGACGGCAAGGCCGTCGGCATAGAGCCTCCACGTCGGCATAGATTTGATGGCGTAAGCCTGCCGTCTGAGCCCGGGTCGGTGGACCCACATATGTGCCGAGGGCGCTCCTACGCCGACGGCCGCCATCGGTATAGACCTGATATATGCCGACGGCCTTTCTATGCCTACGGCTGCCGTCAGCATAGTCAGAGATATGCTGACGGCCCGCGTATGCCTACGGCCTATACCAGGCCGTCGGCATATCTCCATCTATGCCGACGGCACCGACAAAAGGCCGTCGGCATATAATAGGCCGTCGGCGTAGGGTGTTATTCCGGTAGTGAATCCATCAATCAGCATGTTTTCCATTGAATCCATCAGTCAGCACCGGTAGAAAGAGAGTAGAAAGGACCCGGGGCTGCACCGCCGCAGGGGCAGTGGCTCAATGATAAAGCCGGCGGAGATGGCACATCAGCGCCAGGGTAACGTTTCGTCTCCTTTTTTGAGCGGACAGATTTCTTCTTCTTTTGAAGGAGTAGGAAAGGTTATTGGTCATTGTTTTTTTTTAGCTGTGTTAGTCATTGGGTTAGGTACGGGACAATTAGTCAGGTTGGGATTTTGTGCGATTAGGCAGAGCTTACGATCCCTCCTAGATGTAACGTGAGTTCAGTCAATAATTAAAAAAAATCATGGATCTCAACCGTTTATTATGATGTTAATGGAACAGGCCCAGATAATGAAAGGCCAGATGTTTCTAATTATTCTAGGATTTTCTAGGGTAATTCTCTTTTTTCTGGTAGCCCGTAAACTACTTTTTATATATAAATAGATTATTCAGGATAACAATCATACTGAAATTCTTTAACAGTACTTATTCCATACTACTTTTTTTCTTCACATTCATATATATTTTCCCAATGAAATTCTTTAACAGTACTTATTTCTGTAAACTACCAATGATTAAATCCTCTCTTAGGTTTAATTCTAGGCTTCATATATTTCAAAATCCTAGGGTTCATATACACCTAGGGTCCATATATCACCTACGGTTCATATATATTACGCCTAGGGTTCATATATATATAACATAAAAGAGAGAAAATTTATGTCCTAATTTGATTCCAAGCTAAATTTTTGATTCCTACTGTCAAACTCTAGGGTTCATAATCAAAATCCTAACTACCAAATTTTTGATTCCTACTATCAAAAAATCTAGGGTTCATAATCAAAACCCTAGCCAGAACCTCCACCGAGGTAGAGAGAGAGAAAAAGGAGAGGATGGGTGGGGGACTTATAGAGGGGGGTCGGGGGAGACGGCGACGGAGAGCTGGAGATCGGGGGAGACGACGGCGCCGAGGAGGGGCTCGGAGGAGAGGCGCGGATGAGGAGGGGCTCGGGGGAGACCGCTGGGACGACGGCACTGGGAGGGGTCCGGCGACGACGGCGGGGGCACGAGGTCGACAACGGCGTTGGTACGGCGATGGCGAGAGAGGAGTGGGAATCGGGGGTGAATGGAGAGAGGGAAATGGAGATGTCGGGGGATGACCCCCGGGTAGGCCCAAGACGGCGAAACGACACTTCAAAACTTTGCCAGGGGAGTGCTCCCTGGCTGGCTGGAGCCTGGCTGGCTGGACCATGGCTGGCTGGAACCTGGCCGGGTTCAGCCTCTCTGGGTATAGCCGTCCGGGTGGAGCCGTCCGGGTATGGCCTTCCGGGTGGAGCCGTCCGGGTAGGGTCGTCCGGGTGGAGCCGTCCGGGAGCCGTCTGGGTAGGGCCGTCCGGGTGGAGCCTGTCTTCGAGTCGCCCGGAGGCTCGGAGGCTACACCTAGTGGGTGCGCTGGCGCGCCCCCACTAGAAGCAAGCCGCGTTGGCTGCAAGCCCGCAGCCGGCTGTTATCGACGACATCTGCTACATCAACGCCCGCGAAAACCCTCCGCCTGACTTTCCAAGTCGCCCGGAGGCTCGGAGACAACTATCGGGGGGATGACCCCCGGGTATGCCCAAGACGGCGAAACGACACTTCAAAACTTTGCCAGGGTAGTGCTCCCTGGCTGGCTGGAGCCTGGCTGGCTGGACCCTGGCTGGCTGGAACCTCTCCGGGTTTAGCCTGTCCGGGTAGAGCCGTCCGGGTGGAGCCGTCCGGGTAGGGCCGTCCGGGTGATGCCGTCCGGGTGGAGCCCGTCCGGCTGGAATCCGGCAAAGTCAAGCCCAGACGTCCCGTCGGACCTGCGCAGACGAGACGGCCATGCTCTACAGTAGAGCACTATAGATGAGTGGCTGGCACTGTAGATAGACAGCCGGCACTGTTCACACGCCTTGTGTCCCCCCAACAGTGTAGTTAGGCCGCGCGGGCCGCCTCTTGTCCCCTGGGCACTCCTTTATAAAGTGACCCAGGGAGCTCTCCCTCACATGCTCACACACGCGAGACACATCAGGCTCACACTCCCTCTCTTTCTCCCCACACACGCATGAGGCAAGGAAGAGAGCATAGAGCTCTCTTCTTCCTCCTCCAGACAGCTCAAGGAGCAACCATGTACTGCCATATACACCGCGTATACACCAGACATGCAGGACTAGGGGTGTTACCTCCCAGTGAGAGCCCCAAACCTGGGTAAACCACCACGTGATGTTGCCGGCCCAATCCCGTCCCGGATCTCCACAGTAGCCTTGCCATCACCTCAAGCCATCCCTTGGCATCTGCCGTGATGCGGCACCCCCCGCGAGAACACCACGACAGGAGAGGAACCCACGCCCACTTACTAAATCAAAATAGCAGTAGCACGGGGTCCTATTCCTGTAGTAGCACCGGCCCCTTACCCCACGCTACTATTAAGCCTCTACCTATAAGGTATTTCCTAGTAGTGATGTCATGGTCGAACCGAGGCAGGTCCTTGAAGATATCAGCTTTTTCCTGCTTGTTCTTTATCAGCTGCTGAAGAGTATCATCATCAAAATCATCATCTAATAGGTCAATGATATCATCATCACTGCACATAGTACTTGCTGGTTTAGGGCCTCGCCCTGTAGTAGCTTTTGTCTTCAGAGAATTCGTATACACAATTTCTGAATGCACACTGGTTTCAGGAGGTGCAATTTTCAATGGCTTCACTCTTAAAGCTTTTGGACCAGTAGCGACCTTGGACATCTGAGGCTCTTTGGCCTTTGAAGCCTTTAACTTGCGTTTGGGCTTCGAGGACTCTGGAGAAATATCATCAGGTTCTTCTTCTCCAAGTCACTACTACACGAATGCCTAGCAGTGGCGGGCGCAAAAAGGCCAGCTGTGGCGGGAAAGCCTCCAGGGGCGCCCGCCACCGACCTCCCGCCACTTCTATTACCACATCAGTGGCGGGCGCACGCCCACCACTGGTAGAGTTACAGCAGTGGCGGGCATGGCTTGCTGCCCGCCACTGTATTGTATTGGCGGGCTTTATGTAGCACCCGTCACAACTACTTGTTCAGCAGCTAGCACACAAACGTGACAATTAGCCTATACAAATTACACTGAAAATTGACAGTACATAGCAGGCAATACACATTACGTAAGCGATCAAACACATTACATTCAATACAAATAGATCTACACATTAGAATACAACAACTCATGTCAAATCATTAGTACATAGAGCCTTCTCAGTGAAGCATTCGACATGTTACAATCATACAAGACCTCATGATAACAACAACACCATAATGACAATGAACTGGATAAAGATAATCAAATTCTTTACTCGTCCACTTGTCCACATGGTCTTGCATACTTCATAGTTGATTTTATCTTTGCGGACTTTCTCTTTTTGGACGTAGTTGGCGAAACGATTCTCTACTTCTTTTTTAGTCATATATCCTTTATAGCAGTTGCTCGGGTAACCATCCACTTGTTCCTTGCATATTTCCCATGAATCATAAACTCCTGGATTCCTCTCGGTGTACACCACATACCAATTCCAATTCATCTACGAAGATAAATAAACGAGCTATCAAGTCAATTTCATAGTTATCCAATCACAGAGCAAAGTCATATAACAATCTTCATAGCATCATAGACGATACAAATGGCCACGTTGCAGTTCACTAGTAGTTCGGAAGCAAAAGTTTAGCTCCATCATAGCAACTAAGAAATTAACACTACAAGAAATATGCTAACTTGTGACCTTCCGTCAGTGACCCTGAAAGAAATGGTCGTAAATCTACGACCATTTGGAACCAATTAGTTGTAAGCTGTTTGAGAAGCTCCAAACACTAAACCATAATGACCAGTTTGATCAGAAAGGTCGTAATTGCCTTACACGAAATGGTCGTAAAGCAGACAGCACTGTTCTGCCGCCTTATTTTTAGCTGATTACGACCAATATAAATGGTCAACAAGTCAATAAGTAGACGCAATTATATGACTGGACGTCCACATCATCTTTTTCTGCCTACGTGTCGTGTCATTTTAGCGTATGTGTGAATTGTACAAGTTGGTTTGACCACCCACATATTGACTTTGTTGACTAATCTAACTTGTGGGGCCTACCATTGACACGCTGGACCAACTAGCATAGTACCAATGACATGTGGGACCCGTTCCACAAACCTGTCATGTGGGGCACATCAGAGATGGGGCCCTGTGATGACAAGCGGGCCACGCCCTCAAATGGGGGGCGAATTTTTTTATTATTTTTTGAGAGGAATGGGGGCGAATTAAGCAGCAAAAAAGGGCACAGCGGGACTCGAACTCGCGACGTCTTGCGCTACCCTAGCGAAACGAACCACCAGGCCACAGCGCAAGAGTTGATACAGCAGCGCCCAACACGTATATGGGGTATAGCGCCTCGTAGGCTTGGGCCTCCGTGGGACGAGGCCACCTCTTTTTTTTAACATTTTCCGTATGCCGACTGGGGTGACTCCTGGGCCGCGGCCTCATTTTTTTTCTCTTTTTCGTTCTTACTTTCTTTTTTTACTTTTATAATTCCAAGTATTATAAATAAATATATTACAAAAAACTTCACATAAAACATATGAAAAAAATATTAACCAAGCATTTGAAAATGGTACATGTGTGTAAAAAATGTTTATCATGTATACAAAAAATATACAATGTGTGTGAAAAAAGTTGATCGTGTATTTAAATTTTTTAATTAAGCATTTGAAAAAAATGTCAAACAAGTATCTAAATAATGTTAATCAAGCATTTCAAAATGTAAAAATGTGTATAGAAACAAAATGATAACCATGTATTTTATCTGCATGGTACCTTTTCCCTTCCTTGTGCCACTTCATCATTTTGGCAGACTCCTCGGTGATGAAAAGGCGCTGCAGTCTTTCTATGAAATGGAGATACCGAAGAACCTTTGCAGGGATGGCTAGCTGCTTCTTCTCACCCTGCTCATCGAGCACCTCAATATACCGAGAGGAATCGCACTTCCTACAGTAGTTGTCATTCGCATACTCGTGCCTAAACAAAAGGCAATTCTTTGGACAAACATGTATTTTCTCATAATCCATAGAGAGCACCTTCATGATTTTCTTCGTAGCATACATGCTTTTCGGCAGTTCATGGCCCTCAGGGAGGCTGTTAGCCCATACTCCCAGAAATGCTTCAAAGCAACCTCGGGTACAGCCATACTCGGCCTTGACTGCCATCAGTTGCGAGATGTCATACAGCTGAGAGAGCTTGGCACCCTCATAAAGAGGTTTCTTTGACGAGGCCAAGATATCCAGGAAGGCCTTTGCATTTTCCTCCGGCTCCTCCGGTTCAATCGCTGAAAGTGTCGCAGCTGCCGTCTGTGCAGCACAGACATCATCTAGCATGTCTCTAACCCCATCGTCCTCATGACCAGCGATGCGTTGTCGTATCACCTCCTCTCTACCACGGTCCCGCTAGGCAAAGTTTATCGGCATGTTAAAGTTTGGCATAAATCCATTCGAGCGGAGGTGCAAAGTCATCTCCTCCTGATCTCTACGGATACGTCTCTTACATTTGGCACAGGGGCATTCTGGCACCATTCTCATTGGACGACGGAATATCTCCTTCAAAAACACATCGGTTCTCTCTGCCCACTCTGTTGTTACTTGATTCCGACGGAAAAAACCACTGTACATCCACTGATTATCTGCCATCTCTGCTTTATTGGGAGGCACACAACAAAATTGAGAATTCATTTAAATTAATCACATCAATGTCTTATTTTCTACCGGGTTGGCGAGAAACGACATTGAATCCACCTACATCTCTAATAGGTAAAGATGGGTCCTAATTCCACCCGAGGATGTGTAGATTGAGTACGTTCTCCATGCTCTACCCCATTCCGAGACAAAATTTCGGCAGCACCTCCCCGCTGTTCTCCAGATACACGTCCCGGCAAAAACCCGAGAGAATGTGCATCCGGAGAACAACGGGGAGGCGCTGCCGAAATTTTGTCTCGGAATGGGGTAGAGCATGGAGAACGTACCCAATCTACACATCCTCGGGCTGTCCGTGGAAAACGCTGGACAATCCGAATGAGTTACGGTGATAAATATGCAATTGAATGCATATTTATCGATGCAACCCTTTCGGACGGGAGACGCCTAGGTTACGCGACTTGATGTGAAAATGAAATCTAGTGACATGAAAAAAAATGGAGGAGATGGATTTGTAGCTCACCCTCGGCTGTAGAGGAAGTAGTCGAACAGCAGAGGGATGCTCAGGAACAAACGCTTCGGACGACGGTCACTCCTCCGAAATGCGACACCACAAAGCCTGCAAATTCCATCGAAAGAACAACTTGGATCATCACATCATGATGAAGTAACCACTAACCATGATCCAAATTTTAAAATCGGTCTATCTATCTACTTCACAAAACATCTATCTATATATCATATCGAGTATCTAATCAACATTACATCATATTAATTAGTTAACTAGCCAAGTAATCCCTGCTCAAAGGGTCATCGAGTAGCGAATTAACTGATTAATCAGCCGGCTAGTTATGTGTGGTGACTGCCTACAAAATTTGAAGACACACACATGAAAGATGAAAGCCATGAATTGGTCCATTAAAGAACACACTACTTAATAGCTAGCAGGGATAACACCATTTGGATCTTCTTTTCACACTGAAAATTCAACAACACTAGGTAGATATACATGTATAAGCACCAAGTATGCCACAAATTCATCAATTACATTATATACAATCAGTCAACTGTCAGATAAGTTGCAAGAAATCTGCTAATGATCTATGTGGCTTAAATGTGTGCAACATGTCCAACTCGGCAGGATCCACAGAGGATAATCATCTTCTTACAGTGCGTACGGCGCCAATCTTGAGGAAGCTGTCAACGGTATGGTTGAGGAGCGGGTTCCCGGGGCAGGACGGACGGTGGCTGGGGCAGCGGCAGAGGAGGCCGGCCGAAGCAGCAGCAGAGAAGGGCCGGGCAGGGGCACGGGCAGGCCGGGGCTGCAGCCAGGCCGGGTGAGGGAGGCCGGGGCGGAGCTGACGCAGGCCGGGCAAGGGTCGAGGCGGGGCGGCGGTGTGGATGGCTAAGGTGGCGGCGGCGGCACAGACGGGGTGGGAGCGGCCGCGGCGGACGGGCGGGAGCGGCCGCGGCGCAGTGGGGCAGGAGCGGCCGCGGCGGAAGGGGCGGGAGCGGCCGCGGCGGAGTGGTCGGGGGCGTGGGGGAGTGGTCGGGGACGCGCGCGGATCGGGGTGGCGGCCGGCGGCGGCTGGGGATCGGGTCGGGCGGGGGGTGGATGAGTGGAGGAGAGGAGAAGAGGCAGAATGGATATGGTTGGGGGTTCTATGCCGACGGCTTTGCCGTCGACATAGATCGAGCCATCCAGGTCATCGATCCGGGGCATCCGGAGCACAGCTATACCGACGGCTTAGCCGTCGGCATAGATCGAGCCGCGCCACATCATCGATCCGTGGCATCCGGGGCATCCGGGGCATAGCTATGCCGACGGCAAAGCCGTCGGCATATCTATGTATTATTTTTTTCCCTAAAGGGGCCGATACCCTTTAGTCCCGGTTGGAGATACCAACCGGGACTAAAGGGGTTCTGAAAATTTCTTTTCTGTTTTTCCATTTGTTTTCTGTTTTTAGTTTCTGTTTTAAATTGCTTATATCTTTTAGGATATTTGATGTTTTTGAGTGATTATTTTTGCATTAGATTCAAAATTTTGTCTAGTTTCTGTTTGTGACATTAGTTTTCAAATTTGAATGGTTTAAATTTGAATTTTTCAAATTTGCTTCAAACCCTAGATTGTGAATAACTTGAGTTTTAAAATAGTTTTTAATTTAATTCTTTTTGCTCCTAGTAACATGTTAGATTGTTGTCACAGTAAGATTTATTTGGTTATTTTTAGAATAATTTAAATTAGTATTTTAATTAAAACAGGTTTGTTTTGCTTATATAGTTGTTTTAGTCATTTAATTGTTGTTTTTTATTGTTTTTAGTTAGTTCTTTCTGTAGATTTTAACATGTTGTAGAATGGTGCATATTGAATGCACAAAAAGTCTGGAGTTGAAATAGGTTTAAAAAAATGAAATGCCTTTCTAACAGATGAGTTTTCGTCCGAATCCTTGATACTTCGAAGGAGATGGTCCAGTTTATACACGAAATGCATCCAGTTTTTGCCGTAACCCTCTCAACTTTTTAGCACATGCTATGTGGGTGAAATGATGAAACCATGCCAAGTTTCAACCTTTTCAGAGTTCATTTGTAGTGCTTTTCAATTTCAGGGTCATTTAGCTCAAAAAATCATTAAATGCATGAAAAATAGCAAATGAAGTTAGAAAGGGTTGAAATTTGAGGATGTGGCTTTGAATGGTGCATATTGAATGCACAAAAAGTGTGGAACTGAAATAAGTTTAAAAAAATGAAATGCCTTTGTAACGGATGAGTTTTCGTCCGAAACCTAGATAGTTCGAAGGAGATGGTCCTGTTTGTACACGAAGTGCATCCAGTTTTTGCCGTAACCCTCTCAACTTTTTAGCACAAGCTATGTGGGTAAAAAACTCATGATTTTATCACCCTCCGGGTGTTCAGGAATATTCACGCAGCACCAAAACCGCAGGACGTCACTCCGGTGCCATCGCCGTCCGTGAGGGGGGCCACACCCCGGAGATGCGTATTGACTCTTCAGACATGCCACCTCATATTGAGACACGTGTGAGGACCCGTCGCGATGCTCTGGTGGCATTGCTACCCCCCCCAAGGCCCCCGGAAGGCCTAACCCTGGACCAGTTGACCCGTAGATCTATGCCTTTGACTTTCGCCGCACGGGCTTTGACCAATAGACTTCTCTACCTGGTTGTGATAGGTCAGCCCATGGGAACACTCCGCAACAAGATCCGGGCCCAACCCACCACAGGATCCCCTCCGTGTCGGCCCGACGCGGCCGTTTCCCCCCTCCAAGCGCCGGCGGCAGTCCGTCCGTGAAGGGGGTCACACTCCGGAGCCGCGTGCCGGGTGTTTGCACCCGCCACCGCACTTCCAGACATGTATGAGGGCCCAGCGCAAGATCTTGTGGCATAGCTACCCCACGAAGGCCCCCGACCACACCCGTAGACATGCGAGCAACAATCCGGAAAGAGGAATTTTTCCACTTACTTCTGCATCTCAAAAATTTATGAAAAATGACTACACATCCTATATCACACGTGTCTGCACCGTGTAAAAAACTCATGATTTTATCACCCTCCGGGTGTCCAGGAATATTCACGTAGCACCAAAACCACAGGACGTCACTCCGGTGTCATCGCCGTCCCTGAGGGGGGCCACACCCCGGAGACGCGTCTTGACTCTTCAGACATGCCACCGCATGTTAAGACACGTGTGAGGACCCGTCGCGATGCTCTGGTGGCATTGCTACCCCCCAAGGCCCCCGGCAGGCCTAACCCTGGACCAGTTGACCCGTAGATCTATGCCTTTGACTTTCGCCTCACGGGCTTTGACCAATAGACTTCTCCACCTGGTTGTGATAGGTCAGCCCATGGGAACACTCCGCAACAAGATCCGGGCCCAACCTACCATAGGATCCCCTCCGTGTCGGCCCGACGCGGCCGTTTCCCCCTTCCAAGCACCGGCGGCAGCGCCGGCCGTGAAGGGGGTCACACTCCGGAGCCGCGTGCCGGGTGTTTGCACCCGCCACCGCACTTCCAGACATGTATGAGGGCCCAGCGCAAGATCCTGTGGCATAGCTACCCCACGAAGGCCCCCGACCACACCCGTAGACATGCGAGGAACAATCCGGAAAGAGGAATTTTTCCACTTACTTCTGCATCTCAAAAAATTATGAAAAATGACTACACATCCTATATCACATGTGTCTGCACCGTGTAAAAAACTCATGATTTTATCACCCTCCGGGTGTTTAGGAATATTCACGCAGCACCAAAACCGCAGGACGTCACTCTGGTGTCATCGCCGTCCGTGACGGGGGCCACACCCCGGAGATGCGTATTGACTCTTCAGACATGCCACCGCATATTAAGACACATGTGAGAACCCGTCGCGATGCTCCGGTGGCATTGCTACCCCCCCCCCCCCCCCCCAAGGCCCCCGGCAGGCCTAACCCTGGACCAGTTGACCCGTAGATCTATGCCTTTGACTTTCGCCGCACGGGCTTTGACCAATAGACTTCTCCACCTGGTTGTGATAGGTCAGCCCATGGGAACACTCCGGAAAAATGTCCGGGCCCAACCCACCACGGGATCCCCTCCGTGTCGGCCTGACGCGGCCGTTTCCCCCCTCCAAGCTCCGGCGGCAGCGCCGTCCGTGAAGGGGGTCACACTCCGGAGACGCGTGCCGGGTGTTAGCACCCGCCACCGCACTTCCAGACATGTATGAGGGCCCAGCGCAAGATCCTGTGGCATAGCTACCCCACGAAGGCCCCCGACCAGACCCGTAGACATGCGAGGAACAATCCGGAAAGAGGAATTTTTCCACTTACTTCTACATCTCAAAAAATTATGAAAAATGACTACACATCCTATATCACATGTGTCTGCACCGTGTAAAAAACTCAAGATTTTATCACCCTCCGGGTGTTCAGGAATATTCACGCAGCACCAAAACCGCAGGACGTCACTCCGGTGTCATCACCGTCCGTGAGGGGGGCCACACCCCGGAGACGCGTCTTGACTCTTCAGACATGCCACCGCATGTTAAGACACGTGTGAGGACCCGTCGCGATGCTCTGGTGGCATTGCTACCCCCCAAGGCCCCCGGCAGGCCTAACCCTGGACCAGTTGACCCGTAGATCTATGCCTTTGACTTTCGCCTCACGGGCTTTGACCAATAGACTTCTCCACCTGGTTGTGATAGGTCAGCCCATGGGAACACTCCGCAACAAGATCCGGGCCCAACCTACCATAGGATCCCCTCCGTGTCGGCCCGACGCGGCCGTTTCCCCCTTCCAAGCACCGGCGGCAGCGCCGGCCGTGAAGGGGGTCACACTCCGGAGCCGCGTGCCGGGTGTTTGCACCCGCCACCGCACTTCCAGACATGTATGAGGGCCCAGCGCAAGATCCTGTGGCATAGCTACCCCACGAAGGCCCCCGACCACACCCGTAGACATGCGAGGAACAATCCGGAAAGAGGAATTTTTCCACTTACTTATGCATCTCAAAAAATTATGAAAAATGACTACACATCCTATATCACACGTGTCTGCACCATGTAAAAAACTCATGATTTTATCACCCTCCAGGTGTTCAGGAATATTCACGCAGCACCAAAACCGCAGGACGTCACTGCGGTGTCATCGCCGTCCGTGAGGGGGGCCACACCCCGGAGACGCGTCTTGACTCTTCAGACATGCCACCGCATGTTAAGACACGTGTTAGGACCCGTCGCGATGCTCTGGTGGCATTGCTACCCCCCCAAGGCCCCCGGCAGGCCTAACCCTGGACCAATTGACCCGTAGATCTACGCCTTTGACTTTCGCCGCACGGGCTTTGACCAATAGACTTCTCCACCTGGTTGTGATAGGTCAGCCCATGGGAACAATCCGCAACAATGTCTGGGCCCAACCCACCATTGGATCCCCTCCGTGTCGGCCCGACGCGGCCGTTTCCCCCCTCCAAGCGTTGGCGGCAGCACCGTCCGTGAAGGGGGTCACACTCCGGAGCCGCGTGCCGGGTGTTGGCACCCGCCACCGCACTTCCAGACATGTATGAGGGCCCAGCGGAAGATCCTGTGGCATAGCTACCCCACGAAGGCCCCCGACCACACCCGTAGACATGCGAGGAACAATCCGGAAAGAGGAATTTTTCCACTTACTTCTGCATTTCAAAAAATTATGAAAAATGACTACACATCCTATATCACATGTGTCTGCACCGTGTAAAAAACTCATGATTTTATCACCCTCCGGGTGTTCAGGAATATTCACGCAGCACCAAAACCGCAGGACGTCACTCCGGTGTCATCGCCGTCCGTGTGCGGGGCCACACCCCGGAGACGCGTCTTGACTCTTCAGACATGCCACCGCATGTTAAGGCACGTGTGAGGACCCGTCGCGATGCTCTGGTGGCATTGCTACCCCCCCCCCCCCCCCCAAGGCCACCGGCAGGCCTAACCCTGTACCAGTTGACCCGAAGATCTACGCCTTTGACTTTTGTCGCACGGGCTTTGACCAATAGACTTCTCCGCCTCGTTGTGATAGGTCAGCCCATGGGAACACTCCGGAACAATGTCTGGGCCCAACCCACCACAGGATCCCCTCCGTGTCGGCCCGACGCGTCCGTTTCCCCCCTCCAAGCGTCGGCGGCAGCGCCGTCCGTGAAGGGGGTCACACTCCGGAGACGCGTGCCGGGTGTTGGCACCCGCCACCGCACTTCCAGACATGTATGAGGGCCTAGCGCAAGATCTTGTGGCATAGCTACCCCACGAAGGCCCCCGACCACACCCGTAGACATGCGAGGAACAATCCGAAAAGAGGAATTTTTTCACTTACTTCTGCATCTCAAAAAATTATGAAAAATGACTACACATCCTATATCACATGTGTCTGCAACGTGTAAAACAACTCATGATTTTATCACCCTCCGGGTGTTCAGGAATATTCACGCAGCACCAAAACCGCAAGACGTCACTCCGGTGTCATCGCCGTCCGTGAGGGGGGCCACACCCCGGAGACGCTTCTTGACTCTTTAGACATGCCACCGCATGTTAAGACACGTGTGAGGACCCGTCGCGATGCTCTGGTGGCATTGCTAACCCCCCCCCCCCAAGCCCCCGGCAGGCCTAACCCTGGACCTATTGACCCGTAGATCTACGCCTTTGACTTTTGCCGCACGGGCTTTGACCAATAGACTTCTCCACCTCGTTGTGATAGGTCAGCCCATGGGAACACTCCGGAACAATGTCCGGGCCCAACCCACCACAGGATCCCCTCCGTGTCGGCCCGACGCGGCCGTTTCCCCCCTCCAAGCGCCGGCGGCAGCGCCGTCCGTGAAGCGGGTCACACTCCGGAGCCGCGTGTCGGGTGTTGGCACCCGCCACCGCACTTCCAGACATGTATGAGGGCCCAGCGCAAGATCCTGTGGCATGGCTACCCCACGAAGGCCCCCGACCACACCGGTAGACATGCGAGGAACAATCCGGAAAGAGGAATTTTTCCACTTACTTCTGCATCTCAAAAAATTATGAAAAATGACTACACATCCTATATCACATGTGTCTGCACCATGTAAAAAACTCATGATTTTATCACCCTCCGGGTGTTCAGTAATATTTACGCAGCACCAAAACCACAGGACGTCACTCCGGTGTCATCGCCGTCCGTGAGGGGGCCACACCCCGGAGACGCGTCTTGACTCTTCAGACATGCCACCGTATGTTAAGACACGTGTGAGGACCCGTCGCCATGCTTTGGTGGCATTGCTACCCCCCAAGGCCCCCGGCAGGCCTAACCCTGGACCAGTTGACCCGTAGATCTACGCCTTTGACTTTCGCCGCACGGGCTTTGACCAATAGACTTCTCCACCTGGTTGTGATAGGTCAGCCCATGGGAACACTCCGGAACAATGTCCGGGCCCAACCCACCACAGGATCCCCTCCGTGTCGGCTCGACGTGGCCGTTTCCCCCCTCCAAGCGTCGGCGGCAGTGTCGTCCGTGAAGGGGGTCACACTCCGGAGCCGCGTGCCGGGTGTTGGCACCCGCCACCGCATTTCCAGACATGTATGAGGGCCCAGCGCAAGATCCTGTGGCATAGCTACCCCACGAAGGCCCCCGACCACACCCGTAGACATGCGAGGAACAATCCGGAAAGAGGAATTTTTCCACTTACATCTGCATCTCAAAAAATTATGAAAAATGACTACACAACCTATATCACATGTGTCTGCACCGTGCAAAAAAATCATGATTTTATCACCCTCCGGGTGTTTAGGAATATTCACGAAGCAACAAAACCGCACGACGTCACTCCGGTGTCATCGCCGTCCGTGAGGGGGGCCACACCCCGGAGACGCGTCTTGACACTTCAGACATGCCACCGCATGTTAAGACACGTGTGAGGACCCATCGTGATGCTCTGGTGGCATTGCTACCCCCCCCCCCAAGGCCCCTGGCAGGCCTAACCCTGGACCAGTTGACCCGTAGATCTACGCCTTTGACTTTCGCCGCACGGGCTTTGACCAATAGACTTCTCCACCTAGTTGTGATAGGTCAGCCCATGGGAACACTCCAAAACAATGTCCGGGCCCAACCCACCACAGGATCCCCTCCGTGTCGGCCCGACGCGGCCGTTTCCCCCCTCCAAGCGTCGGCGGCAGCGCCGTCCGTGAAGGGGGTCACACTTCGGAGCCGCGTGCCGGGTGTTGGCACCCGCCACCGCACTTCCAGACATGTATTAGGGCCCAGCGCAAGATCCTGTGGCATAGCTACCCCACGAAGGCCCCCAACCACACCCATAGACATGCGAGGAACAATTCGGAAAGAGGAATTTTTCCACTTACTTGTGCATCTCAAAAAATTATGAAAAATGACTACACATCCTATATCACATGTGTCTGCACCGTGTAAAAAACTCATGATTTTATCACCCTCCGGGTGTTCAGGAATATTCACGCAGCACCAAAACCGCAGGACGTCACTCTGGTGTCATCGCCGTCCGTGAGGGGGGCCACACCCCGGAGACGCGTCTTGACTCTTCAAACATGCCACCGCATGTTAAGACACGTGTGAGGACCCGTCGCGATGCTCTGGTGGCATTGCTACCCCCCCCCCCAATGCCCCCGGCAGGCCTAACCCTGGACCAGTTGACCCGTAGATCTACGCCTTTGACTTTCGCCGCACGGGCTTTGACCAATAGACTTCTCCACCTGGTTGTGATAGGTCAGCCCATGGAAACACTCCGGAACAATGTCCGGGCCCAACCCACCACGGGATCCCCTCCGTGTCGGCCCGACACGGCCGTTTCCCCCCTCCAAGCGCCGGCGGCAGCGCCGTCCGTGAAGGGGGTCACACTCCGGAGCCGCGTGCCGGGTGTTAGCACCCGCCACCGCACTTCCAGACATGTATGAGGGCCCAGCGCAAGATCCTGTGGCATAGCTACCCCACGAAGGCCCCCGACCACAGCCGTAGACATGCGAGGAACAATCCGGAAAGTGGAATTTTTCCACTTACTTCTGCATCTCAAAAAATTATGAAAAATGACTACACATCCTATATCACATGTGTCTGCACCATGTAAAAAACTCATGATTTTATCACCCTCCGGGTGTTCAGGAATATTCACGCAGTACCAAAACCGCAGGACGTCACTCCGGTGTCATCGCCGTCCGTGAGGGGGGCCACACCCCGAAGACGCGTCTTGACTCTTCAGACATGCCACCGCATGTTAAGACACGTGTGAGGACCCGTCGCGATGCTCTGGTGGCATTGCTACCCCCCCCCCCCCCCCAAGGCCCCCGGCAGGCCTAACCCTGGACCAGTTGACCCGTAGATCTACGCCTTTGACTTTCATCGCACGGGCTTTGACCAATAGACTTCTCCACCTAGTTTTGATAGGTCAGCCCATGGGAACACTCCAGAACAATGTCCGGGCCCAACCCACCCAGGATCCCCTCCGTGTCGGCCCGACGTGGCCGTTTCCCCCCTCCAAGCGTCGGCGGCAGCGCCGTCCGTGAAAGGGGTAACACTCCGGAGCCTTGTGCCGGGTGTTGGCACCCGCCACCGCACTTCCAGACATGTATGAGGGCCCAGCGCAAGATCCTGTGGCATAGCTACCCCACGAAGGCCCCCGACCACACCCGTAGACATGCGAGGACCAATCCGAAAAGAGGAATTTTTCCACTTACTTCTGCATCTCAAAAAATTATGAAAAATGACTACACATCCTATATCACATCTGTCTGCACCGTGTAAAAAACTCATGATTTTATCACCCTCCGGGTGTTCAGGAATATTCACGCAGCACCAAAACCGCAGGACGTCACTCCGGTGTCATCGCCGTCCGTGAGGGGGGACACACCCCGGAGACGCGTATTGACTCTTCAGACATGCCACCGCATGTTAAGACACGTGTGAGGACCCGTCGCGATGCTCTGGCGGCATAGCTACCCCCCCCCCCCAAGGCCCCCGGCAGGCCTATCCCTGGACCAGTTGACCCGTAGATCTACGCCTTTGACTTTCGCCGCACGGGCTTTGACCAATAGACTTCTCCACCTGGTTGTGATAGGTCAGCCCATGGGAATACTCCGGAACAATGTCCGGGCCCAACCCACCACAGGATCCCCTCCGTATCAGCCCGACGCGGCCGTTTCCCCCCTCCAAGCGCCGGCGGCAGCGCCGTCCGTGATGAGGGTCACACTCCGGAGCTACGTGCCGGGTGTTGGCACCCACCACCGCACTTCCAGACATGTATGAGGGCCCAGCGCAAGATCCTGTGGCATAGCTACCCCACGAAGGCCCCCGACCACACCCGTAGACATGCGAGGAACAATCCGGAAAGAGGAATTTTTCCACTTACTTCTGCATCTCAAAAAATTATGAAAAATGACTACACATCCTATATCACATGTCTCTGCACCGTGTAAAAAACTCATGATTTTATCACCCTCCGGGTGTTCAGGAATATTCACGCAGCACCAAAACCGCACGACGTCACTCAGGTGTCATCGCCGTCCGTGAGGGGGGCCACACCCCGGAGACGCATCTTCACTCTTCAGACATGCCACCGCATGTTAAGACACGTGTGAGGACCCGTCGCGATGCTCTGGTGGCATTGCTACCCCCCCCCCCCCCAAGGCCCCCGACAGGCCTAACCCTGGACCAGTTGACCCGTAGATCTACGCCTTTGACTTTCGCCGCACGGGCTTTGACCAATAGACTTCTCCACCTGGTTGTGATAGGTCAGCCCATGGGAACACTCCGGAACAAGGTCCGGGCCCAACCCACCACAGGAGCCCCTCCGTGTCGGCCCGACGCGGCCGTTTCCCCCCTTCAAGCGCCGGCGGCAGCGCCGTCCGTGAAGGGGGTCACACTCCGAAGCCGCGTGCCGGGTGTTTGCACCCGCCACCACACTTCCATACTTGTACGAGGGCCCAGCGCAAGATCCTGTGGCATAGCTACCCCACGAAGGCCCCCGACCACACCCGTAGACATGCGAGGAACAATCCGGAAAGTGGAATTTTTCCACTTACTTTTGCATCTCAAAAAATTATGAAAAATGACTACACATCGTATATCACATGTGTCTGCACCGTGTAAAAAACTCATGATTTTATCACCCTCCGGGTGTTCAGGAATATTCACGCAGCACCAAAACCGCAGAGGGATCACTTCGGTGTCATCGCCGTCCGTGAGAGGGGACCACACCCCGGAGCCGCGCATTGCCTCTTCGGACATGCCACCGCAACTTAACACATGCGTGAGGGCCCGGTGCGACGCTCCGGTGGCGTAGCTACCCCCCAAGGCCCCCGTCCCGCCTAACCCTGGCTCAGTTGACCCGCAGATCTACCCCTTTGACTTTCGCCGGACGGACTTTGACCAATGGATCTTTTCACCTGGTTGTGATAGGTCAGCCCATAGGAACACTTCACAACAGTGTCCGGGCCCAACCCACTGCAGGATTACCTCCGCGTAGACCCGACATGGCCGTTTCCCCCCTCCAAGTGCCAGCGGCGGCGCCGTCCGTGAAGGGAGTCACACTCCGGAGCCGCCTGCCGGGTGTTTGCACCCGCCACCACACTTCCAGACGTGTAAGAGGACCCAGGGGCGGGTTCTTATACTTCGTATGGCCAAGAATGAAAAATATACAAAACCTCAAAACAGAGGGGGGTTTTATGTAAATATGAAGCAAACATCATTGTTAGTTTATTCAAATTTGAAACATAGTATAGCAACTGAATCATTTCAAGATTCTGATAAAAAACAATATAAAATTTGTCAAAATCAATGCAAGTATCAATTAGTTGTGATTTTAACAAAATATAAGGACCTATATGCAAAAGTATATGATGTCACATTTCTAATATACTGAAAAACAAAAACATATTGGATATTCATATTATATGGAAAATTCTACCCAAAATCGATATATAATATGTTTATGTTAAGTATAGATAAGTCAAATTCAAATTAATCAAATTTTAGATTTTAAAAAATTATATATGCCGACGGCAAGGCCGTCGGCATAGAGCCTCCACGTCGGCATAGATTTGATGGCGTAAGCCTGCCGTCTGAGCCCGGGTCGGTGGACCCACATATGTGCCGAGGGCGCTCCTACGCCGACGGCCGCCATCGGTATAGACCTGATATATGCCGACGGCCTTTCTATGCCTACGGCTGCCGTCAGCATAGTCAGAGATATGCTGACGGCCCGCGTATGCCTACGGCCTATACCAGGCCGTCGGCATATCTCCATCTATGCCGACGGCACCGACAAAAGGCCGTCGGCATATAATAGGCCGTCGGCGTAGGGTGTTATTCCGGTAGTGAATCCATCAATCAGCATGTTTTCCATTGAATCCATCAGTCAGCACCGGTAGAAAGAGAGTAGAAAGGACCCGGGGCTGCACCGCCGCAGGGGCAGTGGCTCAATGATAAAGCCGGCGGAGATGGCACATCAGCGCCAGGGTAACGTTTCGTCTCCTTTTTTGAGCGGACAGATTTCTTCTTCTTTTGAAGGAGTAGGAAAGGTTATTGGTCATTGTTTTTTTTTAGCTGTGTTAGTCATTGGGTTAGGTACGGGACAATTAGTCAGGTTGGGATTTTGTGCGATTAGGCAGAGCTTACGATCCCTCCTAGATGTAACGTGAGTTCAGTCAATAATTAAAAAAAATCATGGATCTCAACCGTTTATTATGATGTTAATGGAACAGGCCCAGATAATGAAAGGCCAGATGTTTCTAATTATTCTAGGATTTTCTAGGGTAATTCTCTTTTTTCTGGTAGCCCGTAAACTACTTTTTATATATAAATAGATTATTCAGGATAACAATCATACTGAAATTCTTTAACAGTACTTATTCCATACTACTTTTTTTCTTCACATTCATATATATTTTCCCAATGAAATTCTTTAACAGTACTTATTTCTGTAAACTACCAATGATTAAATCCTCTCTTAGGTTTAATTCTAGGCTTCATATATTTCAAAATCCTAGGGTTCATATACACCTAGGGTCCATATATCACCTACGGTTCATATATATTACGCCTAGGGTTCATATATATATAACATAAAAGAGAGAAAATTTATGTCCTAATTTGATTCCAAGCTAAATTTTTGATTCCTACTGTCAAACTCTAGGGTTCATAATCAAAATCCTAACTACCAAATTTTTGATTCCTACTATCAAAAAATCTAGGGTTCATAATCAAAACCCTAGCCAGAACCTCCACCGAGGTAGAGAGAGAGAAAAAGGAGAGGATGGGTGGGGGACTTATAGAGGGGGGTCGGGGGAGACGGCGACGGAGAGCTGGAGATCGGGGGAGACGACGGCGCCGAGGAGGGGCTCGGAGGAGAGGCGCGGATGAGGAGGGGCTCGGGGGAGACCGCTGGGACGACGGCACTGGGAGGGGTCCGGCGACGACGGCGGGGGCACGAGGTCGACAACGGCGTTGGTACGGCGATGGCGAGAGAGGAGTGGGAATCGGGGGTGAATGGAGAGAGGGAAATGGAGATGTCGGGGGATGACCCCCGGGTAGGCCCAAGACGGCGAAACGACACTTCAAAACTTTGCCAGGGGAGTGCTCCCTGGCTGGCTGGAGCCTGGCTGGCTGGACCATGGCTGGCTGGAACCTGGCCGGGTTCAGCCTCTCTGGGTATAGCCGTCCGGGTGGAGCCGTCCGGGTATGGCCTTCCGGGTGGAGCCGTCCGGGTAGGGTCGTCCGGGTGGAGCCGTCCGGGAGCCGTCTGGGTAGGGCCGTCCGGGTGGAGCCTGTCTTCGAGTCGCCCGGAGGCTCGGAGGCTACACCTAGTGGGTGCGCTGGCGCGCCCCCACTAGAAGCAAGCCGCGTTGGCTGCAAGCCCGCAGCCGGCTGTTATCGACGACATCTGCTACATCAACGCCCGCGAAAACCCTCCGCCTGACTTTCCAAGTCGCCCGGAGGCTCGGAGACAACTATCGGGGGGATGACCCCCGGGTATGCCCAAGACGGCGAAACGACACTTCAAAACTTTGCCAGGGGAGTGCTCCCTGGCTGGCTGGAGCCTGGCTGGCTGGACCCTGGCTGGCTGGAACCTCTCCGGGTTTAGCCTGTCCGGGTAGAGCCGTCCGGGTGGAGCCGTCCGGGTAGGGCCGTCCGGGTGATGCCGTCCGGGTGGAGCCCGTCCGGCTGGAATCCGGCAAAGTCAAGCCCAGACGTCCCGTCGGACCTGCGCAGACGAGACGGCCATGCTCTACAGTAGAGCACTGTAGATGAGTGGCTGGCACTGTAGATAGACAGCCGGCACTGTTCACACGCCTTGTGTCCCCCCAACAGTGTAGTTAGGCCGCGCGGGCCGCCTCTTGTCCCCTGGGCACTCCTTTATAAAGTGACCCAGGGAGCTCTCCCTCACATGCTCACACACGCGAGACACATCAGGCTCACACTCCCTCTCTTTCTCCCCACACACGCATGAGGCAAGGAAGAGAGCATAGAGCTCTCTTCTTCCTCCTCCAGACAGCTCAAGGAGCAACCATGTACTGCCATATACACCGCGTATACACCAGACATGCAGGACTAGGGGTGTTACCTCCCAGTGAGAGCCCCAAACCTGGGTAAACCACCACGTGATGTTGCCGGCCCAATCCCGTCCCGGATCTCCACAGTAGCCTTGCCATCACCTCAAGCCATCCCTTGGCATCTGCCGTGATGCGGCACCCCCCGCGAGAACACCACGACAGGAGAGGAACCCACGCCCACTTACTAAGTCAAAATAGCAGTAGCACGGGGTCCTATTCCTGTAGTAGCACCGGCCCCTTACCCCACGCTACTATTAAGCCTCTACCTATAAGGTATTTCCTAGTAGTGATGTCATGGTCGAACCGAGGCAGGTCCTTGAAGATATCAGCTTTTTCCTGCTTGTTCTTTATCAGCTGCTGAAGAGTATCATCATCAAAATCATCATCTAATAGGTCAATGATATCATCATCACTGCACATAGTACTTGCTGGTTTAGGGCCTCGCCCTGTAGTAGCTTTTGTCTTCAGAGAATTCGTATACACAATTTCTGAATGCACACTGGTTTCAGGAGGTGCAATTTTCAATGGCTTCACTCTTAAAGCTTTTGGACCAGTAGCGACCTTGGACATCTGAGGCTCTTTGGCCTTTGAAGCCTTTAACTTGCGTTTGGGCTTCGAGGACTCTGGAGAAATATCATCAGGTTCTTCTTCTCCAAGTCACTACTACACGAATGCCTAGCAGTGGCGGGCGCAAAAAGGCCAGCTGTGGCGGGAAAGCCTCCAGGGGCGCCCGCCACCGACCTCCCGCCACTTCTATTACCACATCAGTGGCGGGCGCACGCCCACCACTGGTAGAGTTACAGCAGTGGCGGGCATGGCTTGCTGCCCGCCACTGTATTGTATTGGCGGGCTTTATGTAGCACCCGTCACAACTACTTGTTCAGCAGCTAGCACACAAACGTGACAATTAGCCTATACAAATTACACTGAAAATTGACAGTACATAGCAGGCAATACACATTACGTAAGCGATCAAACACATTACATTCAATACAAATAGATCTACACATTAGAATACAACAACTCATGTCAAATCATTAGTACATAGAGCCTTCTCAGTGAAGCATTCGACATGTTACAATCATACAAGACCTCATGATAACAACAACACCATAATGACAATGAACTGGATAAAGATAATCAAATTCTTTACTCGTCCACTTGTCCACATGGTCTTGCATACTTCATAGTTGATTTTATCTTTGCGGACTTTCTCTTTTTGGACGTAGTTGGCGAAACGATTCTCTACTTCTTTTTTAGTCATATATCCTTTATAGCAGTTGCTCGGGTAACCATCCACTTGTTCCTTGCATATTTCCCATGAATCATAAACTCCTGGATTCCTCTCGGTGTACACCACATACCAATTCCAATTCATCTACGAAGATAAATAAACGAGCTATCAAGTCAATTTCATAGTTATCCAATCACAGAGCAAAGTCATATAACAATCTTCATAGCATCATAGACGATACAAATGGCCACGTTGCAGTTCACTAGTAGTTCGGAAGCAAAAGTTTAGCTCCATCATAGCAACTAAGAAATTAACACTACAAGAAATATGCTAACTTGTGACCTTCCGTCAGTGACCCTGAAAGAAATGGTCGTAAATCTACGACCATTTGGAACCAATTAGTTGTAAGCTGTTTGAGAAGCTCCAAACACTAAACCATAATGACCAGTTTGATCAGAAAGGTCGTAATTGCCTTACACGAAATGGTCGTAAAGCAGACAGCACTGTTCTGCCGCCTTATTTTTAGCTGATTACGACCAATATAAATGGTCAACAAGTCAATAAGTAGACGCAATTATATGACTGGACGTCCACATCATCTTTTTCTGCCTACGTGTCGTGTCATTTTAGCGTATGTGTGAATTGTACAAGTTGGTTTGACCACCCACATATTGACTTTGTTGACTAATCTAACTTGTGGGGCCTACCATTGACACGCTGGACCAACTAGCATAGTACCAATGACATGTGGGACCCGTTCCACAAACCTGTCATGTGGGGCACATCAGAGATGGGGCCCTGTGATGACAAGCGGGCCACGCCCTCAAATGGGGGGCGAATTTTTTTATTATTTTTTGAGAGGAATGGGGGCGAATTAAGCAGCAAAAAAGGGCACAGCGGGACTCGAACTCGCGACGTCTTGCGCTACCCTAGCGAAACGAACCACCAGGCCACAGCGCAAGAGTTGATACAGCAGCGCCCAACACGTATATGGGGTATAGCGCCTCGTAGGCTTGGGCCTCCGTGGGACGAGGCCACCTCTTTTTTTTTAACATTTTCCGTATGCCGACTGGGGTGACTCCTGGGCCGCGGCCTCATTTTTTTCTCTTTTTCGTTCTTACTTTCTTTTTTTACTTTTATAATTCCAAGTATTATAAATAAATATATTACAAAAAACTTCACATAAAACATATGAAAAAAATATTAACCAAGCATTTGAAAATGGTACATGTGTGTAAAAAATGTTTATCATGTATACAAAAAATATACAATGTGTGTGAAAAAAGTTGATCGTGTATTTAAATTTTTTAATTAAGCATTTGAAAAAAATGTCAAACAAGTATCTAAATAATGTTAATCAAGCATTTCAAAATGTAAAAATGTGTATAGAAACAAAATGATAACCATGTATTTTATCTGCATGGTACCTTTTCCCTTCCTTGTGCCACTTCATCATTTTGGCAGACTCCTCGGTGATGAAAAGGCGCTGCAGTCTTTCTATGAAATGGAGATACCGAAGAACCTTTGCAGGGATGGCTAGCTGCTTCTTCTCACCCTGCTCATCGAGCACCTCAATATACCGAGAGGAATCGCACTTCCTACAGTAGTTGTCATTCGCATACTCGTGCCTAAACAAAAGGCAATTCTTTGGACAAACATGTATTTTCTCATAATCCATAGAGAGCACCTTCATGATTTTCTTCGTAGCATACATGCTTTTCGGCAGTTCATGGCCCTCAGGGAGGCTGTTAGCCCATACTCCCAGAAATGCTTCAAAGCAACCTCGGGTACAGCCATACTCGGCCTTGACTGCCATCAGTTGCGAGATGTCATACAGCTGAGAGAGCTTGGCACCCTCATAAAGAGGTTTCTTTGACGAGGCCAAGATATCCAGGAAGGCCTTTGCATTTTCCTCCGGCTCCTCCGGTTCAATCGCTGAAAGTGTCGCAGCTGCCGTCTGTGCAGCACAGACATCATCTAGCATGTCTCTAACCCCATCGTCCTCATGACCAGCGATGCGTTGTCGTATCACCTCCTCTCTACCACGGTCCCGCTGGGCAAAGTTTATCGGCATGTTAAAGTTTGGCATAAATCCATTCGAGCGGAGGTGCAAAGTCATCTCCTCCTGATCTCTACGGATACGTCTCTTACATTTGGCACAGGGGCATTCTGGCACCATTCTCATTGGACGACGGAATATCTCCTTCAAAAACACATCGGTTCTCTCTGCCCACTCTGTTGTTACTTGATTCCGACGGAAAAAACCACTGTACATCCACTGATTATCTGCCATCTCTGCTTTATTGGGAGGCACACAACAAAATTGAGAATTCATTTAAATTAATCACATCAATGTCTTATTTTCTACCGGGTTGGCGAGAAACGACATTGAATCCACCTACATCTCTAATAGGTAAAGATGGGTCCTAATCCCACCCGAGGATGTGTAGATTGAGTACGTTCTCCATGCTCTACCCCATTCCGAGACAAAATTTCGGCAGCACCTCCCCGCTGTTCTCCAGATACACGTCCCGGCAAAAACCCGAGAGAATGTGCATCCGGAGAACAACGGGGAGGCGCTGCCGAAATTTTGTCTCGAAATGGGGTAGAGCATGGAGAACGTACCCAATCTACACATCCTCGGGCTGTCCGTGGAAAACGCTGGACAATCCGAATGTGTTACGGTGATAAATATGCAATTGAATGCATATTTATCGATGCAACCCTTTCGGACGGGAGACGCCTAGGTTACGCGACTTGATGTGAAAATGAAATCTAGTGACATGAAAAAAAATGGAGGAGATGGATTTGTAGCTCACCCTCGGCTGTAGAGGAAGTAGTCGAACAGCAGAGGGATGCTCAGGAACAAACGCTTCGGACGACGGTCACTCCTCCGAAATGCGACACCACAAAGCCTGCAAATTCCATCGAAAGAACAACTTGGATCATCACATCATGATGAAGTAACCACTAACCATGATCCAAATTTTAAAATCGGTCTATCTATCTACTTCACAAAACATCTATCTATATATCATATCGAGTATCTAATCAACATTACATCATATTAATTAGTTAACTAGCCAAGTAATCCCTGCTCAAAGGGTCATCGAGTAGCGAATTAACTGATTAATCAGCCGGCTAGTTATGTGTGGTGACTGCCTACAAAATTTGAAGACACACACATGAAAGATGAAAGCCATGAATTGGTCCATTAAAGAACACACTACTTAATAGCTAGCAGGGATAACACCATTTGGATCTTCTTTTCACACTGAAAATTCAACAACACTAGGTAGATATACATGTATAAGCACCAAGTATGCCACAAATTCATCAATTACATTATATACAATCAGTCAACTGTCAGATAAGTTGCAAGAAATCTGCTAATGATCTATGTGGCTTAAATGTGTGCAACATGTCCAACTCGGCAGGATCCACAGAGGATAATCATCTTCTTACAGTGCGTACGGCGCCGATCTTGAGGAAGCTGTCAACGGTATGGTTGAGGAGCGGGTTCCCGGGGCAGGACGGACGGTGGCTGGGGCAGCGGCAGAGGAGGCCGGCCGAAGCAGCAGCAGAGAAGGGCCGGGCAGGGGCACGGGCAGGCCGGGGCTGCAGCCAGGCCGGGTGAGGGAGGCCGGGGCGGAGCTGACGCAGGCCGGGCAAGGGTCGAGGCGGGGCGGCGGTGTGGATGGCTAAGGTGGCGGCGGCGGCACAGACGGGGTGGGAGCGGCCGCGGCGGACGGGCGGGAGCGGCCGCGGCGCAGTGGGGCAGGAGCGGCCGCGGCGGAAGGGGCGGGAGCGGCCGCGGCGGAGTGGTCGGGGGCGTGGGGGAGTGGTCGGGGACGCGCGCGGATCGGGGTGGCGGCCGGCGGCGGCTGGGGATCGGGTCGGGCGGGGGGTGGATGAGTGGAGGAGAGGAGAAGAGGCAGAATGGATATGGTTGGGGGTTCTATGCCGACGGCTTTGCCGTCGACATAGATCGAGCCATCCAGGTCATCGATCCGGGGCATCCGGAGCACAGCTATACCGACGGCTTAGCCGTCGGCATAGATCGAGCCGCGCCACATCATCGATCCGTGGCATCCGGGGCATCCGGGGCATAGCTATGCCGACGGCAAAGCCGTCGGCATATCTATGTATTATTTTTTTCCCTAAAGGGGCCGATACCCTTTAGTCCCGGTTGGAGATACCAACCGGGACTAAAGGGGTTCTGAAAATTTCTTTTCTGTTTTTCCATTTGTTTTCTGTTTTTAGTTTCTGTTTTAAATTGCTTATATCTTTTAGGATATTTGATGTTTTTGAGTGATTATTTTTGCATTAGATTCAAAATTTTGTCTAGTTTCTGTTTGTGACATTAGTTTTCAAATTTGAATGGTTTAAATTTGAATTTTTCAAATTTGCTTCAAACCCTAGATTGTGAATAACTTGAGTTTTAAAATAGTTTTTAATTTAATTCTTTTTGCTCCTAGTAACATGTTAGATTGTTGTCACAGTAAGATTTATTTGGTTATTTTTAGAATAATTTAAATTAGTATTTTAATTAAAATAGTACTGTTTTGCTTATATAGTTGTTTTAGTCATTTAATTGTTGTTTTTTATTGTTTTTAGTTAGTTCTTTCTGTAGATTTTAACATGTTGTAGAATGGTGCATATTGAATGCACAAAAAGTCTGGAGTTGAAATAGGTTTAAAAAAATGAAATGCCTTTCTAACAGATGAGTTTTCGTCCGAATCCTTGATACTTCGAAGGAGATGGTCCAGTTTATACACGAAATGCATCCAGTTTTTGCCGTAACCCTCTCAACTTTTTAGCACATGCTATGTGGGTGAAATGATGAAACCATGCCAAGTTTCAACCTTTTCAGAGTTCATTTGTAGTGCTTTTCAATTTCAGGGTCATTTAGCTCAAAAAATCATTAAATGCATGAAAAATAGCAAATGAAGTTAGAAAGGGTTGAAATTTGAGGATGTGGCTTTGAATGGTGCATATTGAATGCACAAAAAGTGTGGAACTGAAATAAGTTTAAAAAAATGAAATGCCTTTGTAACGGATGAGTTTTCGTCCGAAACCTAGATAGTTCGAAGGAGATGGTCCTGTTTGTACACGAAGTGCATCCAGTTTTTGCCGTAACCCTCTCAACTTTTTAGCACAAGCTATGTGGGTAAAAAACTCATGATTTTATCACCCTCCGGGTGTTCAGGAATATTCACGCAGCACCAAAACCGCAGGACGTCACTCCGGTGCCATCGCCGTCCGTGAGGGGGGCCACACCCCGGAGATGCGTATTGACTCTTCAGACATGCCACCTCATATTAAGACACGTGTGAGGACCCGTCGCGATGCTCTGGTGGCATTGCTACCCCCCCCCCCAAGGCCCCCGGAAGGCCTAACCCTGGACCAGTTGACCCGTAGATCTATGCCTTTGACTTCCGCCGCACGGGCATTGACCAATAGACTTCTCTACCTGGTTGTGATAGGTCAGCCCATGGGAACACTCCGCAACAAGATCCGGGCCCAACCCACCACAGGATCCCCTCCGTGTCGGCCCGACGCGGCCGTTTCCCCCCTCCAAGCGCCGGCGGCAGTCCGTCCGTGAAGGGGGTCACACTCCGGAGCCGCGTGCCGGGTGTTTGCACCCGCCACCGCACTTCCAGACATGTATGAGGGCCCAGCGCAAGATCTTGTGGCATAGCTACCCCACGAAGGCCCCCGACCACACCCGTAGACATGCGAGCAACAATCCGGAAAGAGGAATTTTTCCACTTACTTCTGCATCTCAAAAATTTATGAAAAATGACTACACATCCTATATCACACGTGTCTGCACCGTGTAAAAAACTCATGATTTTATCACCCTCCGGGTGTCCAGGAATATTCACGTAGCACCAAAACCACAGGACGTCACTCCGGTGTCATCGCCGTCCCTGAGGGGGGCCACACCCCGGAGACGCGTCTTGACTCTTCAGACATGCCACCGCATGTTAAGACACGTGTGAGGACCCGTCGCGATGCTCTGGTGGCATTGCTACCCCCCAAGGCCCCCGGCAGGCCTAACCCTGGACCAGTTGACCCGTAGATCTATGCCTTTGACTTTCGCCTCACGGGCTTTGACCAATAGACTTCTCCACCTGGTTGTGATAGGTCAGCCCATGGGAACACTCCGCAACAAGATCCGGGCCCAACCTACCATAGGATCCCCTCCGTGTCGGCCCGACGCGGCCGTTTCCCCCTTCCAAGCGCCGGCGGCAGCGCCGGCCGTGAAGGGGGTCACACTCCGGAGCCGCGTGCCGGGTGTTTGCACCCGCCACCGCACTTCCAGACATGTATGAGGGCCCAGCGCAAGATCCTGTGGCATAGCTACCCCACGAAGGCCCCCGACCACACCCGTAGACATGCGAGGAACAATCCGGAAAGAGGAATTTTTCCACTTACTTCTGCATCTCAAAAAATTATGAAAAATGACTACACATCCTATATCACATGTGTCTGCACCGTGTAAAAAACTCATGATTTTATCACCCTCCGGGTGTTTAGGAATATTCACGCAGCACCAAAACCGCAGGACGTCACTCTGGTGTCATCGCCGTCCGTGACGGGGGCCACACCCCGGAGATGCGTATTGACTCTTCAGACATGCCACCGCATATTAAGACACATGTGAGAACCCGTCGCGATGCTCCGGTGGCATTGCTACCCCCCCCCCCCCCAAGGCCCCCGGGAGGCCTAACCCTGGACCAGTTGACCCGTAGATCTATGCCTTTGACTTTCGCCGCACGGGCTTTGACCAATAGACTTCTCCACCTGGTTGTGATAGGTCAGCCCATGGGAACACTCCGGAAAAATGTCCGGGCCCAACCCACCACGGGATCCCCTCCGTGTCGGCCTGACGCGGCCGTTTCCCCCCTCCAAGCTCCGGCGGCAGCGCCGTCCGTGAAGGGGGTCACACTCCGGAGACGCGTGCCGGGTGTTAGCACCCGCCACCGCACTTCCAGACATGTATGAGGGCCCAGCGCAAGATCCTGTGGCATAGCTACCCCACGAAGGCCCCCGACCAGACCCGTAGACATGCGAGGAACAATCCGGAAAGAGGAATTTTTCCACTTACTTCTACATCTCAAAACATTATGAAAAATGACTACACATCCTATATCACATGTGTCTGCACCGTGTAAAAAACTCAAGATTTTATCACCCTCCGGGTGTTCAGGAATATTCACGCAGCACCAAAACCGCAGGACGTCACTCCGGTGTCATCACCGTCCGTGAGGGGGGCCACACCCCGGAGACGCGTCTTGACTCTTCAGACATGCCACCGCATGTTAAGACACGTGTGAGGATCCGTCGCGATGCTCTCGTGGCATTGCTACCCCCCCCCCCCCCCCAAGGCCCCCGGCAGGCCTAACCCTGGACCAGTTGACCCGTATATCTATGCCTTTGACTTTCGCCGCACGGGCTTTGACCAATAGACTTCTCCACCTAGTTGTGATAGGTCAGCCCATGGGAACACTCCGCAACAAGATCCGGGCCCAACCCACCACAGGATCCCCACCGTGTCGGCCTGACGCGGCCGTTTCCCCCCTCCAAGCGCCGGCGGCAGCGCCGTCCATGAAGGGGGTCACACTCCGGAGCCGCGTGCCGGGTGTTTGCACCCGCCACCGCACTTCCAGACATGTATGAGGGACCAGCGCAAGATCCTGTGGCATAGCTACCCCACGAAGGCCCCCGACCACACCCGTAGACATGCAAGGAACAATCCGGAAAGAGGAATTTTTCCACTTACTTATGCATCTCAAAAAATTATGAAAAATGACTACACATCCTATATCACACGTGTCTGCACCATGTAAAAAACTCATGATTTTATCACCCTCCGGGTGTTCAGGAATATTCACGCAGCACCAAAACCGCAGGACGTCACTGCGGTGTCATCGCCGTCCGTGAGGGGGGCCACACCCCGGAGACGCGTCTTGACTCTTCAGACATGCCACCGCATGTTAAGACATGTGTTAGGACCCGTCGCGATGCTCTGGTGGCATTGCTACCCCCCCAAGGCCCCCGGCAGGCCTAACCCTGGACCAATTGACCCGTAGATCTACGCCTTTGACTTTCGCCGCACGGGCTTTGACCAATAGACTTCTCCACCTGGTTGTGATAGGTCAGCCCATGGGAACAATCCGCAACAATGTCTGGGCCCAACCCACCATTGGATCCCCTCCGTGTCGGCCCGACGCGGCCGTTTCCCCCCTCCAAGCGTTGGCGGCAGCACCGTCCGTGAAGGGGGTCACACTCCGGAGCCGCGTGCCGGGTGTTGGCACCCGCCACCGCACTTCCAGACATGTATGAGGGCCCAGCGGAAGATCCTGTGGCATAGCTACCCCACGAAGGCCCCCGACCACACCCGTAGACATCCGAGGAACAATCCGGAAAGAGGAATTTTTCCACTTACTTCTGCATTTCAAAAAATTATGAAAAATGACTACACATCCTATATCACATGTGTCTGCACCGTGTAAAAAACTCATGATTTTATCACCCTCCGGGTGTTCAGGAATATTCACGCAGCACCAAAACCGCAGGACGTCACTCCGGTGTCATCGCCGTCCGTGTGCGGGGCCACACCCCGGAGACGCGTCTTGACTCTTCAGACATGCCACCGCATGTTAAGGCACGTGTGAGGACCCGTCGCGATGCTCTGGTGGCATTGCTACCCCCCCCCCCCCAAGGCCACCGGCAGGCCTAACCCTGTACCAGTTAACCCGAAGATCTACGCCTTTGACTTTTGCCGCACGGGCTTTGACCAATAGACTTCTCCGCCTCGTTGTGATAGGTCAGCCCATGGGAACACTCCGGAACAAGGTCTGGGCCCAACCCACCACAGGATCCCCTCCGTGTCGGCCCGACGCGTCCGTTTCCCCCCTCCAAGCGTCGGCGGCAGCGCCGTCCGTGAAGGGGGTCACACTCCGGAGCCGCGTGCCGGGTGTTGGCACCCGCCACCGCACTTCCAGACATGTATGAGGGCCTAGCGCAAGATCCTGTGGCATAGCTACCCCACGAAGGCCCCCGACCACACCCGTAGACATGCGAGGAACAATCCGAAAAGAGGAATTTTTTCACTTACTTCTGCATCTCAAAAAATTATGAAAAATGACTACACATCCTATATCACATGTGTCTGCAACGTGTAAAACAACTCATGATTTTATCACCCTCCGGGTGTTCAGGAATATTCACGCAGCACCAAACCCGCAAGACGTCACTCCGGTGTCATCGCCGTCCGTGAGGGGGGCCACACCCCGGAGACGCTTCTTGACTCTTTAGACATGCCACCGCATGTTAAGACACGTGTGAGGACCCGTCGCGATGCTCTGGTGGCATTGCTAACCCCCCCCCCCCCCAAGCCCCCGGCAGGCCTAACCCTGGACCTATTGACCCGTAGATCTACGCCTTTGACTTTTGCCGCACGGGCTTTGACCAATAGACTTCTCCACCTCGTTGTGATAGGTCAGCCCATGGGAACACTCCGGAACAATGTCCGGGCCCAACCCACCACAGGATCCCCTCCGTGTCGGCCCGACGCGGCCGTTTCCCCCCTCCAAGCGCCGGCGGCAGCGCCGTCCGTGAAGCGGGTCACACTCCGGAGCCGCGTGTCGGGTGTTGGCACCCGCCACCGCACTTCCAGACATGTATGAGGGCCCAGCGCAAGATCCTGTGGCATGGCTACCCCACGAAGGCCCCCGACCACACCGGTAGACATGCGAGGAACAATCCGGAAAGAGGAATTTTTCCACTTACTTCTGCATCTCAAAAAATTATGAAAAATGACTACACATCCTATATCACATGTGTCTGCACCATGTAAAAAACTCATGATTTTATCACCCTCCGGGTGTTCAGTAATATTTACGCAGCACCAAAACCACAGGACGTCACTCCGGTGTCATCGCCGTCCGTGAGGGGGCCACACCCCGGAGACGCGTCTTGACTCTTCAGACATGCCACCGTATGTTAAGACACGTGTGAGGACCCGTCGCGATGCTTTGGTGGCATTGCTACCCCCCAAGGCCCCCGGCAGGCCTAACCCTGGACCAGTTGACCCGTAGATCTACGCCTTTGACTTTCGCCGCACGGGCTTTGACCAATAGACTTCTCCACCTGGTTGTGATAGGTCAGCCCATGGGAACACTCCGGAACAATGTCCGGGCCCAACCCACCACAGGATCCCCTCCGTGTCGGCTCGACGTGGCCGTTTCCCCCCTCCAAGCGTCGGCGGCAGTGTCGTCCGTGAAGGGGGTCACACTCCGGAGCCGCGTGCCGGGTGTTGGCACCCGCCACCGCATTTCCAGACATGTATGAGGGCCCAGCGCAAGATCCTGTGGCATAGATACCCCACGAAGGCCCCCGACCACACCCGTAGACATGCGAGGAACAATCCGGAAAGAGGAATTTTTCCACTTACATCTGCATCTCAAAAAATTATGAAAAATGACTACACAACCTATATCACATGTGTCTGCACCGTGCAAAAAAATCATGATTTTATCACCCTCCGGGTGTTTAGGAATATTCACAAAGCAACAAAACCGCACGACGTCACTCCGGTGTCATCGCCGTCCGTGAGGGGGGCCACACCCCGGAGACGCGTCTTGACACTTCAGACATGCCACCGCATGTTAAGACACGTGTGAGGACCCATCGTGATGCTCTGGTGGCATTGCTACCCCCCCCCCCAAGGCCCCCGGCAGGCCTAACCCTGGACCAGTTGACCCGTAGATCTACGCCTTTGACTTTCGCCGCACGGGCTTTGACCAATAGACTTCTCCACCTAGTTGTGATAGGTCAGCCCGTGGGAACACTCCAAAACAATGTCCGGGCCCAACCCACCACAGGATCCCCTCCGTGTCGGCCCGACGCGGCCGTTTCCCCCCTCCAAGCGCCGGCGGCAGCGCCGTCCGTGAAGGGGGTCACACTTCGGAGCCGCGTGCCGGGTGTTGGCACCCGCCACCGCACTTCCAGACATGTATTAGGGCCCAGCGCAAGATCCTGTGGCATAGCTACCCCACGAAGGCCCCCGACCACACCCATAGACATGCGAGGAACAATTCGGAAAGAGGAATTTTTCCACTTACTTGTGCATCTCAAAAAATTATGAAAAATGACTACACATCCCATTCGACGACATCTGCTACATCAACGCCCGCGAAAACCCTCCGCCTGACTTTCCAAGTCGCCCGGAGGCTCGGAGACAACTATCGGGGGGATGACCCCCGGGTATGCCCAAGACGGCGAAACGACACTTCAAAACTTTGCCAGGGGAGTGCTCCCTGGCTGGCTGGAGCCTGGCTGGCTGGACCCTGGCTGGCTGGAACCTCTCCGGGTTTAGCCTGTCCGGGTAGAGCCGTCCGGGTGGAGCCGTCCGGGTAGGGCCGTCCGGGTGATGCCGTCCGGGTGGAGCCCGTCCGGCTGGAATCCGGCAAAGTCAAGCCCAGACGTCCCGTCGGACCTGCGCAGACGAGACGGCCATGCTCTACAGTAGAGCACTGTAGATGAGTGGCTGGCACTGTAGATAGACAGCCGGCACTGTTCACACGCCTTGTGTCCCCCCAACAGTGTAGTTAGGCCGCGCGGGCCGCCTCTTGTCCCCTGGGCACTCCTTTATAAAGTGACCCAGGGAGCTCTCCCTCACATGCTCACACACGCGAGACACATCAGGCTCACACTCCCTCTCTTTCTCCCCACACACGCATGAGGCAAGGAAGAGAGCATAGAGCTCTCTTCTTCCTCCTCCAGACAGCTCAAGGAGCAACCATGTACTGCCATATACACCGCGTATACACCAGACATGCAGGACTAGGGGTGTTACCTCCCAGTGAGAGCCCCAAACCTGGGTAAACCACCACGTGATGTTGCCGGCCCAATCCCGTCCCGGATCTCCACAGTAGCCTTGCCATCACCTCAAGCCATCCCTTGGCATCTGCCGTGATGCGGCACCCCCCGCGAGAACACCACGACAGGAGAGGAACCCACGCCCACTTACTAAGTCAAAATAGCAGTAGCACGGGGTCCTATTCCTGTAGTAGCACCGGCCCCTTACCCCACGCTACTATTAAGCCTCTACCTATAAGGTATTTCCTAGTAGTGATGTCATGGTCGAACCGAGGCAGGTCCTTGAAGATATCAGCTTTTTCCTGCTTGTTCTTTATCAGCTGCTGAAGAGTATCATCATCAAAATCATCATCTAATAGGTCAATGATATCATCATCACTGCACATAGTACTTGCTGGTTTAGGGCCTCGCCCTGTAGTAGCTTTTGTCTTCAGAGAATTCGTATACACAATTTCTGAATGCACACTGGTTTCAGGAGGTGCAATTTTCAATGGCTTCACTCTTAAAGCTTTTGGACCAGTAGCGACCTTGGACATCTGAGGCTCTTTGGCCTTTGAAGCCTTTAACTTGCGTTTGGGCTTCGAGGACTCTGGAGAAATATCATCAGGTTCTTCTTCTCCAAGTCACTACTACACGAATGCCTAGCAGTGGCGGGCGCAAAAAGGCCAGCTGTGGCGGGAAAGCCTCCAGGGGCGCCCGCCACCGACCTCCCGCCACTTCTATTACCACATCAGTGGCGGGCGCACGCCCACCACTGGTAGAGTTACAGCAGTGGCGGGCATGGCTTGCTGCCCGCCACTGTATTGTATTGGCGGGCTTTATGTAGCACCCGTCACAACTACTTGTTCAGCAGCTAGCACACAAACGTGACAATTAGCCTATACAAATTACACTGAAAATTGACAGTACATAGCAGGCAATACACATTACGTAAGCGATCAAACACATTACATTCAATACAAATAGATCTACACATTAGAATACAACAACTCATGTCAAATCATTAGTACATAGAGCCTTCTCAGTGAAGCATTCGACATGTTACAATCATACAAGACCTCATGATAACAACAACACCATAATGACAATGAACTGGATAAAGATAATCAAATTCTTTACTCGTCCACTTGTCCACATGGTCTTGCATACTTCATAGTTGATTTTATCTTTGCGGACTTTCTCTTTTTGGACGTAGTTGGCGAAACGATTCTCTACTTCTTTTTTAGTCATATATCCTTTATAGCAGTTGCTCGGGTAACCATCCACTTGTTCCTTGCATATTTCCCATGAATCATAAACTCCTGGATTCCTCTCGGTGTACACCACATACCAATTCCAATTCATCTACGAAGATAAATAAACGAGCTATCAAGTCAATTTCATAGTTATCCAATCACAGAGCAAAGTCATATAACAATCTTCATAGCATCATAGACGATACAAATGGCCACGTTGCAGTTCACTAGTAGTTCGGAAGCAAAAGTTTAGCTCCATCATAGCAACTAAGAAATTAACACTACAAGAAATATGCTAACTTGTGACCTTCCGTCAGTGACCCTGAAAGAAATGGTCGTAAATCTACGACCATTTGGAACCAATTAGTTGTAAGCTGTTTGAGAAGCTCCAAACACTAAACCATAATGACCAGTTTGATCAGAAAGGTCGTAATTGCCTTACACGAAATGGTCGTAAAGCAGACAGCACTGTTCTGCCGCCTTATTTTTAGCTGATTACGACCAATATAAATGGTCAACAAGTCAATAAGTAGACGCAATTATATGACTGGACGTCCACATCATCTTTTTCTGCCTACGTGTCGTGTCATTTTAGCGTATGTGTGAATTGTACAAGTTGGTTTGACCACCCACATATTGACTTTGTTGACTAATCTAACTTGTGGGGCCTACCATTGACACGCTGGACCAACTAGCATAGTACCAATGACATGTGGGACCCGTTCCACAAACCTGTCATGTGGGGCACATCAGAGATGGGGCCCTGTGATGACAAGCGGGCCACGCCCTCAAATGGGGGGCGAATTTTTTTATTATTTTTTGAGAGGAATGGGGGCGAATTAAGCAGCAAAAAAGGGCACAGCGGGACTCGAACTCGCGACGTCTTGCGCTACCCTAGCGAAACGAACCACCAGGCCACAGCGCAAGAGTTGATACAGCAGCGCCCAACACGTATATGGGGTATAGCGCCTCGTAGGCTTGGGCCTCCGTGGGACGAGGCCACCTCTTTTTTTTTAACATTTTCCGTATGCCGACTGGGGTGACTCCTGGGCCGCGGCCTCATTTTTTTTCTCTTTTTCGTTCTTACTTTCTTTTTTTACTTTTATAATTCCAAGTATTATAAATAAATATATTACAAAAAACTTCACATAAAACATATGAAAAAAATATTAACCAAGCATTTGAAAATGGTACATGTGTGTAAAAAATGTTTATCATGTATACAAAAAATATACAATGTGTGTGAAAAAAGTTGATCGTGTATTTAAATTTTTTAATTAAGCATTTGAAAAAAATGTCAAACAAGTATCTAAATAATGTTAATCAAGCATTTCAAAATGTAAAAATGTGTATAGAAACAAAATGATAACCATGTATTAAAAAATATTAATCCTGTATTTGAAAAATGTTAATCAAGCATTTGAAAAATGTTTAAAATCTGTATATGAAATTTTTGGCTATGTATTTAAAAAGTGTTAACCAAGCACTTGAAAATGTTTAATGTGTATAAAAAAATGTTTCTCATGTAAACAAAAAATGTATAAAAATATATATAATGTGTATCAATAAAATTGATCATGTATTTAAAAATGTTAATCAAAAATTTTAAAAAATGTTAAATGAGTATTTTAAAAATGTCTAACGTGTATTAAAAAAATGATCTTGACGTATACGAAAAATGTAGAATGAAAATCACAATAAAGAAAGAAAAATGTTCTCAACTTACACGAAAAATGTAGATTGAAACTAGGTCACATATAATGACACTATACGAAGGTTTTTCATGTTTTCTTCTTTTTTCTTGAATTTCTTATTCCGATTTCCAAATGTGTTCAAAATAGCGGGCATGACCGTTCGTGACTCCCTTTGGCAACATTGTTCGGAAAATGGAAAATGTTTTTTTTTTGCAAAGCAAATGAAAACTCCCTTTGGCAAGATTGTTTGCCATTCCAAGATGCACCCTTGTGCAAAATATGAGATCATTTGAACAAACTATGCCATGAGTGTGGCCATAACATTTATCATTTGGCATGAAAGCCGTGAATCTTCATACATGATAGCTCATTTCTGAGAACTCTTTTTTTTAAGATATTTGATGTAGTACAAGTTTATTATTTTTGCTGAAACTAGGTCACATATAATGACGCAATGCGAATGTTTTCAATTTTTTTTGATTTTTTTAATTACCTATGTGCGTCTCAAAATGCGGTCAAATCGGTGGGCATTACCGTTTGTAGCTAGGAGTTGAATCTTGCAAAAATTTTGGAGTATCTCTAATGAAATAGATACTTATGTATCTAGAAATGATTTTTAGAAAAAATAAAGATCAAACTATGCAGCAGCTGTAGTTCAAATTTAACCCGCTTCCAACTGAATCGGCGGAAATTTGTCTTTTTCACGAGAGGTGGATCAAAAGCTATTGACAACCAACCATTAGGTCAATTTTACATTAAATATGGTCTAATATTTTAGAAAATTGATGTGGTCCAATTTTGCAATGAATATTTGGTTGGTCCTTCACAAAAAAAACTCATTTTGGGCACTCAAAAAATGGAAAATAGATTTTTCATGCAAAGAAAATGAAAACCCCCTTTGGCAACATTGTTTGCCAATCCAAGATGCAAACTTGTGCAAAATATGGTATCATTTGAACAAAACTATTCCATGAATGTTGCCATAATATTGGTCATTTGTCTTGAAAGCCATGGATATTCATACATGATAGCTCATTTGTGAGAACACTTTTTTAAGACATTTGCCGTAGTCCAAGTTTGTTATTGTTCCTGGAAACTAGGTCACATATAATGACACAATGCAAAGGTTTTCAATTTTTTTTATTTTTTTTTTGAATTTCTTATGCCCGTTTCAAAAAGCGGTCAAAACGACGGGCATGCCCGTTCGTAGCTAGGTGTTGAATCTTGCAAAACTTTTGAAGTTTCTCTCATTAAATAGATACTTATGAACCTAGAAATGATTTTTGAAAAAAATAAAGAGCAAACTATGAGGCAGCTGTAGTTCAAGTTTGACCCGCTTCCTAATGAATCAGCGGAAATTTGTCTTTTCCACGAGATGTAGATCAAAAACTTTTGACACTCAACCATTTGGTCAATTATACATTAAATATGGCCTAATATTTTAGAAATTGATTTGGTCCAATTTTGCAACAAATATTTGCTAGGTTCTTCACAAAAAAAACTCATTTTGGGCACTCGAAAAATGGAAAATAAAATTTTCGTGCAAAGAAAGTAAAAACTTCCTTAGGCAATATTGTTTGTCATTCGAAGATGCAAACTTGTGCAAAATATGAGATCATTCGAACAAACTATGCCATGAATATTGCCATAACATTGGCCATTTGCCTTGAAAGCCATGAATCTTCATACATGATATCTTGTTTCTGCGAACACTTTTTAAGACATTTACCGTAGTCCAAGTTTGTTATTTATCATGGAAACTAGGTCACATATAATGACACAATGCGAAGGTTTTCAATTTTTTGATTTTTTTTTGAATTTTTTATCCTGGTTTCAAAATGCGGTCAAAACGACGGACATGACCGTTCTTAGCTAGGTGTTGAATCTTGGAAATTTTTTGGAGTTTCTCCGATTAAATAGATACTTATGTACCAAGAAATAATTTTTAGAAAAAATAAAGAGCAAACTATGAGGCAGCTGTAGTTCAAATTTGAACCGCTTCCTACTGAATCGGCAGAAATTTATCTTTTTCACGAGAGGTGGTTAAAAAACTTTTGACATCGAACCATTTGGTCAATTGTACATTAAATATGGCCTAATATTTTAGAAAATTGATTTGGTCCAATTTTGCAACAAATATTTGCTAGGTTGTGAGAACACTTTTTTAAGACATTTGCCGTAGTCCAAGTTTGTTATTTTTCCTGCAAACTAGGTCACATAAAATGACACAATGCGAAGGTTTTCAATTTTTTTGATTTTTTTTGAATTTCTTATGCCCGTTTCAAAATACGGTCAAAACGACGGGGATGACCGTTCGTAGCTAGCTATTGAATCGTGCAAAAAATTTGGAGTTTCTCTGATTAAATAGATACTTATGTACCTAGAAATAGTTGTTGGAAATAATAAAGAGCAAACTATGAGGCAGCTGTAGTTCAAAATTGAGCCGCTTCCTTCTGAATCGGCGGAAATTTGTCTTTTTCACGAGAGGTGGTTCAAAAACTTTTGACATCGAACTATTTCGTCAATTGTACATTAAATATAGCCTAATATTTTAGAAAATTGATTTGGTCCAATTTTGCAACAAATATTTGTTAGGTTCTTCAAAAAAAAATCCATTTCGGCTACTCAAAAAATGAAAAATGAATTTTTTGTGCAAAGGAAATAAAAACTCCCATTGGAAACAATGTTTGCCATTCCTCTATGGCTGAAATAGTGAAGATGGGCAGACCTCAAGCTAAATCTAGGAGCACACCGGTTGCACATAATGTTGGCATGCCAAGTGTTGGTGGTTCAGTCATTGCCAATGCATCAGATCTTAATGGAGTTTTGCCATCATAAGGGGACTGTGTCACAGCTGATAAATTACCAAATGTCACTATTCAGGCCTCCTCTATACCAAAGGATGACTCATCTATTAGCATATTACCTCCAGGACAGGGGTCTGATGTGCAGAAAGCATTGGTGCTAATTCCACGAATGTGAGTGCACCAAGATCATTTACTATGGACGTCAACGATGACGTCGCCAGTGGTCTAGCATCTACCGTGTCATTTTCTCCGTCTAATAAAGGCACACCCTTGAGTAATGACTTAATAGAGAAAACATATGGCTATTTTTCTAATGAATATTCACTTGAACACAACCAAAGTCAGTTGCGAAAGATGTCATTTACCACTTTTTATTTGTACTTCTATTTGGGACCCTAAAAGTGGATTTTTACATGTTGTGAAAGTGGTGTTCTCATTTTGGGACCATAAAACAGAACTTTCAATCAATTAAACAGGGAGAATGAAGGTGCATGTTTGATAGCAGTTAGTCTACGCATAACACGGATGAAAACCTGATATACTATAGGTACTAATCCTTGTTTTCAAAGCGAAAAAATAGTACTGCTAGTCCTCGATCATTCTTCAATGATGTCGACTGCGACTCCTTTCCAAACCTTTTTGGAAAGATGGGATCAATTAACCCATTTGAAACTTCCACGTAGGTAGGATTAAACTACGAAGTAAAACAAGACAAATCATTAAATCCTCCCCTATAAGGAGTTCCCCTTGACTTATTTTTAATGTAAATATTTAATATAGTAAGTAAGTCTTGGTTGGATTTGTGATATTCCAGGTTATATGGGTAATCATGTTGGTGTTACAGTAGGTGGTTCATATGATCATTTTGAACTAAATATATATAAACCAATGATTGTTGCTAGATTTCTTCGAGTATGATCTCTATTCTCTATGCGTTACACACTATGCTTAATGAATGGATGGAGTGAACTTTCGATTGAATGACCACAGTAAACCCTGTTGTAAATCGGCATACTCTTGTTACTCTGAGTTGCCAATTTTAATTCGGATGATATAACTTTAAACTAGTTGTGTCTTGGCAGGACTGTGATGAATTTAATTTGGCATTGGGATAGCTTTCATGTCTTCTAATTTTCATTTTATCTCTGGTTTGCACATGTTTCATTCTTCATGTTCTGTGTTTTAAGCAAAATTGTGTCCTTATATCAAGAGTTTGGCATCATTTCAAGCTTGAACATTAGTTTTTTCAGTTTTCATAATGTATAATTTATAAATTTCTATGCTTATTGATTACTGGTAATGCATGTACATCCTTGGAAGACTTCCTAACCTTTTGTGTATTTTTTTATCAGTAATTTAGCAGCTGATGCGAAGTCTACCAATTTCCAGCCTCCACATGTGCAACATGGTTAGGGTGGGCTGCTAGAACACCCTCTATGGCTCAAATAGTGAAGATGGGCGGACCTCAAGCTAAATCTGGGAGCACACCGGTTGCAAATAATGTTGGCATGCCAGCTGTTTGTGGTTCAGTCATTGCCAATGCATCAAATCTTAACGGAGTTTTGCCATCATAAGGGGACCATGTCACAGTTGATAAATTACCTAATGTCACTATTCATGCCTCCTCTGTACCTAAGGATGACTCATCTGTTAGCATATTACCTCCAGCACAGGTGTCTGATGTGCCAGAAGGCATTGGTGCTACTTCCACTAATGTGAGTGCACCAAGATCATTTACTATGGAGGTCAACAATGACGCCGTTGGAGATGCCAACTATTTTGAGCAAACTAAGGAGATAAGTGCAAGCAAAGCCAGTGGTTTAGCATCTACTGAGCAATTTTCCCCGTCTGATAAAGGCACACCCTTGAGTAATGAGTTAATAGAGAAAACAAATGGCTATTTTTCTAATGAACATTCACTTGAACACAACCAAAGTAAGTTATGAAAGATGTCATTTACCACTTTTTATCTGTACTTCCGTTTGGGACCCTAAAAGTAGATTTCTACATGTTGTGAAAGTGGTGTTCTCATTTTGGGACCCTAAAACAGACTTTTTGATCAATTAGAAGGGGAGAATGAAGGTCATTTTTTGTCACCAGTTAGTCTATACGCATAACATGAATGAAAATGTGATATACTACAGGTACTAATTGTTGTTTTTAAAGCAAAAAATAGTACTGCTTGTCCTTGATCATTCTTTAATGATGCAGAGTGCGACTCCTTTCCAAACGCTTTTGGAAAGATTGGATTAATTAACCCATTTGAAACTTCCACGTAGGTAGGATTATACAACGAAGTAAAACACGACAAATGATTAGATCCTCCCCCACTCTGAGAACCTTGCCCCTCCATCTGCTAGATCTAGGTCTAGCCGGTGCCTCCTCTCAAATCCAAGGAGGGCGCAGAGTTGACCTGGCACCGCAGCCTTCTCTCCATCTCCAATTGCACACCAGCGTGGGGGCCCACAAGGGCATACCGCTGCAACATGTGCCTCGACCCCAAAATCCACGCGAGTGAGGAGGGCGCAAGAATGGCACTCCACGGCAACACGCGCCTCCAACCCCAAATCCACGCCAATGAGCTTGGTGGGGGCCTGGGGGAGGAGGTGGAAGAACAACCAGCGGCTCCGCCCTCTCACAGCTCCCGCCCGCCAGCGCTGGATCTTGCCTTCCACACCACCTTGCTCTATGCCCAACCTCACCACAGATCAAGCACTTTGCACGATTCTTGCACTCCGCAATCTTGTGGTCCGGCTCAAGACACTTGAAGCACTTCCCCCAAGCTTTCTTTAGCAGGAGCACTTTGAGTTGGGACAACTTTTGCTTGGACCGCGGCGGGGGACGCTGGTAAAAAGGTTGTTGTCTTCCCCTCCCCACCATCTTCCACCCACCCTCATCAATGCGGCCAGTCGGATTGAATGAGCTTGAGAGCACGGGCGTAGGTGCCCGGGGTGGGATAACAATGATGGACTGCAGCCGTCCACCAGATCTCCCAACCAGTCGTGGCCTTGAATGCCCATCCGAGCCCACCGCATTGAATGTGCATCTGTCTCACCCGGCGCAAGCAGGGCCTCCAAGTAGGAGGTCTAGATTGTGGGGCAGCCAGAGGGGCAGCCTCCGAGGACATCTTAGGGCAGCAAGGGCGGGGGCGCGTTGGACTGCGCCGCCTAGGAGGTGACACCGCTCGGTACGGGAGGTGGGAGAGGCGACGAGACGTGTAGTTAGCACCAGACCTACCTTCAAATTGCAGATGCCAATCATCTCTTTTCTGATACCAGATGCCGAAGGGGATTTGTTTGTTACTTCTGTGAAAAAAGGGAGAGTGGACATTACACTTGTCTGGAACTGATGGCAGTGCGTTGACACGGCTTGAATGGAACGCCAATCTCTATCTTCAAAGGGCTAAGTTCAGAGAAAGCCTTGTCCGGCATGATTTCTTCCTAGAGGAAGGTAATGGTGGTGTGGATGAAACACCATTTTTCCCATGGGTTATCAACTCCGGAGGTGCTTCCTTATGATAATTCTGAGCTAGATTGAGGAACATGTAGTTGTCCATGACAGCCAAGTTACGCTGCGTTGTAACAAGAGTGAGTGGCTCTAGGCTCTCTGGTTATGATTCGGGTTTCTGCTTATGTACAAGTCGGCATTTGGTGTCAGCAAGAACCTCCCAAGTTTTAACCAACGTTTGAAATAGCAGGCTATAACCCTGTACAATTGATTGGTAAAGTTATGAAATTGCCGGCTATAGCCTCGCTATAGCTGATCTAGAGAACCGCCGCTATTTAGCATAGCCCGCTATTTAAAACTATGGTTTTAACCTTTTTTTTCTTTTTTTTATGAGGTATGATGGTCATGTGAAATACATTATTTCAGTTATGCCGTTTTAGCTTTCTAATCAATTGCGTTTTGCACACCAACTTAGATTAGAAGTTTTGCGTTGGGATAATCATGTCCTGTATGGCACTTTTGGCGCACCAACTTTTGGGATATCATTTTTGCTGCACAGGGCTTACTTTCGGTATGGGTGTTGCTTATTATCCTTAGGGTCCAATCCACATTTTTGATCATGTTGTTCTTTACTATTTTTCTTGTACTTTGTATTTAGTACACATTTTGGGTTGATGATTATCTCGTATAGTTTGAAGCATGAAGTTAGCCAACCATGGTATGAGAAGTTACAATTTTGTGTGACTCTTATTCCTTGCAGGAAGAACCTGATTACTAATCGACTGAGTAGTGATTAGAATCGGATGAGTAGGACCATCCGTAAATCTCTCAATATTTCACTCAAGTGAAATGTCCGACGATTGTAGCTCACATGACCGGAATTGCTTTGTTTCTTGCTTTGGCTTTCTTGGTGTATTTATTCTCTCAACAAAATATATTTGTTATCCATCCTGGTTCTCGATCTTACCTGATCTGGTCTTTTTTATAAGTTTATAAACCAATTCTCTTCTCTTCGAATATTTCTTCTGTGATGCTTATGCTTCATGAGTTCTTGACTTTGAGTGTCGGTTCATGCTCCAGATCTATGCTTCATTGTATTGTGGTATAGCTGCCCAAATTGAGTTTCTTTAAATATCAGTAGCTTGTCAAAGTCAATATGTTTCTCAACAGCTACAGCCTTACTCCTGTTGTTGGGGAAGAACATATCGGGTCTTTCTCGGCTTAATCCTTACAATTGGCTTCACAGTATGTATCTGTTCTAAGAAAAATGATTGCAGCTTTTCACCATATTTCGTGCCTGCCTGTAAGTATATACTTATCCATTTTTTTGGCAATTTCTAATGCAGAACAGTTTGCTGTGATATCGCGTTGTGTTACCTCGAGATATACATATGTACCACGTCAGCTGTTTAGGTACATCCTAATAGCATATAAAGACCAGAGTACCAGACATGTTTATATACGAGTAAATGGCACTGACGGTCTGAGAACTTGCGCTGCGGGTGCACTTAAGTCACGCTACTTGCAAACCAGAAAAACCCGTCATAGAATTTGCATTGCGGGTGCAGATAGGTCACATATGCCATCTGAACCGGCCAGCTGCCCCATTTTCGAAAAAAACCCGTCATAGAACTTGCGTTGCGGGTGCAGATAGGTCACACATGCCATCTGAACCGGCCAGCTGTCCTTTTTTCTCCCTCGAGCGGTCACGCGCGGCGCACGTGAGGTTGGTTGGGGTTGATTATTTTGTAGAAAAGACCATATTATTTTGTAGAAAAATGTTCACAAATATTTTTTTTTAAATGTTCATCACATTAAAAAAATGTTCGCGAATCACAAATATTTTTAAAATTAATCGTTCATGAACATTTCTTTAAAGTCGTGAACAAATAGTTTTCAAATTTATCGTTCACAAACATTTTTAAAATTAATCATTCACGAACATTTTCAAATTTATCGTTCGCAAACATTTTCAAATTTTTTGTTCGTGGACATTTTTTTAAAGTCACGAATCACAAATATTTTTTAATTTATCGTTCGCGAACATTTTTTCAAAGTCGCGAATCACAAATATTTTTTTTAAATGTTCACAACTTTAAAAAAATGTTCGCGAATCACAAATATTTTTCAAATGTATCATTCGCAAAAAAAAAATTAAAGTCGTGAACAAATAGTTTTGAAATTTATCGTTCACAAACATTTTTAAAATTAATCATTCACGAACATTTTCAAATTTATCGTTCACAAACATTTTCAAAAATTTCGTTCATGGACATTTTTTTAAAGTCACGAATCACAAATATTTTTAATAAATATTTTTTAATTTATTGTTCGTGAACATTTTTTTAAAGTAAATGTGCACAACTTTAAAAAAATATTTGCGAATCATAAATATTTTTCAAATTTATCATTCGCAAACATTTTTTTAAAGTCGTGAACAAATAGTTTTCAAATTTATCATTCACAAACATTTTTAAAATTAATCGTTCATGAACATTTTCAAATTTATCGTTCGCAAACATTTTCAAAATTTTCATTCGTGGACATTTTTTTAAAGTCACGAATCACAAATATTTTTAATAAATATTTTTTAATTTATCGTTCGCGAACATTTTTTTTAACTCGCGAATCACAAATATTTTTTTTTAAATGTGCACAACTTTAAAAAAATGTTCGCAAATCACAAATATTTTTCAAATTTATCGTTCGCAAACATTTTTTTAAAGTCGTGAACAAATAGTTTTCAAATTTATCGTTCACAAACATTTTTAAAATTAATCGTTCACGAACATTTTCAAATTTATCGTTCGCAAACATTTTCAAAATTTTCATTCGTGGACATTTTTTTAAAGTTACGAATCACAAATATTTTTAATAAATATTTTTTAATTTATCGTTCGCGAACATTTTTTTAAAGTCGTGAATCACAAATTTTTTTTTTTAATGTTCGCAACTTTAAAAAAGTTCGCGAATCACAAATATTTTTCAAATTTATCATTCGCGAACATTTTTTTAAAGTCGTGAACAAATAGTTTTCAAATTTATCGTTCACAAACATTTTTTTAAAGTCACGAATCACATCTATTTTTAAAGTCGTGAACAAATTTATCGCGCTTGACCGTTAGATGGAGAAAACCGGGCAGCTGGCCGGTTCAGATGGCATATGTGACCTATCTGCACCCGCAATGCAAGTTCTATGACGGGTTTTTCCGGTTTGCAAGTACCGTGACTTAAGTGCACCTGCAGCGCAAGTCTCGGACCGCCAGTGCCATTTACTCTTTATATACAGGATCCTATCTGAAATATGGCAACACTGTTGTATACTACTACATGACTGTGTTCTCCAAAAAAAAAAAAATTATTCGTTAGAGGGAGTAAAAAAGAAGAATTAAAGAACCTCGAAATATCAACCACACAATTTGAGTATGCTTGTCACGGCCCGAACTGTTGACATGTTGGCAAATTCAGTATTCAAAATTCCCTTTCATCAATGTGCGGTTTCATCAACATGTTTTGGCCACTGTCATTTGTCTATTCCTGAACTGGGACAGTTTCTCTTCTCCGTGCTACTAGTTGTTTACCCTGCTCAGGTCAGGCGTATGGGCCTCCTGTCACATTTTCTGTTCTTTAAATTACGTACGGATGTATATAGACATATTTTAAAGTGTAGATTGACTTATTTTACTACGTATGTAGTCTCTTATTAAAATCTCTAAAAAGACTTATATTTAGGAACGGAGGGAGTACTAGTTGTTTACCTTGCTCTGGTCCCACGTCACATTTTCTGTAGTGGGCCTCCTGTCACATTTTCTGTTCTTTAAATAGTTGCATAAAGTTCATTGCAATTGCAAACCCATGTCACAGATTCAGAAGACAAGGGGAACAAAGCATCTGTTGTCGATGCCGTTGCCATGTCAATCAGCGCGTCAGCCCACCGAAGAAGAAGCTAAAGGATGCCACCATATCCCATGCCGTAAGGCCACTACGGCGGGGAGCATCGAGTGGGTGTCCAACCTCTCTAAATGGAGCATCCATCCAGAAGCGCTGAAGAAGCAGGTACGAACTGGAAGATTCCTGTTCTGTAGCTTCTTTTTGTTCAGAAAATGCTAAAAACCATGTAGAGAGCTCTGGTGTCAAGAAAAATTTGACAAAGAACTGCGTGGCCCTTGCTTGGGGACTAGGATAGAATCTGGGTTTACGGTAGAAGAATAGAAAAAAGGATTCTGGGCCGCTGGATCAGCGACGTACGCCACAGATTCGAGTGGATGGATCTGTATTGAAAACTACACAATTCTGTGCTAATATGTCCCTTTGCTCCCCACTAATTTGCTTCAGGTCTTTTGATCAAAAAAAAGAAGAAAAAAAATTGCTTCAGGTCTTTCTCCTTCAAAACGACAGTCCTTGTCGCTCGCTCCCGTTCCCCCCTCTCGTCGACGGTGGCGGCTGCCCAGATCGGCATATCCGTTGCTTCCCTGGTCGACGACGGCTACTCCCACGCCACCTGTTCCCTGCCTACTCCCTTCCTACTCCGGTATCCAGGTCGCTTGGATCCGTCCCTAGGGCAGCCCGATATCACGCTGCGCATCGTCGTCAGGACCTGGCCGCCGCCGCCACGGCCTCCTCCTCCCTGGTGGCCGCGGGCGCCCCGGACGGTCAACTGCACATTCCTAGATCCGGAGGGCAAGCTAGTAGAGGTCGAGTGCGTGGTGATGTTGCCACGGCCTCCTCCGCCCCGGTGCTCCTAGATCCAGCAAGAGGTCACCGGAGGCAAGCCGGTGGTGCTCCATCTCCTCACCTCCTTCGCCTCGCAGGCTCAGCAGCAAGGTCAGCTCCGTTTCTCCCACTCCCCTCCCCCTTCTCCCTCCTATAGTTTTCTACTGTGTACTGCTGCATTTTCTGAGGCTTGTTGACTTGTGTTGATTTCTTCTCTACTGTCATTTTCGTTTGGCATAGTCTTGACATCCATCAGCTTTGAGCCAACAGCATACACAAGCTCCCCTGTACCAATGCTTGGGTGCATACTCTTGCATTGCCTAACTAAACATTGATATTTTTTCCTTCATAGAAAGAGAAAAAATCACCAGGTTAGACGCTTCTGAAAATGATCTACAGCTCACATGTGTATAACCATAATAGGAAGACATCCCAGAGTAGGAATTTGATCACCCTGCTTGCAACATAGGAATACATAACAAATGCAAAACACAAAATTGTAGAACATTCCAGCCTCCTAAGTATTAAGAAATATTACTATATCCGGCCAGGGTATAATGTTATGAACTTATGATGCAAAACCATGTTGATTACCATATAGATTGAAACTAGGTTCCTTGTAGCACCGCTAGGAATGGATAACCATTGGTCAGAAATAGTTCAGACCTTCAGTTGTTATACACTGGTGGCTCGATAACTGAACATTCATTTGTTATATACTAGTGGACGTGAAGCAAGAAAATTAGCTATATTCACCCAAGCTACCTACAAATCATGTCACTTAGACTCTCCGCATTTCATATACCTACTCTCTAGTGTACTTGCAAAATATCTTGAGTCATCAAGGGGACGAAGGGGCCCAATAGAAGTGCAGAATATAAGGCTGAACCACAAAAAAACTGCAGGAATTCCTAAAAAAACTGCAGGTCAGGTGGACTGCCAAAATAAATTCAGTTATCAATCCAATCATGCTTGTCTCAGTGTTGCGTAGGCGCAAAATTAGTCAGAGTAGATAACCGGAGGCCATGGAGGTCTGTCTCGCCTTGCCCAAATATGACAGTGGCCAGCTATTCTGACAGTCCACTTTATATCATTATATGTGCATCCATTGCGAGAGAGAGAGAGCGAGAGAGCGAGAGAGAGAGAGAGAGAGAGAGAGAGAGGGAGGGAGGGAGGGAGAGAGAGAGAGAGAATTGGTCATTGTAGCTCATTTTTTGTATTGTATTGTATTCAAGAAGAAGCATATCCATCTCTTTCACATGACTAGGCAACCACAACCCCTTTTAGTAGACTGAAAATCACATCAAGGATCAAGCTTAATTAGCATTCATCTATTGAATTATGTCATTTCAAGAATTTTTCTACCTCTGGTTGAAACAACGCACTTATACAACTCTATCCTGTTTGCTTTAAGGAATTAAAGCAATTCTATTTGCTGTAAAAACCCTCGCCGATTCTCGATAATAAAACTTGTGAGGCCATAAGTATACTTGGAAAAGTTGTGTATACACTTGTCTCCATTATTCATTTCAAAGATCATTGACTGAGATATTATTTAAAAAGCTGTTGTAAGACAAGTAGGACTTTGAGATTGTAGAAGATGAGTAAGCATATCATTCTTGTTTTCAGTTTGCATTTCATTGTAACCTTTCACCTGTAAAAAATAAGACTCTCGTTGTGTGTACCTTCTAATTTGCAACCTTAACTTTGCAACCTATATATTATTTGAGCACTACATGAACAAATGTAGATTGGAGCCCGGTATGATCGAGCCTGAAGCCAAAATAAAATAAAATCAATGACAGTGGTAGAATCACCACAACCACACAGATGAACTGGTGAAAAATAACATTTTGATCAGATTTTTTATACTAGAAGATGGTTAAGTATGTAAAGGGTTACAGGGTTCAAGCTTATGTTGCAGAAAACTGGTTGAGCCAGGTTCATAGTGGCAAGTATTGCTGCATTACTAGGAGCAATTGAATTTTCAAAATCTGCTACACTTTAAATGGTTTGCACAATGTGAAGTGGCTTACTTTGTCCATTCGGTGATAAGAGTTATTCATCTTCACCATACCACTAACAGAGGAAAAAATGTTTCCTTGTAGTAGCTGTGAACTTGTTGTGTCAAATTATTATTGAAGCAAGACTTTTTTTTAGTATCTCTAGTTTCTACATACAAGAACAGAAAATGCTTCTCTTCCATGTATTTGACTCATGTTTCTGCTTTGGATCTGGTGCAAATGTGCCTTTGTGCCATCGTAATATATATTTGTTTGTTTGCTTTTAGAGTTCTGTTTTTCCTTTCATAGAAGGCAAGTAGTATTTTTTTTTCTGCTACGCAGTGTCCAGATTTGTTCCTTCTTATTACAATGTATTGTTGATCCATATTTAAGTACACTTACATGTCTTGTGCTCAAAACTGAATGATTTGTTTGGTGCCATCTTTTCCAGCACATGAAGATTGATGAGCAAGATGCACTATAACTGGAAGCAAAAAGGAATAACTTTTCTTTTATGTGCAATCAGATAACAAACCCGATGCAAGCTTTGGTAGCGATGCTTATTCAGCGGGGATCGCTTCAGACCATACTCGGGGCTCGCTGTTCATGTACTACAAAATGGTCATCTCATGTTATGTACAAGTTATATATGTATGTCTCTTGTGTACTCAAATTAGGATGGATGTCATGCACTGAAATATTTCTGGCTAAGATGATCCACTTGGACATGTATTCAAAAATTTGTGCTTCACATGTACTCGTATATTTGTGTCTCGGGTGGTCCAGCTTTGGATTTACTATGAACAGAATGGCCTGGTCCAGCTTGGGATTTTCAAGGAACGGAATGGCCTCGACGCTGTGAAAATCTGAAGTCCAGATTGGATATGAGAAAGTTAGGGTTGTTACTGCAAAAGGTCATGTTTTATCTCTGACTGTCATAGGGAGGTTTTCATCAAATGTACTATAAGTTGCCTGAGGGACCTCCACTCTTATCTGTACCGTCCACATTCAATCCAATAGCTCGGGATCCTTTTTCTATTCTTCTACCGTAAGCCCAAATTCTATTCTAGTCCCTCCCAAAAGAAGCATATTTATCCCCGGTTGTAAATAGTGCCGGATGTGAGCAGTTTTAACATGCTCCCTCTTACCTTCTCTTTTCACATGAGAGGTGAGAGTATATATTTGTTCTAAACTGTTGATCTCATTAAGTAGTGGTCTGATTAACTCTTACCTTCTTACCTCACATGGAAAAGGAAGGGGTAAGAGGGAGCAAGTTAAAATTTGCCGATGCACATAGCACAAATTAGAAAACCTACCCGGCTCCATTACTTAGAAACGTTATTACATATCATAACATAAAACGTTATTACACCCAATATACTCATATATTGGATGTAATAACGTCATATATATATATATATATATATATATATATATATATATATATATATATATATATATATATATATATATATATATATATATATATATTATGAGATGGAGGGAGTACTTCGTAGTCCAGAACATTTACCTGGACGTGTTGCAGGCGCGCGGCCGCACGGGGTTGCTCTGCTGGTGCGGATCTGACGCGCGTGGGATTCATCACGGTGCACGGTGGATCTGTGGCCCGGGCGGGGATGTGCAAGCGGCACGGCAGCGGCGCAAGGGGCGGTCCAAAGGCACGGCAGCAGCGCAAGGGGGCCGTGCAGAGGCACGGCGACGGCGCGGGGTGGCCCAGCCGGCGCGGATCTGCCGTGTGTGGGTCGCACAGAGGCGCGGGGCGCTTCTGCGACTTGGGCATGGCTGTGCAAAAGGCACGGGGCGCGTTTCAAGTCCGTAGGAGCCTCAGGGGCCTGATGGTCACGCGGTGGCTGCCGTGATGCTGCAGCTCCGGCGACATTGCAGCTCCGGTGGTGCGGCTCGGTGGCCAGGGCGGCGTGGAAGGATGGCTCCATGTGACGAGTGCAATGGAACTGGTCTCCGACGGGCAAGAGGTGGCGCGCGTGGGGCGTGTCAGCGCGCCTGTTGTATGGCTGCTGCCCGGAACCATGGTGGTTCTTGGCATCGGGCGGCGCTCCTCTGCTCCCTGCTGGCATGGTGCTCAGTGGGGTGCGGCGGCTCGCGCTGCGTTCGGCGGTCCTATGTCCGGTCAACTGTTGATGGATCTGGTGCCTCGTGCTGGAGCTTGGCCGCCGGTGGCCTCTCCGAGGTGCAGCTGGCTACGGCGCTTCTTGGTCGGCGGGCGGGTTTGATGGTGGCGGTTGGTGGTCTTGCCGGCGTCGATGCCGGTTGATGTGTGGCGGCGGGTGTTTCTGGAGCATGGGTGAAGACCCTGTCTCGACTACGTATCGTGACCAGCGATGGCGACAGATGCGGGCGTCGTTGACCTTCTTGGAGGCATCGCTGCTGTGACGCCCCCGACTCGACCGTGCGCTAATCATACACGCAAATGCACACGATCAAGCCTAGGGACTCACTTGAAGATATCACAACACAACTCTAAACAGAAAATAAAATAATTCAAGCTTTATATTACAAGCTAGGGGCCTCGAGGGCTCGAATACATAAGCTCGATGTCATACAAGCATCAACGGAAGCAACAGTATCCGAGTACAGACACAAAGTTAAACAAGATGCCTTAAGAAGGCGAAAACAAACAACGACTCTGATCGAAAGAGGCAAGGCCTCCTGCCTGGGAGCCTCCAAATCTACTCCTGGTCGTCGATCTCCACGTAGTAGTAGGCTCCACCGGAAGTGAAGTAGCAGTCGTCGGCGGGAACAGCTGACTCCTGGGATCCATCATCTGGTTGCAGTAATCGGGTACGGGGAAAAAGAGGGAGCAAAGCAACCGTGAGTACTCATCCAAAGTACTCGCAAGACTGATATCAGAACTATGCTAGTTATGCATTGGTATCAAAGGAATGGGGCTATATCTTTGGACTAAACTGCAGAAATGCCAGAATAGAGGGGAAGGCCTAGCCTATCGAAGACTAGCATCTTCAGCGTCTTGCAGCATTAGAAGAGTGCAGATTAGCATAATTTAAAATAACAAGCATGTTGAAGCAAAGCCCAGAGATCCTTTCTCGACTCCTTGCGAGAAAGCAATCCCGGAACTTACCATTAATTAACATGTATCCAGTTCAAATAGTAGTAGATCGGGATACAACACTGAGCGTCCTGTTACCGTGGACACGGCTATTCGAATAGATGACTTCCCTGCAGGGGTGCACTACTGTTACCCAGCACGCTCGATTACATCTGGCCGGATACACTTGCTGGGTAATACCCGGCCTCGGGTAATCGACACGACGTAGTCCTACCTAGGCTCAACAGAGAGGTCCCCGCCGGTCTACATCCTAAGCGCTCAGGGGTCTTGGGCCCATCGCCCTTTGCACTCCGGGTCGTTATGCGACGAGCCGGGACGAGCACCACCTCATCCTGGGTGGCACTGGCCCGACAGGCCCACAATGCTGAACTGGACGTCTGACAAAGCTTTCGGCTGATACATACAACGTAGAGGGTCCCATAACCATTATTCCACGTGGTGGTAGTGCGTTTAGGGCCAACAACCCACTCAGATCAAATACCCAAATCCGTTAGGCGTATTTAGTAACTCGCAGAGGCGATCAGACTACCTGTCGCTCCGACTTGGTAACACACGGATATCGATCAGGGTGACTCCGCCTGCCCTGTCGTTCCGCCACATTAATCTCTCGCGGGTGCCCTCGTGGCAAACCCGACTTCACATTTTCCCCGCGGGTACCCCTCGGGGTCGACCCGCCTGTAACAAAGGTCAAAGTATCTGTGTGTCCAAAGTATCGAGAAGGAATCCGAGGAATCACCCTCGATGGATTCCCACTCGAGGAGTTGCACGACGGAAGCTTTATCGGAAGTGTTGAAAGAGGAATCACCCTCAGTAACTCACAACCGGGTAGCTATTCTACAGAGGCATCATCGGAAGTGAGATACGAGGTATCACCCTCGGCACTCGATGCCAGCTCTGCAGAGACGAGCAACTTAGGGGGTGTGCGGTGATGTGCGGTTCTTAGCCCGTTCGATCACATCGAGCGGGGTACCAGTACTACAGCGGGGCAACTACAGCAAGGGAGAGGGGCCACAGATGGTTTACCATCCAACCTATTCTAAGCATCTCAGATAACAGGCAGGTATCAATAACAGTTATAAGGACAGGCTATGCATCAGAATAGGATAAAACAATAGCAGCAGCAAATTCTAATGCAAGCAGGAGGAAGAGAGAATAGGTGATATAGGCATGCATCAAGGGGGGTTGCTTTCCTAGTTGCTCTGGTGAAAAGGACGGGTCGTCGGGGACGTAGTCGATCACAGAGACAGCGTCGGTCTCGGGGTCTATCGGAGAGAAGAGGAGGAAGAAACAATAAATACAATCAACAAATGCAATCACAGATGCATGGCATGGCAGTACGCAGTGTTAGGGGTTTCAGACAGATGAAACAAAGGGGGACGGTTCCATGTTCAGCATGCTAGGGGCATGTGACAGATGAACGGAGTGCATATTCAGAATCGTCATATTTTTCTGATCATTTTTCATATATAAATTATTTTAATCCGAATTATGGTTTATTTTTATATGATTTTTCAAAGTTTTAATGATTTTCTAGATTTTCTAGAATTTATTTAATTATTTAAATTAGAATTATCCGAAACAGTATTTGCTGACATCAGCATGACGTCACTATGACGTCAGCAGTCAACGGGACCGTTGATCGGTCAAACTGACATGTGGGTCCCGCCTGTCATTGTCTGTTTAGTCTAATTAGGGTTTAATTACACTAATTACAGATTAATTAGGCTAATTAAATAATTAGTTTAATTAAACATACTTAATTAAGTTAATTAACTATTTAATTAATTAATTAATATTTATTTATTTATTTTAATTTTTTTCTTTTTCTTTTCTTTTTCGTTTCGGGCCCCACCTGGCAGTGGCACAGCCGGACATGTCCACGGCTGTGCCCTGTCTAGGGCCGGACATGTCCGGCGACCACAGGGGAGGGGAACTGCGTGCGCGCGTGTCCGCAGACGGGCGGCCGTGGCCAGAGGCCAGCACGGCGAGGCCGGCCAGCAGAGGCAGCCACGGGCGGCAGCAGAAGGCGGCGGCGGCAGTGGGCGAGCGCAGGCGCGGGGACGGCGGGCAACACCGCAAGACCGCGGGCGCGCGGGCGGCTGCGGACGCGCGCGGGTGAGAGGAGCAACGGGCGCGGGCGCAGGCAGCGAGCGGCAACGGCAAAAGCAGCAGCGGGCCGCAGCAGGCGGCGCGGGCGAGGCCGGCGAGCGGGCGGCGCGGGCGCGGCGAGCGCGGGGAAGCGGGCGGGGCGGACGAGCGGGAAAAGGGGGCGGCTCACCCTCGTTGCCGAGGAGAGGGGGCGGCGAGGCTCGGGGAGGCCGTCGGGGTAGAGGTGGAGACGACGGCGGCGGCGGCGAGGCGACGGGCGGCAGGCGACGGCGTCGGGCGCGGAGGGAGAAGGGGGAGTGGGGGGTGGGGATTAGGGTTAGGGATCGGTGGGGTGCGAAGGGAGATGTAGGGGGCGGCTAGGCCGGCCTGGTCGGCCTGGTCGGCCAGCTGGGCCAAGGCCAGCTAGGCCGAGGCCCAGTAGGGGGGTTTTGTTTTATTTACTTATTTTTGTTTTCTATTTTCTATTTCCTATTCCTCTGTTTTGCAAAATGTTTAGCCATGGTTAGACTTTTATAAAATAGGTGACTTAGCTCATTAATTGTAGTGCAAAATTAGCTAACACCAAAAATTGGTTTGGGGTTAATATGATTTCATTTGAATTTTATTTAATTGAAATGAGATTAAATGGTGCTGTTTGTTACTATTTTAGGAAGATAGAGCCACTTAAGTATTTTAGGTGATGTTGTTTTTCTTAACATAATTAGTAACGAATTATTTTCTACTTAATGAAAATTTTTATTTTCAAATTGGGATAGCTTTTATTTTCACTTTAAATTTGAATTTCAATTTGATTTGGAATTTGAAATGAGATATGATGCAAATGATGATCAAGCACTGTTAATCATGATGACCTAGCATTATCAAGTGGTGATCACTGTAGCTATTACATGGGGATGTTACAGCTGCATTGCTATCGCACCCCTCCCGCATGGATCTGGTCGTCGCTGCAGCTCCGGGGGAAACCCTTGATCCCGTGTGATCGGACGATGATGACGCTTTGGTGTCGTTTTCCCTCTTGGGGCCTTCATCTTTGGAGCTGGGCACCGGCAAGCGGGACATGTGGATGGTGTTGGTGTTGGCGTTGAGGCTTCTGTGTCAACGGTGTCGCTAGGAGCGATGTAGGAGGCGTGGCATTGGTTGTGTTAGTCGGTTCTTCTCTGGCATCTTCGTGGGATGGCCTCGGCTGGTTTGTTGCTATGAAGTCGAAGCTGCAGTGGCGGGGCTTGTAGCGTACGATGACAGGTAGCAGGTGGTCCGTTCGGTGATCTTCCACGACGCCAGCCCGCCTGGTTCTCCTTCTTAGCTCTCTGTCGGTGTCGGAGCTGCGTTGTCTTGTCGTGATGGCTGTGGTCTGGCACGGACCTTCATGTGACTCCACACGGCCTATTCAGTGTGGGTTGGTTCGATGATCGTCTTTGGCGAAGTCGGAGTCGTTTCTCAGAGTTTGGGATGGCAATGACGCGTCCAGGGGAGAAGTGATGACGATGACGTCGTTGTACTGTCTCGGCGAGGCCCTCTTTGGAGTGGCATGTGTGGGTATTTTGGGTCTACCGCTTAGCGGTTTGTGATGGTTTTCGCCCGGTCTTCTATTAATTAACTGGGCAACTCTCTTCTGCTTAATTAATGGATGAGGCAAATCTTTTGCCTCTGTTTCAAAAAAAAAAAAGTTTGCCTAACATTGAAATACTGGCATGTACTGCACAACAAGCACCAACTATGACAGCAGAAGTATGACCGCCTACATATGATGATGATGTTTTCTACTTAGCAATATTATCTTACCTGCAATTTATAACTCTTGTCTACCAGTTTTTGTTTTGGTATTCACTTCTTTCTTTTTTTATCTTTTGCGATTTTCTATCGATTTTTTTTTTCATTTCCTTTTTTTTCCTTTCATTTCTTTTCTAAGTTCTTATTTTACAGATGAACATTTACAATACATGATGAACATTTCAACAATACATGATGAGCAAATTTTATTTATTTATTTTAATTTTTTCCTTTCTATGTTTTTATATACATAAACTTCTTATAATATGATGGGCATTTTTCACAATATGTGATGTACATTTTTAAATACACAATACAAAACGATTAACATTTTTCAAATACGCAATTACTATTTTCAAATACGTGACAAAAAAGTCAAATTTGCAACAAATGTTTTTATAATACACTATTGTCAATTTTAAAGTTTGGTATTACGTTTTTTCAAATATGTGACGAACATTTCTATATGTACGCACATGAAGATATTTGTTTTCTTTAATATTATATTTATTTCTCATTTTTTAACTGGCTGAAAATCTTTTTTTTCCTTTTTAAAATCTGTGAAATAAAATATATCTTTTTGAATTTTTTTTTTAAAAGGCAGCTCGAAACTGTGAACAGGCCCGCTCAGAGACACGGTCGGCCTGGAATATGAGGTCTCGCTTCACAGATGCTATTTGCCGCTTAATCGTGTATTTCTTATTTGAATTGCTCAAAAAAAAAGTATTTCGTATTTGATCGATTCGTCAAATTGTCGCGGAAACACAAGGGAGAGGGAGCGAACTAGGTAAATAGGCAGGCCAATTTCAGGAGGCAAATGTACCGCACATTCTTGTTTTGGGAACCTTTCTGGCCGGTTTTTGAAAACCTTGGAGGTTTCTGGCTGGCTTTTTTGTTTATTTTTTCACCTCTTATCTTTTATTTTTTTTTATTTTTTTATTGTGTGTCCACAATTTCCAAAAATGTAGGAGTTTTTGAGAATATGTTCGTAATTCAAAAAATCGTTTTTTCTCAATTGTTTTGCATTTTTAATAATATTTTTGTTTTCTAAACAAATGTTTGCATTTTCAAAAAAAGTTTGCTTTTATTAAAAAATGCTTGTGCTTAAAAAAAACCAAAATTATGAAAACTCGCTATAAACCGGTTGCTCCATTGACCGGGTCGCTATAATACCTACTTGGGGAGCTCCTAGTGACACCTCCTCTTCGGCACATGTAGCGTCGGTAAAGGAAACGAGCGCCCACGCGAGCCCCTTCATCGGCCGGCCCAAGAGCTGACAAGATTGCTCGCTTGGCTCGCATTGGTTTTCGGTTCGCTGGTCACGGTTGACCGGTTCACCGTCGACCGATTGACTAATAAACAAAATTTAAAAAAACAAAACAGGAATTCAAAAAACTTTAGAAAAAAATAAAAGTTCACTGAATTCGAAGAAACTTCATTGATTTGAAAATAAGTGCATCTCATTTGAAAAAACATCCTCCATTTTGAAAAAATAATCACTGGTTTGAAAAAATGTTCATCAAATTTTGAAAAAAGTTCATCAAAATTTGAAGAAGGTTCATCGATTTTTTTAAAAATTTCATCCTTTTTTTAAAAAGTTCATCGTTTTTTTAAAAAATCATTAATTTGTTAAAAGGTTAATCAAATTTGTAAATAAATTCATCAAAATTTGAAAAAAGTTCACGATTTTGAAAAAAAAAATCACCAATTGTGAAAAAAAAAGAAAAGAAAAATGCGGAAAAAGAAAAAGGGAAAAAGGAAATGAAAAATAATCAGAAATAAAAAAAAAGATACCCCGATCAGAAAAAAACAGAACCAAAAAGGAAATAAAAGCAGCTCGATGTGACGGCCCATTTAGAACTAAGGAAGGGCAAGGGGTGTGCGCCGTTTGTAAATAAGCATTTAACGGGAGATTAGAGCGCCAAATAGGGTTTGGCGCTCCACTCGCGCTGTATGATGGAAAGCGAGGACTCCCGCACCCCCTTCCCGTGCGGGTGCTTTGAGCCGACCCAAGTGCGGGCCTGGATGCCCTGTTTTCTCTTTTTGTTTTGCGTTTTCCTCTCATTTTTTAACTTTCAAAATTTTCACTAATCCCAAATTAAAAAAAGTATTTTAAAAATTGTTTTCAAATTCAAAAAATGTTCAAGATTACAAAAAAAGTTCACAAATTCAATTTTTCTGTTTGTGAATTTTAAAATAGTTCACGAATTCAAAAAATCTGTGTGATTTTATAAAAATATTTACAAATTTCAAAAATGTCCATGCATTCAAAAAATGTTTGTGAATTTCAAAAATGTTCACGATTTCAAAAATTCTTCGTAAATTCAAAACTGCTTGTGAATTTAGAAAATGTTAGTTATTTTGAAAAAAATTCACAATCTAAAAAATGTTCACAAAATACGAGAAATGTTCTTGAATTCAAAAAATGTTCAAGTTTTCAAAATTCATTAATAAAAAAATGTCACGATTCTTAGGCTGAAGCGGGAGCACCGGAGCAGGCGACGCTTAATCTAGGAGTGGCTGCGGCAGGCGATTCTTAGGCAGGGCCAGGCGGGGGCCTGACTCGCGCCTGGTGCAAGATGGTGGTGGTGGCCGGGCCCAGCTCAGCTTGTGGTTGTTCAAGCCGGTGGTGTGAGGAGCGTGCGTGCGGCGGCCGCGTCCGAGAGGAGCAGCGAGAACTGTGGCGAGAAGCAGGGGAAAAGGTCGTCGCCTCGAAGATCCCCGAGTCACCCAACGTCTTCATTCACGTCCAGGCGCGGCGAGCCGATGGACGGGCATGGCATGTCCTAGAGGGTACAATTCCCAATCTTATGTAATTTAAAATAATAGTTTCTGTTGAAAACAAATCAGGTATTATAACAAATTTCAAGAATTGAAAACTTGTTCACGGATTTGAAAATATGTGCATGATTTTCAGAAAAAATTATTAACTTGTAAAATATTAACAAATTTGGAAAAACTTTATGAATTTGAAAGAAGTACGCAGATTTAAAAAAATAAAAAACATAAAAAAAAATGGAAACATAGGAAAATGGAAAAAAGAAGAAGACAAAACAAAGAAAAATTAAAAACATATTTAGGGAAGGTTCTAGAACCTTCTCAAAACCATTGAGGGAACACAAGAATGGACTGGCCTATACAGAGGATGAGGCGCGCGGGAGGGTACGCGTTTGATCGCTATACCCCCGGGCGCGGTTATGTGCCGCCTGCTGAGGTGCCTAAGCACAGTTCGCCTTCAAGAGCCGGAACTGTGCCGGCCCAGTAACCAGGCGACCAGCCGTGATGACGTCATGATAACGTCACGCGCGTTTGCTCGTTTTTCCTTCACTTTTTTTTTTTTTTTACTTTTGCTCATATTCCGAATATTTGGAAACATATATATTATAAAAACCGTTCCGTTGAAACTTTGAATTTTTTTAATTTTGTAATTATACCAAAAATGTTAACCATATATGTAGAATGTTTCTGACACTTACAAAACTGTACATGATATTTTGAAAACTGTTTATATAAATGTCAAAAAATATTCGTGTAATTAAATGTACATCACATTTTAAAAATGTTTTGAAAAATGTTAATCTTGTATTTAGAAAATGTTAAACGTGTATCAAAAAATGTTTCTGATATATACAAAAATGTAGAAATGTAAATATAAAAAGTACAAAATGGAAATTGTATATAGGAAAAATGTTTGTGACAATAAAAAAATGGAACACATTTTAAAATATATACATCACATTTTTTAAAATCTTGACACGTTTCAAAAATGTGTTTATGTCAATTTGTAAAATATGTTTGTACAATGTCAAAAAATGTTTTATCATTTGAAAAAAAAACAAGTATTTGAAAAATATATTCAATTTTTTTGTAAAATTTTAAACACGTATTTGAAAATTGTTAAACATGTATAAAAAATATTTTACATGTGTACGAAAATGTACAATGTGTATGAAAAAGTATAAATGTATTGAAAAAACCAACAAAGAAATAAAAAAACCTGAAAACCCAAGAAAGAAACAAAGAAAAGCAAAGTATAAATATGAAAAACAAAAACAAAAGAAAACTGTCGAAAAACAAAGAAAACTGAAAACATAATGAAGAAAAAGGAAAAACAGAAGAACCAGTGAAAAACAAAGAAACCCGGAGAAAAACAAGAAAAAAGGGAAAAAAAAAAAAGGTCAAACGCAGCGACCAGAAGCGGGCAAACGAAGCCGACGAGCGATCCAGCTAATGGGCGTCCACCCCTAGGCGATTCCTATTAGGAATCGGTATGGGCAGACATAGCTCTCACGTATTCACCCAACCTACGGCGGGAATAGGATCCGCCGCCTAGTAGGGGCCCGCCCAGGGTAGCAACGTCGGTGCATCTGGTCCTTGGCGTAGGCATTCTAGCGAAGAGGGAATGATGTGTGGCTATGTTTTTTCTTTTGTTTTTATGGTTTTTTATGTTTGGTTCTTTACCATTCTGGTTCTGGTTTTTGCCTTCTTGTTAGTTTTTCATTTTTCCTGGATTTTTTTAGTTTTCATTATTTTTGTTTCTATTTTCCTTTTTCTTTTTTATGAGAAATATAAACATTTTCCAGATAGACACATGATTTTTTTAAAATACATGAGCACTTTATTAAAGTATGTGTACATTTTTTTAAACATGTGAAAATTGTACAGTGACATAGAACCCGAGTATAGTGATGAAGGACAAAGCTGGCCCATGAACTGGGCCGACAACTCGGAGTCCACATCCTAATTGGGGGTGCATCATCAGCTTGGAGTACAAGACGTGTATCACCGAAATTAGTAGATCTAGTTGTAACCGACTAGGACATATATCTTATAACCCAGTCCGGGCTCTTGGTAACCCTAGTGTACTATAAACGCGCCGAAAAGTGAAAAACCTTAAAAGGACTTGCGGTTTCGAATTGATATGTGTCAGTTAATCACTATTACCAAATTTTCTTTCATTCTGTCCATTTCTCCACCTTATCAGAGCCTATGAGCATTTTGGAATATGCTGTTAATTTCAACTAGAATCACTAGAAACTTACCTGAATAACAGAGAGAAACTCGACAAATTTAGTCCAGCTGTTGTAGAACAAGAAGGATTCCAATACTGAAATATTATGCAGGTAAACCTAACTCAAGATAAGGGGCTTCAGATTGTATTAATTTGAGAAAAATCAACAGACATATCTCTTGCTTTCAGAGCATCTACTGCACATAGTCTAATTGCCTATCTTGTCAGCATTATCTCATTTCACCTGTGGCCTGATAGCGTGCGAGGCTAGAGGTGGAGCTGAGGAGGTCACATTTACAGCAATTCCAAAACTCGCTTGATCCTTGCAACAAAGTTACGATCTATATTGCCCTCCGTACTCTTGGAGATTTTCATCTATGTTCATGTGGTTGATGGAACTTAGAAAATGGAATTCAATTGGCAGCGTCAAGGTATATATACTTCTGATGATGTTTTGTGATGGGCCGACACATTTGTTGAATTAACTCCAATATATAGTCTGACGAAAATGAAAAATCTAATACTGTATGCGTTCAGTGTTCACTCTCGCAGATGCAGAGAACAAATTCAATGCAATATCCTGGATGGACTCACCATTGATCCATCTATCAGTGAAAAACCTTATGCTGCGACCGTCCCCAACTACAATCTCAGTTGAGCATCAAACACCCTGGTGTCATCAGTACACCCATGACATTAAGGTCAGGAACACCAATACCATCCACGATGTATGGCACGCATACCCTCAGCCACCAGCGACCATATCAGAGCCTCGACACAAGAAAGCACGCCTCTTCTTATCCATGTTCATAAAGTTCTTAAAATGTGACATTTAGAATCGTAAATGTTCATAAATACAATGTTATATACTACCTCCATTCGAATTTAATTGACTTCCTAGCTTGTTAGCTTCTTTCCAAAATACTTGACGTTATGTGCCACTAGCACACCTTTTCTCTCTTTTTTCCTACCGTGCCCCTCCTCCCCCACTCTAACCTGCCTGTGCCATGTACAATGGTGCTATCTTAGGAGTGCCACATAGGATAAATGATGAGGTGGAGGAGAGAGAAATCATAAGAAAAGGCTTGTCTTCTCTTATTTAAGAGATGACCTCTTAGCACAATATGTCTCACCATATTTTTAGGAATAGCTAGTTATTGAAAATAAGGTTAAGATATAACCCATTGTAGACATTTTTTTTGTCATCTCTAAATTACATGCAAGACTTAAGATAAGACTGTCTTATCAACCATTGTACATGCCAAGGATGGAAGGAGATTCCAGCAACCTTCTTACTCTGTCCTAAATTTTTTAAACGTCAACTATATTGGAATGGATACTGAATTTACCAGGAAAAAAAAATCAAGTGGTCCAAACTGTTTCATCAAAATATTTTTTCAACAACCAGAAAGAAAGCTGCCTAAACATCGAAAGATGCAAAGTGGCTACCATCGGCCAGAGATGTTCTAACACAACATGCATGTAGCAAGTGAACATTACTACATTAGGACATCCAAGTAGGACTACTTATCGATTATAAGCACTTTAGCAGAGAGGGTGCACGTAAGGCAAGTATCTGAAACTAGAGGTAGAAATTGTTGACAAGCTCCTCTACTCACCACATGCATAAGATTCATTACAGCTCCATCGGTAACTTAACCTAGTATCCATAAACTGACTTAACACCATCCGAAGTGCCTCACAGTTTTCCATCTTCGAATCCTGCATCGTAAAGGTAACTCAGTGAGCCATTGCTAGTCGCATCAATTACAGGGGGCACATTAAGAAAGCGCCTTACATGGAATGTTGGATTCAGGAATGGTGAAGTATTCAGTTTTGAAGATTAACGGTTGTCCCCACACTTGTAGTACCTATAACGACACGAGGATTTCAGCTAATAAGGACTGATCAGATAATGAGATAAAAATAAGAGAAGCAAGAGCAAGGCTATACCAGCAGGTGCGAGCCAGTCCTGAATACAGACAAGACTCTCAACCCGGCTTCTGTTACCTGACTCAGACATTACTAGTCTTGCAGTTTTTGTTGCTGCCTTGCAGTCAGTTCGGCGTGGTAGTGCTAATATATCACGTGCCATCCGACCAATTGAAGGATAGGTCAGGCTATGTTCCTTCCACCATTGGAGCACACTGGACTCACTTGCTGGAAATTGCGCCTCTTGCAAGTAATCATCAAGTTCAGTCAGTGGTCGCTGACGATACGGATATTCAGTACATAGATATAACTCATGCAGAATATCTCTACCTATGAACTTTCCCATCCTAATTTTAGACCAAGAAGTGCAGTCAGGTTCTTGGGCCTGGTTTGAATATTCACCGTAGAGGTTAAGCAATGTATCATGCACTTCGCAAATAAAATCATCTATGTCACCGTCCACGGTATAGGCACTTTGCACGGTGAAGGCTTGTATGCGTGACTTGATGTGTTCCAGGCGGTATTTAGGATCCATGACCATAGGCATACAAAAATGCAAGAAACTGGCTTTCCAGCATTTCTTGAACTTCTTTTCCATATTCCACCGCATAATGGAAAGTCCCTCCTCCTCCTTGTCACGTAAAAAGACTTCTGTGCGTGTCTTGAACCTATCAATGTCAGTATTGCGAAGTACCTTTTCCTTCACATTCCACACCTTATCAAACACTTTATCTGGACTAGGCAATTTGTGGACCAAGTCCTTATATCTATTGAAGTCTTGCAAGTATTTACAAATTTTCTGTGCTTTTTTCCAATCATCCGCCGATGCATATCTGTGCTTGCGATAATGTGCTAGTGAAGGGGTCGGATACATCCTGGAACACTTCCTGGTATTCTCCATGATTGTGTCAAGTTCGTCCAGCCCCACCTGAATAACCTCATCAAGTAAATGAGTTGCATAACGTGCCACAAACAAGCTCCGATTTGCAGCAACTTTGTTCCTTTTCTGAAGACTGGTTTTGACATTTGAAGCCACTGAATCATCAATGAATGCGTCATCCAGTATGATGCTGAAAACCTTGTCATCAAGACCCCATTCTCCAATAGCTCGCAATATGATATGACTTAGTTCTTCTGCACTGCAAGAGGGGTCCACGGGGCTAAATTTGATGATCTTTTTCTGCTTCTCCCATTCGTCATCGATATAGTGAACAGTCAAGCACAAGAATGCCTGCAGTGGACTGTAGTGCCACACATATGCACTCAGGCAAACACGGCATGGTAAATCTGTTAACTTCTCCGTCAGCTTGGCCTTTTCTTGATAAAACAAGTTAAAGGTCTCATTCTTCAGGTCGAAGTGGGACGGAATCTTGACCGCAGGATTCAGGTCAGTAAGAAGCTTCCAAAAACCACCTTGTTCCACCATCCTTGTTGCGTGTCCGTGCATGGCAAATATCCTGACGAGTTCTTCACGAGAAATGTTCTGATCGGTCCCTTGATTCTTCTTATTCTGATCAGTTGAAAGAACTGGCAAAGCTAGATTCTTCTGTTCAGGTGCTGCAGGTTCCTCATGAGACCTGTTCTGAATAGCCTCCTGATTCTTTTGCCTCTTCTGAGTCTGAATCCCAGGGCTGCACTTGGGATTGAGTCTTCTCTTTGGCTTTGCGCCCAAGAGCAGTGGACTAGGGGCACTGTCACTGCTCTCATCTTGTTCATTGTTGGCATTGCCAGCTGCATGTTCCACACCTAGGCATAACAAAAATATAAGTATTTCTTTTTATAAAAATTATTAGTATTTCGATATGAAACAAGTTGAGGTAAGTATTTCAATAAAAATAACCCTGCTAGGAGATGTTAACTGAACGTGCCTTTTGTTTTTCATATACAATAAGAGGGTTAACTGAGCAGACTTTCAGGTTTAAGCTGAGAGGTAAACTGAAAAGGCACAAGTGGCTGGACATGAGGCGACTTGAGCAAAGATCTATTGCGAACCAAAAATAATTCCTAGTGCACTTGAAGAAACTTCCATGCGCGAGATTAACCGCTCAACTTTTTCATACAGGAATAATCAAACACACGTAGTGGACTAATCAACATCTCAGCAGTGCTGTATATGTAAAAGCACCATTGTACAACCAAGCAAAGAACACTATTGAACAACATTTGTGGATTAATCAACATTTCAGCAGTGTTGTATATGTAGAATCTTCCATTGAACAACCAAGCAAAGAAGTCTGATAGTAACATTTGAGGGGCACACATGTCATGACTGTCAAGTTAATGCTAACGAAATGAATCGCCCTTGACTCCTCCCTTTCCCCCTTTCCCTGGGCGCAGTCGCTGACCAAGTAATTTCCGTGTGTAATCAATGGAAAGGGGAAAAGTAAGTAAAATCCAGAGAGGAAACATGAGATTACGGATCCGTCGCCTCGAATAGCCTCAAAAGGAACTCACCGTGCACCATCCTCTCGTCTTGGTTGGTGCCGCCGCAGTCGGGATTGGGGCTGCAACACTCTTGATCTATGCATACTGTTGCCACGCGCGCGCTAGAGAGGGATCGATCGGACGGGACGATGGCCGAGCGGAGTTGGGGTCCCTGCGGACTGCGGAGCTCTCGGCCGGAATCGGGGGAGATGGGGCGGGAGACGTGGGTGGCGGCGCCCTTGCCTCCGCGGCAGAAGAGAGGAGACGCCAAAAAGTGGAGGGAAGAGGGGCCGGCCTTTCCCGCCAAGGCCTTGGAAGCATTTCGTCATGGGTGGGTTCCGTTAGCCCAGCAGCCCAATACTTTGAGGCCACGCTATGGTCCATTGGCCACCACTATCATTTTCACAAAGGGATGCTCACAAAGGTCTCTTGGACTCCTGGTCTTGGAACTTCGAGAAGAACGGTCTCTTCTCAGTACGGTCAGCCTACAAGATGCTGGTCGCGACGAAGCAAAGAAGGGAGCCATGGCTCGAAGGAACAGCGGCAACTTCCAACACAGCGCAAGAGAAGAGTTCATGGAAATCCATGTGGCATGTCAGTGTACCCGGAAAGATAAGAATGTTCCTTTGGAGGCTCGCGCGGCACTCCTTGCCTACTGAGGATGTTAGGGAACATCGAAACATGTCTACTTCAAGTTCATGCGGCCTCTGTGGCGCCCCGGCTGGAGGCACTCGCTCCTGGACTGCTCTATGTCACGGTGTATCTGGGCCTTGGCAGACGGGGAGCTGGCCGAACAACTGCGGGAGACAAGTGAACCCAGCGCCAAACAATGGTTATTCTCGATGATAAGTTCGTTATCACATGAAGCATTTGTGAAACTTGCAGTGACCCTTTGGGCGACGTGGACGGCGAGAAGAAAGGCCATTCATGAGGGCATCTTCCAGAGCCCCCATGCGATACACTCATTTATAAATCGGTATCTGGCAGATCTTAAAATAATTAAGGAGCAGCAGCAAGTTACGCCCAGCACGGCAGTACACCAAACGGCACCTACATGCATCGCTCGGCCAAAGGCCCCGCCGGCAGGATTCGTGAAAATCCATGTCGATGCTGGAGTCTCAAAACGATATAGAAGAGGGGCGGCTGTGGCTGTTTGTCGTGACGACCAGGGCAACTATTTGGGGAGTTCAGCATTGGTGGTTGAAGGGATACATGATGCTGCGGTTCTTGAGTCCATGGTATGCCGTGAAGCTCTTGCACTCGCCGATGATCTGTCCATCCAGGGCTTTATTGTAGCATCAGATGCAAAACAAGTAGTGCAAGACATCTCCAGAAACAACATGGGTCCATACGGTATGGTTATCACAGAAATCAAAGCAAGGCAGCTGCTTTCAATTGTAATATCGTTTTCAAAGGGCGCCGTTCTAACGGTGATGCTCATAGTTTAGCTAAGTTTTAGCTTGCTTTAGCTCGGGGGCGCCATCTGTGGCTTTCTAACCCCCCTCTGTGTATCCCACAAACTGTGGTCTTTGATGAATAAAGTCTTTTCATCCCTAAAAAAAAAACACTATCATTTTCATTCATTTCTCAAAAAAAAAAAAACTATCATTTTCATTCCCTTAAAAAAACACTACTCCAATTTTTGAACTAAAACAACGACACTTATTATTTATTATGGATCGGAGGGAGTATCATTTGCATCCTCACACCGTCTCTTCCGCTACCTTGTAGTCAGCGCCACCTCCACTGTGGGCTCACCCACACCCTACTGCGGTGCAGGCCATGTAGTCATCGACGCCTCACCCACACAATAGCCACTATTGGCGGTGCTTATGTCCCGTTGCCGCAATTGCATAGATGATTGTTGTACCATTTCATCTCCAAGTATTCCAAAGTATACTCTCGTCGCTCTGTCCTATACACTAAGGATTTTGGGAGAAATTAAGTAGTAGGCAAAAAAGTACATCATGCCCCTTATTAAACATCAGCCCACCTACTTTAGATTCCGATCGCCCGGTTGTTCCATGCCATCACTACTACAAATTGTTATTTCTAGACACCTTTTTCTGTTTTTTTCTTTGTAGGTGGGTTACCTTATGACTGCCTACAGAAATGGCAAGAATTTCCTCCGCTTGAGGGCTACCTGTGAAAACCCTTTTGTACAAGAAGTTCCTTCGAGAAAACAACCTCTGTAAATGTGCCCCTTGTTAGATTTCTCGCAGGTCTCTCTCACTCTAGACGCCTCATAATTTTAAACTTTTGTTGTATGATTATCTTATAAAATAATTAATGTATGTTTTTCAATTGTTTTTTTATTAATTACTATTATCATACTTTTGGGCTACTTGTGGTTGAAGTTGTTAAAAAATGGACAGGGTGTGTATGTACTTGGGGCAATGACCGCAAGAACAAGATAGCACAGGAAGATCAATAGTTACTCAAATTACACTTGGTTGTCAGAGGTTTTTATCGAGATATACACAAGTTGGTTCGATTATGATGAACAACGCACATGGCATCAATCAAACAATGACATCAAAGTCCGTCAAGTAGATGACAGAGTCCAAAGAAACACCAGTGATATGATGGATAATGCTTGCATCATTGTAGAGGAAATGACTGATGATCATTTGATGGATATACTCCGTGTTCATCTCATTTGCATGTCATCGGTATTATATATACATGTCGTGAGGACGAGAAAAAACTTTGCATTAATATAAGAGAAATAAGTAAAGATGATCAAGCCACTCTTTTTCTAAATCCCTATGAAACCATATCATATACCTCATCATGGAGTTAAACCTTTGCTAGTATGTGATAAATGTATGTACTAATAGATGCATTTTATGACTATGTGTAGAAGATATGACGTTGTGGTTGCATCGCTTACACACCTATTAAAAACACATGAATGCACTAACTAGAACATAAATAATGTACTAGAAAATTGCTCAAATTCAACATCCTGACTTAACTCGGAGTAAAAATTGAAACCATATACATCACACTCCAGTAAATATTAAAAATAAAAAGTTGGTCAAAGGTAGTTGTTTAGGCATATACATTGCTAGAAATCTTCATGGTTTTTTAACATATAATGAATTATTTGAAATTTATTATATTTGTAATATAGTACAACGCAGGTCCACATACACGCACATGAAAAATTATTGCACTACTTTTACCAATTTTTATAATTCAACTAATGTAAAATTCATTACGGTTGTAGAATAGAATAGAGGGACGAAAGAGACCTGAGAGGCTCAAAAGTGTGAGATGGAGACAAATATTAGGGAGCAGCAGGATGCCGGATCTAGATCAATAGGCAAAGGATTATTCGGTCATAAGATTTTTTCTAAAAAAATGATTGACAAGGATATCGAAATCGTTGTCGGAGTCATCGGTTGCCTCTTTGCGGAACCAGGATGCGACGAGGTTAGCTGTTGCGGTCAAGGACAACGGTGACAAATGCTTAACGTACGAGGTTGGGAGAAATCATGTGGCATAGAGCAATCACAGTGAATCAGATTTAAAGTATGGTGCAAACTAAACACCGTCCAATGATTGCTTGTTTAAGCCCTTCCGACATCGTATACAAAAACTATTCCGACATCATATAAAAAATAGCTATGTATCTTCTATATCAAAAGTTAATGACAACTCGATTGATACCTCTAAACAGCTCGATTTTAACTGTCAATTGTGCTTATTCTTGTTGTATCAAATGTTGTCACTCACTTTAGCTCGACCACTATATGATGGTGTACATGTTGAGGATTCACATTGGTGAGCATGGTGAATGCTTGGGCGTTTATCTGTAGACTCCACTTTTCACTCTAAGAGACCAGCTCAACAAAATATTAGGCCCCAACGTGAATAAAAATAAATATAGTCATTTACACTAAATTTCATTACTTACTTACAAATAATTTGTTATCAAATCACAATCATGGTAATATACTATGGTAATTTTACACTGTATTTTGTAATAAAAATTACATTTTTGAACAGATTACACCTTAAAAGATATTTAAATTGAATCCACTAATTTGTGAAATAAAGAAGGGCGTGTCTTCTCAAATTATTTTTTGATTAATGCATGAATATCGTGTAGATCTCTATGTGTGTGTTCTTAAATATCTTATTAGAGATCTGTAAAGTACATGATAGACGAAGTATTTTGATAGCGGTTTTGATTAGATGTAGGCAAATAGACAAATCTAGAATACACATGATGTTTACAAGGAACTTGTCACTTAATCATTGGCACGTTGTTTTATGATTTTCTAGTCAAATATGTCTTACATATTACAATAGATTTGATAACCGATTGATTTTGAGTGTTTAATACGTATTTTGTATTGAAATAGCATTGCTCTAACTAAGATAACATTTAGTACAAATGATAAAGCATTCAACTTAAAATGCTTCCTCCGTTTTCTTTTAATCTGCATATAAGTTTTGTCTGAAGTCAAAGTATCTCTAATTTTACTAAACTTATAGAAAATAATACCAATGTTTACAATACCAAATCAATATCGTTAGATTCATTACGGAATGTGGTTTTAGTGTAGATGTTAATTTTTTAATATAAATTTGGTCAAAGTTTGACTTGACACAAATCTTATACATGGAGTAAAAAAATGTCTTTATAATGAGGACTTGCTACTCCCTCCATAAAAAAATATAGGGGCTAAGAGCATGGTTAATAGTACGTCCAGCTGTTGTCTATATGATGTTGCCACATCATCTATAACCTAACTTCTAAACGACAAGTATAATATGTAGATATAAATATGTAATACTTTATTGATACATGGCCCATTTCACTCTTTCACAAAGTCTTTAGGAGCACGTCCTGCACCTGGCTGTTAATTTGTAGCTCTCTTCTCTTCTCTCTTATCTTCTATTTCCTCTAACTCAGCAAAAATATAGTAATATTTAAAGTCTTACAGCCCGCCTACATCACCTTGTTATAATTGCTCTAATATATTTTTCATGGCCGCCTTTGACCATTGATAAAAATTAATAACCGCCTTGGTGAAAAGTAAAACCGTTTGCGGTAGGGTTATTACAGGCGACTTTGTTCATTTGGGTCACAAATGCCCGTTTCTATACTAGTGTTGCTACTATAAATTAGGTCTTTTGTTTTGTCTGGATTCTCAAGAAATCATATTTTCAGTAGGCTCTTAGTCGTCAGAAAGTTACTAACATTGCGATGATTAATATACACGGTTAGTATGTGGCTAATTTTTTTTACCATTTGTCAACATTTTATTGCATTCAATTTTGTTCAATGTGATGTAACTAAAAGAGTTTCACTTTGATGCATGAGCAACAAATGGAAACGTTTCAAACCATAAACACAAATTTATAGCGCCACCATCTAACTACCCCTACGTCTTCCTATATATAGTTCGAGTCGACAGAGAAACAAATCAGACGACCATGGCTACTCTCCAAGCTCTGTCCTCCGTCCTCGTCCTCCTGCTCCTCGCGCAGCACGCGCGCACGGCAAGGGCGTCCACGCTGGAGGACACGTGCAGGCTCGTCGCCACCGGCAAGGAGGCGGCGCACGACTACGACTTCTGCGTGAAGACGCTGGGGGCGGACCCGGCGAGCGCAACGGCCGACGAGCTCGGCCTGGCCGTCATCGCGGTGAGGACTGCAAGGGCGGCCGCCAAGGCCACCGGCGCACGCATCGCCCAGCTGCAGGCCGCCGAGACGTCGCCCCAGCGGCGGCAGTTCCTGGACGTGTGCGCCAAGGATTACGCCGCGACCGTGCGCCGGCTGGGGCGCCTCGCCAGGGACGCCGCCGCGGGCGGGGACGGGCTGACGGAGGCGGACACCCTGCTGGAGGACGTTCGTGGCACGCCTGCGGACTGCGACAAGGTGTTCATCCTCTGGGCCGGCGAGAGCTCGCCGCTGACAGACGCGGACCGCGACCTCGACGATGTGATCGTGCTGGCGTTTAAAATCTTGTGGTATGCCTCAAACGGGACAAAATGAGCAAGTAGCACGAGGCCTTCTTCTACCTCCGGAAGAAAATGATCATCTTTCCGGACAGTAAAACTTGTGATGTGCAACAATTATCCAATGGAAATTGCTGTGGTCTTATCAGTATTTTATTTCAAAAATGAAGCTGCAGATTTTCTCTGATTCACAAGAGTTCAGATCAGGCAAGGAAGGTTACCGTTCGATTCGCAAAAATGGCAATCCTACTCTAGACCTTTCACTTCCAGTTGATCTCAACCAAAATTCTACTGTTTGGCCTGAGCTGAAGCATCTAAAACGGAGGAGGCCTGAAGAGCTTTACAGCTCGATCAGACGGAGAGCTGGCCCTCCGCTGGCTCGGCGACCTTAGGCTTCGGCTTGGGCTTCTCGACGACGATCGCTTGCGTGGTGAGGACCATTCCGGACACCGAGGCGGCGTTCTGGAGCGCGCATCTCGTCACCTTGGCGGGGTCGATGACACCGGACTCGATCAGGTTCTCGTACTTGTCGGTCATCGCGTTGTAACCCATCTCCCACTCACTCTCCTTGATCTTCTCGATCACAACTTCCCCTTCCACTCCGGCGTTGTTGGCGATCAGTGACGCCGGTGCTTGCAATGCCTGCAGAATCGATAAGCTATTGTAAGTACAGTATCAGGTATTATTCCACATTTCTAGAGATATACAGTCCTGACAAGTACTCCCTCTGATCCATAATAAGTGTCACAGTTTTGAACTAAGGTTACTTCAACCTTAGTACAAAACTGCGACACTTATTTTGGATCGGAGGGAGTACTAAGTATTGCGCCTCACATCCTTAGGCTGCAAAATTATTCGGTCAGATCATCAACTTAACATGGATAGATATCCTAAATTATCAGTCCGTAGCTGCATTCTCTAACAGACAGATAAATATAAGCATGCGTGCAAGATACCATTATCAGGTTAGTTTTCGGGTACAGGCAGTTTCTACCATCTGGTTGCCATGAAAGAGATCGATGTAGTTCAACCCGTCAACATATTGATATGTAAGCAAGTTACCTTTTGAATGATGTCGGCACCAAGGCGCTCATCATGGTCTTCAATGGTTTCTTTGATTGCGGGGACGTAAGTAGACAGGTGCACATACGCCGCGCCACCACCGGGAACAATGCCCTCCTCGATGGCTGCGAAAGTGGCATTCTTCGCGTCCTCGATCCGCAGCTGACGGTCCTCGAGCTCTGTCTCGGTTGTTGCTCCAACCTTGATGACGGCCACACCACCAGAAAGCTTGGCAATTCTCTCAGCCAGTTTCTCTGAATCATAGATGGAATCAGTTTCAGAAAGCTCCTTCTTTAGCTGTGCAACCCTCGCCTGGATCTCGTCTTTGCTAGCTGCATCTGCTATAAGGGTGGTTGTAGTCTGATGAATTGTGATTTTCCTTGCTGTCCCAAGTTGGTCTACTGTTGCATTCTCAACCAACAGACCAAGATCCTTCGCTAGGTACTCAGCGCCTGAAAGTAGTTATAGGATAAGTAAATGTTTAAGAAATCAGTGAACAAACAAGATAAAAAAAAGGGTATTCCTTATAAACAAAACTAAGAAGGAAAAGAATGACAGTATTGGTTGCAGGAGAACCTGTCACGATGGCAATATCCTGAAGGACAGCCTTCCGCCGCTCACCGAAACTTGGGGCTTTGATCGCCGCAACATTAATAATACCTCTGAGCTTGTTAACAACAAGAGTTGCCAAAGCTTCACCAGTAATGTCCTCAGCTACAATAAACAGTGGACATCTCAACTGTGTAGTCTGCTCCAGAAGTGGAATGATTTCCTTTATGCTTGTGATCTTCTGATCAGTTATAAGAACTCTAGCGTTCTCAAACTCCACAATAGATTTCTCAAGGTTTGTCACAAATTGAGGGGAAATGTAGCCTCGGTCAATCTGCGTCGAAATTTAAGAAAGCTTCAGGAAGAGAGAGAATGTGACAGCATATATGCATTGACATATATATGTAAAAATGTGAAGCTGCTATTATAAAGGGCGATGAAAATACAGGCTGAATTTTCAACAAACCTCCATTCCTTCTTCAACATCAACAGTAGTCTCAAAAGATGAAGATGACTCGATCGAGAGGACACCATCTGGACCCACTTTGTCAATGGCATCAGCAATCATGGCTCCAATAAGTTCATCGTTACCAGCAGAGATGGAGGCAACAGCTGTAACACAGACCAGAATCGAAGTTAGGCACCTATTATCTGAATCATCAAACAAAGGCAACAGCTGTACTAAAGAACAAACGAGGCACATATTATCTTCTGAATCCTCATTTTTTAAACTCAACCCTCACTTTTAAAAAGAGTCATACCAACCTTGTTATCACAAGGCTAAGCTATCTACAATAAGAAATACAATGTAGAACATGAGAGAAACACCTATCACCTTTGATATCACCACTGCCCTTGACTGGTCTAGCCTTCCTTTCAAGCTCTTCAATCAGACCCTGGACAGTTTTGTCTATTCCTTTCTTAAGTGATACAGGGTTTGCACCAGAAGTTACACTCAAAATGCCCAGCTTGATGATTTCTCGAGCAAGGACACAGGCAGTTGTAGTCCCATCACCAGCAGAATCATTGGTCTTGCTAGCAACCTTCAGCCATGAATAAGTGGACAAAATGCATTAGGAATTCTAATTTCTGGAATAACATAAAAATATAATGTAGTACTACATCATAATAAAAAGGCAGTTCACCTCACGAATCAGTGCTGCACCGGCATTTTCCATTGGATTAGCTAGCTCAATAGCGCGGGCAATGGTAACACCATCATTCACCACTTTGGGGTTGCCATACTCATCTAGCACTACGTTCCTCCCTGTAAAACATCCAAAGATTAGAGCTTGCATGACAAAAATGAAAAATCTGCAACTCAACACCAAAATTTCTTCTTCTTTTTCAGAAAAAAAATACAATCCTGGCCTCCGCGTCGATAAATGCACACAGCCTCAGGTTTCATACAAAGCCAAATGCCAATCGGCAAACAGAAATTAAGTAGCTGGCTAATTTATTTTTATGCAGTGTGAAAAGTTTGTTCTATCGGTATTTATGCGAATAATACAAAATGTGTGTGTGTGTTAGGTGTTGTTTGGTCTTAGTATTGCTTAGTACTCTTATAACAAGTCCTAGATTCTATATAACACTCTTGTGCAAACTTTTATCCTGAACTTTGATATGGTACATCATTTTGGTACAGTGTTTGAGAAATCTAGACTAGAAAGATAGGTTGTGTTCAATCTTGGTACCCCTCGGAGTCTAAAATTGTTTCTAGATTGTACTATATATGTTTCAATTGGATCCGTGCTTGTGACATATTTTGTACAGTACTCAGTTTTAATACAGAGATACGACTGTAAGCAGAGTCTTGCAGTCCACTAAGCATTGTGCACCATCACCAAGGGGACAGTGTCAAACCCCAAAATTACAATGTTCATCGCTTCATGCTATTTTGTGGCTCTGTTAACTCAAAATTGGGTCACACAACAGACCGCGGCGCGCAGAAGATGCCGATGAAACAAGCAATCAGCTAGCACACAGTCGGGTTTGGCAGAAGATACTGAACATGTGGAACTTTCTGACAACCTTATCATGGAGCTAGGGGGCACCAAAGTAACACAGAAAAGCTAGCGGTTCAGGCATGAAACGCGAGTTGCAATTCGTTACAGGTGGCTGAGCATCACCTCTCGGGCCGAGGGTGACGCCGACGGCGTTGGCGAGCTTCTCGACGCCGGCCTGGAGCGCGGCCCGGGACTTCTGGTCGAAGGCGATTTCCTTGGCGTCCGCGCGCACCACCAGCCGCGACGAACGGCCGTTCTTAGACCTCCTCAACCTGCCCTGCTTTACACCCAACAACACAGGTCACAAACCGAGGCCAATTTCCCATCAACCCGGGAGGAGAAATGAGGACAAATTCGAGCAGGTAATCACAATTTAGCAAGAAACCACAATTCATGGAACAATACATGACAAAATTTGGCCAATGAGACCACAGATTGGGCGAGCAGGGAATGCAGGACCGTGCAAAGAAGACGGCACATGCGAGAGGGGCGGGCGGTCAGTGGCTGGGGAGCGGGGGTTACCTGGGAGGAGAAGGAGCGGAGGAGGGAGGCGGTGGAGATGGCGTTGGCCGACGCCATTGGAGGTGGGGGCGGAGATGGGGGGCGAGCTGGTGAGCTGAGCTGAGCTGAGGATAAGGTGGAGGCACGGGAGGAGGGACTTGATGAGGCAGAACGGTGAGGGGGGTTTAGCGATGAGGTTGTGTGGCTTTATATGGAGAGATGGAAGACAGGGGTTGAGACGTCTCCGGAACCTTCAACATATTTTTTGTTACATATATAGGGGGGCTTCTAGCATGGGCAAAGGTGAAAATGGTGTGGATTTGAATTTTGTATTCCAACATGTAAAGTATGGAATTGATTGAATGTATACATGAGCACAAAAGGCTAAACGTAAGTTGTCTGAATTTCGAATTTGGGTCAGTCGATTCATTGGAGAAGGAAGGAGGAGATGAGGAGCGGCACCGAGGAAGCAAACGGGGGTGCTGGGGCGAGCGTAGCGATGCCCGGGGACACGCTGACAAGGCCTTGTCCGAGAACGAACCATGGCCAGAGACGACGCAGCTCGCCACGATGCCTCACACGGAGGCGAGTCAGAGCTTGACGGTTAAGGGGAGGGGGGGGGGGGGGTGCGGGCTATCTGGGGAATTTTAGGGTGGGGCAGTGGGCTGGTGCGGGAGCGCCAACTGCGTGAGAGGCAGGCGGGTCGGTCGGTGGCAGCAGGGGGTGGCTGAAGGAAGAAGAGAAACATTAGACTGGCTGCGAGAAGAAAAAGGCACTTGAGTCGTTGGATTTCCATCACGGGACTGACAAATCGACTGACCACCAATTGTTTTTCAGGCACTTGCGACTAGCAAGTCCCATACATGAGATATATGTAATTAAACAATATCCGATGGTTATAGATAAGCGTGCGAGATTAGCATCCGAATAAACTAAGTCTAGATTATCCGAATAAGCAATAACCTTTTGTTTGGCTCATATAGGACACAAGAAGCAAAGAAGAGAACCCTAGCATTCAGTTCCGTTTTTTTATTACTTGTTTGATTTCACTATAATTTCTTTTATGCACGTGTTGCACTGTGATTAAGTCAGACGTCGGTTCATAATTTGCTTTGGGTTGGTTCATATTAATATTTTCTATAGGCGTCATAATGTATTAAAAAATGCTTTCTTTCCCCTCTCTGTTCACTCGCTTCCCCCACCACCCGAATAGCGTTCTTTTCTTGACTGTAAGGAATGTTACCCCCGACCATGCAAAATATCGTTCTCTTCTTGCCTAGAAGCAATAATAGGCATATATTTAGCTAATTTTATGCACAACTAGCATTTTTGCAATGCAAAATTAGAACCTTACATTTTGTGATTTGGCAATCATACTGACATGAATTTTTTTGACATATGTTTATTCATCATTTATTAATTATTATGTACTTTATAATGTTCATAGAGTGATGTGGCCTCTCCGGGGCTCTTCTCTTCTTCAAAGTCCTCATTTAGCTCGTGTATATATGCTACTGTAAAATGTTGTAGTGATATTAGGGTTTTGAAGGATCAAGCATAATGATTTTTCAAAAGTTAAATCTAAGGTTTGATGTCTCTTGGGAATTTAAAATGTTATCACTCGCAAAGATGATGATGTGGATCTTTCCACTGTAGAAACTTTCAGTATAACTTACAAATAACACCAACTTATTTTATGTTCTTAGTATTAAACTTTAGCTTGTTCCTCCTTCATCATCGATTAAAAGAAGTGATTTGGTGATAATTGAGTAATATTTGAAGAAAATTGATACAACAAAATTGATGGGGTTTGCTAGTGATGGAACTATTTGGTTTGATGTTTGCTTTCTATTTCGTGAGAAATGCTTTCTCTAGAAGCATAAACAAGGGAAACATCGAAAATGTGAAACATGGGGGGTGACTACATGTTTTAATCTTTTCTCACTTGATTTTATGGATTTCAGAATTACAAGTTATCTGTAATTGTAAAAAAGATACATCCTATATGAGAAGCAATCTATCAAGCTAAATTACTCTAAGCACAAATAATGTGTGGGGGAGGAATAACCAAATGGACACATATATTATGATGTATCCCGAAGGTCAGGTCCTTAGAGGATGCTAATCTCCGTTGGAGCGGCAGAGGCCCATCAAAGCACCTACCAACACAAAAGTCTCACCTTATTCTCCTCGAGGTCCGTTCAATCAAGCATAAGCTCAACCACTAAGGTGGCATCCGACCTTCACAAACTTTGAGGCAATCCACAACTTGGAAGCTCACTTGTGACACCCGACTGCCTAGGAGTGGCCAACCACTAAGCAGGGGCAGTGCCAGCTATCTCGCAAGGTTTGGCAGCTGACATTCCTAATATTTTCTGCAAGTACACCTTAGTATACATACTAGTACATGCATAACTTTGAACCGGTAGGATTCAAGCGTGTTAGGCCCTGATTGTTGACCTAGTGGTGGACCTGATGCATTGGTCCGTGCTTGCGAGTTGGAACTTGAATGCACGGATGAACTAAACCCTCGTGAAGTTGTAGTTCTGTGTCGAGGTGACAGCAGTTAGCGAGCCGCAAGCGGCGACCGCTAGCCGGTAAGTCGGGTTGGACAATGAAGATGTGGGAATGACTAAGATGTACACGGAAGGTGCCAAAGAAGAAGAGGAAGTGCATAATCAAATATAATTCAAAATTAAAATTCAATTTTGAAGAAAATTTTGTTAACGTCAACTAAAATAAGCACCACTATTCTAGTGATCTCCTGTTACGCCATTACTGAAACTAATCGATTAGTTTTAGGTTGTACAACACAATAATATATATCTAGTATTTATTAACCTTTTGCATAGTTGTATTCTACTATGGTTTTCTCCTTCATAAACTCCGCCACACCTCAAAATAGTTCCTGCCTCCGCCACTGTCTCTAAGAGTAACAAGATAAAGGGTAGGCTTGGAAATGGCGAGTAGCGATGAATGTTTGTATAAGGGGTACGTACTCCGTGGGGTATGTATAGGCTAGGGAAAACTAGTTGTTTTCCAACAAATTTACACATTTAGTCAATGCAGGCTACCAGCCCAGATGGTCTGGGCACCTCTGGTACCAGGGAGTCAATCCGAGTCGACGCGTTCAAAATGCTCAAACAAACAGGTGCCTCAATGGTCTAGATGCCAAACCTGGAAAGTTCGGCCTGACCAACGACTGAGTGGCCTCGAGAATAGACCACTCACCCGGTTGGGTCTTCGCCCCTAAACAAGCCTAACACTCATCTAGACCCCAGAGAGTCCATAACTCAACTTGGACCGTCTAGCCCTAAGATCAAGCAACATAGGTGAGCTTCGAAGTTGGCCCAGGTTTTGGAACCGGCCATGATTATTCAAGCGTACATCTAGATCATTTGGGCTTGCAGCCCGGGACACTCCAACCCTCAATGAACATGAACTTACCTAAGGATTTGTTCCCAATCGTTTATGCTTAGATCTTTTGGGGCATGAGGGTGGCAAGATGAGTATGAATAACATTGAGCAAGCAACTTCACCATCCTTGTCTATCTTAATAGTGTGACTTCCCCATGAATCAAAGATGATATCACAAGATCATTAGTAAAAATAATGAGCTAATGAATGAGTCGTGGGAAGACACTATTTTTTTCCTTAGGTGGGTGGGGGGCATCGACGCTCACAACCTTCGCATTGGGGACCAAAATATAGTTAACACTTAACACATATATTAGTCCCTTATTTGGTCGTCATGAAAATCAAAATCCACTTCGGGGCATATATGATGTTTCAACGAGAAAGTGTAGAAACCAAAATCCACATAATAGAAGACACTATAATAATCCAAAACACCAGATAAAAAAGATTATGCATTTGTCGGGTTCATATGATTTTTGGCAATATATATAATTTCTTATCGTAGTGCTATGCATAATTAGATGAATAATTTCACCAATTGATAAAGAAAATGTGAAGATTGTACGAATGTCACTAGATATAGTGAAACTCTCGCCATACCACAATTTTGTGTGAGGAATGTGGTTTATTTTCATGAAATGGTGGGTTACGTTAATATCGTTGGACCAACTAGTTTCAGCACAAAAATGTTCAGAGCAATCAAACAAAAATTGCACATTTGGCACTTATAGAAATTACTTATAGAATGTCAGCTTGTGAAAACTTTTTTGGCACTGGAGATTGGAAAACGTAGGTTCCCAAATATCGTTCAATATCCCCACTGTAGTATTTCTAAGTCACACTCTTATCTATTTGCAATATTATGCACATGATGTGACTTTTGGTGATAAAGTAAATGCTTAAATACTCATGCATATATATAATGTTCATGTTTTATTAGTGTTTATTTCGTATCTATTTCCAATATCATATACATGTTGGGACTTTCTTGTGCCAAATAACTCAACCAAAAGTGAGAGTAGCAGTTAAGAGAAGAGTATGTGTTTATTTGTAAATAAGCCCAACTTTTTCGAGAAGTAATTTTAAGACAAAATCTATTAAAATGTCATGTTTGCAGTTGAACTTTTTTCCATAAGGTACCAGATCATGTATACAACTACAAGTCACACTTTTCGATTTGGTTGTACCATTTGTTTGGCGCACCTTTTTTTCTTCTCTGAGTGACTTCCAAGAATGTAGTGCAAACATGCACATCCCTAGTTCCCTACTATAGGTGGCTCCAGAGGATGACCTCTAGATTGGAGACCAACAACATGACGCCATCTTGACTATAATGTTTTTTTTACAGGATCTTGACTATAATGTTAATGATATACATACAAGATAAATACGCTTTTGCATCCTTGTGTTTACTTTGCGACTGTACACATGCTAAGCAAGTTCACCTAACACAACCAAAATCCACATATTATTTTAATCCATCACATGCCAGTCATTGCAAGATTCTATGTCAGTATGAAACATTGTACGAAATCTTACATGCACACCCCAAGAGCAAATACATGACCAAATTCTTTTAGCAAACGAACTACAACACATTCAAAATAAAATCAAAGAGTACTTATGAGACATTAAATACAATTAAGAGGCCATAAATATACGTGTAATTATAGGACGATATACAAATTGACTAGAACCATTAGATGGATACTCATGAATTCGAATAAAAATCAGACTACTAAGGAAAAACCATCCCAATCTTAATCCATTTTTTGTAATCGATCTAGATAATCTATTTAAATATAGGAGGTCATAATTACATACTCCCTCCATTCACTATTATGAAATGTTCTAAATATTTTTTGAATCAGATGTATATAGACGCGTTTAGTGTCTTTGTTCACTTATTTCAGCCCGTATGTAGTCCAGATTGAAATATCCAAAACATCTTATAATTCCGAAGGAAGAGATTACTTGCAAAGGCAAAATAATAGTAACATTTTTTAGGTTTAAAAAAATTGCTTTTACTTGAAATTAGAATATTATTTTGAAATTTATTTGAGATTTTTATTGAGGGGTTGGAATTTATTTTGAGATGGAAAATAAATGGCCGTGCACCCCACCACCGCTCGCCGACCCCACCATCCAGAACCCACCCACCCCACCCCACCCCACCCCCCAAATCCAATGATGTCCACCGCACCCTCCGAACTCGTCCTCTACAACCTCGTCCCCGCCCAAACCCTAAACCCCAGCCCCTCCCCCGCCGCCGCCGACGGCACCTCCGCTCCCGACGCCTCAGCTGCCGCGCGCCGGGCGCGCCCGCGCCGCCCCTCGGACCGCCACGCCAAGGTCGCCGGCCGCGGCCGCCGGGTCCGCATCCCGGCCATGGTCGCCGCCCGCGTCTTCCAGCTCACCCGCGAGCTCGGCCACCGCACCGACGGCGAGACCATCGAGTGGCTGCTCCGCCAGGCCGAGCCCTCCATCATCGCCGCCACCGGCACCGGCGTCACCCCGCAGGAGGCGCCCCCCGCCGCCGTCCCCGTCGCCGGCCACGGCCACGGCGCCCCGTTCGTGCAAGTGCCCTACTACACCGCTCTCCTCATGCAGCCTCCCAGCGCCGACGAGCCGCCCCTCGCGTCCGCGCCGCCCACCGATGACACCGCCGGCGAGGAGAACAAGTAATTGGCACAGGGGAAGCTAGGGTTAGGGGCTTGTTAGTCTTAGAGTGTTGAGGGGCCTATTGGGCTCTGTAGTATCAGTCTCCCCCTCCGGAATAATTGAATCTTATTGCCACGGCACGGGTTAGGGCCCTTAGATGGGCGATTCGACTGATCAGGGGAGGAGGGGGATTTGGTTCGTAGAATTATTAGTGGCTTAGAAAAAGGCAGATTTCTGTCAGTGTTGGTTGAGCGAGTGCTATTGATGTTGGAAACAATGTCCAAGTTCTTGTGAATGGTTCGCTGCTCATGTTCATTTAAATGGTGCTTAGCCTTTATGTGGCAATGTTCTATTTTCTGCATGATTTTTGTTGGCATTTGGTTTTGGTTCTGCAGTAGAAGTTTGGCATAATACTTCTTCGTGCTTATTATCAGGGAAACCAGTGATAGTCGAAGTTGGAAATCAAATGGCTTGTTTGCTGTTTGTGTGATTGATGGTTGTAACTGTTGGGTTAATTGTGTCTTTTCCAACCTCAAATGCAAATAGTAAAGGAAATGGTTTCTCGTGGTGCAAATGTGCATGGCTGTTAGCAGTCAGGTCATATCTTCCACGTGGTTGCATTGCATATTGTTCCATTTGGAAGGTGAGGAGTATGAATGCATGCTTTGCCTATTTTTGGTGGTATGGAAGTCAGAGAAGATATTTCTGTTTTTCCATTACTTAACAAACTTTTCCTAGGACACTTTATGGTCAGCTCAAGGATCAGGTTTCTTTAGGTACTTTGAAATTTGAAATTAATCTACATCCACGAATTTTGTCTTTCATTTTGCTGATGTTTAAGTTATATTTTCTGTTTTAAGCTTTTACATGAGAACTCCAAATGATGGTCATATTTATTTCTCTCTGAACACATTTCTGAACAGCAGCAATGTAGGATTGCACTCAGTGTGCCCCTGAAGCCCAGTCAGTTTTGTGACCCAAATGCTTGGACAAGATCATGCACTTTTCGCTAACTAATATCGCTGTACGAGTTCAGGTATGGGCTTACTGCTATTTTACTAGTATGAAGTCCTTCCGCTCCATATATGGTGTATTAATTGTTTCATATAAACTTTGGTCAACAATAGAAAAATCTGATATCTGAAAAAAAATTAGTTGTTTCATATATTGTTACAAGTTTACCCAGAAGTTACATTGATTCATAACAAAAACAGATACATACCTATATTCCTTACTGTAGTGAATGATAATTCATGCTATTACATATATCTGATATGAACAGGGGTCAAACTGAAAATAGCACATATTATTGCAAAGCAAGGACCTATTTATTTTATATTATTCTTAGTAGCGTCTGTAGTTATGTATGATCAGGAGAACTCATGTAAAGCTGACTATTTGGTCCTAACAGAGGTGGTCCTATCAGAGAATAACGCTAAAATGCACACAAAATTACAAGGGTGAACCAGCAAAACCACCAAAAACCTAAAAGTTAACCACAATAAACTATAAAGAAGAATAAGAAAGCCCAAGGCAAAACCCTGCAGCTACTGCCAAACTACTGCAGGTCAGTGGCAGGCGCATTATATTGATGAGACTTCAGTGGCTCGTATACAGGACCAAATCTTAATCATACCCCTAAGCAATAGAACTAATCTGTTTTTTTAATTTCTAATAGATACAACAACAAAATGTACCAAATAACAGATACGAGGGAGGTCCTAGGAAGGTATCTGCTGCTGCACCCCTTCTTCATGTCACCTCCTAGGCTTCGTCTGTCCCCAATGGTGGTTACATTACAGCAAAAACTGTAGTTAGCAGAGGGGGCCGCATAGGCTCAACATAAGGTGGTTCTGCTTTCAGTAGGCCGCGTTGCCGCTTGTGGTTTTGTTAGGCTGATTCCGGCATCATGATCTGTCATCAATGTGGAACTTCCTTGATCATCCTCACCCTTGGAGGATCTGGCGCATGCTCAACGACTCTGTTGTCAATTGAGCCAGACCTGGCACACTCTATTTTGAATATCAGTAGAGCAGTAAAAAAATGATGGCAGTTACTAGCAAACGTTTATTTTGCCTCATATCAGTAACTTGGGAGCTGGTGAAGTAGTTTGTTTAGGGGAGTTCTTTCTAAAGCTTTGGAATCCCTTTTCTAGTTTCTTTTTTCATCACTTTCCTAGCTGTACTCCCTGGATGTCTGTGGGAGCGTCTCCAGTGACCATGACCCTGGTAACTATGTTTCTGTTTTCTGTTCTGTCAGTTTAAACTGGTGCCCCTGTTACTTTGCTTTCTTTATAAAGCAGGGCTGTAGATCCTGTATCAAAAAAACCTAGCAAACGTTTCCTGATATTCACTTGCGTTAATTGAATGTTGTTTGCAACTGCTCCAAGATATTGCATATGAATGTTTCTGCCAGGACTGGCTACATAACTAGCAATGACAATAAAAAATACTTCCTCCGTCCGGAAATACTTGTCCTAGAACTATAGATACATCCATTTTATCAATTTCTAGGACAAGTATTTCCGGACGGAGGGAGTACTAGCAAACGACAGAAAAACATCTCGTGAAATTCGATTGGTTTGCAAATGCTCCATTCTGTAATGTTGCTTAATAGGACGTTTTGTATTATTTTGTAATGTTGCTTTGTTTTAAACTTCCTGGTAGTTTTCCTGAAATTCGACTGGCTCGCCAATGCTCCATTTTGTAATGTTGATTAATAGAACATTGTTTTATTCTGGAGAACACTTTAGCTCTGTTTTAATCCTCCTGGTTGTTTTATCGTTTTTGCCAAGAGATGTTTTTAATCTCATGAGATTTATGATTAAATTGTTTAATGAATTTTGTATACAATGTAATTTAGGAAAAGATGACTGCCATCATTCAGAAACTTCCTTATTTTTAACATAATCTTTTACTGCAATGGAATCAACAAGAGCTACCTGTAACGTTATGGAGAAACGCTCTGCTTTTGGCACTTTGCAGTGTTCGTTCGTGTGATAATTGAGTACTTTAGATGGATGCTAGTGTTTTATTTACGTTGAACATATATGTAATTTCTGGGCGCTAATCTTTTCCCAGTTCTGCTTTTATGCTGATATCTTTATTCGTTTAATATTTTGTATTTAGAAATGATGTAATCAACAAGTACAGTTTCCGTGTCCTGCTGGTCACACACACACACACACACTCTCTCTCTCTCGCAAACATGGGTTACCTAAATGTTCAGGCTAATGTGAACGCCATTCCTTGGCTGATTCATGCTGTGGCAATATATTTTCAGAGAAACCCTTGAGATGCTGGTGATGAAGACAGGTTGTGGAGATGATAGTGATGAGTGATGATATTCTGGTTCTGCTCCTACAAGAACATCGCTGCAACTCTTAAGATTTTTGGTTTACCAAGTCACCTGCAAAGCCAGCAGTTCGATCCAAGCCTGTTTACCTGTGAGATCGCAAGGAGGGGGAGCAGCAGGTTTGTACAAGATACTTTCAGTATAACTGAATTAATGCAGTTGTGTGTTAGGCACCTAACTGGAAGTAGTTCTTGTCAACATTTAAGCCAAACATAGAGTGTATATTACTGCTTGTTATTGCTGCACAATGGTACTTCAGAATATAATGGATTGAAGAGGCACCTTTATTGAACTGATTTCGTTTGATGAAATAACTCACTGAATCAAATGGCACATGTCTAACCTCTAATTTCTTTTTTGTCAGTCCTTCGCTTTCTTTTTTAGAGATTTGTATATACTTTGCACATCTTTTCATTAAGCAATGGAATTTATGGCAGTTCTGCCACGTGGTGGTTTTTTAGATTACGAAAGATGAAGAGGGAAAGCGCCTAACAAAATATACTCCTATCCAACGAACAAAAATCATGATTAGAGCAGGATTTAATAACATATCATGACAGCACTGTTTTTGCTTTGGATTTAATTCTTTCTGGACTCATAGTGCGAACGTCATCAGTACACATTTCCTCTTTTTTCCCGAAACTTCTAATTAATATATTTGTAATGTTTACATTGTCTAACATGTTGGTGATCAATGGACGGATAAGATTAAACTCTTATCTTACTTCCTAGGACGTAAGTTTCTTTTTAAAAAGCCCGCATTTCTCATTTAAGTTACTTTTGAACATGTAGCTTACTGTGATGAAGATGAAGTAGTGCAGTGGTTGAACCATTTAATAATTGATTGATGAATAATTGTGTGTAAGCAAGCCATAAATGTACGATAGGGTCAGTCGTCTTTCCTGCTCACATAAATAACAAACACAAATCGGCCGAGCAGCCAGTCTACGAGGCTTGATATTTTTCATGGATACACCAGAGTCGTTTAGCAAGAAAGCCACACCATTGCCCGTCGTCAGGCATGTGAGGTATTGGGATATTTTCCGTAACAATGATTGACCGCCTTGGCGCAGCGGTGAAGCTGTTGCCTTGTGACCATGAGGTCATGGGTTTGAGTTCTGTAAATAGTCTCTTGCAGAAATGTAGGGAAAGGCTGCGTAGAAAAGACCCAAAGTGGTTGAACTCTTCCCCGGACCCTGCGCAAGCGGGAGCTACGTGCACCAACCCGGTTAACTTTGAAACCACTTAGCGCGATCTGAGTCAAAAGCAAGGCCGCTGTCATCTTTGAAACCACTAAACCTCGGATAAGACCCCCAAGGTAGATGGTTGTAATGTTGAAGAACAAGGCTGAGGCGGTCAAATCTAAACTGAGGCGGCAGTTGAGGGAAACAAAATATTTTTTATCCCCTCCTGGCTGAAAGATCCTGCAAAAGTGCGCAGACAAAAGGTGCTGAGATCAAATTGCTACTTGTTAATTTGTTTTCGGTACAAAATCCCTTGTTCTCAAAATGGCTGCTTGCTTATGGTACACAGTTGACACTGGTAAAATACACACACTTGTGTGATTTCCTTGCACCTTGGGATCGGTCTGCTCACTGCCAATTTGCCTACGCTGTAGCTGCAAGTTCTTGCTCCATCAGGGCATTCGGTCTGAGCAGCAGCTAGTTGTGGATTGTACTGGTGAATGAATGCATTAATATCCAGCGGCAAGAGACTGAATATCCCAATCTAACTCCAATCTATGAGGCCATATGCTGGACATATGCGCCTAGCTAGCACTGGCGGAGGTTTTGTCGGTGACCCCAGACGGAGAAGAACCCATCTTCAGGCGGGGAACACCTAAGCTTATCGCGTAAGTTTTTTCTGACAACAGGCTGTTTTATTTTTATTTCTAACATTGTACCACAGGGCTCTAGAATTGGAACAATATAAGTAGGGAACATGCTGTTAACATGCTTATGGATTTGAGAGCAGAGAAGACATCAAAATGAATCAAAGCACAAGCCCAGACCCCTGAAGCTTCTGTAGGACGATGAATTGGTGATGTAAACTTTATTTCCGTAACTAACGCCCCCAACCTGGTTAACTTTTAGTCTGGTAAGCATCTCAAAACTGGAGATTCTCACCATCTCTTGAGCAACACCAGAGCTCTCCTCCTCTTTAGTCAGTGGGACACCGAGGAGTTTAGCTAACTTCCTTACAACTTGCACCGGATCTGACTTGATCTCTTCATACTTCAGGAAGAGGACATTGTTGGGCTTTGCTACGCTCTCCTTCCAGTACTCGAGGCATTGATCCCAAAAGGGGCCAAAAGATGAGAATCCCTCACAGAACATAATAAAAGCATTGTCCATCGATAGGTTGGTACCCTCCACCATTATGTTTTCAAAAGTGCAACCTTTGGCACAAGGGCATCTTTGGTTAGGTGCTAATTTTATCCCCTCTATGAACAACGTGATACAATAATAGGATCATGTGGCACATCACTTCATCTCGCTGTAAACCTGCTATCCCAGGAGCATTTACAGTCTGTAAGATATACAGTTTACACTCTTTGAGATAAAATACAGACCACTAAAATCACAGCTAGTTGTGAATGAATCAATATCCCAGCCTATGAGGCCATATGCTGTTTTATTCTTGTTCCCAAAATTAAACCACAGTCAACATAGGGGTCTCCCCAACAAGAAGCAGCGGAGTGGAAAGGGGAACAGAACAGAGAACAAATGACTTGATCAAAACAAAAGACCGGACCCCTGGAGCTTCTGCTGGACGATGTGGTCTGAGCTTCTCCTCCATCTCGTGGCTCATATGGTTCGCCCAGTCCCCTACTTCGCCTTTTTGATAAAACACGGAATTATCAATATAAATTTTGTTCCCATGATTGACGCTACCGACCTGGTTCACTTGTAGCCCGGTGAGCTTCTCGAAGCTGCACAAAGCTCTCCTCCTCCTCGGTCAGCGGGACGCCAAGGAAACTCGCGTGCCTCCTCACGACTCGCGCCGGGTCCAACTTGATCTCCTCGTACTTGAGGAAGAGGCCTTGCCACACTCTCCTTCCAGTACTCGAGGCAGTGGTCCCAGAAGGGGCCGTAGGGCGAGAACCCCTCGCAGAACATGCCGAAGGCATCTTCCATCGATACGGTGGAGTCATCCTGAGCCACCTTGTTCTCGAAGTGTAGCCTGGAGACGAGCGTGTCCTTGGGATCGTGGCACAGGTACACGAGTCGGCAGCCGAGGGACCGCATCTCCGGCGGGAGCAGCGACATGGGCATAGAATGATATGATCCATCCCTTATAAGGTCAAACAAATGTTCTCTCGGCTGGAAACGACGCGGAGTAATTCACGTGGTGTTGTTGGCTTTGCCTTGTGGTCGCATTCCACAAAATCCTAGAAGCTTGCCATTAATGTCGTAGTGATAAACACACCCATAAAGCTCGATCAACAACTCACGCTCGTTGAGCATAACAATCATGCTTAGATGTCCAACTTTTAAATCAAGCAGTGGCGACACCTCTGGTGCCGACAAGTCAATCTGAGACCTTAAGGCCAAACCTCCGCCTCGTAGTCCCACATCACAAAAATATCTACAAAATGATGCCATCAGGAGCGCCGCACATAGCAAGCACGTCGTCCATTTCCACAAGTAATGCCAAAAGGCAAAGTAGGGCCGGACAACGGATCCATCAGAATTTCATTTTCTTGTTTTTTGTAACATAATCTTTTACTGCAGTGGAATCAACAAGAGTTACGTGTAATGTTATGGAGAAAAGCTATGCTTTGCAAGTTCTGTTCATGTGACAGTTGAGTATTTTTAGATGAATACGTGTTTTACTTGCATTTGACATATATGTAATTTCTGAAAGCTAACCTTTTTCTTGGTTCTACTGTTCCGCTGATACCTTTGTTTGTTGAAGATTTTGTATTTAGAAATGAGATAGTTAAATGTTCGTGCTAATGTGAACGCCACTCTTTGGCTGATTCATGCTGTGGCAATATATTTTCAGAGAAACCCTTGAGATGTTGGTGATGAAGATTTGGTTGTGGAGAAGAAATAGCGATGATGTTCTAGTTCTGCTCCTACAAGAACATTGCTGCAACTCTAAGATTTTTGGTTTACCAACAAGTCTCCTGCCAATCCAGCAGTTCGGCGATCGAAGCCTGTGTGCAGTCTGCCTGTGAGGTCGCAAGGAGGGGAGCTGCAGGTTTGTATAAGATACTTTTGAGTATAACTGAATGAATGCAGCTGTGTGTTCTGGCATCAAACTTGAAGTAGTTCTTGTCAACTTTTAAGCCAAACATAGAAAGTATTACTGCTTGTTTTTCCTGCACAATGGTACTTTAGAAGAGAAGGGATTGAAGGGGCACCTTCATTGAACTGATTTCGTTTGATGAAATAACTCACTGAATCAAATGGCACATGTCTGACCTCTGATTTCTTTTTCGTCAGTCCTTTGCTCTATTTTTAGAGATTTGTAGATACTTTGCGCATCTTTTCATTAAGCAATAGAATTTATGGCAGTTCTGCAGCGTGTGGATTTTTAGATTACGGAAGGGAAAGCGCCCAACCAAAAATACTCCTAATCAACGAACAAAAATCGTGACAAGAGCAGGATTTAATAACATATAATGATTCATGACTGCACTGTTTATTCTTTGGATTTAATTCTTTCTGAACTCATAGTGAGAACTTTATCAGTACACATTTCCTCTTCTTTTTTCAAAACTTCTAATTAATATATTTGTAATGTTAACATTGTCTAAAATGTTGGTGATCAATGGATGGGTAAGATTAAAATTCCTACTCCTAGGAGGTAAGTTCCATTTAAAAAAGCTCACATTCCCATTTAAGTTACTTTTGGACAAGTAACTTACTTTTATAAAGATGAATAGTGCAGTGGTTGAACCATTTAATAATTGATTGATAAATAATTGGAGTGAATTACAAAAAACCACCACATTTCAAGTTCAAATCTAGATTTGCTACCACATTTCTTGGGTGCCCCAAAAATCTACCAGCTTCCTTACTAATTTTCTCAATAAACACTAATGATCGATTTGGGACGATTTCCATTTTTTGACAGAAAGGGCCCGCCTTTAAGTGCTGACATGGCATAAAATGGTCAACACCGTTTGTTGACTGTTAAGTTAGACATGGGGCCCACCAGTCATCGGCTGAACTTACAAAAGGGTCCCTGAAAAATTGCAAAAAGCACCCTAGAAATAAATTAGATTACAATGGAACGCTTGCACGGAGGTTGTTGTGCCCGCGAGCATTGTCACCTCCGGAGGGGAGATAGGCGACGACGGAGGGGCTCGGAAAGCCAACTCCACGACCACGTCGGCGGCCTCGGGTGGCCACATGACAGACTTCTCTCCAGTCGGCGCACCAGGGCAGGCTCCCTGGTCGCAGCGGCCTGGGGCCAGGAGCGCGCGGCTGCAGCACGCGCACTTGCTCCTCGGCGGGCACCCCAGCCTCGATCAGGAACCGCTGCGCCGCCGCATGCTGAAGATCTCAGAGCTGGGGACCGGCTCGCAGCACGCCAGAGAGGAGGAGGACGAAGCTCGTCAGGGTAGGGGAGGGGCCGCATCGCGGGATCCTGTATGTGGCTGTGCGGGATGGGACGCGGGGCGGTGGATCTCTCCGGCGCCGGAAGGGAGAAGAGATGGTGGATGGTGGAGGGGGCGGAGCACAAGAGGAAAGGTGGCTGGCGGCACCGGCTATCTGGTAGAGGACGCGCGGGCGGCTCCAGAGAGGTGGAGCTCGTGGGATCGTGGGGAGGGAGGGGTCCCTGTCGAGTGGGCCCTCTGTCTAATTTAACACTCAACACTGTTTTCTTTTACTTTTAGTGCCACGCCGTGCTTACAAGTGGGTCCAACTGGTCAGAATCGTCACTAAATCAGCTCCAATCGGTCATCAGAGTTTATTAAAGAAATAGTAAGGAAATTGGTAGATTTTTGGGTACCCAAGAAATGTGGTAGCAAATCCGGATTTGAACTTAAAATGTGGTAGTTTTTTTTGCAATTCACTCAAATAATTGTGTACAATAAAGCCATAAATTTATGATAGGGTTGGTCCTCTTTCTTGCTCACATAAATAACAAACACAGATCAACCGAGTAGCCAGTCTACGAGGCTTGATGTTTTTCATGGAGACACGAGAGTCATTTAGCAAGAAAGCTACACCATTGCCCGTAGTCAGGCATGGGAGGTATTGGGATATTTTCCATAACAATGACTGACTGGAGATCAAGAACAAGGGAGGATCGCTGGGTGGCCAAACCTAAAGATCTACTGGGGTATAACAGCGTTGCCATACACACGACAAGCTTATGGCCGACGCCTGCACGATCGTACGTGGAGGGCCAACAGCGAGCCTGCACACAGGAGGTTACTTGTATTCTTTTTTTAGCTGATGCTAGTGCTGTTGGGGACGAAGTATCGTTCGTAGATCGTGCCTAAACTGTTGTCCATGAAGCAACTCATTAAATCCGGGACGATCAGCCCCGGTCTATCAATCTGATCCTTTATGTCATCACGGATCATATGTGTAAAGCAAAAAACAAATCAATGAAATAGAACAATATCGTTCAAGGAAAGAGCAAAATAAGGAAATCCAGCTGCATATAAAGGACTGTAGTTATTATATGTTGTTTCTCTTCATTATCTTCGCTACAGCTATGCCACTGCTTCTCCCATCTTGCCGCGGCGTCCTACCCGGAGCATCCAGTCGGTGTCGACTCACGCATCTCTGGCCATTATTACGCGAAGCTTATAGTAATTTCATAGGATCAAAATCCTTCAGAAATTAATTCTATGAGTTCCTTTAGACAGGGACCTACTAATTTCCTTATGAAAAAAGTTCCCTTCCTTCACATTTTGGAGGATTCTAAACATGAGCTCAAGTGAAATTGAAACCATTTCTCTGCGAGTAGATATTTATTTTGGCAGTCTAGTCTTTTGTTTTTGTTGAGTTTTGGTTCGTCAAGTCATGTCCAAACTAAAAAAAGAGTCATGTCCAAACTCTCTGTTCATTAGTGACGCTAGGAAGATCTTTTGACTGCACTTAAGATTTTTGTTAGAAGTCCAAGACAAACTGTGTCTATCTCTCCCACCTCTGTCTAATCAAGAAACAGTTTCCAGCAAAACTTATGTAGAGCATCCTAAAAATAACCATCTGCATAACACTGAACTTCCATTTATATATTTTCTATTTCCGAGTTCGGCCATATATTTGTTGTATACATGATTACTACCACTTATCACGGTTGCTGTTCGGCCATGTTTGCAACAACCAAAAGATATGTTCATTTACGTATTGTTGTTGTACTCAGAAGGCCTCCACGCACCTTAAAAAAAGGCCTCCACGCATCTCCTTTCCCTACATTCCATTTATTTATCTTTTCTTAACGGGGTAACTATGATAAAGGTACTGAAGTAGGTAATTGTGCATAATGAAATCGTAAATATAAGGCAGGACCAATCGTGTTTTCAGCCCATATATATAGAACACACCAATGGAGCAGCCAGTGTGGGTAACTTACAGTTTCCTAGCTGTACTCCCTGGATGTCTGTGGGAGCATCTCCAGTGACCGTGACCCTGGTGACTATGTTTCTCTTTTCCGTTCTGTCAGTTTAAACTGGTGCCCCTGTTACTTTGCTTTCTTTATAAAGCAGGGCTGTAGGTCCTGTATAGAAAAAAAACGTAGCAAACGTTTCCTGAAATTCAATTGGGTTAATTGATGTTGTTTTCAATTGCTCCAAGATATTGCATATGAATGTTTCTGCCAGGTAAGGGAGGGTATTTTGAACAAGATAACTATGGTCGACCATCTTCCAATTTCCAATCTATATCTTTCATTGGGTAAGTAAGGGGAATAAGCAAGAACGGTGGAAAGCTTAAGAAAGTGCTAGTTCCTTTGCTGCGAATGGGTGGAATTGGTATCCCCAAAAGGTTGTTCTCTTAAAACCTCTGGCTACATAACTAGCAATGACAATAAAAAATACTAGCAAACGATTGAAAAACATCTCGTGAAATTCGATTGGTTTGCCAATGCTCCATTTTGTAATGTTGCTTAATAGGACGTTTTGTATTATTTTGTAATGTTGCTTTGATTTAAACTTCCTGGTTGTTTTCCTGAAATTCGACTGGCTCGCCAATGCTCCATTTTGTAATGTTGGTTAATAGAACATTGTTTTATTCTGGAGAAGACTTTAGCTCTGTTTTAAACCTCCTGGTTGTTTTACCATTTTTTCCAAGAGATGTTTTTAATCTCATGAGATTTATGATTAAATTATTTAATGAATTCTGTATACAATGTAATTTAGGAAAAGATGACTGCCATCATTCAGAAACTTACTTATTTTTAACATAATCTTTTACTACAATTGAATCGACAAGAGTTACCTGTAACGTTATGGACAAACACTGTGCTTTTGGCACTTTGCAGGAACGAACCCTGCAAAGTGCCTTTCGTGTGATAATTGAGTACTTTAGATGAATTCTAGTGTTTTATTTACGTTGAACAATATATGTAATTTCTGTGTGCTAATCTTTTCTCAGTTTTGCCTTTATGCTGTTATCTTTATTCCTTAAATATTTTGTATTTAGAAATGATGTAATCAACAAGTACAGTTTCCATGTCCTGCTGGTCACACACTCTCTCTAGCAAACATGGGATACCTAAATGTTCAGGCTAATGTGAACGCCATTCATTGGCTGATTCATGCTGTGGCAATATATTTTCAGAGAAACGCTTGAGATGCCGGTGATGAAGATCCGGTTGTGGAGATGATAGTGATGATGTTCTAGTTCTGCTCCTGCAAGAACATCGCTGGAACTCTTTAAGATTTTGGGTTTACCAAGTAGTTCGGCGATTCAAGCCTGTTTGCCTGTGAAGGTCGCAAGGAGGGGAGCTGCAGGTTTGTATAAGATACTTTCAGTATAACTGAATGAATGCGGTTGTGTTGTGGCATCGGACTGCAAGTAGTTCTTGACTTCTTGTCATCATTTAAGCCAAACATGAGCTTTACTGCTTGTTTTTCCTGCACAATGTTACTTCATCATAATATAAGGGATTGAAGAGGCACCTTTATTGAACTGATTTCGTTTGATGAAATAACTCACTGAATCAAATGGCCATTGTCTGGCGTCTGATTTCTTTTTCGTCAGTCCTTCGCTTTCTTTTTAGAGATTTGTATATACTTGGCGCATCTTTTCATTAAGCAATATAATTTATGGCAGTTCTGCCACGTGGTGGCTTTTAGATTACAAAAGATGAAGAGGGAAAGTGCCCAACCAAATATACTCCTAACCAACGAACAAAAATCGTGATTAGAGCAGGATTTAATAACATATCATGGCGGCACTGTTTCTGTTTTGGATTTAATTCTTTCTGAACTCACAGTGGGAACATCATCAGTACACATTTCCTCTTTTTTTTTGAAACTTCTAATCAATATATTTGTAATGTTTACATTGTCTAACATGTTGGTCATCAATGGACGGATAAGATTAAACTCTTATCTTACTTCATAGGAGGTAAGTTCCTTTTTAAAAAGCTCGCATTTCTCATTTAAATTACTTTTGAACAAGTAGCTTACTGTGATGAAGATGAAATAGTGCAGTGGTTGAACTATTTAATAATTGTGTATAAGTAAGCCAAAAATGTACGATAGGGTCCATCCTCTTTCCTGCTCACATAAATAACAAACACAGATCGGCCGAGCAGCCAGTTTACGAGGCTTGATGTTTTTCATGGAGACACCAGAGTCATTTAGCAAGAAAGCCACACCATTGCCCGTCGTCGGGCATGTGAGGTATTGGGATATCTTCCATTACACAAGGGCATCTTTGGGATCACGGCACACGTACACGACTCGGCAGCCAAGTGATGTCGTCTCCGGCGGGAGCAGTTACATGGGCAAGTGCGTGACAAGAAGCGTCGGGGACGGAAGGGCATAGATATCAGTTTGATTTGCGCCATCAGCTGCAGGGATTTCGATGAATGGCACGACATACTGAGGGTGGCGAGTGAGGAGCGGGTGGTCCTTGAAGCTGTAATGGGATCGATTGGTGATGGTGAAGGCGAGGGCTTTGAGCCAGGTGGTGCCACATTTGGGCTGCGTGCCGAGGATGGTGTCGTCGACACGTGACAAGCAGTATCTCCACGAGCATCTTCGGCCTGAACCAGTAGTTGTATAAAATGAGCGGTTGCAGCCACCCATCTCTTGCTGGAAGTGAGGATATGAAATCTTTGAGGTTTTCTTTTGATAGGACATCTTTGGTGGCGCTCTGTGGATCACTCATCGATGGAAGTACTGGTTGAGCCATCTTTGGTGGTACTTTTCTGGTCGTATGAGGGTTGTACTTGGCTATATTTTAGGGCAGGCTATAAATGGCCAGAATGGACACTGCAGCAACCGGTTGGTGCGGTGACTGGCCACATATGAATTCCTTAACTTTTTCTGCATACAATGAACAGCAGCAGCACTGGTAGCGACGAAGCATATTGAAGTGAAGTCGACTTCCATTTTGTGAGAGAGAAAGTAGCAATGGGTGCCCTAGAGGTTCATTTTTTGTCCTCATCAGACCAGGTGGCTGATGCATTCACTAAGCTTACGCTGGAGCGACTTCGTACCAATCTCAACCTCTGAACCGGTTGAGATTGAGGGGGGATGTTAAACGAGCTGTTGTATCCTAATGAGTTAGTTAGGATCCATCTCGTGTAGATATGTTTCTGTTCAGGTTAGGTACTGTAGATATTGTAGATCAAATACTGACTACCTTGTACCTATCCTGCTGTAATCCATTGCAACTATAAATATAAGGGCAGGCCTGGTGTATTCACCACAGCAAACATTTTTTTGATCCGAAACTGTGAGAATTTCTTCTCACAGTGTATATTTATAGATTTTCCAAGTTTATACAGAGCAAAACAACAAAAGAAAGAAGTAAAAAGCTAGGCTAGGCTAAACTAAGAAAATGTACAGTCAATGCATACAAACAACAGGATGAAGCAGCAAGGCATGCAGTCACCCAAGCAGATAGGCTGAAAGATTGCACCCGAGCAGGGAGTGCAACATGGGACTTCCTTTTTTGCTCTGTGCGCTAACCATTTGAGCTCTGTTTTGAATTTCTTTCCGCAAGCATAGAGATTGGGCATGATACTTCTGAAGATGTAATCATTCCTGCTAGTCCAGATGGCTCAAGCAATTAGGATGATGATGTCCATGGAAAATGGGAGATCAATCATAGCCTTAAGCTGTGCTAACTGCCCTTGAATGTCAGCACTGAAGAGAGCCCAACTGGGACAGATATACCTCCAACAAGCTGTTGCAAAATGACATTGAAAAACTGATGATCTCGAGATTCCAGCACAAATTGATCACACATGAGACATGAGTAGTCTTCAAGAAAGAAGTGCTTCCTCAGAAGGAGTGCTCTGGTGTTCAGCCTATCCTGTATGAGGAGCCAGCAAAAGATTTTGTGCTTGAGCTGGGTGCATGCTTTCCAAAGCCATTTGATAGCAGGGATGGTTGGGTGCTTCCCCATGATGATCTGATAAGCTAAGACTGGTCTTCCTTTGGGTATAGCCAAGTGTCAGATTGATCCACCAAAGGAACTTGCTGCAGCACTGGAATTGTTCATATGCTTGCACTGACAGAGAGGCGGATGGAAGAGAGCTGAGAGATCAGGAGCATGCAAAACAGAGTGCAAAGAAATATTATCATTCCTGACAAAGGAAAATAGTTGGGGTCAGGCGACCTCAAAAGCATTGCTATTCCAAAGGATCCTTCCAAGAAATAATTGCTTTTGCCAGAGCCTGGCAAACAGGAAGCATTCAGCTTATATTTATGCCACAACCTGAGACAATCCTTCTACCAAAAGGAGCAATGGGCCAATTGATCTGGTGGTAAGCCGCGACAAAACATTACGTTTGACTGAGGCAAAATAAACGTTTGCTAGTAACTGCCATCATTTTTGTTACCGCTCCACTGCCATTCAAAATGGAGTTCCAGATCCTCCAATAGTGATGATGATCAAAGAAGTTCCACATTGATGACAGATCATGATGCCAGAACCAGCCGAATGAAACCACAAGCTACATTGGGAACAGATCAAGCCTAAGTAGGTGATGTGAAAAAGGGGTGCAGCACCAGATACCTTCCTAGGACCTCCCTCGTATCTGTTATTTGGTACATTATGTTGTTTGTATCTATTAGATACTCCCTTAGTTCCAAAATAATTGAAGTTCTAGGTCTGTCTTAAATTAAACTTGTTTAATTTTTACCAACTTTATAGAAAAATGTGTGAAGATCTACAATACCATATACACATAATATGAAATATTTTATAAAATATCTCGTGAGACTAATTTGGTGTCATTGATGTTAATGTATTTTTCTAGAAACTTAGTCAAGTTTAAACAAGTTTGATTTAGGATAATCCAAGAACTTTAGTTATTTTAGAACCGAGGGAGTATAATGAAAAACCCCGCAAGCAGGGGACATCTCACTACTGCCAAGAACTTGCTTGCGGTATTCTCAATTACGTGTTTTTGTTCCATTCACTATTGCTGTTCACCGGACTAGCACCGGACGTATCACTACAGCCTATAGAGCCGAACGAAACAATAACCCAGCGCCTGATGGGGTCTCCAAGATGTGCATTCTCTATTAGTGTCGACGATGCCACTGAGATGCACTGAATCATCGCTCGATGATGCTTGACCTCGTGTGAATCTGTATCTCAGCTTTGCCAGACATCAATACAGAAAAGCTCCCAATGCCTCACATGCCGACCACCAGCTCTACAACTAGCAATGCAGTGCCCATTCTTGCTAAATGATTCGCCACGCTGACCAGCAAGACAATAGTAACTATGTGAAATATATCAAGTTCCGTAGACTGGCTGCTCGATCAAATCATGCTCATTATGTGTATGGGCTGAACAGTGGAAGGATCATGCCTTATATTTACAACTTGATTGTACACAATTATTCGACGGTTCACCTACCGCAGTACTTCATATTCATCACGGCATGTTTACTGGAAATACCTATTCAGACGTAAATTAAATGGAAATTGAGAGATTCTGGTTTTGTGCTCCTCATTGATTCTTATATCTGACCAGTTATGAAACGCTCCAAACACAGACATGCACTTCAATTTCAGATCTGTGTTCTCGCTCATGCAAATTTGGGAATTTTAAGGTCAAGTAATTGATAACAATTTTCTATTAACTAGTATAGTTTATTATGTACCAAAAATTATTGGCAACCGCTTTGCATTTCATATTTTGATGACGCGGTCACATAAAGTTCATTAGAGTTTTATCTTTTTGATAAACATCATCTTATTTCACCTCTGATGCAAGTTCTGACTATATATGAATTTAGAGCGGTTAACCCTATGCATATGACTGGTATCACTACCTTACATCGACATGCGTCTGACAAACTGTCTCTATTTTACCATTGTGTTGAAGACATGAAGTATACCTTAACGCTTTGAGTAGCAAATCCAAAGCAAAAATAGTGCAAATCATGATATGTGTAAGTTAGTTTTTTTTGTTTGTGAGTAGAACACTTTGTGTTAATCAAGGCAGAGTTACAATGAGTTAAAGCTAGCTCAATGGCATTTGGTGGACCAGAAGCCAGCCACGTTATAGTTCTACCTTCTAAGCGAGCATAGTTTGCTAACTTTATTCTAAGATCACTACACTTGTAGGTTGAGAAAGTTAGTGGCACAGACCAAATATCAAACGGCGCTTGTATTTTCGCAAAATACCAGCAGCGTTGTGGAAAACCAAAGCGCCAAAGATACAAAGCACTAGTTTTTTTTAGAAAAGAAGGATTACCCTCGGCCTCTGCATCTAAAGCACTAGTACCGTTGATAATTTGACAACGCCCTTGGTTTTTTGCTAAAATACCTGAGGCGTGCTGCTAGATTGCAACGCCTCTGGCATCACAAGTACTCCCTCTGTCCCATAATGTTTTTTTAACACTACATTAGAGCCAAAAACGTCTTACATTATGGGACAAGGGGAGTACCATCAAAGTGTAATCTGAAAGCCACGCCGCACTACAAAAGGAAATATCGTGGGTGGCGTTGTGCTTATATAGGAACGCCATCGTTAATTTACCCGTCAAATTTGGCAAAAATTCTTATAATTACTGAATATATCACTGTAAACTAAAAATTTGGCACATGCCAACATACAAAATGAAGTTAAACTCAATTATATGGACATATATAACTTATAGTTCATTACATCGATCGGTCATCAAAATATACCTCGTGCGCCGATTTTGATCAAGGCTACGATCGACTTCGCGTCGTCGTGGCAGCTCCAGAATGTGCCACAACTAGCTAGACTATACTAGATGCACTACCACTAAGCTAACTAGACGCTCTAGAACGGTGAAGGAGACCGCAGCAGCCCCCGCGCGCACGTGCGCGCGGCGCCGCTCCTCATCGTTGATCCTGCTCCTCTCGTCGGCTGGCCGGTCGCGCGGCCGTTGCGTGCGCCCGCGCGCCTAGAGCACGGGGCCGGATTGGTCGTGAATGGAGGATACCATAACGGTAGCCATGGCCGCGTCGTCCGCGGCCTGCGCGCCGCCGTTTGTGTCCGCCTCGAGCATGGCTGCCTCCTCCGCGTCGCAGCGGGCGTAGACGTAGCTGACGGCGCCTAGCACCGATTGTGGGATGGGCGGTACGAACTCCACCTCGAAGCGCGTAGTCGCGGCCGCGACCATCGCCCACTTCTCCTCCTCGGTCTGCAGCACCTGAAATGGAGGCGAAGGAGGCGGGAGCGCCACCGGGGCCGTGTGGACAGCTGGCGCCGCCTGCGTGTTCTGTCTGGCCGGCTCGCCAATGGTAGGTCCCGCCTCCGAGAAATCGTCAGTAGCCCAAGGCCGGGTGACGGCGGGGGCAACAACCAGAGCGCGAGCTCGAGGTCGAGGCGGCGTCGGCCTCGAGCTAGCTCGCCTCCCGAACGACGATTGGGAGGCCCAGCCTCGCCGACCCTCGGTGGTGGGCCGCGATGACGGGCGACGGCGGAGGCCCCGAGACATCCGGATCCGTGCCGTGGTGGAGGGGGGTCGCGGACGTGGATTTTTAGAGCACCTGCACCCGGCCCTGCTATACTGGCTCTTCAATGTCGCTTCAAGATTTGTGAGACACAACTAACTTTCTATATGAAAATTTATCTTTTTTTTCTCTCATATAGAAAAATGTCTTGAAGTTCAAACCTTTGCAGCGTGGTAAAGCTTTCTAGCTAGAATCCAGGATAAATCTTTCAGAATTTTTTGTCCGACATAAATACTAAAAATATGATCTTTTTAATAAAAAAAAAACTTATTTTGTATATTTATGTTTGACAAAAAATTCTGAAAGATTTATTCTAGATTCTGGATAGAAAGCTTTGCCACGCTGCAAAGGTTTAAACTTCAAGACATATTCTATGTGAGAGAAACAAAAAAAAGAAATGTACTTGCACGAATCGCGATGCGGCAAATGGATGGCTTGATAGAGAGGGCCTGGGTGCAGGTGCTCTATTATATGTTTTCCGGGGGGTCGCCCAACATCCGGGGAGCCAGGACACGCACATTCGAGCGATGCGACGATGACATTCGGCGTCGGCTACTATGCGCCGACTGAGCATGAGGGATTGAGGTTTTTCAGGGAGAGGGAGCGGCGAGCTTGAGGGAGAAAGTGAGAGTGTGAGGGACAAAGAGAAGAGGGGTTTGACTATTTAATATTATCTTTGTCCCAAATTACTTGTCTTAGATTTGTCTAGATACAGATGTATCTAATAGTAAAACATGTCTAGATACATTGCGAAGACAGATTGCTTGATTCTTCCTGATGAGGGGCTACACTAAAGCAAAGAAACATTGCTGAAGTTGGCCGATGCAAGGTTTGCTTGGCCATGGACGAAGACCTACAACATGCACTGATGTATTGTTCTCATGCAAAGCGTTTTTGGGAGGAAGCGTTTTCAATGTTTGAAGTTTGGTTACCAAGATTACATCCTAACTCTTGGGCGTGGGACATTCTATGTGATGATCGGTTCTGGGACAAAGATCGTGCTCTAACCATTACCATCATGTGATCGATCTGGCATTCACGAAACCGAATCAAGCACAATGAAGTAGGATCTGATCCTGCTACATGCATGAAGTTGATGAAAGAAGCTTTGGCGATCCTGGAACTGCCTAGGACTATGACTTCGGTCTTACCAGGACATGGATCTAGACAAATCTAAGACAAGTAATTCAGTATGGAGGGAGTAGAAGGGAGGCCCACGCGGCAGTGAGAAAGGTGGGAGACCGGTCAAAGTAGGAGGGGGGGGGGGGGGGGGGGGGTTGTTCTAGAAACTAGATGATACCCGCGCGTTGCCGCGGGAATCGGTTGCAATATATTTTGATTTAAAGCATGTGAACCAAAATTTAAAATACATATAACTTATTGTATTTGATTTTGTATAGTTATAAAAAAATATAGAATATAAATAGAATAATAAAATAAAAAATATGTTCCCATGGATGGTTGCATGTAGTGGTGGGTTTTTCCCATGCATGGTTGCATGTTGAGGTGGGTCTTATCCTATTCATAATTGTATGGTGATATGGCATGCTTGCATGCTGAGATAAATAAGTTAGTGGGAATGAATCTCTTAGGTATATAGGATTAGTGGTGTTGCAGCGTTTTCACACGCCTGCAACGTTCCACTTGCAGCGCCTGGTGTATATGCGACGCCAATAGTATCACACAAATTGAACCATGAGCCAACTAGTTAGAAAATGGCCCAATACCAGTGGCTTTTACAACACTGGCCCACTGCATGTCATACGAACACACGATGACAATCCATAAGAGCATCTACAGCCGGACTTTGCAAATCCGGTCCCTGACACTGACCGGTCACGCCTTAAACAATGCATTTCACATCCGGATACCTCAAATTCGAAACCTCAAATCCATATTATTACATGCAACGTAAACCGATTTTTAAGCGGAGCTAGTCCGGCTCCGCCGTGCCCATGTCGGGCGGCCGGATGCGCTCCCCAGAGTGTTGGTCCGGTCGCCGGCAAGGTAGAGTGGGGCATGAGACACGAGCCGGCTCACGGGACTCAAGGCGCCGCCGTCTCCCATGCCCTACGTACTCTTCCTCGTCAGAGCCCGTAACCCGGACGGTGCTGGTGGACGTCAGGTCGATGATGGATCCGTCCTGGGACGAGCCGACATGCACCACGACGCGATTGCGGCGCCCGGACTGCACCATACGGGGCGCCAGAGAATGCGACTCCGCCTCGCCGACGTCCGCCGCCGCGAGGGATGACCGGATCGGGAGGAATATATGTGGGGTCGAGGCGGGCCAGGCCAACATGGCGGGCTTGCCCAGGGCGCGCCCGGGCGCCCCCACATCCGCCCCATATTTGGGCTGGATATGAGGGGTGCCGGTCAGCCCGGGCGTTTGAGGCCCGTTTGAGGTGCCCGGCTGGGTCGAAATTTCGTGACCGGTCAGTGACCGGGCGACCCGCCCGGGCGTATGAGGCGGGTTTGAGGCGCCCGGCTGTAGATGCCCTAAGAACACAATTGCCAATAAAAGATTTTTTTAATGACTTAATTAATATTTTTGTTTTTGTTATTTTGGAGAACACTTTAGCTCTGTTTTCCTGAAATTTGACTGGCTCACCAATGCTCCGTTTTTTTATGTGTGGAGCATGCTGATGCTTTGCAGGTTTCATTCATGTGTCAATTGAGCATTTCTAGACCACTACTAGTGTTTTACTTGCATTTAACATATTTGCAATTTCTGAAAGCTAACCTTTTTCTCAGTTCTACTGTTTTGTTGATACATTTGTTCATTAAAAAAATTGTATTCAGAAATGAGAGAGCTAAATGTTCATGCTAATGCGAACACCACTCTTTGGCTGATTCATGCTGTGGGAATATATTTTCAGAGAAACCCTTGAGATGCTGGTAATGAAGATCTGGTTGTGGAGATGATAGTGATGATTTTCTAGTTCTGCTCCTACAAGAACATCGCTGCAGGTTTGTATAAGACACTTTCAGTATAACTGAATGAATGCAGTTGTGTGTTCTGGCACCAAACTGGAAGTAGTTCTTGTCAACATTTAAGCCAAACAAAGAGAGTATATTACTGCTTGTTTTTCCTGCACAATGGTACTTTAGGATATAAGGGATTGAAGAGGCACCTTCATTGAACTGATTTTGTTTGATGAAATAACTCACTGAATCAAATGGCACATGTCTGACCTCTGATTTCTTTTTTTGTCAGCCCTTCGCTTTCTTTTGGAGATTTGTAGATACTTTGCGCATCTTTTCATTAAGCAATAGAATTTATGGCAGTTCTGCCATGTGGTGGAATTTTCGATTACGGAAGATGAAGAGGGAAAGCGCCCAACCAAAAATATACCCAAGCCCTTATTCCTGAACAAGTTTTCCTCCCCAGGTTTCACCACTTGTTTGATAGCAACCCGCGAGATTACCAAGTCTGGACGCGTGTATTAGTTTGGGCTGGGGGTGTGTGCAGTTACGTTGTGACTGTAGTTTGGACCGAGATTACCAAGTCCTCGCCGCTGCCCTCGGAGATGTCCCACACCACCTCCGACTCTCCTGCGTCGTTGTCCTCGATGGCAAGAAGCGACGCTGCAAACTCTGCTCGCCCACCGTCCCATGCCGCGAGGACGAGTACGACGTGTTGCCTCGACGGGTTGCAAAGGCCGTCGCGGTGCAGTAGGGCGAGCGAGGGGCATCTGCCATCGCGTCGTGACGACGGCGAGGATTATCTTCGTTTTCATATGGTGTTGGCAAACGAGCAAAAGGAGATGAGACCATCGATCGGGCGACGCCGATGAAGGTGTTCGCGACCACGTGGCGGCAACGACAACACTAAGCTTAATGGAGACGGCGTACGCGTATGAATAAGCCGAAATCACGACCGGGTTCCATGCCGGCGTCCACATGATGGCGGGGCATTCGACGGGCCCTTGGGCACGCTTGCGCGGGCCTTCTCGCCTATCGACGGGCGGTTCCACCTGGATGCAGCTGCTGCGGAAGGAGGCGCTGCGGGGGCAGGAGGTGCTCGACGCCACGAGCGACCCCTCCGACGTCGTCGGGTCGGCCAAGAAATTCCACGCAGGCGTCAAAGCCCTGATAGTCTGCAGCGGGGAGGTCGACCACCTCACGAACGCCGTCAACGCGCTCTCGATCGCCTCGCCGGCCCGGGTGCCGACCTGGACATCTTCTTGAAGGTGCTCCAGCTCGATGTGGCCATGGATGTGTACGGTGTTGTTGTGCCCGCCTGGTGCGCGCATTACGTGGACTAGGGCAGCTACTCCGTCGCTACCGTGCCCGGCGCCAGGAGGAAGCGCGCGGGGAGCTCCGGCGTCGGCCAGGCCGGAGACGGAGACGGCGACGCGGACGGCGAGGCCGCGTCTCACTCCCACGACCAGGGCGTCGTTGACCGCGAGCACCGGCACAAGCGCTGGGCCTTGGCGTGCAAGCGGCACACCGGCTCCTTCCCTCCGCCGGCAGGGCCCGACCGCTCCGTAGTAGTGGCGATGGCGATGGCCAGGGTGTGCCGCCGCATCGGGATGCCGAACCACCGGTAGCCCTTCTCGCGGATCTCAGCGGTAACGTGTCGTGCGCGTTCTTGGACGCGGCCGTCGACCTGCAGTCGGTGGCGGTGCACGAGATCGGCCACCTGCTCGGCCTCTCTCAATGGGCTTTGCCTTGTACATGTACGGCGTGAAGGCCGAGAGGAAGATGGATCGGAGGCGCAGAAGAGCGAGTTGATGCGGCAGCAGGTGGCGAGGAAAAACGGGAGACCTGGAGACCCGAGCACGTTTCCACGCTCCATGAGCAGATCAGGTCCGCTCGGAGCAACCTTGGTTCTTTCATTCTTTGCAGCTCGACCATGAACTCCATAAGATATCCAAGGTGTGTGCCGACTGCCGAGTTGAATGTGGATGGACAGCCGAGCATCTGATCGCCATCACCATGTGAGCATGCTCTCCATTTTGGATGGAAAGTAGATGATTTTGCTAGGTACTTTAGGCCAACTTTTCCAGTGGTTGAGGATCCTAAAAGATATGCATTATTGATGCATAACCGTTTGTATCTTCATTATAAAGACACGCACATCATCTATCTCACATGGAATTAACAAAACCGGAATGATCAAACCAAATAAAAAAACAAGAGTTAAACCAAGCACATGAAAGTACATATGAAGATGAAAACCAAACACATTGCGACAAAAAAAAAAACATACAATTAAACTTACACGAACCTGAAAAACTCTTGGAGAACACAACAACTAACATAAACAACCAGCCAGTTATCCAAATAATCAACACAAGGCTCTTTCTATCTACACATATAGAACTTGTATGTAGCGTCTAGATAATGTGTGTTTTTTTATGAAAGATTTCAACATCCATACCAATATGATGTTTATACATACACCACGGCATAAAAAAAGTGAACAGGCAACAACTGAGTAGTTAATCAGATAATTATCACATAAAGTTTAATACCACCGTATACACAATTTCTCACACAACGTATCGGCAGGCGCGGCGGCACTGTAGACCTTTGGTGTAAATTTTGTTAACGTGATTCGCATTTTTGCGTGTGCACTTGGGGTGTCTTCAGCGATTTCGGTTCAAGATACGGGACGTTCTCTCCGCATGTGCGCTGCATGGACTGATCAACCGCTTTGTCTCTATCAGGTGCGCATGCATGCAGCATTGGTAGCTGGTTGTGGCATATGGGACCACCTGCACGGATGCATGCAGTAGCTGATTTTCCGTTTGATGCGTGTTGCCATTACTGATGTACACACGTAATGGCCGCTTAATTCGTTCCTTCTCGAGCGCCGCCTAGATCGTTCTCTGGATAGGCGAGCGGTGTATAAATACCCGGAGGAAGCGTGCCTCGAACAAGGAAGAGCACCCGGTAGGGACGGAGAGCACCTTGCCGGGGCGGACCTCCCGCCGGAGGTAGTCCCCGAGCACGGCTTATGCGGACCCTCGACTGGCGACGGAGCAGCACACGAGAAATTAAGAGGCCCTCTGGCCATACGGCCGCGGCGGCAGTGGCGGGCGGTGGTGGGCGCCGCCGTGCGCCCTGCCTTGGCGGCCGACGAAGTCGGAGAACTTGACACGGAGCAGCGGCCGCGGGTCGAAGTGCGCGATCCGAGCTCCTTCCCCTACCTCAAGCAGTCACGCGCGAGGTCGCCGCGGGCTGTCAGGCCGTCGACTGCCCCGTCTCGACCATCGTTTTCCACATCCAGTTCCTGCCCTACATCGCCCTCTTCGTCGACGGCTCCGTCATCACGCCCCTCAGCTCCAACAACTAGCATCAACTGCTCACCCGCGGGTGTCCTATTCCTTGCATCCATCGGATGCACATGGACCCGGTGGCCCTGTCATTCGTGCTCGGACCGCGCCTTGCCGCCGTGACCTACTCTCTTTCCCGTACGTCTCTCGGAGTTCCTCTCGCCGATCAGGTTCACCGGCGAAGACGAGGCCGACGCTGACGGAGCGCAGGAGGCGGCCGAGCTCCTCCTTGCGGGCGGGGCGGAAGAACTGGCGTCAGAGCTGAGGATCCTGACGGTGCATATCTTGTGAAGCTGCCACCACGCGTCGTCGTAGGGCGCGAAGATGAGGCCCTCAGCGTCGCCGTACTCCATATGCTGTAGACGCGCGGTATCAGGGGACGACATGACCTCGGCGTCGAGCTCGCCGAGGTGAAGCGTCATAGGTAGGCCATGCCGCTGCAGGAGGTCGCGCAGAGTGAGGTACGGGAGGGCGTCTACGAGGTCGTCACCTGAGACGGCTACCCGTCGGGCGGCTGCCTCCCCGTCATCGTCGGGCTCCAGCACCAGCTCTACCGTGAGCACGACATCCTCTGCTGCCTCCACGCCCGGCTCCGCCACTACCGCCACTGACTCAGTCTTCTTCTCCCTTCTCTGTGCCGCCACCCACTTCGCCACCCACTGCAGAAGTATCTCCGCTCTCCGGCGACGACCGAGAGGGGCAAAATGTACTGCTTCGATGACGAGCACAACTAAGTATCAGCAATTCAGCATCGTCAGGATTATATAGTAATTACAACGGTGCGACGGCGTCATCTTTGCTGCGCCCTTGCTACAGTGGACGACGCAGCCGCAGTACTACGACGGCACCACCGCCGGCATGGGCGGTGGGTAAGAACAAAACGAGTACCAATTGCTATTCAATCACACTGCGACCGCTTGCGGCCATGAGTACAAGTATGACGAGATCTTTTCCTTCCTGTCACGCGTCTGAATTTCATCCTGTGTTTCTGTTTGGTTTATTTTCAACCGACGATCTAACAAACCATTGCATATTGTTTGCCTCTGAAAGATACCAGCTACCTAATGATCGATAGATTATCGTTGTATGCTAGCTCTTGAGGTGCTGATTAACCATGACAGTACGTACGTGATGAATGGTCAATCAGTTGATTTATGCTTTTATAAGATGAGACGTCACAATCACACTTAAAACTTTTTTTAAAGAGATTAAGATAGGGCTAAAGGGTGGATAGGTTACAGCAAATATACTCCAAAATACGGAGGTTATTTGCTGGCTGTTTGGAATTACTACAGCCTACTTATATGAGCTCAAAGGTTCTTATATTAACTACAATTACATGTGCTTATACTTTGTACTACTTGCCTTTCTAAGTATGCCATGACACGCAAACATGGAGAAATTTTAAAAAAAATTCTCTAGAGCTCAGCGTAATGGCTCCCGGAAAGCAATGCATTGGCTCTGGCCATTATAGTACCAGGCAACAAAACAAGCTTTTGAACCTAAACTGATGCATTGTTTAATTCATCCTGAACCTGTGTTTTGTTTCTCCGTGATTCAAGTGGAAGCATCAATGATGGCCACACCTAGCATGTAATTTTTTATCTTATATTATATTTTATATCGATTAAGTTGTGGTTTCTGATGTGCCCACAATACCCAAGCCCTTATTTCCGAACAGGAATCTGCGTCGAGGTAAGCCCACTTGTTACGGTGGTAGCTAGCAACCAATCTGGACTGGACACGTGCATTAAATTGGTACCTGGCCGTGTAGAAATACCTGGTGGCTGTAGGCTTCCGTTGTAAATTTTTTGAACGTGATTTGCATCTCTGCGTGTGGACTTAGCATTTTTGCATGTCGGTTCCCTGTACGTCTTTGCAGCGGGATGGGCTTCTCCTGCGTTGATTTTTTGGCGTGGGCCTTCGTGCCCGCTCGGCTGCGTGCATGGACGTTTCTCTCTTGGATTTGATTCCTGGTCAACATGTGTTCTGTCCGGCGGTGGTGGCAGGATCAGGTTTTGGATTTTTCTTAGGTGCATGCATGGTTGGATTGATGATGTGATCACGTGCATGCAACTCTCAACGACCGCTTAATGCATGCAGTAGGCGGTTGTAAAAATTTGTTGTGTCTGCATGCATGTGTTTGTCATTATGACTGTCGACACGTATATATTAACGTGGACATGTTAGCGCCTTGCTGTTCGCCTGGTAGTTTCTCGATGGCCCCATAACTTCGTACTCTCTAGAATCATCGTTGGTCTATAAATATACAGAACTCACCACGGCGAAGGAGCAACAGCCACCACGGAGCAGCATGCGATACTGCGCTCACCTCCGAGGCAGCACAGATGTGCATGGGTTGCGCCGTGTGTGCGAGTTGGAGGTGCCGTTTTGGCGATAGCTATGCTGACCGGCGTGCCGGTGCTACGTTGCCGGGGTGCAGGTGCCGGTCGCCGGCAACCACTCTACGGGTCGACTACGCCGCCACGAGCAGCCGCCGGTCCAGTCACAAACATGCAGAGGAGCTCTGACAGAAGCCGGCGGGAGCAGGAGGGATACAATAGTGTGTCGTCGCTGACAAGATGTTATGGCGTGGCGTAGGAGGCCGTAGCCGGCACTCCCACTCCCACCTCGTGCGCGACGCCGCCCAAGCCACCACCACCACCCCGTTGGCGGCGAGGTCTTGCTGAATCTGCAAGAGCCACAGGAACGCCGACGTCTTCCGCGGCCTGGACTGGCTCCGCATCAGGCAACAGCTGGGTGTGCTTGCTGCTATGCTCGAGGTCATCGTGTGCATCACGCCCGAAGCCCTCCTCCACGCCCGCAGGCCTCCCTTCTCTTTAGTTGTCGCCGTTGTACGCATGGACGCGGCGTCTTTCGTTCTCTACCCGTCACCGGAGCTCTCCTCTATGCCTGCATGGCGGCCATGGTGCTCCGATCCGGAGTTCCAGCTCATCCGCTTCGTCCGCTCCCACGCCACGGATCAGACACCCAGCCAGACCACTCCACCTCGGCACTCGCGCCGCCGCCACCATGGAAGGGTTGAAGGAGGCGGACGCAGTGCGTGGTCTTCGCACCACACCACTCACACGTAAGATGATGCTCAACTTCACGGAGTCGACGTCCGGCGTCCGCTATCGGGCTTTACGCCGGCGACCATGAGGCGGTGAGGTATTCGGCGGGCCCTAGGCATGTTGGCGTATGCGTTCTCGCCGACTAATATAATGGGCGATTCTACCTGGGTGCCTTGGAGGCGTGGGTGCTCTGCGGCTTCGTGTTGCGCGCGTCGCTGGACGCGGCTGTCGATTAGGGATCGGTGGCGGGTGCACGAGATGGACGACCTGCTCGGGTTTGGCTACTCCTCGGTGGAGGATGACAATCATGCGCGGATGCGCCTGACTATCACGTCGCGGGAGCTGACCAACGACGACGTCGTCACGGGATCCAGAGCCTGTACGGGAGCAAATCATACACAAATAGATACTGGAGGCTCTTCAAAGAAAATATGATACACTTAACAAAAATAAAATGATACAATGAGTTCACTAAGCGATTCATTCCTTCTAGATTTCATGGGCGATCTCTTTCTTTCCTTGACGATTTTCTTATCTACTGTACCAATCATCGGGTGGATGCGCAGAGAGAGGGAGAGTTCCCATGCATGCGAGCTCTTACGGCGGGTAGAGAATTCAGGCTATAAATGGGCACATCCAATCAGCTGTATGCAAACTACCTCGATCTATGTATCCGATCCATGCAAAACCAGGATGGTAAATCAGTCCTAAATTAACTTAACGGGTCAATTCTTTCCTTCGTATATCTTTTTCTTTTTGTCAAGCCTTTCCCGGAGGAAGTACAAGCTAGCCAGAGAAATAATTTTTATTTCAAAAAAAAAAAACACAAGAGAAATAATTTACCACATGGCATATGTGATAAGCTATAAAAAACTAGAAAAATAATTTTGTCCCGGGGGTTCGGTTCCGGGGTATTTAGGATCAGTAATTAACCGCTTTTACACGATAAATGTTGGGAGGTTAACACAAATCTAGAGAAGAAATTGGACGCATGGACTGGCTTAAACTGAACTTTGAAAATCATTTTAAAAATCGTTCTTCTTACTGTCCTCAATTTGTAGAAATTGTAAAATTACCACATACATGGATTTTACAAGAAATATGCAATGCTTTCAATTTAAAGAAATATGCAATGCCTTTGATTCAAAAATACATCAGTTAGATCAACATGGGTGTACTAATCCTATCTAATAATTTCTGAGACATTATACTACTCCATATACGTATACCCACGACACCCATACCCGATGATCCGATAGTACCATACACCAGGCTTAAACCACCTCAGGATCACCTTGAAGAATTGTACTTTTCTAAATGTACCATCTTCTGCCTTAACTCTAAAATAAAATAATAGACTAAATTCATAATTTTTATAAACCTAGATATATGATTATTAGCAAAAAAAACTAAAGCATCCGTACACATCGATAAACATATCATCCACGCATTTACACTATTATATAACCAGATGATCCTTAAAACTATATTTATTTATACACAAATACACACCCATGACAAAGTTAAGATATCATTTCAAATTAGTTCCAATCAGCCTTTGCGATAGCATATCTACATGCCTTTCTATCATCTCATTTCGTAGTTCAACACTGTAAGGTATATTTTGCATCATAGAAAAGCATTCCCCCCCCCCCCCCCCCCCCCCAATTTACACCCTACATTTCAAATTAACCATCTTCCCAAGTGAACGTATGATTCTCTCCGCAACTTTCTCTGTCTATTCACATCAAATATAACACATTGATCCGATCAACTATATCTTCTATCAAATCGAACATGTTATCATCTGATACGAGTACCTTCACACTACAAATGTAACAACTCCTACTATATTTCCCCTCACTGAGATTTCTTTCACCAATAGTTTTCTTCAACATACCCCATATATCTGCAATCCTCAAAACATATCAATCAACACAACTATTAAGACAAGGATAAAAAGTTATCCTACAACCATAGTATGATTTGGCGTCGGATAAACTATATGTTTGATGTAGGTTAGTGGCACTGGAATGATTCCATATCGTGGCGAACTTGCAATGTGAGGAGTGAGGACAATGAATTATTTTATCTACTAAGATTTCAACATTTTAGTTAATGTTTTGTGTCATGATTCTATCACGACGTACAGACGGGCGCGGCGGCATAGTTAATGTTTTGTGTCATGATTCTATCACGACGTACAGACGGGCGCGGCGTGCCGCCGCGCTGGTTAAGCTAGTACATCTAACCAACGAACAAAAATGGTGACTAGAGAAGGATTTAATAACAGATCATGAATGCACTCGAGGCATCGTCGTTGCAGGTCACGTCAACTCGATCAGGATGTTCCAGGGGAAACCCTAGATCTGGGTCTACCGGATCGGACGATGACGACGCCTTTGGTGTCGTTCTCCCTCCTGAGGGCATCATTTTGGAGCAAGTGCTGACTGGAAGGGACAAGAGGAGGAGCGGTGTTACATCTACCGCAAGGCCGACAGCGGATCTCGGTGGCATGGCGCTGCGGAGTTTCGGCGACGGGCGCGTGTGGATGGATACGTGCAGGATGGTGGCGTTGTCAGGCGCCGTGGTGGCGTCGACGGCAGGTCTGGTAAGGTCGATGCGTCAGTGCCTACTCTGGAGATGGATCGGTGGAAGACGGCGGCGGCAGCCTCTGAGAGTGCGCCGGACGGGTGTGTGCCCCAGCAACACGACTTGGTTGGGGCCTCCGGCTTTAGATGTTAGACTTTGGTGTGATGTCTGTTTGGTATTCGGCTCGGACAATCGGCACCCCTTCATTAGGAGTAGCCCAAGAGGGTGGCTTCAGACTTCTTAATGTATTACTTTGTAAGGTCTTTGTGAATAATTAATAAAATGGCTGCATGCATCGCCCAGATGCAGAGGCCGGGGGTCATCCTCCTTTAATAAAAAAAGATCATGACTGCACTGTTTCTGCTTTGGATCTATTTTTTTTCTGAACTCATAATGAGAACTTTATCAGTACACATTTCCTCTCTTTCTTTCAAAACTTCTAATTAATATATTTGTAATGTTTACATTGTCTAACATGTTGGTGAACAATGGACGGGTAAGATTAAATTCCTATCTTACTTCCTAGGAGGCAAGTTCCTTTTTTAAAAGCTCACATTCCTCATTTAAATTACTTATGAACAAGTAGCTTACTGTGATGAAGATGAAGTAGTGCAGTGGTTGAACCATTTAATAACTGACTGATGAATAATTGTGTATAATAAAGCCATAAATGTACGATAGGTCCCTCCCTCTTTCCTGCTCACATAAATAACAAACCCAGACCGACCGAGTAGCCAGTCAACGAGGCTTGATGTATTCATGGAGATACAAGTCATTTAGCAAGAAAGCCACACCATTGCCCGTGGCATGTGAGATATTGGGATATTTTGCGTAACAATGATTTTCCGCCTTGAAACTTGTTTGTTTTTGCCAAGTTCCTAGGTCGAGAGACAGAGCGAGGGACGAGGATCGCCGGGTGAGCAGAACTAGGGATTGACTGGAGTGTAACGACAGTTGAACGGGGGGACGTGATCCCATTAAATCTGGGACGATCAACCCCAGTCGATCAGTTCGATCCTTTATGTAGTTGCTAGTCCTATTTGGTAATCATATTTGGAAAGCAAAAACAGATCAATGAAAGAAAACATATTGTTCAAGGAAAGGGCAAAGGCCAATGCTACAAATCATCCGGTTGATCCCCGTGCGGGATCAGCCGCCTTGCCAGCCACTCGATCGGTCGCTCCGGACGCGTCATCAGCTGTGGGATCCACCGAGTCAGCTTTCCTTCGCGTGGGTGCTCAGGCCGTTGCCGCTGAATTAGCTCTGCTGAAGCAGCAGCTTTTTTCTGCTTTAGCAATCGGGCCCATGATACCTAGCTTCACAACTCTAGACCACGGAACCTAGCTAGCTTGAGAAAAGGCTATGACGTTCATGATGTGTTTTCTAAAAAAGGCTATGACGTTGTTGTGCAACAAGTCTAACACCACAGACCGTAGCTAGTTTGCTTTACATGAACCATTTTCTGGAGGAGTTACAATGTATGAGCAACAGCTTGGCAAAAATAAAAGAAAATGATATGCGTCGGACAGCTGGTCTTTTGAAAAAACCAGCCGGTCACGAGCCACTGCGTGATAGCCGTTTGATCCAACTGACGAAGTTTGTAACATGGGTCTGGTCATGTTACGCTCGGAGATTTGTAACATGAGTCATGTTGTGCCCCGTCGGTGATTAGATTCGTAACATGGGTCATGTTGTGCTCGAAGGTTTGTAACATGGGTCATGTTGCACTTGGAGGTTTGCATGGCGAGTGCTTTGCAAATATGAGTCATGTCACATGGGGCGGGGGAGGGGGGTTGCAACATGGCCCATGTTGCGCTCAGAGGTTTTGTAACTTGGGAGATGTTGCGACTGCAACTTGGGACATGTTGTGACGGACACAATGTTGGTGATGTTCCTACTGCAACATGGGCGATGTTGTGTGGCGACGGCTGCAACTTTAGAGATGTTGCGATGGCCGAAAAGTTGGCGATGTTGTGCGGCAATGAGTATTTGCAACGCCCGCCCAGTTCCAAACCTCCCGACGCAACATCATGTTGCAGACGGCGAGTGCAACATGAGTCGTGTTGTAAACAATGGTCGCAGCTAAATGGCTAACGCCAAGGAACGATCGAGTGATTGTTGATCGCTTTGGAATGTCAAGCATTTGCCTTGCAGCATGCTGCGCCGCGCGTCCGGCTTTGCAGCACGGCAGTCCGGGTTTGACATCGACCGCCTTGCAATGTCAAGTGTCCGACTTGCAGCACGCAGGGTCGCGCTACCGACTTTGCAACACGGTAATCCAGGTTTGATGTCGATTGGTCTTGCACCTTCAAAGTGTCTGCCTTCAGCATGCAGCGTTGTGCGGCGGGCTTTGCAACGTGACCGCTCGGTTTTACAAAAAAAAAGGCAGCCGTCGGATGGCTACATTTTCATGCTTTCATCTTGTACAAGTAGTCGCCCGGCTTTGCAGCGTCACACGTCTAGCTCGTAAAGTAGCGATACCCTCTCGATGTTGCTTATGGATTAACCGGGTGATTTTGGTCGTTTCACCTATGCAACAACCTCATTTGTAGCCAAAATGTCGAGAACAAAAACATTAGACGTATGTAGCATGCAAGTCAAAAACAAAATGCTTACAACATAAAACAAAATGTAGCAGTCACTCCAGGGGCATCACAACATGTCGCCCCATGTATTCGCAGCAACACACCCACTGATATGTAAAAAAAATGAAAATCATTAAAAAAACATAGATGATTCGGCAACTAATACAAGCATACGGTTGCTCAATCTTTGTGCAATAACCGTAACTGTGGTGTTAATTTTCTTCTAAATGCTAGTAGTGTCTTGTGGTCTCCTTCTGAGTACTACATGGCAGCATATACACTAGCATGGCAGCAGGCATGCAAAAAGCTCGGTGGAGGTCAAAACAAACACAGCCATGCAAAAAAGAAGCAAGCTATGGAGCAGGAGGGCCACGCTGGTGTAAAAGATCAGGGGACCAGCGCACAGACAAAGGACAACCAGGGGACCAGCGCGTCAGATCTGACAGCCCAGTGCGCCGACGCGTCCCTGAAATCCGACGGCTCGGGAGGAGGCTTGCGCAGGTAGAAAATCTGCCGGTTTAATTTTAGAGTTTTCCAAGGGCAAAATAAGGAAATCCAGACCCATATAAAAAACGTAGTTATTATATGCCGTTTTGCTTTCTTCTTTATCTCCTCTCCTTCGCTTTCTTCGTCGCATGTCCTAGCACCGGCAGCATCCAGTCTTCGCGGGAACACGTTCCGGCCATCAAACATGACCCTGACCCTCTATTGGCTGACGTAACACCAGGTGACTTGGGGTAACTGTCATGTGGGCCACCAGGTTTGCGGCCCCACATGTCAGTGACCCTAAGTCAGCCAATCCCAAGCAATGTCCACTACTATGAGCTTGCCTCAGTGCATTTGGGTATTGTCATGTTCGTACCTAGATAACACGAAGCTTATAGTAATTTGGTATTACCGATATCCTTAAGAAATTAATTCTATGAGTTCCTTTTTGTTCTAGACAGGGACCTACTAATTTCCTTATGAAAAAGAATCATTTCCTTCATTTCCGGAGGATTCTAAACATGAGCTCAAGTGAAATTGGAAACATAGATATTTATTTCGGCAGTCTTCTGTTTCTGTGGAGTTTTGGTTCGTCAAGTCATGTCCAAACTCTGTTCATTAGTGACGCTAGGAAGATCTTTTAACTCATTTTAGAAAAAAATTAGAAGTCCAAGACAAACCGTGCCTATCTCTCTCTAATCAAGAAACCGTTTCCTGCAAAACTTATGTAGAGCATCCTAACAGTAACTATCTGCAATTTATGTGTTTCCCATTTTAGTAGAATCCACAAGACATAACACTGAACTTCCATTTATTTTCTATTTACTAGTTCGGCCATATATTTTCTATTACCACTACTTATCATGGTTGCTGCTCGGCCATGTTTGCAACAACCAGAACATATGATCATTTACGTATCGTTGTTTTACTCAGAAGGCCTCCACGCATCTCCTTTCCCTACGTTCCATTTATTTATCCTTTCTCAACGGGGTAACTATCATAAAGTTGAACTACTGAGGTAGGTAATTGTGCATAATGAAATCATAAATGTAAGGTAGGACCAATCCTGTTTTCAGCCCATATATATAGAACACACCAATTGAGCAGCCAGTGTGGGTCACTTACAGTTTCCAGGCAGTTACAAATGTCCTGCGTGTCAGCGTGGTGAATCAGTTAGCACAAGGCCACGTCATTGGCAATTGTCTGGCATGGGAGGCATTGGGATCAGTTCACAGAAAATGAGCAGAATTTGTAGGATTCAGATTCCAGCGAGATCAAGCTCCGTAGAGTGATGGTTCAGCTTATACTATCCATGCTGTGCACATAGATGCGTGTTCACATCCAGCTTTGGTAATCAAGCTTTGATTTAGCCAACATGTCATGGCAATGGAAGGCAATGTGTTCCTTTAAAAAAAGTACATCTAAATGCTATGCTGCTTCAGTACTGCCTTCTGAAGGGTAGTAGTTCTGTCCACATGAGCTAGTTAAGATTATTTTGCTCTTTGATTGACCTCAAGCATGTGCAGGTGCCTGTTTCAATGCCCAATACCAGAACCACTCGAACTCCTGCTCCTGCCCCGGCTCTCCAAACCACACCGGCTTTTCCATGCGGTGTCTGGTATTGTTTTGTGAATCTGCTGCATTCATGCTGATGCAAAATGGTCACATGGTAGATGATCGATTAATCGAGTATGATATAGTTTAATATTAATATGATGCATTATTTTGTTAAACTGCACATCACTCAGCAGTTTCAGTAGACTCGGAAAAAAAAAGACCACACAAACACAAAGATATGGAATGGACCAACATCCGCTCGCGTCACTCTCCAGGGAGGGCGACTCGGGCGAAGCCCAACTCTACCGCCGCCACCCCCGCCTACCCCCGCCCCCCCTCGCCGCCGTCGGGCACCTCCGCCGGGCAAAGCCCGTGCGGCAGCTGGCGGCGGCGGGCTTTCTCTCTCCCGGTCGCGTGCAGAGGCCGGCCCTGGACGGCGCGGCGCGCATCGAGGAGCTGCGCACCGGGGCGGATCTGGCCTCCTGGCCCCATCTGCGGCACGGCGGCGCTGGGCGCTGGGGCGGCAGCCCCAGGCAGCGGCGGCCTCATCCTCTCCCTCTTCCGGCGGTGGAGGAGCGTGGGCTCGCCGTTTTTGGTGGTGGATCGGGGCTCCATGCTCAGATCCGGTGGGCGCGCGCCGTCGGCGGGATGCGGCGGTGCTGGCCGTCCTGGGCTGCGCGGGCGGCAGGGTGGCTGCGCGTGGTGGAGGTGGACGAGGGGGCAGTGGCCCGCAGTGCCTGTGCAGCTCCGATTGGATCTGGTGCGAGGTGCATCGATCTGGATGCTGCGCTTCGCGATGCGGCGTTGGTTCCTGCGGTGGTGGTGGCTGTGGTGGTGCTGCGATGGTGGACGGCGGCTTAGGCCAGGGGGTGGTGTGTGTCTGGTCGCGGTGGATCGCGGGATCCCGTGGCCAGAGTGAGGTCGGCCTCGGCAGGGTGGTGGTTTGTTGGCAGCGGTCGGTGGTGGCGGGCGGTCGGCACATCTCCGGGAGAAATCCTTGCTCCGGTCTTCACCAGAGCCGGCGACGGCGGCGCCCGCGGGTGCCGCGATCTTTCTTGGAAGCGTCGTCGTGGAGGTGCGCTCCTCCCCATGGCTTTGGCTCCGGAGGGAAACCTCAGATCCGCTGGATTGGGCGATGGAGGCGTCTTCGCGTCTTTCTCCTCCTTGGGGGCATCGTCTCGGAGTAGGCTACGACTGGGAGACTGGTGGATGACGGCATCTTCGCCGTCGAGGGCGGCATCTTCACCGCGTGGTTTGCTGAGGCGGGTTGCTGGTTTCGGTTTGGCAACGATGATGGCATCGAGTGAAGCTTGGGTCGCGGCGTGGTCTTCGGTAGTCGGTTCTTCCCGGCGTGTCCGAGGTGCTCTTCCGTGGTTGCTAGTTGCTTTGAAGTCGGAGCTGCGTTGGAGCGAGTCCAGGTGGTGACGATGACAGGCATTTGGTGGTCGTTTGCGGGGGGCAGGGTCGGCGCAAGTCCTGCATATTTCCCTTGCGTTGCTCGTCGTCAAAGTCGGAGCTGTCGGTTGCTTGCGCGTGTGGCCATCTGTTGGCATGTACCGTCGTGGCTTTTGTTCCATGTCGGTGGCCAGGTTGGCCGGTGGTGCCCATGTCATGTGGGCTGTGTTGTATCGGTTTTAGCCCGGTTTTCCGTCAATTAACCGGGCAATTCTCCTCTTCTTGAAAATGGCAAGTCTTTTGCCTCGTTTCAAAAAAAAAAAAAGATATGGAATGACAGACTAGTGAGAAAACTTAGCACTGGTAACCACAAGACAAGACCGGAGTAGGGCGGCGATGTCGAATGCTTCTTCTTATTACTTCCATCGCCATGTAATGTGGAACATGATTGGCAGGGACATGTGGCAACAATCCAAGAGGTAAATAATGAGAGAAGAAACGGGAAATACAATTTGGTTTCTGGTTGTATCTACACCTTATATGGGGAAACAAATTTAATAATTACAAAAAAAATCAAAATAGTTCAGAAGTTTTTTTTAGAATATAAACTTGACTTTCTTTTGCACTAGTATATAAATTTTCACGATAAAAAACCAGCGTTGACTTCAGGGCAAATTTTTTAATTTGCTATTATAGGTCACTATTCACACTATTTTGGCCGAATTTTTTTGTTTTTCTAAAAGAAGTCAAATGGGTTTTTCTTTTTGTAGATTCTTTTTCACAAGTAATATGGAAGGTCAAGTTATATTAAAAATATTTTCAGATTTTTTCGAATTTTATTTAATTACTATTTTTTCCCATATAAGATGTAGATACACCCAGGAACCAAACGCCCGCGTCCGAGAAGAAACCCCAAATGATGTCTTGTTATCACTTCTTAGGCAGATGCCTTGCCGGCCTTAAGGGGCCTCACCACCTCCCAGGTGAAGTCAGCGTCATCGCACCCCAAGTGACCGTAAGCAGCGGTCTTGATACCCTGTTTCCACCTTTCTTCAAGTCGAGGTTGATGATGGTCATCCCGGGCCTGAAGTCAAAGTTCTCCTTGACGAGTTTGAGGATCTCCCTGTTGGGGATCTTGCCAGTGTCGTAGGAGTCAACGAAAACAGACAAGGGCTCAGGCACACCGATGGCGTACGAGATCTACACGATGCAACGGCGCATGAGGCCACTGGCAATGATGCTCTTGGCGGCTTGCCTGACAATGTAGGCACCGGTTCGGTAATCACTGTCAGTTAGACTTGCTTTAGCTATAGTATATATATACTGATGAACTCGGAAGAACCATGTTTATTCCCAAGAACGCTTTAAATCAAGCTATATTTTTTCTAATGGGGCCTAAATACACTGTTGTAAGTGGGTATGCAAGTAATAGTGGAGAGCTCCTGTTCGACGCCCGCAGTTGTCAAATAGACGAGGTGACGCACAAGGGGCTAGCGCAATGGGCCGGCCCAGTAAGCATTCACTATAGCAGATGGCCGACTGTAGTAGACGGTTTCTCCAGCAACCCGGGTACCCTTGTGAATTGGATCACTGTAGCAAACCAGATATTGTATCAGTCGGTTCACTGTAGTAACCCGGTTTTTGTCTTTTTTTTTCTTCCTGGTTTTTAATTTTTGTAACTTTTTATTTTTATAGTTTTTTATGGTATAAAAATCATTTTGATAATATACCTTGAACATTTTCCAAATTGACACTGAAAATTGTTTTAATATATGGTGTACAATTTTTAATAAACGATGAACATTTTGAAATACAAAAAAATAAAACATGAATTTTTCGCAAAAGACGCTAAATATTTTTCAAATACACATTGCTTATTTTTTAAACAATAAGTATTTTTATAATACATGGTGGAATTTTTGGTAATATACGGTGAACATTTTCTTAATATATGATGAACATATTTTTAATAGACAGAGAACTTTTGGGTATAATTCACAGTGTATTGGAAACTTTTTGAAATCTGTGAAGTAAGACAAAAGCCCAACAGAAAGAAGCTGCATCAAAAAGTAGCAAAGGAAACGGTGAGGAAAAGAAAGGCCAAAACTGGTATGCCGAACTATCCTGCCAGTAGGCGTCGGGTCGTCGTCTATTTGCCGCATGCGGGGGACAAATAGGATCCACCATAATAGTCGCTGGAATCCCTCACACCAGCTCAGGCGTGGAAGGTTCTGGAAGCTTCTCACTCGGTTTTGGGAACCTACCGGCCCGATTTTTTTTTTTGCTTTCTTCATTTTTCATATGTTTTACGGGTTTTTTTCAGTTCGATTTTATTTTATTTCCATTTTCTCATTTTCGAATTCACATTTTTTTGGTATGTAAATTTTTTTTATCCATGAACCTGTATGGAATTTGACAAACAATTTTAAATTTAAAACATAAGATGTTTCCCTAAAAAAAAACCGTGGGAGCAGTTTTTGAAGGTTCCGGGAGCTTCTCACCCAGTTTTGAGAAGCTACCGGCCAGATTTATTTTCGTTGCTTATTTCATTTTCATATGTTTTGTGGTTTGTTTTTTCAGTTTGACTTTTTTATCTTATTTCAATTTTCTCTTTTTAAATTCACATTTTTGGATATGTAATTTTTTTGAATCCAGGAACTTGTATGGAATTTCACAAACATTTTTGTCAAATTCAGAAACTATTGAATTTGCATTTACTTAATTTTACATACAGTTTTTGCCTTCATGAATATTTTTAAAAAAATTGCAAACATTTTAATATTTTGTGACCATTTTGTTTATTTTTTACAAATGTTTTAACCCCTAATGTTCTTTGAATTTCCCATGCATTTCCTAAATTCCGTCATATTTGTGAAATTTCCGAATATTTTTCTAATATTTAAAAAATATTTAAACAAATTTTTTAGAATTCTTGAAAATTTTAAAAAATTCTTGAAGACTTTTTCCAAATTTGATAATATTTTTCCTAAATAATTTTTGAATTCCTGGATATTTTTTTTAAAATCCATGAAGATCTTTTAAATTCATAAACATTTTTTTGGATTCACGAATATTTATTGAATTCACGGATATTTTTCGAATTTATGAATATATTTTTCAAATTCATGAACATTTTTATATTAAAATGAGACCGACCTACATAAAAACCGACCGGAAGAAATAAAATCCAAATAAAAAATATGAGAAAACATTGAAAGAGGGGGAAAAAGAGAGAGAAAAATGCGCCTGAGCACTTCTGCTAGTCCGTCTCTTTGTTATTTTTAGTTGTGCCAGTCGTTCGCTAGGAGGGCGCCGCGTGCCTCCTTTCGCCGTGGTGGGCCAGGCCCATGAATGGCCGCTATAGGTGACGCTACCCGTGGTTTCTTAAAGCGATATTTATAGCATCTCCCATAGTGATCAAACACAAAAGGAATGCAAGTTTATCTCCAAAAATACAAAAAACAAAAACAAGAGAAAGCAAGTGATGTCTGAAAATGACAGTGTGGATCTAGGAGCTCAAAGTCGTTTGGATAACACATGAATCACTGGGCCATTCGATTCGCGCACATAGAAATCACTGGGCTCCTTTATTAGAGTAGTACACTAGGTTGGGTTTTCATTTCCACTTGGGCTTGCTCGTATACTCCCGGGCCCTCCCATTGGAAAGGCCGCGTCTAGGTCTCGCTTATTGAGAGACAAAAGAACACGTCGCCTCCGTCTACATAATGAGCCAGGTCCAGTGTGAGCTCGCCTAAACGTCTACATGTGTACGCACATAAGCAGGTGCATTATGTACTTATTTTTCCCTTTTTTCTTTCGGCAATCATAATCAACGAACGTTCGCTGGATGGGACGGCAATTGCGAATGTTTTGATGGAGACTTTAATTGTTGCGAGGATGAAAAAAGATGACAATTTTAATTTGCAAGCACGGCAAATTTCTGGCAAAAAACTGGACTGCAGCAGAGTTGCCATGCTCACTGACTAAAATAGTCATCAAAATTGTTTGCAAGTGTCATTCCTCTCAGCTAATGTTCGCTAGCCATTGGGGTCCTTTTCTATTTGTTATCTTGCACAACATGATCACAGGTGGAGGACGAGAGAGATGACCCAAAAAATTTGTGGTTCTTCTACAATGGTGTCATGGTGGAGCCGAAACGTCACACAAACATGATCCAAGCATTCCTCCAAGAATACCGAAGGATCGAGAACCAAGAAGCTCACAACCGAGGCATTCCTCCAAGAAGATCTTGTTCAACACCGTTGGCTACATCATAACACTTGATTTTTGTGCTTTTATCGTGTTTTATTTGGATTCTTATTCCATTTGGACCACATACTGTGTTTGAATTTGAATAGTTAAGTTTGAAAATATTCAAATTGATGTGTATTTGAATTGTGTGTACTTAATTTTTCAAATTTCGAATTAATATGTTGTGATATTATGTGTTCAAATGGAGTTTGTATGCGAATGTTTGGATAAATTGGCAAAAGAAAATTATGGAGGATGGGTTTTATGAAGGAAATTTTAATTCCTAAAAAATTGAGGAATTAAATTATGGGAGATAGGATGCGGTAGAGATGCCCTTTAGTAGACCAAATCTCTTTGGCACCCTGATTGTGGTTACCTTTGAAAACCATTTCAAAACCTCTTAGTAGGCAATTGAAACAAAACAGAAATGGGCTTCAACGGAGAACTGCTCCTCAGATGAACCGGCCAGCACAAGTAAAGCAACTAGATTTTCACCAATAGTTAAAGCTTTCATAGCTCAGTTGGTTAGAGCACCCGTTTAGTAAGCGGGAGGTCTTGAGTTCAACTCTCAATGAAAGCATTTTAATTATTATTTTTGTCTTCAACTCAGCAGAGGACAGCGTCCTGTTCATCTCCGGTACAGTGAGGGGTGCCACCATGCATGTTTCTAGTATCTATGGCCTCCAACTTTATACGCAGTATCTAGAGGAGGGAGGTAAGGGCATCTCCAACGGCGGCCCGCAACCGCCCGGACAGCACTGTCCGACTGTAGAAGCCATCCAACGTGGTTCTATATCGGTCCGGACTCGTTTTCTAACGCAAACCGAAGACAAACGTGGGGCGCTTTGCGGGAGTCCAGACCGCTACTACGTCCACTTCTGACCGCCCCTGGCCCAACCAAACCCCTCTCCTTCCTCCCGCGCGCGCCCTCTCCGGGTCCGTGGTGTTCCCTGAGGCGGAGGTGGCGGGCCGGGCCGGCTCGAACCGCTTCTGCTGCAGGTTCGCAGCGGTGATGAGGTCGTGGACGCGTTGCTGCTGTTGCAGCAGCTCTTCGCCCTCCAGGAACTCAAGGTCCGCCATGGCCTCCTGTGCCGTGAGCATGTTCTTGACGGGGGTGTCGTAGGTGGGCGCAGGCCGGCCGATGGCGCCTCCACGGATCCGCACCTCGGCGACCCGGCTGGGCTCAGCGCCGCCGGCGTGAGGCCGTGGGCGGTGTCATACTCCCGCTGGGCGGACTCCAGCCGGCGCCGCGTCGCAGCAAGCGCCGTGGCCTCGTCCAGCAGTTGTTGACGGTCCTCGTTGAGCTGGGCCACCGCGGCAGTCGGGTCGGCGTCGGGCGTGATGGGTGCGCGCAGGCTCTGGATCGTCGCACGCAGCGGGTCGACCCGGCTGGTTTGGGCCGCGACGGCTTTCTCCTTGCCGCGCGAGGAGCCGAGGCTGGAGCTGGTGGTCAGCACCTCCACGCGGGTGCAGAGATCCGCGGCGTCGCTGGAGACGGCGCAGCCGACAGGGACGGGCGAGTCGGTGAAGTTGTGTACATCGCTAGGGTACTCGTCGGGGATGAGCGCGACGAAGACGCGTAGCGCACCGAAGGGGACGACGGAGCAGCCTGTGGGGCAGACGGCGTCCGTGCCAGGCGCTGCGTCGCAGCCGGCCAGGTTGGCCGCGCAAGGCGCGCGGACCAAGCCGTGCGCAATGCGCTCGCCGGAGCTAGTGAAGGGCCTCGTCTGTAACTTGATTCCGGCCGACGCCGCGAGCAGCCCCACGGTGGGCGCCAACTGTCGTGGTGAAATCACGGCAGATGCCATGAGATGGCTAAAAGTGGGGGGCTGCGTGAGGACGCCGGTGGGTTCCGGAAGCGAGGTCGGCACGCGCGAGTGTGAGACACAAGACGTATCCAGGTTCGGGGCCCTCCGTGGGAGGTAACACCCCTAGTCCTGCTGAAATGGTATGATATGCACAAGGGCTACAATGATGCTCCTGGAGCTGTTGGGTGGAGGAGGAAGAAGAGCTAGCTCTCCATTCTACCTCTCCTGTGAGTGTGTGTGTGTGAAGTGAGCTGAAGCCAAGACCCTCTGCATGGAGGGCTCCTGGGGTCTTATAGCCCGGCCCCCCAGGGTTACATTGGTAAATCTACGCGCGGGCGGGACCCGGCTGTCATCGTCTGGAGCCGGCAGTGGGGCCCACCGGCTGCACGGCACTGTTGCCCGTCGCCTCCCGCGTCACGGAGTGATTGGCGTCGTGGGGCTACAGTGGCGGGCCGCGCTGACGTCGGCCGCCCGGGTCAGCGGATACGGCCGCACTGTAGCCACGCTCTCCCGTCGTGGAGGGTCGTCTTGTCGTACGGATGGATGGGACGGCCGCTGACCCGTCGCCAACCGGCTTGCGACCAGCCGGACCGGACGTGGCGCCGCGCCCAGCCGGCCCGCGTCGGGGAGCCGGCCAGACGGCCAGCCAGATTGAGGGGCGCGAGCCGCCCCGAAGTTTTGAAAAAGGCTTAGGGCTCCGTTGCCTACCCGGGGGTCATCCCCCCGACACTCTGGGTATCATCACATTGTCAGCAGTCTCATGTACCTCACAGTGACCAGACTCATCACCCATGCAGTCCATATTCTCAGACAATTTGTAAATGCTCCCACCTCGGTTCATCATGGTCTCCTATTCTGAGGGCTTCAGTATTTAAGGGGGACTACATTTCGCCGCTTGTTCTATGCTAATTCCAGTCAGCTCCAGCTTCATGCTTACTTTGATTCCACTTGGGCGAGTGATCCTATCGATCGCCGCCGGGTCACTGACTATTGCATGTTTCTTGGTACTTCTCTCATTGCTTGGAAATCAAAGAAGCAAACTGTTGTGTCTCGCTCTAACGCCAAGGTAGAGCTTAGGGCTCTCTCTACTACTACATTGGAGATTGGTTGGCTTATGATCTTGGTGTCTTATATCATACACTAATGCATAATATTAATATTAAAACTATATCATACTCGATCGACCATCTTCCCTGTGACCTGTGTATCTATGCATCAGCATGAATGCAGCAGATTCACATAACAATACCAGACACAGGTGCTCATAGTTGTGGTTCGGAGAGCCGGGGCAGCGCAGGAGTTCGAGTTGTTCTGGTATAGGGCATTGAAACAAGGCCACTGCACATACTTGAGCTCAATCAAAGGGCCAAATAATCTTTACTAGCTCATGTGGACAGAACTACTATCATGTTAAGATATTAGTATAAGGTAGTACCGAAGCAGCATAGCATTTAGATGTACTTTTTTAAAGGAACACATTGCCTTCCATTACCATGACATGCTGGCAAAATCGCCAATTACGGAGTTTACTGCGAACAGGAAAACGGCCTAGCCAACTCTCACAATTTGCATTCCTCAATTTGAATCCATGCACAGCTAAAGTGTGCGCTGCACAGTTACAGATCCTCGGGCATGCATTCAGTTTTACATGTAGAGAATTAGATATATGCTGGAGGGTTCACTCGTGCGGCATTAAAATTACCAAAACTGGATGTGAACACATCTATGTGCACAGAATAGACAGTAGAAACTGAATCAGCACTCCATGAAGCTGATCTCGATAGAATCTGAATTCTTCAAGTTGTGCTCATTCTTATTGAACTGATCCCAATGCCTCCCATGTCCGACGGCTGCCAATGATGTGGTCTTGCTGCTAACTGATTCCGCTGACATGCAGGACATTGGTAACTGCATGGAAACTGTAAGTTACCCGCACTGGCTGCTCCAATGGTGTGTTACATATATGGGCTGAAAACAGGATTGGTCCTACCTTACATTTACGATTTCATACCTACCTCAGTAGTTCACCTTTATCATAGTTACCCCATTAAGAAAAGATGAATAAATGGAATGTAGTGAAAGGAGACGCGTGGAGGCCTTCTGAGTACAACAACCATATGTAAATGAACATATATTTTGGTTGTTGCAAACATGGCCGAACAGCAACCGCGATAAGTAGTAGTAATCATGTATACAACAAATATATGGCCGACCACGGAAATAGAAAATAAATGGAAGTTCAGTGTTATGTCTTGTGGATTCTACTAAAATGGGAAACATGTATTGCAGATAGTTATTGTTAGGATGCTCTATATAAGTTTTTCTGGAAACGGTTTCTTGATTAGAGAGAAAGGGAGGGAGAAATAGACACAGTTTGTTTTGGACTTCTAAAAAAAACTAAAATGCAGTCAAAAGATCTTCCTAGCGTCACTAATGAAAAAAGAGTTTTGACATGACTTAAAGAACCAAAACTCCACAAAAACAGAAGATAAAACTTCCGAAATAAATGCCTACCCACAGACAAATATTTTCAATTTCACTTGAGCTCATGTTTAGAATCCTCCAAACTATTGAGGAAACGTTTTTTTTTTCGTAAGGAAATTGGTAGGTCCCTGTCTAGAACCAAAGGAACTCATAGAATTAATTTGTGAAGGATTTCGATCCTATGAAATTACTACTCCCTCCGTTCCAGAATATAAGGTGCAGAAATTTTCACAAAAGTCAAACATATGTATGTTTGACCAGGATTCTAGGATAAAATATCAACATCCGCAATACAAAATAAATAAAATGTGAAAATACGTTTTATGATTTCTAATTATTCATATTTGGCATTATAATTATTAACACTTTTTCTTAAAAAAATGGTCAAACATGTGCAGGTTTGATTTTTGAAAAAAAATGATACACCATGTGTTGTGGAACGGAGGGTGTATAAGCTTCGCGTTATAATGGCCGGAGATACGTGAGTTGACACCGACTGGATGCTGCAGGTAGGACACCACGGCAAGACGGGAGAAGCGGCGCCTTAGCTGTAGCGGAGATAATATGGCCCTGTTTTTTTGAGTTTTCGCTGGTTTTTCCACTTCGGCATAAAAGCCAAAAAAGCTCCTATTTAGAGGCTTTCAGCTTTGGCTTTTGACTTATACCATCATATAACAATATTGAGTCATAAGCCAAAAGCCCCTATTTATATGCAGCTAGATTTCCTTATTTTGCTCTTTCCTTGAACTATATTGTTCTCTTTCATTGATTTGTTTTTTTGCTTTCCACATATGATTCGTGACTACATAAAGGATCAGATTGATCGACCGGGGCTGATCGTCCCGGATTTAATGAGATCGCGGCACCCTGTCAAACTGTCGTTATACCCCAGTCGATCTCTAGTTTTGGCCACCCAGCAATCCTCCCTAGTCCTTGATCTCCAGTCAGTCATCATTATGGCAAATATCCCAATACCTCACATTCCTGACGACGGGCAATGGTGAGGCTTTCTTGCTAAACAACTCAGGTATCTTCATGAAAAACATCAAGTCTCATAGACTGGCTGCTCAGCCGATCCGCGTTCATTATTTATGTGGGCAGAAAAGAGGATGGACCCTGTCGTACATTTATTACTTGATTATACATGATTGTTCATCAATTATTAAATGGTTCACCTACTGCAGTACTTCATCTTCATCACAGTAAGTTACATGTTTGAAAGTATTTAAATGGAAAATGTGAGCTTCTTAAAAAGAAACTTACCAACTAGGAAGTAAGATAAGAACTTAATCTTAGCCGTTCATTGATCAATGGCATGTTAGACAATGTAAACAATACACGTATATTAATTAGAAGTTTTAAAGAAAAACAAGAGGAAATGTGTACCGATAAAGTTCTCACTATGAGTTTAGAAAGACTTAAATCCAAAGCAGAAACAGAGCAGTCGGGATATGTTATTAGCTCCGCTCTAGTCACAATTTGAGTTCGTTGGTTAGGTGTACTTTTGATCAGGCTCGTTCCCTCTTTATCTTTCCATAATAATAAAAAACCACCACGTTGCAGAACTACCATAAATTCTACTACCTCCGTCACAAAATAAGTGTCGTGGTTTTAGTTCAATTTTTTTCAAATTTGAACTAAAACCACAACACTTATTTTGGGACTGAGGGAGTATTGCTTAATGAAAAGATGCGCAAAGTATCTACAAATCTCTAAAAAGAAAGCAAAGGACTGACGAAAAAGAAATTGGAGGTCAGGCATGTGCCAGTTGATTCAGTGAGTTATTTCAACAAATGAAATCAGTGCAATTAAGGTGACCCTTCAATCCCTTATCTTCTAAAGTACCATTTTGCAGAAAAGCAAGCAGTAATACTCTCTATGTTTGGCTTAAATGTTGCCAAGAACTACTTCCAGATCGATGCTAGGACACACAACTGCATTCATTCAGTTATACTCAAAGTATCTTATACAAACCTGCAGCTCCTCTCGTGGCGACCTCACTGGCAAACAGGCATGGATCGCCGAACTGCGGGCTTGGCAGGCAACTTGGTAAACCAAAAATCTTAGTTGCACCGTGTTCTTGTTTGAGCAGAACTAGAACATCATCACTATCATCTCCACAACCGGATCTTCTTCACTAGAATCTCAAGGGTTTTCTGTGAAAATATATGGCCACAACATGAATCAGCCAAAGAGTAGCGTTCACATTAGCATGAATATTTAGGTATCTCATTTCTCAATACAAAATCTTTATGAGCAAAGGTATCAGCAAAACAATAGAACTGGGAAAAGGTTGCCTTTCAGAAATTACATATATGTTAAACACAAGTAAAACACTAGTATTCATATAAAAAAACTCAAATGTCACATGAATGAAACCTGCAAAGCACAGCATTTCTCCATAACATTACAGGTAACTCTTGTTGATTCCACGGCAGTAAAAGATTATGTTACAAAAAAGAAGAAAATGAAGTTCTGATGGATGCGTTGTCCGACCCTACTTTGCCTTGTGGCATTACTTGTGGAAATGGACGACATGCTTGCTATGTGTGGCGGTCCTGATGGCATCATTTTGTAGATATTTTTGTGATGTGGGACTACGAGGCAGAGGTTTGGGCCTTTTGAATCCACAAACTTTTACATATTTTTGCATTTTTTGACTAATTCCTGAATATTTTTTGAATCACATTTATTTAATTTTACCAACATTTTTTCAATTTGAGAATATTTTTTTTGAATGATTTGAACATTTTAATCCCCAAATATATTTGAATTTCTAACCATTTTTTGAATTTAAGAATAAAGTAAATTTGCAAAAAACTTGAATTTGTGAAAAATAATAATTTCTCAAATTATTTTTGAATTTGTGAACTTTTTAAAAAAATTTCTAATGTTTTTATTCCTAAACATTTTTTGAATTCATGAACATTTTTATAAATCTATAGGACCATATTTTAAATTCACACGTATTTTTGAATTCATGAAAATTTTCCAAATTCATGAATATTTTTTCAAAATTATGAACATTTAATATTAAAATAAAACCGACCATAATAAAAAAAATGGCCGAATAAACCAAATCGAAACAAAAAAAATGAGAAAACACTCAGAGAGAGAAAAAAAATATGAAATAAGTGCGTTTGAGCACCTTGGTAGTCCTTTGGTTTTTTTGAGTGGTGTCGGCCGCTCGCAAGGAGGGCGCGGCGCGCCTCCTTTCACCGTAGTGGGCTAGGCCCATGAATGGGCACCCTAGGTGATGCTAGCCGCACGATCTCTTTAAAGCAATAGAGCTATACTAGAGGCTAACGCGCGATTCGCCGCTCCGTTCTTCACTCGTGAAATTAATTTTTTTCATATCTATAGATTATTGTTATCAGTGGTTTTGTTTTGATTTTATCTGTGTTGACTTTGTGTTTTAATTTTTTATTTGTGATGTTTTTTTGTTCGTATATTGTGTTGGGTTGCTGTTTAAGGTTAATTAAATTAAATGATGTTTAAAGAACTTTGAAAATATTATGAGTTTTAAAACCAATGAATTTTGGAAACATTCATGAATTTAAAATATATTCATGGTTTAAAAAATGTTTGTAAAATAAAAAGTTTTCACATTAAAAAAATGTTCAGAAACCGTGAACTTTAAACATATCTACAAATTTAATTAATATTAACGAATTTGAAGAATTTTAAATTATTTTTATGTTTTTTAAAGTACATAAATTTTAATAAATGCTCATGAATTAAAACGTGAAAAATTTAAAAAATAAAAAGAGAAGAAGAAATAAAACTAAACAACACACACTTACGCGTGGGGCCCTAGTGACCCCCACAACCCTCGAAGCACCAGAGCGCTTCAATTCGAGGGAGCTTAGTATCCCTATAGATATGTAGCACCTCCCATAGTGATCAAACACAAAAGGAAGGCAAGTTTATCTCCGAAAAAAACCAAAAGGAAGGCAAGTGCTGCCTGAAAATGATAACGTCAGTCTAGGGAACTCAAATTCGTTTGGATAACACAAGAATCATTGGGCCATTTGATCCGCGTACACATGGATCACTGGGCCCCTTTGTTAGAGTAGTACACCGGATTAGCCTTTCATTTCCGCTTGGGCCCGCTCGTATACTCCCGGGCCCTGCCGTTGGAGGGGGCGCGTCTAGGTCTTGCTTATTGCTAGATCAAATAACGCCTCACCTCAAGCATCTACGTAATGGGCAAGTCTCAGAGCACCGCCGCGTAAGCGCCTACATGTGTACGCACGTAAGCAGGTACGTTACGTACTTTTTTTCTCTTTTTTTTGCACAACATGATCATTAGAGGACGAGAGAGATGACTTGGAGAACTTGCGATTCCTCTACAATGGTGTCTTGGTGGAGCCGGAACGTCACCCAAACAGGATCCAAACATTCCTCCAAGCTCAGCGAAGGATTGATGACCGAGAAGCTCTCACAACCAACTCGAAGAAGATCTTATTGAGCACCGTTGGCTACTTCATAGCACTTGATTTTGGTGCTTTCTATCGTGTTTTATTTGGATTCACATTTCATTTGGACTGCGTGTTGTGTTTGAATTTTAATGGTTAAGTTTGAAAACATTAAATCTGATATGTATTTGAATTATGTGTACTTGAATTTTCAAGATTCAAATTAATATGTTGTGATAATACATGTACAAATGGATTTTGTCTGCAAACTTTTGGATAAATTAGCAAAATAAAATTTTGGGGGATGGGCTAGATGAAGAAAAGTTTAATTCCTCAAAATATGTGGAATTAAATTATGGGGGTTGGGCTAGAGATGCCCTTAGCAGAACAAATCTCTTTAGCATGCACCCTGATGGTGGTTACCTTTGAAAACCATTTAAAACCTCTTGGGCATTTGAACAAAACAGGAATGGGCTTGAGCATTCCAGTAGTTTTACTTTTGAACCTCGAGCTTTCAATTTCGAAGCTCATAGATTAGCTAGGTCTGGTGTTAGCCTTCCCCAAGGGCGGCATCTGTGGTTGGGCACTCCCAGTGATCCCATACCTTTTCCTGTAAACATTGTTATCAATGAATAAATTCTAGCTTTTGTTGCTCAAAAAAAAAAGAAAAAGGAATGGGCTTGAGCAGGGAAGTGTTCCATAAACGAACTTGCTAGCACAAGGAAAAGAACCGGATTTTCACGGGCAAATGAAGCTTTCATAGCTCAGTTGGTTAGAGCACCCGTTTAGTAAGCGGGAGGTCTTGAGTTCAACTCTCAATGAAAGCATACCTCTAGCATTAATATGATTATTTTTGGCTTCAGCTCGGCAGAAGACACACATCAGTAGCTCCTAGTTGTCATATTCTTTTTGTTAATTTCTCTCTGTTCTTTAGCTTTGCAATTAAGGAGGCCCATCGCTAAATTCATCAAAGTTCCAGAGCGTGTATGCCTTCCTTGCCCATGCCGGCTGAGGCTGACCACAGTGTATATATTTATAAGTACTTGAAGGAAGGCACTTGTGTGTGGCTTCCAGAGGGCCCTTGATCGAAGGTCTACACTGTATTGAAGGAAGGCACTCGTCAAAAATAAAGACCAACGGCAACAAAACCTGTGATGAATGAGAGAGTGAGCATGCTTCATAAAACTTGTCTCTCTTCTGTTTAGCTTGAAACGAACGCTTCCTGGAATGCTCAATTATCGTGCCATGTATAGCTTCCGCTGCTAGTCTTAATCCCTTGATTGGTTTGGCTTAGCATGCACACCGACTATATTACACTGCGGTTGGATTGGAGGCTTGAACTACTACCTATATATGAATGAATCTCTATGCATGATTCAGGGAGAGATGCAGATGCATGATTGAGGCAACTTTTTATGACACCGTCCTGTTCATCTCCGGTACAGTGAGGGGTGCCACCAACACAATGCATGATGCATTTTTCGAAAAGGGGCGCTTTATTACTTAAAAGATTTAAGCATACACCCGGCCTCTGCATAACTAAGATGCACACAGCCAAACAAGGTCCTCTCACACAAACGAAAAATAAAAAAAGACGAAATACAAATAGACATGTAGAGTCTGTATAACGCCTAAAGCGGAGGGGGGCCAATCCTAAGATCATGCTGCCACCCATGTTGGGTAAAAGTATCCCTCGCCGTAGCCTCCAATCGTGTACACACCTCCGTAAACAGGTCTCGATTCTCCACGCGTTGTAGAGAGGACCATAAACGAAGAGTCCCGGTACATTTGTAGATAACCTGCATCAGAGAAGTACTTTTATCGTTAAAAACCTTATCATTTCTACATAGCCAAAGCGACCAAATAACGGCAAGCGCTCCCACCCTGAGAAGAGTTCTAAACCTGTGATCAATCCCATGTAACCAGTTGCCAAATACATTAGCAACACTACAAGGAGGATACAAGCCAGAAGCTATTTGGATGACTGACCATATAGAACGAGCCAATTTGCATTGGAAGAATAAATGTTTTATTGTCTCATCATGTTGACAAAAGACACATTGCGGACTTCCATGCCAATTCCTCTTAATAAGGTTATCCTTAGTAAGAATGACTCCGCGACGAAGATACCATGCAAAGATTTTATTCTTAAGAGGTATCTTCATCTTCTGGATCTTCTTGTTATTATCAACTGGCACATCATATTGGATTAACGCTCTATACATGGACTCCACTGAGAATTGTCCATTCCCATGGAGGTTCCATCAGAATACATCAGACCCATGCGACAATTGCACCGTGGACAACCGCTGGAGCAGGATGTTCCACGATTGGAGTCTGGGTCCAACTAAATCTCTTCTGAACGTCACATTTGGCGGAAATGATTCCATTACCGTGGCGATAGTATCACCCTTGTGGCGCACAATGTTGTATAGAGCCGGATATTGTTCCCGGAGTGTGGCATTTCCTAGCCACTTGTCCTCCCAGAATCTAATTTCCGAGCCGTCCTTAATCGAGAGGGAACCATAGCAGAAGAAATATTTCTTCGTAGCCATTAGACCCGCCCAAAAGTGGGAATCCCCAGGCTTCCAGTATACTTGGGACACCACCTTGGAACCCACATATTTCCTCCTTAGGAGGGTTTGCCATACACCATCTTCCGTCAGTAATTTAAATAACCATTTGACGAGAAGGGCCCTATTCTTAACCTTAAGGTCATGAATGCCCAACCCGCCTTGGTCTTTGGGACGACAAACCACACTCCATTTAGCCAGTCGATATTTCTTTCGCTCGCTATCTCCTTGCCAAAAGAATCTTGATCGGAAATAATCCAATCTATGTAAAACTCCTTTCGGCAATTGGAAGAAGGAAATCATATATAGTACCATATTACTTAGTACTAAATTTATGAGGACCAATCTTCCACCCAGAGACAGCAGTTTACCTTTCCAACTGCTATGTCTTTTTTGTAGTCTCTCCTCGACGTGTTTCCATTCAGCATTTGTGAGTCTCTGATAATGTATCGGTATCCCCAAATATCTGATCGAAAACTGGCCCAACCTGCATCCGAACAGTTCAGCGTACATACAGGTGGGCCTCGTCCTGAGCGTCGCCAAAGCAAACCAATTCACTTTTATGAAAATTGATCTTAAGACCCGAGAGTTGCTCGAATGCTGATAAAATCAGTTTCATATTTCTCGCTTTCTCGAGGTCATGATCCATGAAGAGAATCGTATCGTTGGCATATTGAAGTATAGAGAGACCACCATCAACTAGATGATTTACAACCCCATCAATTTGGCCATCAACCTTGGCATGCTCAATCATGACCGCTAGCATATCCGCCACTTGTAACATCCCCAATATCATACTACAGTGATCTCCCCCTAATTGTGGCCATGTCATCATGATCACTAAACCATTTTTGCCACTTGTCTAAAATCATAGCCAATTTCCCATTTGAAATGCATGTCCAATATTTACTTCATCTGTCATGCAATCAAAATAGTTTATTATTTGGAAAATATTCCCTAGATATTTGTCATGCTGAAACCTACCTCTTTTGGATTCCAAAAATGCCCCTGGAAATTATTTGAGTGGTCCAGCAGCATTTAATTGGGCCCCTCCAATTTCTAAAAATGTTTAACCTTCTCCATTTGGCCCCAAACTTTTTGTGCAGCCTCACAATATTGTCAACAACTTATGTGCCAAGTTCCACCCTTAGCAAAAATCATTTGCTAGCTCTTTTTAATTGCAAACTGTAGCTCTTTTGGTTTTTTGGAACAGAAAATAGCTAAAGCCCTACTATGCAAACGGCCCAAGTGCTACAGTGACCCAGCCCACTACTCCATCGTCTACCTGCTCCCCTCTTCCGTGTCAGCTTCCCCGCTGCTGCACGCGCCGTGCGCCGGCCTCTGCTCGCCACCACGCCGGAGCAGATAGGAGGAGATAAGGCCGCCCGCAACGTCCCTTGTTTCCCCTCTGGTGCCCCGACACCGCACGGTCCCCTCCCTCGCGCTCTCTTTCCCCATCTCTGCTTCCACCGAGCGCGGCCGCCGCTGCCGTCTCACCGTGGCCGTGGCCAACGGCCACCACGAGCTGCGAGGAGGAGTCCAGGGGCGTAGCCGTCCTCGACCGCATCGCCCTCCACCGCCGGTTCGAGCTGAAGCTCCCTGCCTCGTCGCCATCGGCCTGTCTTCTCCGCGCACGGCCACCGGACATCTCCGTCGATCCCCCTCGACTCCGACCTCCCCGACGTCTCTGAGGCCGCCATCCAACCCGCTGTGAGCTCGCGCCCCCCTCCACCCGTCTCCGTTTGCTCGCGCGCCTCCTCTAGTTTCCGTTTCGTCGCGCTCCGCCCATCGCCACCGCCGCTGGACGTCGTCTCTGCCGACGCGTTCGGCCACCCCAGCTCCACCCGCGTGCTCCACTGGACGAGCCGCGGCCCCAGGAACCCCTCGAGCCCATCCGCGCGTCAAGAAGATGCCGGAGCCGCGATTCCGGCGTGCCTCCGCCGTCGGTCGAGGTCGTCGGCGCTAACCTCCGGCTTAGCTAACGTGGCACGATTAGTTAGGGGTTAATTACCCCGCTAATCACCCCCTAGAGTCTATGACAGTGGGACCCGCTCACTAATTAAACACTGCTATTTCAGTTGAGTCACTGTTCACTGGGCCCCGCCTGTCATAGTTGACCAGTCAACAATCAACCCAGTTGACTGATGACTGGGCTGTTGACTAAGTCAACTGGGCCCCTGGCCCCACCAGTCAGTGACTGTGGCTGGCTGGAGCTGAGTATAAAAGTGTTGGCACTGTTCATATTCGAATTTAGTAATCCAGTAATTTCAGAAAATAGTTTAAAACTTTGAAAATTCATAGAAATTCAACCGTAGCTCGGATCGAAAAGTTTTCAACATGAAAGTTGATCAGAAAAATCCAACGAATCCGAATATGCAATCCACTTACTTGTCACATGCCCACAACACCGCAAACGTGGAACCTTCCCCTCCGGTTCATCTGTCTGACAGATGCCCGAAGCCGGGAAAATATCCCCAGATATTTTCCCGCTCCGTCAGTAACGCGTAGTGCTGCGTTAGATCACCCCGGCATAGCTTATAGTCATGTCATGATTTGTGATTGCTTTTGTTGCCGTGTATTTATCTGTTTCTTCCCCCTCTTCTTCTCCGGTAGATCCCGACACTGACGTGGCCCCTGAGGACTACTTCATCACCGACAACTCTTCTTTTCCGGCAAAGCTTCCAGGCAAGCAACCCCCCCTTGAGCATGCCTATATCACCTATTCTTTCTCCCTCCTGTTTGCATTAGAATTTGCTACTGCTATTGATTTATCCTATTCTGATGCATAGCCTATTTTTGTAAACTGCTTTTGATACTTTACCTGATATCTTATATGCTTAGTATAGGTTGGATGGTAAACCATCTGTGGCCCCTCTTCCTTGTCCTAGTTGCCCCGCTTAGTTACCAGTGCCCCGATCGATGTGATCGACGGGCCGAGACCAGCACATCACCGCACACCCCCTAAGTTGCTCGACTCTGCAGAGCTACCATCGAGTGCCGAGGGTGATACCTCTTATCTCACTCCCGATGTGGACTCTGTAGTACAGCTAGTCGGTGGTGGATTATCGAGGGTGATTTCTCTTTCACCACCTCCGATGAAGCTTATGTCGTGCAACCCAGCAAGTGTGAATACCATCGAGGGTGATTCCTCCGGGTTCACCTTGACGGGTACATCGAGTGGGATTCCAACGAGGGTGATTCCTCGGATTCCTTCTCGATGTGTTGGACACACGGTTATCACTTATTTACTTCAGATACTTGGTAAAGACGGGTAGGCCCCGAGGGGTACCCGCGAGAGATGTGGAGTCGGGTTGACCATGAGGGTACCCGCGAGATGAATACATGGCACGGCCGGGCATTCTTAGCCCTTGCCGTAAGTCCATGAGATGGGGCGACGGGGTCACAGGATCGTGAGTCTCTGCTCGTTTCCGCGCGCTCCAAACGCACTAATGGGTTAGGATATGTAATCTGAGTAGGCCTCTGGCCTTTTCGCACTAACCAGCACGTGGGAATAATATGGGTACTCGGCGTCGTATGTATCAGCCGAAGCTCTTCAGACGTCAGCAGTTGAGCGGCGCGCGCCGGGTTGGTCTGGGAAAGCCTGCGCTTGTATTAAGGGGGCTAGTACTGCTCACCGGCCGCGTTCGCAACGCGCAGGAGTGCAAAGGGCGATGGGCCCAAGACCCCTGAGTGCTTAGGATGTAGACCGGCGTGCTGGCCTCTCTGTTGAGCCTAGGTAGGGCTACGACGTGTCGATCAGCCGAGGCCGGGCATGGACCGAGCAAGTGTGTCCGGCCAGAGTTAATCGAGCGTGTTGGGTAAGTTGGTGCACCCCTGCAGGGAAGTATATCTATTCGAATAGCCGTGTCCACGGTAACAGGACGGTCGGAAAATATCCCGATCTTCTACAACTAGAAATGGGTTGAATATGTTAGCTCCGAGATTGCTTTCTCGCAGGGAGTCGAGGAAGGATCTCTGGGCGTTGTTCCTACTTGCTACTACTACTATATTTATTGTACTAATTCGCACTCTTCTAATGCTGCAAGACGCTAAAGATGCTAGTTTTCGATAGGCTAGGCTTTTCCCCTCTCTTCTGGCATTTCTGCAGCCAAGTCCACATATACAGCCTTCCTTTGATAATGTTGCATATTTAGAATAGATCTGATGTAAGTCTTGCGAGTACTTTGGATGAGTACTCACGGTTGCTTTGCTTCCCTTTTTGTCCCCATGCCCGATTGCTGCGACCAGATGACAGAGCCCCGGAGCCAGCTGCCCCTGCCGACAACTACTACTACTACCCATCTGGTGGAGAGTACTACTACGTGGAGGCCGCCGACGACCAGGAGTAGATAGGAGGCACCCAGGCAGGAGGCCTACGCCTTTTCGATCTTATGTTGTTGTTTTGCCCCGCCTTCTTAAGGCATATCTGTTTAACTTTTATGTCTGTACTCAGATATCTGATGCTTCCGCTGATGCTTGTATGACTCAAGCTTATGTATTCGAGCCCTCAAGGGCCCTGGCTTGTAATATAAAGCTTATATGACTTTTATTTGTGTTTAGAGTTGTGTTGTGATATCTTCAAGTGAGTCCTTAGGCTTGATCGTGTGCATTTGCGTGTATGATTAGTGCACGATTAAGTCGGGGGCGTCACACCACCATATTGAGTAGCATGGGAGATAACGAATCACGTTGTCGCAATCCCTTCTTCGTTTGGAAATAGTGTCCAACGTCATCATTGACCTTAATGGCAACACTACCTCCAGAAACGAAGCTATGGATCATAGCGCGCCACTCTGCAGAAAATCCTTTCATTCTGAGAGTCTGTTGTAGAAAGGGCCACTTGACTTTGTCATAAGCCTTTTCAAAGCCTATTTTGAGTACCACCCCATTCAACTTTTTCCGGTGTAGTTCATGGACTGTTTCATGAAGGATAACAACTCCATCTAGGATGTGTGTGCCTTGCATAAAAGCTGTCTGTGAAGGACGAATCACATGTTCAGCAACCGAATTTAGCCTAATAGTCGCAACCTTCGTGAATATTTTAAAACTAACATTAAGGAGGCAAATAGGTCTATATTGTTGTATCCTTTCAGCCTCATCAACCTTAGGTAATAAAATAATCTCACCGAAGTTTAAGCGAAACAATTCTAGTTGGCCAGCATGTAGGTGGCTAAACAAAAGTAGGAGATCCGGTTTGATGACTTCCCAGAAGTTCTGATAGAACTCTGCGGGAAAACCATCCGGACCCGGGGCTTTGTTATGATCCATTAGGAAAACCGCCTTTCTAACTTCCTCCTCAGAGTATGGGGCTGTTAGAAGGCTGTTTTCCTCATTAGAGACCTGGGGGATGTCATCTGTTCAGGACTCATCCATCGAGAAGTTTCCTTCCTCTGGGGCTCCGAACAGATTTTTATAATAATTAGTGATATAAGATTTAAGTTGCTCATGCCCCTCAATCGTGCCCTCATCCTGTTGTAGGGAATGAATAATTTTCTTCCGGTGTCCGCCATTGGCGACTCCATGGAAATATCTAGTATTCGAATCACCTTTCAGGATAAACTGAGAGTTAGAATGTTGGTACCATTTGAGTTCCTCTTCATGCAGCATGTTAGCTATCTGTGCATTCGAATGATTCTTGATCTCGATTTCATGCTTAGATAGAGGTCTAACCTCTGCCAAAGCTTCTAATTCATCAATGATAGATGAAAGACGAAGCTTCTCCTTTTTTAGGATACCCACCGTATGCCTAGCCCAACCACCAAGGAATTTACGTAATGCACGCATTTTGTTATTCCATCTGTGTATTGGGGTAGGCCCGGCCACCGGTTTCTCCCACACCTCCTTGACCATGTCATGGAAGCCATCCCGAAGCAACCACCCAAGTTCGAACTTGAACTTGCGTCTATGTTGTGGTCTTGGCAAACCAGTAGTTAGGAGAATGGGTGCATGGTCTGATATAGCCTCGATACGAGGTAGAGCACGAACAGACACCATAGGAAATTTAGATTCCCAGTCGGTATCCATTAAAACGCGATCTAGTTTCTCATATGTCGGTTCCGGAAGACTGTTCGCCCAAGTGAATTATCTTCCAATCATGGAAACCTCTCGCAGATCTAGACTGTCAATGACAGCGTTGAAAAGGAAAGGCCAATGATTATCAAACCTACCACGGCTTTTCTCATTTGGAAATCGAAGCAAATTGAAATCCGCACCTATAAGAATGGGATAGGGATTATCTTTCGCCAGATTAACCAATTCACGGAGAAAATCGGCCTTGAACTCATCCTAGGCTGCCCCATACACGGCGACGAGGGTCCATGTGATGTTGTCGGACTTGTTGCGAATATGAAGTTTAATGTGAAACTCACCATCCGAACTAGCCAAAACATCCATAGTCCCTGTATTTACGCCAAGTAAAATGCCCCCAGAACGACCTCTAGGTGGTCGTGAAACCCAAGTAAAGTCTATCCCGCCCGAAAGACGGTTACGTAGACTCACTGAGAAATCACGTCTCCCCGTTTCAGAGATAGCCAAAAAATCTAAATTGTATTCCCTATTACATTCCGCATTGAATAAATGTTTAGCCAAGTCAAGAAGACCTCTGCTATTAAAAAACATTCCATTCATGAGGAAACAATAGGAGATTTGGAACACTTCGCCCTCTTATGGGACTTGCTATCTTTTTTTGAACGTGCAGTCTTTGATTTACGTCCGGATGTTGTAAGCTCAATCAATGAACTAAGCCCGGGTTCATCGAGACCCACGTCCGAAACCGCACCTACTAAATGAAAGAGTAGCTGACCATCTGATGTGGCATGTAGCTCCTCCTCATCAGTATGAGAGGCATAAGACATGCTAGAAACACGTGGAGTAACCTTTAATCGGTCATATTCCAAATGTCTCAAAGCGTTTGCGGAAACAGAAATATCATTCTTGTTATTTCCTAGACTGACACCCACATTATTCAACTTAGAAACGATGGATGTAGTAGATAGAAAAAGATAAAAATGATTTGGGCGATGACGAAGTACCTTGGTTGTCGAGGTTCTGCGCTGCTTTACGCCGCATAACCTTAGCCAAAGAGTCCTCGTCAGTGTCCGTCCTTCCATCGTCGGCCACCGGATGGCGGCCACTTCGGCGTGTGGGTGTCACCCCCGAAGAAGGATGTCGCGCAAGCACCGCTGCCGGAGGAGGGGATGAGGGTGGAGTAGCAACCCTCTCCCCGGCAGTCTCGAACGCCGGTACACGCGCCGCCGCCGCCGAAGATGGCATGTCTGGACACGGGATGACGGGAGGAGCGTGCAAGGGTGGGGCGGACACGTCCAGTCCCGCCTGAGACTGAAGAGCAGCCGCGGACGCGTCCGGTTCCAACTGAGACCGAAGAGCAGCCGCGGGTGCACCAATGCATGACTGCACGCCCAAGGGCAGCCCTTCACGTCCCAGTCCATTAGTAGCATGCATGTCCAACACCACGTGAGCTGCATGCCGGTCTGCCTGTACCAAAGCCCCTGGATGCTGGCTCTCCAAAGGCACGACAGGGCGCCCCGCTGTACCTCCGGCGGCCTGCACCAGCATGGGAACAGCCGGCTTCGGCGCCGCCGTCTGCGTCGTCGACGGCTGCTGCGACGCCAACTCAGCAGCTGGCTGTAGGTGTACTGAAGAAGAGCCCGGGCGCCCCGCCGAGCCGCCGGTGTCCTGCACCGACTGGAGGGCAGCGGAGCCAACACTCAGCAGTTCCCGACGTTGCATGATGCATGTTCCTACGCTAGTAGAAAAAGGGCCTTTAGTCCCGGTTTCAGAGGGCCTTTAGTCCCGGTTCTGGTCGGGACTAAAGCCCAAAACCTTTAGTCCCGGTTCGCTTACGAACCGGGATCAAAGGGGCTCCACGTGGCCGCTGCGGGAAGCCCAGGCAGGAGGACCTTTAGTCCCGGTTGGTAACACCAACCGGGACCAAAAGGCATCCACGTGGCCGCTGCGAGGAGCCCAGGCAGGAGAACCTTTAGTCCCGGTTGGTTACACCACCAAAGGTCATCCACGCGTGAGCATCTGCCAGCAGTTGTTTTTTTTTTTTTTTAAGGGGGGGGGGGGGGGGGGGGGTTGGAGGGTTAATTTAGGGGTTTCATATTGTGTTAGCTAGCTAATAGGGAGAAGTGTCCTCTCTTTCTTCGTGCTCGGTCGACGGTAGCTACTATACATATAGAGATAACTCGATGCTAGCTAATAAGAAAATGAAGGAAACCATTAATTACACAAGATCGTCATGCTGAACATATATAGAGAGAAGTGACATCTCTTTCTCCGTGCTTGGTCGAACAACAAGTTTTCGTATATCTATCCGACGGTACTACATATATACAATATAACATCTTTTACAATCCCTAACATCATCTACCTAAGATCCAATCACAAATCCGCATGGTATTCCCCGTCTTTAGGTATGACGTGGTCAAGAAAGAATCCCGCCAATTCCTCTTAAATTGCTCGTATGCGATCATGTGGTAGGAGTTCATCCCGCATCTGCCAGATCTAATTTAAAGAAGGGGGTCAATACATGCATATATATGAATAAAACTCAACACAATTGATGGTAATATATAAAATAAAATTGTGAATATTATTTACGTACTTCAAATTGTTTGTCAGAGAAGCCCCGCTCAGAGGTCGAGTGGCGAATGAACTCGCATACGTAGTATGCACATAAAACAGTCCCTTCTTTCTGGTACAAGCACTTTACGAGAATAGAGTTCAATCAAACTGATAAGCAAGCATGGTAATGATATATTGATGAAAATTTGAATCAATTAGAGATGCGCGGAACTAGCTAGTACTACTTACTTTGGGGTGCGTAAATCGCAACTCTTTGTTTAGACCGGGAACCTTTCGGGTGAACTTCTTCCAAACCCTGCCAGGCAAAGAAAATGATTACTTGATATCAGGAAATTAACGAAAGTTGCATGCCGATATGGTCCCGGTATTGACTGAACTTACTTCTTGAGCATTGCAGTCATGTCCGCATAATTCTCGGGATCTTTACGTCTCGAGTCTAAGACAGTTACTAATGCCCCGTCAAGCTTAATGGATAGCAGAATAAAGTGGAAACTGCGCACGCATATATAACTCATCAATTACATTACTTAACCTCGAGTAAGCAAAACTGGGTATACAGAGAAGACAACAATACTCACTTGAAGTTGTAAGGAAAGAGTATTTTCCTTTTGTTTTGATGTATAAGGAACGACTGTAGCAAGTTCTCCTCGGTCTCTTTGATTGAGTTTTGTACCGTCCATTCATTTACGACATCTGGGCTAATGAACCCAACGTCGAAGATTCCTACTTTTTTGCATTCGAAGATCTTCAATCTGCATAATATAGTGAGGATAATTATATATACATGCAATGAACGAGCTGAGCTAGAGACTTAACTATAGAAGTAATACTTACAGACAGTAGGAAGTCATGAGTTGTTTGTCGAGGGCCAGTTGATTGTATAACTGAAATAACTCCACAAATTCAATAGGCATCACGGGAAGTCCAATGAATTCGTGCTCTGGTTTCACTGCCATATACATAGTATCTCTCCCAGACTCCCTGCAGGTTTTCATGTACCACTCATGCAATTTGTACATCATCGTTGTTAGAGGAGGATGATCAGGTTTGACGAGAGGCTTCCCGTGCACGTATTTATATTCTTCTTTTGTTACCTCAGCCGTTTGAAAAATTACATCATCCCCCAAGTAATCACCAGGATTGGTACCAGGCACCATCCCCGGATGATTAGCGACGATATCGCTAGACACCTTGAGCGGGGGGCACGATTTCTTCTCCTGTTCGCCGAGCTGGGGAATTGTTTTCCCACTTCTTCGTTCTGCTAACCTTGCATCACTGGAAGTACTTCCCGACCGCCGCGCTTCTTCATATGTCTTTTTAAGAATGCGGACATAGTTGGAATCCGGCGGAGGCGGTGGTGGTCGCTTCAGGGCATCGATAGTGCGCTTCACTTTCACCGGATCTAGCTTCTCCTTCGGAGGTGGAGTTTTCTTTGCAAAATGGTCCCTCACTTGGGCACGACATATGTCCTCGTTTTCCTGCTCGGTCCTCTCATATGGTAACTTTTCCACAGGCTTGAGAGATGGACCGTATCTGAATTGCCTCCCGCCTCTGCTTGTACTGCTAGCCGCCGGAGCGGCGGCGTCTCTCTTCCGTCGTTGCTGACGAGGCGGAGAAGGAGGCGGAGTGCTCCGATGCGCCGGAGTAGGCGAAGGAGGAGGCGGAGTGCCCTCACGCGTCGGAGGAGCCGGAGAAGGAGGCGGAGTGCCCTGATCACTCGCCGGAGGAGGAGGAGGAGGAGGAGGCGGAGTGCCCTGACTCGTCGGAGGAGGAGGAGGAGGCGGAGGCGTCCAGTTTGGAAGCTTGATGTACTCCTTCTGCCATAGACATGTACTCCTCAGAGCACGAACCAGCTGATTCTCCCCTTCACCTGTAGAGTGGTAAATCTCGAGCTCCTCAAATCCCTCCATTACTTCATCCACCATCACAACAGCATAGCCATGTGGAATCGGAAGGCAGTGAAAAGTTCCGTTGGGTTGAGGAGGTGCAACAGAGCCGAGAGCCGCCTTGAAAGTGAGGTTATGGCATTTCGTCATAAGCTCGCAATTTTGAGCCTCCGTGATAGTATCCACGGGGTAGATAGGCTCCGTGAAGTCAGTCTGAACGGGCTCCGTGGAAGCCACGCTGCTTCTCCGCTGAGATGGCGGGGTAGCTTCTGGGGTAGCTTCGTGCCGCTGAGATAGTTGGCCGGCAGCTCGCTGGCTCTCAGCTTCCTCTAGCTTTTGTAGTCTTGCACTCATCTTCTGCATGTCGCTCAGCTCCGCTTTCCTCTTTCTCTCCCGGCTTCTGTAACCGCCTGCGTCGGGAAACCCAAACTTCCACGGAACGGAGCCTGGTGTGCCTCGTGTTCGTCCAGGGTGCTCAGCATTCCCTAGGGCCTCAGTCAGCTCGTCCTTCTCTCTGTCGGGAATGAACGTCCCTTCCTGTGCTGCGGTGATATACTTTTGAAGCTTCGTGACGGGTATTGCAAGTTGCTCGTCCGTCCAACGGCACTTCCCTGTTTCAGGGTCCAAAGTTCCCCCAACCCCGAAGAAACAAGTCCTTGAACGGTCTGGCCAGTTCAATGTCTCTGGTTCGACCCCTTTAGCAATCAGGTCATTCTCAGCTTTGTCCCACAACGGCCGGGCTTTGAGGTAGCCACCTGACCCCGTGTGATGGTGATACTGCTTCTTTGCAGCGTTGTTCTTGTTTGTCTCTGACATTTTCTTACTCTTGTCTGATGTCTTGTAGGCCACAAATGCGGGCCAGTGATCTCTTATCTTCTCAAATCGGCCGATGAATTCTGGAGTCTCACCTTTGTCGACAAACTTTGATTTCAACTCCTTCTTCCACCTCCTGAATAGATCTGCCATGTTCTTAAGAGCACACGCCTTGACCAGTGGCTCTATAACGGGCTTATTCGGATCCTCCTCTGGCGGTAGGGTGAAATTTGCCTTCAGCAAGGTCCAAAGATCATCTTTCTGTCTATCGGTGACATAATCACCTTCAGGGGCGTCGTCCTTAGGTTTATTCCATTGCTTGATGCTGATCGGGATGTTGTTCCTAACAATAGCTCCGCACTGAGCAGAAAATGCGTCCTTGGTCCGCTTGGGTTCAATCGGTAGGCCATCGTCCGCGAGTGCTGTGATCGTGAACCTTTCATCCTTGCGCAACCTCTTCTTCGGGCCTCGTCTCGTTACCGAAGTTTGGCTCGATCCGGAGGGCTATAAAAGAAGAAAGAAGAGTTAATATATGTACATACCAAAACAATTAATGCATCAATTAGCTAGTCAGCACCTCCGGAGCCATCATGATCATGTCACCGGAGCCATCATGATCATGTCCTTCCTCCTCCATTGTTCCATCGGTGTCGTTGAGAAACGACAAGACAGCATCACCTCCGGCGAGGATTATCTCCCCCAACAACTGTTCTTGTTCCAAGTCTCTTTCATCCATAGTTTCTGCAAATATAGAAGAATATATATATAGATGAGATCAGAAAAAAATTGGATCAACTTGTGCACATACATAATGGGGGTATTCTTGATAAATCTATGTTACCGGAGTTATCTATGTTACCGGAGGGGGTAGACGACAACGACGCTCACCCCTCATGTCATGTCCGACGTCCCTCCTCATGTCGAAGTTATCGGGGAGGGGGTAGACGACAACGACGCTCACCCCTCATGTCCGACGTCCCCCCTCATGTCGAAGTTATCGGGGAGGGGGTACAGGTGGCCTCGAGAGTTGGTCGGGCGAGCGGACCGGGAGTAAGTAACTTTTAACTCATTTTAACTCATTTTGAATATATGAACATTTTAACTTTTACGGGTAGGGGCGGGAGGGGGTTGATCGACGTCTCCCCCCCTCATGTCGAAGTTACCGGACTTTTCTATATGAACAAAAAAAATCCACATGACATGTCCGACGAGCGGACCGCCTCTCTCTCATGCATGTCCGACGTCCCCCCTCATGACAAAAACTTTCTATAAACAAAAAAAAGCATACATCTATGAACAAAAAAAATTCTATGAACAAAAATAAAATTGTATCAATGCATATATAAAAACTTTCTATGGATCATCATTGCTCATATATCAATGCATATATAAAAACTTTCTATGGATCATCATTGCTCATATATAAAAACTTTCTATAAACAAAAAAAACATATATCTATGAACAAAAAAAATCTATGAACAAAAATAAAATTGTATCAATGCATATATAAAAACTTTCTATGGATCATCCATCCATACATACATACTGCATATACATACATACATACAGCATCCATCCATACATACATACATACTGCATATACATACAACAACAAAAAAAGGCAGATCCGGCCGGGGCGGCGGTGGCGGCGGCGGCGCGGCAAGCAGAGCAGGGGCACGGCGCGGCAAGCAGAGCAGTGGCGGCGGCGCGGGGGAAGGGGGGGCTCACTGGGGGCGGCGTCGGGGCAGGGGCAGGGGGGCACGGCGGGCGGCGTCGGGGCAGCAGGGGCGCGGGGAGCGGCGCCGGCGTCGGGGCAGAGGGCGTCGAGGGCGTCGGGGCAGCGGGGGCTCGGCGGCGATGGCGACGAGGATCAGCCTGACGGCGTCGACGGGGCAGAGGGCGGCGAGGGCGTTGACGGCGAGCTCGGGCAGCCTGGCGGCGTCGATGTGCTCGGCGTCGTCGGGGGAAACTGGCAAATTTTCCCAACTCCCGCTTATATAGGGAGACCTTTGGTCCCGGTTGGTGCCACCAACCGGGACCAATGCCCACCTTTAGTCCCGGTTGGTGCCACCAACCGGGACCAAAGGTCTCTTTTTGTCAGCCCAAAGGGCGGGAAGCAGAGACCTTTGGTCCCGGTTGGTGGCACCAACCGGGACTAAAGGGTGGCATTGGTCCCGGTTGGTGGCACCAACCGGGACTAAAGGGTGGCATTGGTCCCGGTTGGTGGTACCAACCGGGACCAAAGGTTGGTATTGGTCCCGGTTAGTGCCACCAACCGGGACTAAAGGGTGGTGCTGCCCGGGGCCAAAAGTTTAGTCCCACCTCGCTAGCTGAGAGGGCTCGAGAGTGGTTTATAAGCGCTGCTGCGCCAGCCCTCTCGAGCTCCTCTCAACTACAGGCTTACGGACCTAATCGCACACACCTCTGCTTGTGGAACTTCTGGGCCTTCTGCGGGCCTGAATCCTGGCCTAACTAGATGGTTGGGTTTCTAGTCGTATTCAGGCCGTGGTGGCCCACTAGACGGCATTTTTTTTAATTTTTTTCTACTTTTTTTGTTTTCTTTTTTGCTTTATTTATTTTCTTTTGTTTCTACTTACAATTTTTCAGTGATTCTTTTTGCTTTTAGGTCACAAAAATTATAAACTTTTTGTTAGTGCCATTAGTTTCCAAATTTGAATAGTTTAAATTTGAATTCTTTTAAATTGGTGTGAATCACTAGTTTGTGAATAACTTTACTATAAAAATAGATTTTTGAGTGATTCTTTTTCCTGCTATTTAATATTACTGTGTTTTATCATTATATTCAATTTGGTAATTTTTAGGTAATTTTAAATGCCTGTTTTAACCAAAAACAGATTTTGTTATTTTAGTTTGCTATTAAAGTTTCTAAAAAAATTCTTTATGAAAATTCTTTTTGCTATTAATGTTTTGAACAAAAAATACTTTGATAACTTTAGTTGCATAAATTTTATATAATTTTAGTTTCATAAATACTAGAGGTTTATAAAATATTTTTAGTTGATTCCTTTTGCTATTAGAGTTTTATAAAAGCTTTTTAGTTGATTCTTTTTGCTATTGAAGAATATTATAGTTTTATTTTAGTTGATCATAACAGAATTTTTTAATTAATTATTTTTAGTTCATTATTTTTGCTATTAGAGTTTCATAAAGGTTTTCTAGTTCATTCTTTTTGCTATAAGTTCATTCTTTGAGCTAAATGACCCTGAAATTGAAAAGCACTTCAAATGAACTCTGAAAAGGTTGAAAGTTGGCATGGTATCATCCTTACACCCACATAGCATGTTCTAAAAAGTTGAGAGGGTTACGGCAAAAACTGGATGCACTTCATGTACAAAATGGACAATCTCTTTCGAAGTATCAGGGTTTCGGACGAAAACTCATCTGTTACAAAGGGATTTTATTTTTTTGAACTTATTTGAACTCCAGACTTTTTGTGTGTTCAAAATGCACCATTCAAAGCCACATCATCAATTTTCAACCCTTTCTGACTTCATTTCCTATTTTTCATGCATTTACTGATTTTTTTAAGCTAAATGACCCTGAAATTGAAAAGCACTACAAATGAACTCTGAACAGGTTGAAAGTTGGCATGGTATCATCATTTCACCCACATAGCATGTGCTAAAAAGTTGAGAGGGTTACGGCAAAAACTGGATGCACTTCGTGTACAAAACGGACAATCTCTTTCGAAGTATTAGGGTTTCAGACGAAAACTCATCTGTTACAAAAGGCATTTAATTTCTTCACATGTAACTGCAATGATATAGTTGTGGAGAGAAAGTCTTCACTTTTTCTTCGCTTGTGTCCTTTGCTTATTGCGCCGTAACCATGGATAATCTTCATCGTTTAACAGGGTGCTTGGGTCAGCCTTGACTTTGAAGGGAGGAATTTCATGAAACTTTTCATAATCTTCAGACATGTCTGTCTTGCCCTCCAATCCCACAATGTCTCTTTTTCCTGAAAGAACTATGTGGCGCTTTGGCTCATCGTATGATGTATTCGCTTCCTTATCTTTTCTTTTTCTCGGTTTGGTAGACATGTCCTTCACATAGAAAACCTGCGCCACATCATTGGCTAGGACAAATGGTTCGTCTGTGTACCCAAGATTGTTGAGATCCACTGTTGTCATTCCGTACTGTGGGTCTACCTGTACCCCGCCTCCTGACAGATTGACCCATTTGCACTGAAACAAAGGGACCTTGAAATCATGTCCATAGTCAAGTTCCCATATGTCCACTATGTAACCATAATATGTGTCCTTTCCCCTCTTGGTTGCTGCATCAAAGCGGACACCGCTGTTTTGGTTGGTGCTCTTTTGATCTTGGGCGATCGTGTAAAATGTATTCCCATTTATCTCGTACCCTTTGTAAGTCAATACAGTCGAAGATGGTCCCCTGGCCAACGAGTACAGCTCATCAGAAACAGTGTTGTCACCCATGAGACGTGTTTGCAACCAACTGCCGAAAGTCCTGATGTGTTCATATGTAATCCAGTCGTCACACTGCTCCGGGTGTTTGGAGCGCAGAATATTCTTGTGTTCATCGACATACGGGGTCACCAAGGTAGAATTCTGTAGAACTGTGTAGTGTGCTTGAGACCAAGAATGCCCGTCCCTACATATTATTGAGTCCGCTCCTAGCGTGCCTTTTCCAGTCAGTCTCCCCTCATACCGCGATTGAGGGAGACCAATCTTCTTAAGGTCAGGAATGAAGTCAACACAAAACCCAATGACATCCTCTGTTTGATGGCCCATGGAGATGCTTGCTTCTGGCCTAGCGCGGTTACGAACATATTTCTTTAAGACTCCCATGAACCTCTCAAAGGGGAACATATTGTGTAGAAATACAGGGCCCAGAACGACAATCTCGTCGACTAGATGAACTAGGACGTGCGTCATGATATTGAAGAAAGATGGTGGGAACACCAGCTCGAAACTAACAAGACATTGCACCAAATCACTCCTTAACCTTGACATGATTTCTGGATCGATCACCTTCTGAGAGATTGCATTGAGGAATGCACATAGCTTCACAATGGCTAATCGAACGTTTTCCGGTAGAAGCCCCCTCAATGCAACCGGAAGCAGTTACGTCATAATCACGTGGCAGTCATGAGACTTTAGGTTCTGGAACTTTTTCTCTGCCATATTTATTATCCCCTTTATATTCGACGAGAAGCCAGACGGGACCTTCATACTGAGCAGGCATTCAAAGAAGATTTCCTTCTCTTCTTTGGTAAGAGCGTAGCTGGCAGGACCTTCATACTGCTTTGGATGCATGCCGTCTTTTTCATGCACACGTTGCTGTTCCTCCCGTGCCTCCGGTGTATCTTTTGTCTTCCCATACACTCCCAAGAAGCCTAGCAGGTTCACGCAAAGATTCTTCGTCACGTGCATCACGTCGATTGCAGAGCGGACCTCTAGGTCTTTCCAATAGGGTAGGTCCCAAAATATAGATTTCTTCTTCCACATGGGTGCGCGTCCCGCATCGTCAGTCGGAACAGATAGTCCGCCAGGACCCTTTCCAAAGATTACTTGTAAATCATTGACCATATCAAGTATGTGATCACCAGTACGGAGGGCGGGCTTCTTCCGGTGATCTGCCTCACCTTTGAAATGCTTTCCTTTCTTTCGACATTGATGGTTGGTCGGAAGAAATCGACGATGCGCCAGGTACACATTCTTCCTGCATTTGTCCAAATATATACTGTCGGTGTCATCTAAACAGTGTGTGCATGCGTGGTATCCCTTGTTTGTCTGTCCTGAAAGGTTACTGAGAGCAGGCCAATCATTGATGGTTACAAACAGCAACGCATGTAGGTCAAATTCCTCCTGTTTGTGCTCATCCCACACACGTACACCTTCTCCATTCCACAGCTGTAAAAGTTCTTCAACTAATGGCCTTAGGTACACATCAATGTCATTGCCGGGTTGCTTAGGGCCTTGGATGAGCACTGGCATCATAATGAACTTCCGCTTCATGCACAATCAAGGAGGAAGGTTATAGATACATAGAGTCACGGGCCAGGTGCTATGATTGCTGCTCTGCTCCCCAAAAGGATTAATGCCATCTGCACTTAAACCAAACCATACGTTCCTTGCGTCAGCTGCAAAGTCCCCCCACCTTCTCTCGATTTTTCTCCACTGCGACCCGTCAGCGGGTGCTCTCAACTTCCCGTCTTTCTTACGGTCTTCTTTGTGCCATCGCATCAACTTGGCATGCTCTTTGTTTCTGAACAGACGTTTCAGCCGTGGTATTATAGGAGCATACCACATCACCTTGGCAGGAACCCTCTTCCTGGGGCGCTCGCCCTCAACATCACCAGGGTCATCTCGTCTGATCTTATACCGCAATGCACCGCATACCGGGCATGCGTTCAAATCCTCGTACTCACCGCGGTAGAGGATGCAGTCATTAGGGCATGCATGTATCTTCTGCACCTCCAATCCTAGAGGGCATAGAACCTTCTTTGCTTCGTACGTACTGCCGGGCAATTCGTTATCCTTTGGAAGCTTCTTCATTATTTTCAGCAGCGAACTAAATCCCTTGTCAGATACACCATTGTCTGCCTTCCATTGCAGCAATTCCAGTGTGGTACCGAGCTTTCTGTTGTCATCTTCGCAATTTGGGTACAACCCTTTTTTGTGATCCTCTAACATGCGATCGAACTTCAACTTCTCCCTTTCACTTTCGCATTCTCTCTGTGCATCAACAATGACCCGGCGAAGATCATCATCGGGCACATCGTCTGGTTCCTCTTGATCTTCAGCTTCCCCCATTGCAGCATCACCGTATTCAGGGGGCGGGTAGTTGTCATCATCCTCTTCTTCTTCGTTGTCTTCCATCATAACCCCTCTTTCTCCGTGCTTGGTCCAAACATTATAGTGTGGCATAAAACCCTTCTCAAGCAGGTGGAAGTGAAGGGTTTTAGAGTTGGAGAAAGCCTTCGTATTCTCACAGACAGTACATGGACAATGCATAAAACCATTCTGCTTGTTTGCCTCAGCCGCTTCGAGAAAATTATGCAGGCCCTTAATATACTCGGAGGTGCGTCGGTCACCGTACATCCATTGCCGGTTCATCTGCGTGCGTTATATAGTTCTTACTATTGAACAACATATAACTCTCTAGAGCATCTAATTAAAACACACAAGTAAGAACTTTTTTCTTTTAGAAAGAAGATAAGAAGAAGAGGCTAACCACGGTGTTGCCGGCGCCGAGATGGGCGCGGGCGATCGACGGCGGTGAGGACGGGGACGGGACAGGACGGACCGCCAAACCTAGACAAATCTTGAGGAAAATGGAGCTTGGACAAGGAGCTTCGAGAGGAGAAAGCTTAAGTGTGGCTCGGGCATTTCATCGAACACCTCATGTGCATAGGAGGTGAGCTAGAGCACCACAAAAGCTCTCCCACGGCCGGGCAAAAAAACAGAGCAATGCATTGCTCTGCTCACGGGCGGGGGCTATATATAGGCCAACAATTGGTCCCGGTTCCAGCCACAAACCGGGACCAATGGTTGTGGGCCAGGAGCGAGGCGCATTGGTCCCGATTCGTGGCTGGAACCGGGACAAAAGGGGTCACCTTTAGTCCCGGTTCCATCCACAAACCGGGACCAATGGTTGTGGGCCAGGAGCGAGGCGCATTGGTCCCGGTTCGTGTCTAGAATCGGGACAAAAGGGGTCAGACGAACCGGGACCAATAGCCCACGAGGCCCGTCCGGCGCCCTGGCCTCACGAACCGGGACCGATGCCCCCATGGGTCCCGGTTCGTGAGTGAACCGGGACTAATGGGCTTCTCAGGGGTGGACCGATGCCCTGTTTTGTACTAGTGCTAGTATCTATGGCCTGCAACTTTATGATAGTATGTATCTAGAGGAGGGAGGCATGGCACATGGCATCCCAAGTTTGATTTGCTGCTGCTGCGAAACTGAAATTGTGCAAATGTGGGATCCCTTGTATGGCTGTTTGTTGGGTGTTGCCGGCCGGTTGTTTGCTTGGGTTCGAGCTGCTGGCAGTGGTAGGTACTATTTCTCTTGCAAGCTAAGCTCAACAGCTCTGCTCGAGTGACTGGTAGCCAAAACGCTGACAAATTACTATTTTTGTTTATCATTCGTATTCAGAGTCGCCCATTTGATCTGAGGAGGTGAGAAATGACCCTGTTTTATTCTTCCTATCAATTCATCCCGAGGAGTTTAATTAGGGACAACTTGGGTGAGTTCGTTGTGAATGAAGCCCATCAAGCCCAGCGTTGGTAGGTTGCTAGTTAAAGGTGATGGCAAGATACTACAGCAAGCAAGATTGTTCGTAGACAAGCGCCGTCGCGGCCGCCGCATGAGCAGCCTACAGAGGCCGCGGGCAGCGTCGAGAACTCCTGCAATCATGAGATCATGGAGATTTACCTTACCGCCGGTCGGTCCCATCGTTTTTCTATTTTTGCGAGAACGGTCCCATCGTTCTAAAGCTATTCATAGTGAGAGTAACTTAGCTAGTAACATAATAATACATCCTAAGACAAATTTGTTTATGTTTACCATCACATAGCGCTTTTCAAGGAAAGTTGAGTCTACAAGTTAATAAATACAACCATATATGATACTACTTGTATAACATTTTGCACTATAAAGGCACCTATGACTAGCCTAACTGCCGTACGCACTCACCACGGTAAAATTAACGAAATTTATGAGTACCTAACCTTAGTTACGAGCACATGAAAAATCGAACATTTTGGCAATTCTAGTGACACAAGGATGACAAATTAGTTGACATACACGGCAATTTTCTGTCAATAAATAAACTGAAGAACGAAGTTACCATGCTTGCCAACTAAAATTGCCATCCTCGCGTCAATAAACTTGCCATAAAAAACGTTCGATTTGACATGTGCTCGTACATGACGTTCGGGTGTTATCTAATTCCAAAATCTATACTTTACTAATAAAGGGATTAGTGCTTCTGCCCGTCCGTCACGGAAATTACCCCCAAAGTTGTAAAATATTACCCATCGATGCCACCTATAAGTGACAAAAAAAGAGTTTCGCACAGGGGAATCCCCCGCCTGGCCCGACCTATGCAGTAGGGACCTCTTATACGGCGCTCTGCGCGTTTGGAGAAGACGCGGCGCGCTCGTTTGGGCCGGCCCATGTGCGGGCGGCCTTTTTTTAAATTTCGTTTTTCATTTTTATTTTCCGTTTTTGTTTTTTTCTACTTTAAATAATTTGGGATTACAAAAAGTTCGGATATTTAAAAAAATGAGATTTTGAACTAAAATGTTCAATAAATCAAAAAATATTTGTGAATTCAAAATTGCTCGTGATTTTTAAAAAATGTTCGGGAAATCAAAAAATGTTCATGATTTTAAAAAAAAGTTCGGGTATTAAAAAATGTGAATTAAACGGAACAAAAAGTTTAATAATTCAAGAAATGTTCATGAATTTTGAAAAATGTTCTAAAAATTAAAAAACTTCTCGTGAATTACAAAATAGTTTATTTATTGATAAAATATTTGCTGATTCAAAAAAGGTTCATGCATTTAAAAAAATGTTCATTAAATCAAAAAAAGGTTCATGAATTTAAAAAAATTATTCCACCAATTTCCAAAACAATCTTCGTCGATTCTAGAAGTGTTTGCCGATTCAAAAGAAAATGCGTAAAAATATTCACAATTTAATAAAAATGTTTGCAAATAGTATAAATTGTTCATGAATTCAAAAAATGTTTATGATTTTTTAAAAAGGTCATAAATTTGTAAAAATGTTCACGAATTTGATGCAGCAAAATGAGAAAGGAATGATAGTGTATCTCGGTGATGCAGCAAAATGTGGTTTTAGTCATTTGAGATAATGATTGTTTTTAATCCTGTTGTAACGGGGCCTTTTGCTAGTTAATCAAAAGTAAAGTTTGACGAGGCGCCTCCATACCGCCCTAGCACGTCTGTCTAATCACTTTTGGATAGCGCTGCTATAGGCTTTGACAACGGCGACGAGACAAAGCGGGCATAAACATCATGGCTTCTTGTAACGGTCCTTGTGCTTGTACTAGAAGGTGGTTGGAGAGTGGAGAAAGGAATAATCGTCCTTGCAAAACCAGGAAATTTATGACAATTTGTATATGGAAAGAAAATGCTTTGCCTGGGCGGTCCTTCAAGGGGGGCACGGTCGCCACCGCCCTCCCCCTCTTTCGGTACGATAATCCTACATCTATGAAGGGCCTACAACCCCTAACGTAACTTTCCTAACTAATTAACTTGCTCCCCCCCCCCCCCCCACCCACCCCCCCCCCCCCCCCCCCCCCCCCCCACGAGGGTGGGCTGCTTTATCTTCCTAGCTCTAATCCTATTTGTTCACATTGCATATTACGAAAAACACGGAAGTAGTCTTACGTAGGTGTACGATTACTCCTTTCGGTACTAGCGTCGGCGTTGTTCGACGTGTGCATCTGCGAACAACGACGTGTGCATCTGCGAATGGACGATGTGGCTGCAGCGGCACATCCTTTGTCCACCACCCCTCCCTCCCCCAATGACGTGAATTGAATGATGTTGTGGCAGTGGCCGGATGCGGGGAGGCGAGGTCTTCAACCTGCTTTCGGCATCTGCAATGGAGCGGGCGGACCTTGGGCTCTCCCAATGCCAGGATCTGGCTAACGAAAAGATGCGAGCTGGTAGAGAGAGATGCTTTTGACAACAAGTAGTATGCGGATTTTCCGGATGGGAATCCATGATTTCGCCTCCGATTTGGATGGTTAGTGAAGATATTGTTGCAGTACAAGTCCAATTTGGATGACCTCTGGTTTTTTATTACCATGTTTCATTATAAACCGATTTGTTCGGTATCATCGATGCTCGATTGTCGGATTATAAAGAGATTATAAATGACATATGGTTTTGTGAATTAATGGATGTGGAGGATGAGGTTATCCTCCTTTTCATCAGAAATAAAGAGACAATTCGTATACTTTTTTCCATAGCCTCTGTTTTCAAGTGGTGTACTTTGGCAGTGTAATCACACCAGAGGATTTGGTTCACCGACTTCAAATCGCTTCTTTATGGCAACCTTGACGAAATGTTGTTAGTACTGGACGTGCATGCAGAGCTCGTTAAGTAACCATGTCAGTGTCATTCCGGCAACGAGCGGCCGCTTTATTAGCTGCCAACAACAGAGCATCCAAGGCACAATGGCGTCGTGTTAGTAGCCAGCGAGCCAGCTAGGAGACGACAAGCCCACCGCACCGCGGCGCCCACCCACCAAGCGAGCAGAGCAGACTACACGCGCGAGAGCGGTGGAGCAAAACGACGACGACAATGGCGCGGATCGACGGCGGCGCGCTGGCGTTCTCTGTCCTCCACGACCTGCTGGGCGCGGCGGCGTTCCTCGCGGCCCGCCCGCTGCACGCCGCCTACGCGCTCTTCTTCTACCGCAGCCTCCTCGCGCTCGCCGCCTTCTTCTGCCCGCTGCTCCTCTCCACTTCGCTCCTCCTCGTCCTGCTCCTCACCGCCGCCCCGTACCTCGCGCCGGGGTGGGCGGGGGCGGGGTGTCTCGGGAGCACCTGCGGCATCGCCGTCGCCGCGCTCTGTGCGGTGCTGCGGCCGGACGGCGGGCTCGGGCTTGTCGGGCAGCTCTGCTCCTTCGTGCTCGGCCCGGCCGGCGTCGGCGAGATCGTGTTCGTGGGTGAGGTGTGTGATGTTGGTGGTGGTTCTTGCTTTCTTTTCGAAGAGAAGAGCTTGCTGTATGCTTATGCTACCCAAGAGCTGGAGGTTGAGCTGCCATTGCAGAGTCTCTCTGGAGAAAAGATCTGCTTACTGAGCAATGGGGAATTTTATGAAGAAGATATCTTCAACTTCAAGGATGAAATTCAGGAGAAAAATGTGGTCTCTGATGATCTCAAAGCGCCTCCAGACTCTTTATCTTCTTCAGAGCATTGCTTTCCGGTTCCAGGTGAGACATTCATGCCAGAAATGGAAGAGCAAGAGAAATGTATGAACAAGGTACAGAGTGTAAGCGTGTCAGTCAGAAAGGGATTCAGTAGTGATGCGGTTGAGGAAAAGAGATTGGAGTGTGATCATGTTCCTGTGTCAGCAATGGAGACGAAGAAACCTGAGCGGGTCAGCAAGCCACATTCTTCGATTTCTCAGCGAATAAGGCAATGGGAATCTGGCAATCTGAGGGGAGTTCTTGATGAAATCGAGGGCAATCCGGTGGAAATAATCTGTTTGGAGAAGGAAATCATGCAGTTGGAGACTGAATCTTACAACAAAAAACAGAGTGAAGACCACCTTGCTCAAGAAAATGATTTTGCTGGAGAATCCATAGATGTCAAGGAAGAATTGGTGCAGTCAAAGGTGGCAGAAGAATTCAGCATGGACCTGCAAGCTCAAGAAAGCGCCTCCATCGCCCGGCGCGTGCACACGAGGACCTCGTCGGAGAACCTCGCCGGCGCCGGCGAGGGGTCGCCGCCTAAGGGCAAGGAGTGGAAGAAGACGCTGGCGTGCAAGCTGTACGAGGAGCGGATCCAGCTCAAGCTCTGCCGCGGCCGCGCCGTGGTCGGGGCGTGCGCAGACGAGATGGACATGCTCTGGGAGGCCTACGAGACCGGGGGCGGCAGCAGCAACGCCGTCGCCGCCAGCGATACAAAGCTCCGAGGCGGCAGCAGCAAGGCGAAAGAAGAATCTGTTGACGAGGAGGAGGAGGAAGACGGCGACGACTACGACGAAGGGCCGGTGCGGCAGCTGTGCTGCCTCCAGGCGCTCAAGTTCTCGACGAGGAAGATGAACCTCGGAGGCGGCAAGCCGAGCCTGGCCAAGATCTCCAGGGTGCTCAAGAGGATGACCGCGCTGTCCAGGGTCGGATCGCGGCGTAAATGATGAAGATCGGCAGTGGTCATCGATGCATGGACGACTTCCTTGAATGAATCTAGAGCTGTGGTGGCAAGAACCGTTCAGTGTATCAGTGTCTCAGTTTGTGTATATGGATCGGCAGTGGCCATGGATATTGGATGGTATATATACGGGTCTGTTTGGTTTGTGCTCTCAAGTCTCAACTCGCCATACCAAAATGTTCATGCCAAAGACTTTGTCTCTTGTTTGGTTTCTTGCCAAATACATTTCATACTCCTCCAGGACTTTTTCCATTGTAAATGAGTACGGAGCAATCAACCAATTCCGGCGAAATAGAAGATCCACGCGACCAAATTTTCCTGCTCTTCAGACTTTCTCTGTTCTTCCATATAAACCCTGGACCATCTCAAATTGCAATGATTCAACAGCAGCAAAAAATGGCATGACAGAAAAAGTGGGGCATCAGGGACCAAACCTCTGTTCATCCTCCCTATCTTACCCCAAAAATCCAAGGCTTTCTTTTTCAAGATGAACAGCCAGGCGACCTCCTCGACTCCATTACTTAGATAGAACAAACCAAAGCCTGGACATCCCTAATCTATCTCCAGAACTTAACTCCCCCAAAAATCCGGTTTTGGGGGCTGCATTCTGAAAGTTTCCCAAAACATAACTCTCAATAAATTTAATTTGCTATTTCTCTCATAATATACCACTAGAAGAGTTGGACGCGCTTTGCTGCGCCGTTGGTGTTGTAGGGTTTTCATACAAAATTTACTTCCTCTATTTCAAAATATAAGGTGTAGAAGTTTTTGAAAAGTGAAACCTCTTTAAATTTGACGAAATTTGTAGATAATTATATCGATATCCTTAATATCAAATCGGTATCATTAGATTCATTGTTGAGGAAATCGTTAATTGGTAGCTGCTCGGTTGGCTGCCGAGTAGGGGATTAATAGGCTAATCGGCAAGTTAATCCATTAATCGGATGATTTATCAGTTTATTGGCTACTCGGTGACCCTGCGAGCAGGGACTAATCGGCACGTTAACTGGTTAATCAGATGAATTCTTGAATAGGGATTAGATTCATGAAATGAATTTTCATATTTGATTTATTTAGTACTGTGGACGCTGATATTTTTGGCTCTAAACTTGGTCAAGGCAAAAGTATTTTGACTTATCAAAGAACTAATACACCTTATATTTTGTAACTAAGGGAATATTTGGTTTGGCGAGTGGGGAGATGATGGAGTGTGTTTTCTTTTATCTGTATAATGCGGTGTTTTGGTGAGCCTTTCGTGGTGTGATTCTGTGTCATCTGCTAATCAACCCATATTTATGTGGGCAAATTTTCTGCGTCGGTGACTGCATGTACTATATTGGTGCTATAGGATCACATGTTGGTGCTTCTTTTTTCTAGGTGGTGAGAGGGCGCGTGGTATTGATATGTAGTTATAGGCCCATTGTTGCCGATTGATTTGAAAAAACATTGACCCGGTCAAAATGCGAACCAAATCCAAAATTGCATACCTCAATCGAATGGGAGAGCTTCAAAATTAGGGAGCATAGTGAATTAAAAGAATTGAATGAGAGAGCTACTTGAGAAATTGTTGACCAAGTCTAATCGGGTTAACCAATTTTAAATTGGAGACCTCAATTGATTGCGAGGCCTTAAAAATTAGGGAGCATAGCGAGCTTCAAAATTAGAGAGCATGATGAATTAAAAGAATTGAATGAGAGAGCAACTTGAAAAATTGTTGACCAAGTTAAATCGGGTTAACCAGTTTTAAATTGGAGACCTCAATTGATTGTGTGGCCTTAAAAATTAGGGAGCATAGTGAGCTTGAAAATTAGAGAGCTACTTAGGAAAGTGTTGACCAGGTCAAAATCGGGTATTGATTGTGAGGCCTAAAAATTAGGGAGCATAGTGTAATATATACCATGTGCAAACCTCATTCCGACTTATTTGAACAGGTAGAAAATAAAACCTTGATGTTACGAATGCATACATTCGAGCAACATTTCAAATATCAGCTCACTAATTCAAATTGAAACACTCATAGTTCATGAATGGTACCGAAATTAACAACACAATTCATAAAGCATAGTTCTTTCCTGGGTATATTGATCTTGGCAAGGATGGATGTGGTTTGGGCGCTCCCAAGATTTCTACACGAGCGCACTGCAAATATTCATTTGCCATAGTTGCATCTACATAATCGTTTGTAAAATGCGTGAAGCAGTGACCAAGCTAAGCTGTTGCGGAATATTGAAGCTCTTCTAGTTCATTCTGTGGGTTTCAAATTAAGCATGTCCGGGCAATAATTGGTGCTTCAACAGATGCATGCACAACTCAAATCTAGATATTCATCCTCAACCTCTATGTACATAAACTTTAGGATGAACATTGCGGATTTTGGTTTATGTTTATTCTTTTGTAACATAAATAAATGTAATGATTTCTTGTTTGAACTCTCGTTCCCTCGAGTAAACATACATGGTACATGCTTCGCTTAGTAATTTTCAATAGGAACATAACAATAAGTTAATTGTGCTGGTTTGTGATTAGACTGAAAATCCATGAGATGTGTTAGTTTAAGGTTCCTTGTCAGCCAGGCCATGAAGTGTGATGCTTGTGGAAATTTTGTGCACACATGTGATGTGTAATGTTCTCCACTCTCCCCGCTCACTCCTAACAAGAATCCGAGAGAGTGGTTCCCTTTCCTTACCCTTCTTATAATCCGCAAATAAAGAGGTTGTGTTTTATGAAGTCACAAACCCATGGTTAGACTATCCTACACATTGACTGTTAAGTGTCCAAACAATCATTGACTCCTATGCTCTATGGTGTACTATGGAATAGGTGCATTGATTTAGTTGCTTTACTCACAGGGTATTTGTGGAGCATAGAGCAATGTAGTAGAGGCATAAATATACTTCAGAACACTACTGCCTTGTTAAATAGTTGGACAAACATGTCTTTGAGGGTGAGCCAGGAAGATAGAAAATAGAGGGTCTACAATTAGACAAGTGCAACCACGAGAGCAGAGGAAAGCATAAAAAGTTACTTCTAAAATTAGAGGCTGAGGTTTTATTCTATCCTCTTATTTTCTTGAACAGTTTCCTTGGCGGAAGAAAAATAGACAACTTCATGGTTTAATTGAACTTTTTGGCTTCCATGATTTCTTGGTCCATTGAATAAAAGGCAGTTTCAACTTTCAAGGTTCAGTTGGTCTTCCTCTTTTTACAATATGAAACGTAAGTACTAGATGTTTTTTATTCATTGACATGTATGAAATCTTGCATATTCTATTCCTAGATCAATAACTTGAGTTATTAGCTACTCCGCCCATTCCAAAAAACTTGTCGTTGTTTTAGTTCGAATTTGAACTAAAGAATTATGGAATAGTGGAAGTAATTTTTTGATATGTTCTTTCCTCATATTTTAATTAACCTATCTGAAAGTGTGTTTGAATTTACGGAAGATAACCCCAAATTTTCGTACATTAAGGAATGCGTCGAAGCAACGAACATGTCGAGGTATAAAGTAATTGTAGAAAAATATATGGAATATCTTTTTTGTCAAAACTTTGCCTGATTTGGTGATCAGGTGAACATGATCCATTGTTGGCTTTAGTTTAGGCAGACTGCTAACTATTGGGTACTAGATCAAGAAATAGTAAAATTGGACTAATGCATTATGTTTGTAATGTATGCACTTGGCAATGTGAAAGTGGTATTCACACATAGTTTTATTTTTGTAATGTATGCACTTGGCAGTGAGAAAGTGGTATTCACACATAGTTTTGGCATGATAAAGTAACTCGAGCAATCTTCACTATCAAACATACTTAAAAATTATCTGAAGCTAGTTAACATTTTTCCCTATTGAAATTCTAGTTACAGTTTGTTGTAGGTGTGCTTCAATGCACACACGATTTCTTGAAAATTCTGATGGTGTACCACATGATCGTTTTGTGTGCTAATATATATGCGAACTAATATTTCTGAACCTCTACAGTTTTGAACAATGTGTCCATTGACATCAGTTGCATATATGGTACAATGATGATATTGCTGCCAACTATAGTACAAGGCTAGATGTAGTAGATATTTGTTTGTTACACAGTTGCTCACTCTGCTCTTGATTTTGTTAGATGAGTCAATTCTCTATTTTAAAAGCACTGATATAGACGGCTCAACAATCCTAGGTTTCTCTCAAGGCTAATTATCAGTTTGTCTCAACATTGATATTTAGCTGAGTGGCTGCCTTCTTGAATGTCTAACTGGTTAAAAGTAGTAGTTTGAATGATCTGATCTTAATTGAGATCACATAGATACAATTTTCTTTCCATATTGGAGCCCTTCTAATGGTTGAAATGAGCTTAGAGTTGGATCGAAGCTTGTTATTTAACCCTAAACGGGCTTATTTTCTGAACATACCCTATGGAGTTGGGTGCCGCTATGTATCGCTTCTAGCAAGCACTAACTTGGCATCGCCTACACACATTTGTCGCTCACCCTTGTGTTGGGCCAACCCACTTTCGAAGCTCGCCCATGAATGTTCAACCTATGCCGTTGGTTTTTTATTTACGTATCCTAACGTATTGTTATCTTTTTTTACATCATTTTAGAATATATTTAAAAATGATTGTATTGAAAAAATGTTCACAAAGTTGGAAAAATGTTCGTAAAATTTGAACATTTTCACAAATTTTAAATTTTTTGCGACTTTAGAATGTCCACGAATTCAAAAAGTATTTGTGACTTCGAAAAATGTTCACGGATTCGAAAAATGTTCGTGAACTTGAAGAATCCTCAAGAATTTTAAAATATGTTTCCGAATTCAGAAAATGTTCATAAATTTAATATATTTTTCATGAATTCAAATAATTCTCACATGACTACAAGAAGAGAAATATATGATTTAAGACATGAGTGAGTGAAAATGGTGCATTGGGGAGGGAGACAAGAAAGGGCAACGTACAATTCAATACACACAAGGCCATAAAATTGGCAACATATAACCGTAAATATCAAACCAAGTAAACCAACCACATGCAACCGCAATCAATAACAAATGTATTGACAAACATCCCCTCGATCCAAGCCTAAATTGCATATATTAACAACATTGCCATTCGCAAGGCCATAGTGCATCAGTGATAATGCGGCTGCATCAACTGTCAAGTTCATCATAGAAAATATAGCAGCTACTGAGAAATTGTAATAACAAAATCAAGTGAACTGCAGACAACTGATGCTTTACTGAATGCTAGACCGTAGATGGATCCTTTATATGCAGAGTTAAGCAACCCATTCTGCCGTTGGATGCTAATTATTGTATGCATTGAGGCTTAGAGATGATGGTCAAGTTAATCCCCACATCATTAAGACATGGCAAAATCAAATGGTACCAGTGAGAGCACATGGACAACAGTGACAGGGGGCACGAGCATAGGAGCGAGAGGAACATACACGAGGGCGAAGAGGAACAGCCTGAGGCGGTTGTGGTGGGAGACAGACTCAAAGGGAAACGGCGGGACCCGCAGCAGATCTGCACGAGGTGGCATACCGCCATCTTGTGTAACGCCAGCTCTAGCAGTGCCCCCACGTCTGCAGATCCTGCGTCCATGACCTACACCCTTGCCTCCCATGCCGTTTCCAGACCCCGCACTGCTACCAACCCCCAAGAAGACATTCATTGTGCCGTCGGCATCAACGACAACTTCGCCAGAGGCGAGGGTTTTGATTTTTTTTGCCGGGAACAGGCAGGGGGGCGAGTGGAGTAGAATCCATTCCTCCTCACTCGCCCACTCCACGCGAAGGAGAAACCACTCGGGTGAGGACGGGGAAATGTGCCGCGGGCGGCAACTGAGCGCGTCGAAGGGGGATTCATTTTGCACAGATGGAGAAGGTGGTGAATGGATTCTGTATTGTGAGTTTCCCTCTTCAGTCGTTCCTGTTTGTCTTCTACAGTTATAATTGGCCGTCCCCGTTTTCGTGATAGCTTGTTTATGTGCCATGCAATTGTTCATGTTTATAACTTGGGTTAAATTCTGTGAAATCATCATAGTCAAGTTATTTGTAATAAATCAAATGACACCAAGCATATGAGTAACTCTGAAGCCCAAGCACTGTACATGTCCATTTCCTTGAACACACGCCCAAATAGTTTTTTAATTAAAGGAAGATATTAAGAGGGCACTGAGTATACAAAAAAAGCCCAATTAAAACAGAAAAAACATAAGTTATCCAAACAAACAGTGAAAGGAACAAAGCAATAGAACTAAAACACAAGCAAAACCAAAAAACTAAAATTGAAGTGATGAAGATGTCTATTGTCACTCCTTTCGCAACAGTTTTGTAGATCATAAGGGAGAGGAAGGAGCACCTAAGAACAATAGGCATGGGAGGCATCGGGAAAATTCTGAAACAAATTTTGGACCCTAGTTGTAGTGGGATACACTAGTTTAGGCATTCCTCCATGTTCCCATGCCCAATGCTCTTAGATGCTCATTTTCTTCCTCTTCCCGACTTTCCTTCACATCCCCATGATCTAAACCTAAATGTGCACATTTGTTTTGATAATTTCTCAAGAAAATAGGGAAAGGAAGGAATACCTAAGAACAATAGGCATGGGAGGAATTAGGAAAACACAAAATAATTTTGGTCCCTAAATTTAGAGGCCAAGAAGTATAGGCTTTGTGACGCCCCGACTCGACCGTGCACTAATCATACACGCAAATGCGCACGATCAAGCCCAGGGACTCACGGGAAGATATCACAACACAACTCTAGACACAAAATAAAACAATACAAGCTTTATATTACAAGCCAGGGGCCTCGAGGGCTCGAATACAAAAGCTCGAGAACAAGCGTTAGCGGAAGCAACAACAGTATCTGGGTACAGACACAAAGTTAAACAAGGGTGCCTTAAGAAGGCCGAGCAAAACAAAGACATCTAGATCGAAAAGGCGCAGGCCTCCTGCCTGGGAGCCTCCTATCTACTCCTGGTCGTCGGCCTCCACGTAGAAGTAGGGTTCACCGGAGGGGGTAGTAGTAGTCGTTGACTGGGGCAGCTGACTCCGGGGCTCCGTCATCTGGTCACAGCAATCGGGTAAGGGGAAAAAGGGAAGCAAAGCAACCGTGAGTACTCATCCAAAGTACTTGCAAGACTTACATCAGATCTATTCTATTTATGCATCGGTATCAAATGAAAGGGGTTGCATTTGTGGACTAGACTGCAGAAATGCCAGAATAGAGGGAAAGGCCTAGACTATCGAAGACTAGCTTCTTCAGCGTCTTGCAACATTAGAAGAGTGCAGATTAGCAGCATATAATAAAGCAACAATTATGTAGTAGCAAAGCCCAGAGATCCTTCCTCGACTCCCTGCGAGAAAGCGAACCCGGAGCTTACATATTAATTAACATATATCCAGTTCAAGTTGTAGTAGATCGGGATACAACACTGAGCGTCCTGTTACCGTGGACACGGCTATTCGAATAGATAACTTCCCTGCAGGGGTGCACTACTGTTACCCAACACGCTCGATTAACTCTGTCCGGACACACTTTTCCGGGTCATGCCCGACCTCGGCTGATCGACACGACGTAGTCCTACCTAGGCTCAGTAGAGAGGTCCCCGCCGGTCAACATCCTAAGTGCTCAGGGGTCTTGGGCCCATCGCCCTTTGCACTCCGGGTCGTTGCGTGCCGGGCGAATCCAGGCACCACCCCTGTCCTGGATGGCGCCGGCCCAGCCGTGCCGCAATGCTGAACTGGACATTTGACAGAGCTTTCGGTTGATACATACGGCGCCGAGGGCCCCATTAAACCATTATCCCACGTGGTGGTAGTGCGTATAGGCCAGTGGCCAACTCAGATCAAATACCCAAATCCGTTAGTGAATTATTAGGAGCTCGCGATGACGATCAGTACTCCTGTCGCCGCGTCTCGAGGAAGTGCAACAAGGGTCAGGCCCATCCCTCTCTAGGGCGGTCTCTGCCTGCCCGGCCGCGCCTCGTAATTATCTTGCGGGTACCCTCCAGGTCAACCCGACTATCAAGAGACTGTCGGGAACTCAGGTCCACCTCAACCGGGGTGGTACCGCCTGTCCCTTTAGTCCCGCAGTAACAGTACATGGGGGGCAACAGTTAAAGGTAACCGTGTGTCCGTAACATCAAGAGGGTAATCCGAGGAATCACCCTCGATGGATTCCCACTCGATGCCACCGTCAAGGTGAACCCGGAGGAATCACCCTCGATGGACTCACACTTGAGGGGTTGCACGACAGAGGCTTCGTCGGAGGTGGTGAAAGTGGAATCACCCTCGGTAACCCACAGCCGACTAGCTACGCTACAGAGATATCATCAGGAGTGAGGTAGGAGGTATCACCCTTGGCACTTGATAGTAGCTCTGTAGAGTCGTACAACTAAGGGGGTGTGCGGTGCGGTGTTCGGTCTCTGCACATCGATCACATTGATCAAGTCACCGGTGGTAAAGCATGGCAACAAGGACAAGGGTGTGGGGCCATTAATGGATCGCTAACCAGCCTAAACTAAGCATATAGGACAACAGGTAAAGTATCAACAGCAGGTTACAACATCAGGCCATGCATCAGAATAGGAGCAATCAATTACAGTAGCAAAATCTAATGCAAGCACGGTAAAGAAAGAATGGGCGATATAGGAATGATCAAGGGGGGTTTGCTTGCCTGGAAGCTCTGCTGAAAAGGAATAAGGGTCGTCGGTGACGTAGTCGTACACAGGGGCTTCGGCAGCAATCGCAGGGTCTACCGGAGAGAAGAGAGGGAAGAAACAGTAAATATAAAGCACATAGATGCACAACATGCCGGTAGGTTATGCTAGGGGTGTTCTAATGCAGTACTAAGTATTTTACTCGGAGCGGGAAAATATCCGGGAATATTTTCCCAGCACCGGACACTATTCATTTAGCGGTTTCGGTAGCAAATGTTCAACGTTCGGTATGTTAAGGGCATGTGACAGGTAGGTGGATGACATATTCGGATTTGTCATATTTTTCTGATCATTTTTCATATATAAATTATTTTCATCCGAGTTACAGTTTATTTTCTATGATTTTTCAAAGTTTTAATCATTTTCTGGAATTTCTGGAATTAATATTAATTCGAAATTAAATAGGAAATTGCTATGGGTACACAGAGAGTGTACCCACAGAGGTGCATGTGTGGCTGACAGTGGGCCCAGTTGACCCAGTCAAAGTTTGACTGGTCAACGGCTACTGTTCACGAGGCCCACCTGTCAGTGCCCCATTTTTTTATTTTTATTTTTTTAATTTTTTTTCTTAATCCTTTTCTTTTCTCTTTTTTTTTATCTGGGCCGGCCCCACTGGACAGTGGCCCAGGCAGCCATCCGTGCGGCTGGGCAAGCACGGCTGCACAGGGCGCCGACGGCCACAGCAGGCGCGCACCGCGCGAGGGTGCAGCAGCAGGGGGCGGCGAGGGCGAGCAGCGGGCGAGGCCAGGCGCCGGTGGACGCGCGTGGAGGCGAGGCCGTGTGCGTGAGGGCGCACAGGTAGGGGCTCGGCGACGCGAGCAGAGGTGCGGCGAGCGGGGGCGAAGGCAGGCGCGGGCCGGGGTTGCCGCGCGCGGGCGCGGGCGCGAGCCTCGCGGCTGGTTCGTGGCCAGAGCGCAGGGCAGAGGGCGTGTGGGCGCGGGCTACCGTGGTGACTGCGGGAGACGGGGAGCTCCGGCGCGGCGTCTAGCGTCAAGGAAGAGAGCGGGGAAGGAGGGGAATCGGCCGAGGGCCTCACAGAGATACCCGATGACGAGCTCGGGAGGTCGGGGAGGCACCGGTGGTGGAGATCGACGGCGATGGTGCCGTGGCCATGGTCGGAGAAGACGGGACGATGGCGGCTGTTCGGTGCGGCTCCGCTCGAACGGGTGCGCGCAATCGAGGGAGTCGAGGATGCTACAGCGCCTGGACGTACTCCTGGGCGCCGGGGATGCCCCGGAGCACGGCAACGACGACGCGGCGGCGACGGCTCCGTCGGGCGCGCGCGTTTGTGACGAGAGCGAGGAGAGGGAGAAGAGAACGAGGGTTAGGGTTCGTCCTACGGGGTCGGGGATCTTCTTATCCATCTCCTGGCGCTCCTGTAGCGCCTCGGTGGTGAGCATCGAGCCGTGGTGGCCGCGGATGCGCGCCACGGCATGCTACTGCCTCCTCCTGTGTACATAGGTAGGAGAAAAGGCCCGTGGTGGGCTGGGCCATGCTACTGTAGCAGCAGGCCGAAGTGCACAGTGTAGTTTTAGTATTTTTCCTTTTTCTTTTTTCAGGATTATTCTTTCCCCACTGTTTTGCATTTAGTTTAGTTAGCAAATGAATTTTGTTTAATTTGAAACTTGGCACTTAAATACTATGTAATATACTAGGGCTGCACAAAAAGTTTCAGGGCATTTGCAATTACTTAAATATTTTTAGAAATTGGAAAGGTCAAGTATTTTGCTGCTGGTCCACTGTTTTGGTTGCTAAGGTAAATTTTGGAAATTCAAATAATGTTGGTTTTATTTTTACAATAGCTTTGGGAATTTTTGCAATATTATGAACATTTTTGTTTTGCTGTTTGGATAATTATTATTTTGACTTTATTTTAAATTTGAATTTGAAGTTGGATTATTCTCTAAATGCAATTTATTTAGGATGATCATGATGACATGGCTAATTAATTAGCTTAATGATATGGTAGAGATCTGGGGATGTTACAGGCTTTCCTCCATGTTCCCATGCCCACCGCTCTGAGATACTCATGGCTTCCTTTTCCCTACTCACTCTCAAGGCCTCATGATCTAATCTTTACATACGTAAATTTATTAAGCTTTCAGCATGACCTCACCTTGTGAGGTAAAAGGAAGGGGAAGGAGAACCTAAGAACAATAGGAATGGGAGGCATGGGGAAACACTGAGACAAATATCCACCTCTGGATACAGAGGTGCAGACAGATAGCTCGGGGTTTCCTCCGTGTTCCCATTCTAACCGCTCTTAGACTATTTTTTCATCTGCCTAGCTCACCTTGAAGATAGTACGATTCTAAAATATCTAGAGAAAAAAGCTTGAACTTGTGAGATATATATGTGCATCTTAGGAAGTGCTCTAGACTATAAACTGTGTTGAATCTTCTGAGCGGAATGCTGAAATCAATGAAACACACACATATCTGCATGGTGCATCATAGTCTATTAGTGAATGACTGTGGGCCATGGAACATCTATTGCTAATATGGGCATGTGGAGGGAGGATACAAGGGATCTTTTTCTCATGCACAACTAAAGAAAAAAAGGTTTGTCCTTGACCCTGAACTTGCATTTACACGAAGTGGAAAGGTAATAAACCATACAGTCCTTCCGTATATTTTATGAGAGCAATGTGAATGAAGAGAGAATAGTCCATGTGATGGAATATCACAATATCCAAGCAAATAAATATCAGAATAAAAGACCATTGTGACAGTAAAGAAAAGAGACCATTATGGAATGCCTTGAACTAAACATATTGTATCAAATGTTTGTTGATGGATTGCATGAGCTTTCTTTTCATCTGACAACTTCCTGGATGCATTGATCCGTTGAGCAACATCTGATGTTGACTTCTGATACGACATTCTTTTCTTAAACTGCTGACACTATATCTTTAAGTAATAAGATAACACTAATGCATTTTTATGCAATATATGCACTTAGTATTGACAATGATCAAAGTGTTATTGTTCTATAGTTTTCCGCATACGTTGGAGTTCCTCAATAGATCTTTACTGTGAAATATACCTCACAGTAATTCTAAGCTTGGTAAAAATTGATATCTTGCATTCTTATTGCGGTTCACTCGGTATGTGCACTCACATTGTACAAGATTTCTCCTATATTGTGGTACCGACACTACTTGATATTATTGCGCTAATAACTGGACATTTATCACGCACCTTTACAATTCGGAATCATGCATTTAGCCCGACATGAATATGTCACAGATGATAATTTGGTGCCAACTGTATTATATACCTACATGTGATATCTGGTTTTAGAGGAGGCCCAATCTTCTCTTTTAGAGAATACGCAAATTTCAATAGATGGAACAATTTAGCAATGCAGTCAGTAGGCTCCACGTTCACATGGTAATAGGCTAGGAAAGATAATACAAAAAGAGCACATACCTACTGACTGCCAACCAAAGATTCCAAGGCAACTCTACATCTGACATGGAAAGAATTATAGGGTGTTCTCAACTCTTAAGACCAATTGTCAGTTTGTCACAAGATTGATATATTAGTTGCCTGATAGTTTACCTTCTTAAATGGTTGATAGTGATGTTGCTCAATACTCAAAAGTAGTAGGACCATGAACTATTGATATTAATTGAGGCCACATTATATTATCATTGTATTTCTCCAAAGGGGGTTGAGTTTAGAGCCGGAACAAGTTAGTTTCAGGCAACTAAAGACCTCATCACTCATCTCGGTAGCTTCCCTAGAGTAACTTTTGAGAACATGCTAGCTCATTTCTAAGAAATTGTCTGAGATTTTTTTTGATGTTGACAAAGAATTAATTCATCAGGATTCAACCTCTAAGTTACTCTAGTTATCCTAAATATTGCAATTCTTACATGTTCATATTATGTTTTAATAGATACGAGGGAAGTCCTAGGAAGGTGTGTGATGCAGCTCTTCAGCCGCGGCAATTACACTTATGCTCTAAATTCCAAAAACCGCGTAGCCGCTTGTGGTTTCATTAGGATATATTTCGCATCATGATCTTTCATTATTATGAAAACATCATCCTCATTGGAGGATCTAACGCATGCTCAACCATTGTGTCTTCAGTGGAGCTAGGCTTGACAGACTCCATTTTAAATTTCAATGGAGCAGTTGAAAAGTATCAGTTTGAATAATCTGATCTTAATTGAGATCACATAGATGCAATTTTCTTTCCATATTGGAGCCCTTCTAATGGTTGAAATGAGCTTAGAGTTGGAGTGAAGCTTGTTATTTAACCCTTCACGAGCTTATTTTCTGAACATTCCCTATGGACTTGTGTGACGCCCCTGCTCGACCGTGCACTAATCATACACGCAAACGTGCACGCTCGAGAACAGAGACGCACGGGAAGATATCACAACACAACTCTAAACTCAAATTTAAACATAAATCTTCATATTACAAACCAGGGGTCACGAGGACCCGAATACATAAGTCATACACACAATAATATCTGGGTACAGACATAGTTAGTCAAGTTTGCCTTAAGAAGGCTAGCACAAACAACGACACTAATCGAAAAGGCGAAGGCCTCCTGCCTAGGGCCTCCGAACTACTCCTGGTCGGCTGGCTCAACCCAATAGTACGTGCCTCCGGGGCTCTCCTGGTAGTAGTCTCCTGCAGTGGCGTCTGGCTCCGGAACTCCATCGACTGATTTCATCAAAGCGGGTATGGGGAAAAAGATAGCAAAGCAACCGTGAGTACTCATCCAAAGTACTCGCAAGACTGACATCAGAACTATACTAATATGCATCTGTATCAAAGGAATGGGGCTATATCTTTGGACTGAACTGCAGAATGCCAGAATAGAGGGGGAGAAGGCCTAGCCTATCGAAGACTAGCATCTTGAAGCAATTCTTGCAGCAATAGAAGAGAGTAGAGCAAGATAATTCATAATCAAACATATTTAGTATTGCCCTGAGATCCTTCCTCGACTACCCTGTGAGAAAGTGATCCCGAGAGCAGTAGTACCAGTTTATCATTGTATCAGTATCCATTTGTAGTTGTAACAGATCAAGATACAACTCTGAGCGTCCTGTTACCGTGGACACGGCTATTCGAATAGATAACTTCCCTGCAGGGGTGCACTACTGTTACCCAACACGCTCGATCACATCTGGCCGGACACACTTGCTGGGTAATACCCGGCCTCGGGTGATCGACACGACGCAGTCCTACCTAGGCTCAGCAGAGAGGTCAACACGCCGGTCTAAATTCTAAGCGCAAAGGGGTCTTGGGCCATCGCCCTCTGCACTCCTGCACGTTACGTGGCTGGTCGGGGCCCAGGCGCGACACTGAATACGCCAGTGACGTAACCAGCCCACCCCAACGATCAGCCCGCATCTCTGAGCTGCGACGTCTGAAGAGCTTTCAGCTGATACTACGACATAAAGGGTCCCATAACCATTATCCCACGTGGTGGTAGTGCGTATAGGGCCAACGACCCACTCAGATCAAATACCCAAATCCGTTAGGTGTATTTAGTAACTCGCAGAGACGTACAGGATTCCTGTCGCTCCGACTTGGTAATACATGACGCGCGGGTGCTCTTGGAGCCGACCCATCTTTAATGATATTCTCTCGCGGGCACCCTTGGGGCCAGCCCAACTTTAACAGTTTAAAGTAGTGCAATATGTAAACATTTCCGTGATCCTCACCCAGAGTGATCACTGCCCGATAACAAGCATGGCATACAGACAAGGGTGCAGGGCCACAGATGGATCAACAGCATAGCTAACTAGGCATCATAGGATAGCAGGTAATGTATCAGTAGTAGGCGACAAAATCAGGCTATGCATCAGAATAGGAGCTATCGGAGCAACAACAGAAGCAATACTAATGGAAGCATAAGAGAGAAGGAATGAGCGATATCTGGATGATCAAGGGGGTTTTGCTTGCCTGGAAGCTCTGCTGAAGGGGGCTGTCGGCGACGTCGTCGTACACTGCAGTGTCGTCGGCAGTCTCGGGGGCTATCGGGAGAGAAGGAGGGGGAAGAAACAATAAATACACGGCAATAATGCAACAGCGATGCATGACATGCCTAAATGTTATGCAGAGGTGATATAATGCCTATCTAAATGTTTTAGATAATTTAGAAATTTATCAGGAATTATTTTATTAAGGCTATGCACTATTCATCTATCGAATACGGGCAAAAAGTCCCATGTTCTGTATGTTAGAGGGGTGTGGCAGGTATGTGGGTGGCATATTCGGATTCTACATATTTTTCTGATCGTTTTTCATATATAAATTATTTTCATCCGAGTTACGGTTTATTTTATATGATTTGTCCAAGTTTTATTGAATTTCTAGAATTACTGTATTTAATTTAATTCGAAAATTATTTAAATATTAAATTGCTACGGGTACCCAGCTGAGTGCACACAGGAATGCACCCAGAGGCTGACAGTGGGGCCAGTTGACCAGGTCAACTGCCCAGTCAGCACCGAGTCAGCAGTGGCTGACAGGTGGGGCCACTGCTGAGTCAGCATGCTGACTCAGCGAGTCTTATCCAAAGGAACAGTGCGGTGGGCCCCACGTGTCATACACAGTAGCCTAACCAGTGTTAGTTTTAGTTAATCTGAGTTTAGTTAGAGGTGGGCCCCACTGTCAGTGTAACTAACCTAGGCTAATTAATCTAACCCTAACACTAATCAGGCTGGGCCCACCTGTCATTGAGACACGTCTGGTTCAACAGGCCGGCGCGCGCCGGTGGCCTCCGGCGACCACCCGACGCGGCGGCGACCCGCCGGAATCCCGCCGCAGTTGCCCAAACGGGGCGCGGCTGGTGCCATCCGAACGAGCACGACGAGCTGCGTCCAGTGGTGGCGAGGGTTCATCCTGCGGTGGCCTGAGGCGACGGCTCCGTCGACGTCCGACGGCGGCGGCAACACAAGCTCGAGGGGATCGAGCAAACGGGCTCGTATCCGTCGATCTGGTAGGGTGGGCAGCAGCGGAGAGGGGGTCCTGAGCACGGCGGTAGCATAGGTTGGACGTGAGGGGGTCGGCAGTGACGGCTACGAGCTCAACGGAGACGCCATGGCCACGGCCAGCTCTCAGCTTCGGTTACGGCTTGCTAAGCAGTACGCGCGAGGCAGGAGGAGAGGGGAAGTAGGGCGGTGCTCACATCGGTGGTGCGGAGCGACTCGTTGGAGCCGGAGGAGGTCGGGGCGGCGCGGATCGAACGGCGGTGTGCGGTGGCCGTGGCAGGGAGGAGGAGGTCGATCCCGACGCAGTGGAGTGCTACAGCTCGAGCTGGTCCTCTTAGAGGACGAAGGCGTCGTCGGCGAAGCGGTTGGACAAGGCGAGGGGTCAATGGGCGGCTTTGGCCACGGGGACAGCGAGCGGCGGCGACGTCAGTGCTCGGGCGCGGTCATTTTCGAGGGGGGACAACGAGGTGGAGAGGGGAACGGCGGATTAGGGTTGTCGCCGCAGTCGAGGGGTCTTTATAGGCCATCTCCGCGACAGTGGCGTCGAGCTGTCGGCATCCGCGCGGTCGCGTGCGTGAGCACACATCTCGGACGGCTGAGCGGCGCGAGGTTAGGGACGAGGGGGAGTGCTCGGCTGGGCCTCGCGGGTGACTTAGGCCCAGCTGTTGTGGCCTTTTTCTTTTTCTTCTTTTCTTTTCTGTTTTCTCCTTTTTTTTGTTTCTGTTTTGCAATTAGTTTAGCCACAAATGGAGTTTTGTAAAACATGTGACTTAGCTCAATAAATACAATGAAATATTTAGCACTGTTATAAAAAGGTTTGGAGTCCATATGATTTCATTTGAATTTTAATAAAAGGAAATGGGATTAAATAATGCTGTTTGGTACTGTTTTTGGATGGTAGAGTCATTTAGTGATTTTTAGTGATGTTGTTTTTCTTAACACAATTAGTTATGGATTACTTCCTATTTAATGAACATTTTAGTTTTCAAATTGGAACAACTTTTGTTTTCACTTTATATTTGAATTTCAATTTGATTTGGAATTTAAAATGAGATATGAAGCAAATGATTATCAAGCACTGTTTAAACATGGTGACTTGGCATTATTAAAAGGTGATCACTGTAGCTAATACAAGGGGGTGTTACTTGGCATTATCAAAAAATGATCACTGTAGCTAATACAAGGGGGTGTTACAACTTGGGCGCTGCTAGGTATCGCTTCTAGCAAGCACTAACTTGGCATCGCCTACACACATTTGTCACTCACCCTTGTGTTGGGCTAACCCACTTTCGACGCTCGCCCATGAATGTTCAACCTATGCTGTTGGTTTTTTATTTACGTATCCTAACATATTGTTAACTTTTTGCACATCATTTTAGAATATATTTAAAAATGATTGTATTGAAGAAATGTTCACGAAGTTGGAAAAATGTTCACAAATTAAAAAATGTTCGTAAATTTGAACATTTTCATGAATTTTAATTTTTTTGCGACTTTGGAATGTCCACGAATTCAAAAAATATTTGTGACTTCAAAAAATGTTCACGGATTCGAAAAATGTTCGTGAACTTGAAAAATCCTCAAGAATTTTAAAATATGTTTGCGGATTCAGAAAATGTTCATAAATTTAATATATTTTTCATGAATTCAAATAATTCTCACATGACTACAAGAAGAAAAATATATGATTTAAGACATGACTGAGTGAAAATGGTGCATTGGGGAGGGAGATAAGAAAGGGCAACGTACTATGCAATACACACAAGGCCATAAAATTGGCAAGATATAACCGTAAATATCAAACCAAGTAAACCAACCACATGCAACCGCAATCAATAAGAAATGTATTGACAAACATCCCCTCGATCCAAGCCTAAATTGCATATATTAACAACATTGCCATTCGCAAGGCCATAGTGCATCAGTGATAATGTGGCTGCATCAACTGTCAAGTTCATCATAGAAAATATAGCAGCTACTGAGAAATTGTAATAACTAAATCAAGTGAACTGCAGACAACTGATGCTTTACTGAATACTAGACCGTAGATGGATCCTTCACATGCAGAGTTAAGCAACCCATTCTGTCGTTGGATGCTAATTATTGTATGCATTGAGGCTTAGAGATGACGGTAAAGTTAATCCCCAACATGATTGAGACATGGCAAAATCAAATGGTACTAGTGATAGCACATGGACAACAGTGACAGGGGGCACGAGCATAGGAGCGAGAGGAACATACATGAGGACGAAGAGGAAGAGCCTGAGGCGGTTTTGGTGGGAGACAGACTCAAAGGGAAACGGCGGGACCCGCTGCAGATCTGCACGAGGTGGCATACCGCCATCTTGTGCAACGCCAGCTCTAGCAGTGCCCCCACGTCTGCAGATCCCACGTCCATGACCTACATCCTTGCTCCCCATGTCGTTTCCAGACCCCGCACTGCCACCAACCCCCTAGAAGACATTCATGGTGCCGCCGCTACCAACGACGACTTCGCCAGAGGCGAGGTTTTTGATTTTTTTGGCTAGGAACAAGCAGGGGGGTGAGTGGAGTAGAATCCATTCCTCCTCACTCGCCCACTCCCACGCGAAGGAGAAACCACTCGGGTGAGGCCAGGGGAAATGTGCCGCGAGCGGCGACTGAGCGCGTCGAAGGTGGATCCATTTTGCACAGACAGAGAAGGTGGTGAATCGATTTTGTATTGTGAGTTTCCCTCTTTAGTTGTTCCTATTTGTCTTCTATAGTTATAATTGGTCGCCCCGTTTTTGTGATAGCTTGTTTATGTGCCATGCAATTGTTCATGTTTATAACTTGGGTTAAATTCTGTGAAATCATCATAGTCAAGTTATTTGTAAGAAATCTAATGACACCAAGCATATGAGTAACTCTGAAGCCCAAGCACTGTACATGTCCATTTCCTTGAACACACGCCCAAATAGTTTTTTTTATTAAAGGAAGATGTTAAGAGGGCACTGAGTATACAAAAAAAGCCCAATTAAAACAGGAAAAACATAATTTATCCAAACAAACAGTGAAAGGAACAAAGCAATAGAACTAAAACACAAGCAAAACCAAAAAACTGAAATTAAAGTGATGAAGATGTCTATTGCCACTCCTTTCACAACAGTTTTGCAGATCATAAGGGAGAGGAAGGATCACCTAAGAACAATAGGCATGGGAGGCATCGGGAATATTACAAAAACAATTTGGACCCTAGTTGTAGTGGGACACACTAGTTTAGGCATTCCTCCATGTTCCCATGCCCAATGCTCTTAGATGCTCATTTTCTTCCTCTTCCTGACTTGCCTTCACATCCCCATCATCTAATCCTAAATTTGCACATTTTTTTGATAATTTCTCAAGAAAATAGGAAAAGGAAGGAATACCTAAGAACAATAGGCATGGGAGGCATCAGGAAAACACAAAATAATTTTGGCCCCTAAATTTAGAGGCAAAGAAGTATAGGCTTTCCTCCATGTTCCCACACCCACCGCTCTGAGATACCCATGGCTTCCTTTTCCCTACTCACTCTCAAGGCCTCATGATCTAATCTTTATATACGTAAATTTATTTAGCTTTCAGCATGACCTCACTTTCGTGAGGCAAAAGGAAGGGGAAGGAGAACCTAAGAACAGTAGGAATGGGAGGCATGGGGAAACACTAAGACAATTGTCCACCTCTGGATATAGAGGTGCAGACAGATAGCTCGGGGTTTCCTCCGTGTTCCCATTCTCACCGCTCTTAGACTATTTCTTCATCTTCCTAGCTCACCTTGAAGATAGTACGATTCTAAAATATCTAGAGAAAAAAGCTTGAACTTGTGAGATATATACGGGCATCTTAGGAAGTGCTCTAGAGTGTAAACTATGTAGAATCTTCTGAGCGGAATGCTGAAATCAATGAAACACACACATATCTGCATGGTGCATCATAGTGTATTAGTGAATGACTGTGGGCCATGGAACATCTATTGCTAATATGGGCATGTGGAGGGAGGATACATGGGATCTTTTTCTTATGCACAACAAAAGAAAAAAAGGTTTGTCCTTGACCCTGAACTTGCATTTACACGAAGTGGAAAGGTAATAAACCATACAGTCCTTCCATATATTTTATGAGAGCAATGTGAACGAAGGGAGAATAGTCCATGTGATGGAAGATCACAATATCCAAGCAAATAAATATCAGCATAAGAGACCATTATGACAGTAAAGAAAAGAGACCATTATGGAATGCCTTGAACTGAACATATTGTTGTATCAAATGTTTGTTGATGGATTGCATGAGCTTTCTTTTCATCTGACAACTTCCTGGATGCGTTGATCGGTTGAGCAACATCTAATGTTGACTTCAGATACGACATTCTCTTCTTAAACTGCTGACACTATATCTATAAGTAATAAGATAACACTAATGCATTTTTATGCAATTTATGCACTTAGTATTGACAATGATCAAAGTGTTATTGTTCTATAGTTTTCCGCATACGTTGGAGTTCCTCAATAGATCTTTAGTGCCAAATATACCTCACAGTAATTCTAAGCTTGTTAAAAATTGATATCTTACATTCATATTGTGGTTCACTCGGTATGTGCCCTCACATTGTACAAGATTTCTCCTATATTGTGGTACCGACACTACTTGATATTATTGCGCTAATAACTGGACATTTATCACGCACCTTTACAATTTGGAATCATGCATTTATCCCGACATGAATTTGTTACAAATGATAATTTGGTGCCAACTGTATTATATACCTACATGTGATATCTGCTTTTAAAGGAGCCCAATCTTCTCTATTAGAGAATAAGCACATTTCAATAGATGGAACAATTTTGCAATGCAGTCAATAGGCTCTATGTTCACATGGTAACAGGCTAGGAAAGATAATACATAAAGAGAACACACCTACTGACTGCCAACCAAAGATTACAAGGCAACTCTACATTTGACATGGAAACAATTATAGGGTGTTCTCAACTCTTAAGACCAATTGTTAGTTTGTCACAAGATTGAGATATTAGTTGCCTGATAGTTTACCTTCTTAAATGGTTGATAGTGATGTTGGTCAATACTCAAAAGTAGTAGGACCATGAACTGTCGAGATTAATTGAGGCCGCATTATATTATCGTTGTATTTCTCCAAAGGGGGTTGAGTTTAGAGCCGGAACACGTTAGTTTATGGAAACTAAAGGCCTCATCACTCATCTCGGTAGCTTCACCCCGAGTTTTCCTCTTTTGAGAACATGCTAGCTCATTTCTAAGAAATTGTCTGAGATTTTTTTTGATGTTGACAAAGAATAAATTCATCAGGATTCAACCTCTAAGTTACTCTAGTTATCCTAAATATTGCAATTCTTACATGTTCATATTATGTTTTAATAGATACGAGGGAAGTCCTAGGAAGGTGTGTGATGCACCTCTTCAGCCGCGGCAATTACACTTATGCTTTAAATTCCAAAAACCACGTAGCCGCTTGACAAACTCCATTTAAAATTTCATGGAGCAGTTGAAAAGTAGTAGTTTGAATATCTGATCTTAATTGAGATCACATATATAGATGCAATTTTGTTTCCATATTGGAGCCCTTCTAATGGTTGAAATGAGCTTAGAGTTGGAGTGAAGCTTGTTATTTAACCCTTAACGAGCTTATTTTCTGACCATGCCCTATGGAGTTGGGTGCTGCTAGGTATCGCTTCTAGCCAGCACTAACTTGGCATCGCCTACACACATTTGTCGCTCACCCTTGTGTTGGGCCAACCCACTTTCGACGCTCGCACATGAATGTTCAACCTATGCCGTTGGTTTTTTATTTACGTATCCTAACATATTGTTAACTTTTTTCACATCATTTTAGAATATATTTAAAAATGATTGTATTGAAGAAATGTTCACGAAGCTGAAAAAATGTTCACAAATTAAAAAATATTCATAAATTTGAACAATTTCACGAATTTTATTTTTTTGCGACTTTAGAATGTCCACGAATTCAAAAAATATTTGTGACTTCGAATAATGTTCACGGATTTGAAAAATGTTCGTGAACTTGAAAAATCCTCAAGAATTTTAAAATATGTTTGAGGATACAGAAAATGTTCATAATTTTAATATATTTTTCATGAATTCAAATAATTCTCACATGACTACAAGGAGAAAAATATATGATTTAAGACATGAGTGAGTGAAAATGGTGCATTGGGGAGGGAGACAAGAAAGGGCAACGTACATTGCAATACACACAAGGCCATAAAATTGACAACATATAACCGTAAATATCAAACCAAGTAAACCAACCGCATGCAACCGCAATCAATAACAAATGTATTGACAAACATCCCCTCGATCCAAGCCTAAATCGCATATATTAACAACATTGCCATTCGCAAGGCCATAGTGCATCACTGATAATGCGGCCGCATCAACTATCAAGTTCATCATAAAAAATATAGCAGCTATTGAGAAATTGTGATAACAAAATCAAGTGAACTGGAGACAACTGATGCTTTACTGAATGCTAGACCGTAGATGGATCCTTCACATGCAGAGTTAAGCAACCTATTCTAACGTTGGATGCTAAATATTGTATACATTGAGGCTTAGAGATGATGGTAAAGTTAATCCCCACATGATTAAGATATGGCAAAATCAAATGGTACTAGTTAGAGCAAATGGACAACTGTGACAGGGGGCACGAGCATAGGAGCGAGAGGAACATACACGAGGGCGAAGAGGAAGAGCCTGAGGCGGTTGTGGTGAGAGACAGACTCAAAGGGAAACTACGGGACCCGTTGCAGATCTGCACGAGGTGGCATACCGCCATCTTGTGCAGCACCAGCTCTAGCAGTGCCCCCACCTTTACAGATCCCGCGTCCATGACCTACAACCGGAGTGAAGTCGTAACAAGGTAGCCGTACTGGAAGGTGCGGCTGGATCACCTCCTTTTCAGGGAGAGCTAATGCTTATGCTTATTGGGTATTTTGGTTTGACACTTCTTCACGCCCAAAAAGAAGGCAGCTACGTCTGAGCTAAACTTGGATATGGAAGTCTACCTGCACCTGGACAGAAAGACCCTATGAAGCTTTACTGTTCCCTGGGATTGGCTTTGGGCCTTTCCTACGCAGCTTAGGTGGAAGGCGAAGAAGGCCCCCTTCCGGGGGGGCCCGAGCCATCAGTGAGATACCCGCCTCCCATGTCGTTTCCAGACCCCGCACTGCCACCAACACCCAAGAAGACATTCATGGTGCCGCCGCCACCAACGTCGACTTCGCCAGAGGCGAGGGTTTTGATTTTTTTGGCTGGGAACAGGCAGGGGGGGGGGGGGCGAGTGGAGTAGAATCCATTCCTCCTCCCTTACCCACTCCATGCGAAGGAGAAACCACTCGGGTGAGACGGGGGAAATGTGCCGCGGGCGGCGACTGAGCGCGTCGAAGGGGGATCCATTTTGCACAGATGGAGAAGGGTGGGGAATCGATTCTGTATTGCGAGTTTCCCTCTTTAGTTGTTCCTGTTTGTCTTCTATAGTTATAATTGGTCGTCCCCATTTTCGTGATAGCTTGTTTATGTGCCATGCAATTGTTCATGTTTATAACTTGGGTTAAATTCTGTGAAATCATCATAGTCAAGTTATTTGTAAGAAATAAAATGACACCAAGAATATGAGTAACTCTGAAGCCCAAGCACTGTACATGTCCATTTCCTTGAACACACGCCCAAATAGTTTTTTAATTAAAGGAAAATGTTAAGAGGGCATTGAGTACATAAAAAAAAGCCCAATTAAAATAGAAAAAACTTCAAGTTATCCAAACAAACAGTGAAAGGAACAAAGCAATAGAACTAAAACACAAGCAAAACCTAAAAACTGAAATTGAAATGATGAAGATGTCTATTGTCACTCCTTTCGCAATAGTTTTGCAGATCATAAGGGAGAGGAAGGAGCACCTAAGAACAATAGGCATGGGAGGCATCGCACTACTAGAAAAACGGCTATAGCTAATATGGACATTAATGGCGCACCATATATGTGGTGCGCCACTGCTATATAGCAGTGGCGCACCAGATATGGGTGCGCCATTAATGGCCATATTACTAATGGCGCACCTGGTGTGTGGTGCGCCACTGCTAAGTTTCTCCTGGGCACACCCCCCTCCCCAGACTTACCAGTGGCGCACCGGGGTGTGGTGCGCCATTACTAGTTTTAACTAGTAATGGCGCACCACACCCACGGTGCGCCACTACTAACAATTTTGTTTTCAAATTTTTTTTTCAAAACTAGTAATGGCGCACCACACACCAGGTGCGCCATTGCTATAGATACAGGCATGTATGGCGCACCAGGTAAAGGTGCGCCATTGCTATATGTATGTATGGCGCATCCCTACTAGGTGCGCCATTGTTAACCCTCCCCCCCACTACACAGCTTCCCCTCTCCCCTGCCTCGTCTCCCACCCCGATCCCTTTCCTCCCCTCGTCCTCCCACATCGTGCCGCCATCCACCTTGTCGCCTCCCAGCTCGCCGCCGGACTCCACCCCCTCCCTCCCCTCTCCTGCCCATCGAACACTGTCGCCGGCCAGATCCACCGCAGCCCCCCACCCTGGTCTGTCTCTCACGGCCACAGCCGCCGCCACAGCTGCCGGCCCTTCGCCGCCGCGACCTCAGCCGGGCGCCACGGGTACGCGGACCTCCCCAAGGCCGCCCAGGCCCTCGCCGTGCACCGGCACCATCCCTACTCCGTGCCTTCCCTTGCTCGTCCCCAATCTCGGGGTGGGATTGCAGTGGGCGCGGTGAAGAAGAAGGGGAGATCCAGGCTCGGAGAGGAGGAGGAGGAGCAAGTGGTCCACGCTACGAACACATCAGCGGTGATCCCCCCGTCCCCAACCCACGCCAGACATGCCCATGTCTGGTAGCTGCTGATCCGACGCCCTGCTGCGCACAAGGTGTTCGAGGTAATGTCTTTTAAGTTTTGTACTTCATTTTTCTTCAAGTTTTTGTTTGTACTAGACTTATGGATGAAGAATCATTATGCTATGACATCTAGGATCAATTTGTACTGTGTTGGATGTTATTTTTGTAATTATACCAGGAGTGTGGCAACTTGTCCTATTGAAACTGGAGCTTGTTCGCTGTGGCCTTCTGTGCATGGTGGCCTTCTGTTCATGTTAGAAAAGTGCACACAAGGAGTAAGCTGTATAGATACACTGATAATCAAACTGTAGGTGCATTTGGCATTTCTATATAGAACACCCCTCCCCGCGACCAGATTCGTGCGCCGCCGCCGCCTGTCCCCAGGGTAACCTTTTCTCTTAATTTAAATTAGATGAAACTGTTCTTTTACTACTGTACTAATTTACTCTTGCTGAGATTGTAATGAATTAATCATGTTTACTACTGTACTATGAGTAAAAGTAGTGCTATGTTGAATTCACCAAGACAAGATTGTGCTCACCATGATCTTCACCACCAGAAGCAATGTTCAATTCACCAGGATCTTCCATGTTTAATTCACCAGCATCTTCCATGTTTAATTCACCAGCATCTTCATTAGGTATGTGTATGTCCTCTTCGTCGGGTGGAGTGCAATTGAGATCAAACTCCATGCCTCACTGTATTTCCCTCTTGCAGGTGTCGTGTCTTGCCGTGCCGGACGATCTGGAGCTGGAGTTGCTGCTCCTATACCTCTGCTTGGACTTGCTGCTGGTTGGAGCTGCCCCCACCCGTCCTCCTCTCTCTCCCCGGCGGTACGCCGCGTCCCCAGCCCCACTACCTTCCCTGCACCATCACCTCCATCCCCGATGCCCCCGCCACAAACCCTCCTCCTCCTCTATCCATTTCTTCATGCTGGATTTTTCCTGTTTGTGATTCGATCTAGCAAGTATTAGTCCATGAGAAACAACCTCACTACAATTTACCGGACCAGCGAGTACTTGTTGTAGCATATTTATTTCAGTTTGTGATTCATGCTACTGGATGAACCAACCAATACCTGCATCAGGAGACCAGCAAGAAACTTCCAAACTTCAGTTTTTTTCACCAGTATTTACTTATCCTGTTCATGCACATACATCATTTCTCACAACTATGTTACAGCTGCAACCAGTTTAATGTGGGCTCTCTGGGCACTTCCATTTCTCTTCTGAATCCCCTCTGTTTTTTTTGCCTGTGCAGAATATTTGTTATTTATTAATGCTATATAAACATTCAAAAGATTTCACACAACTATGTTTTTAGATAGACACGAGCAGTTGCTTTGGCCTCTATGCCTGTCAGTATAAGTCTGCATGTTAATTTTACAAAGCATTCCAGCCAACACACCTGGAGGATGTAATGTGGATTTACATGCAAAGGATCTGATAGTGATTATTATAAGAAAAATTACAACCAACAACTGAACTTTTAGATGCTTGTCAAAGCCATTTTGCTAATCTGTTGCTCATGAACCTTTGTTGATTTGTCTTGCCAAATGCTTGATAATTGCTTTCATTTAGCTAAGGAGATTTCAGTGTTTGGAATAGGCCAGGATAATAGGCCAGGATAATCACAACTATCTGAGTAGCTTTAAACTGAAACTGAAACTGAAACTGTTAAAATTGAGATGAGGCATTTTGGGAGAATCACAACATGATACTTGTTTGGGATGCTGAGGTGATTTTGTTAAAATTAAGGTGATTATCCTGGCTACTCAAATTGATTATCCTTTTCTGTGCTACTTTCAGCTGTGCAATTGTGGTCTGCTGATCCTGGAGAAGCTGCTGCTGCTCAACATCCCCCTCTACTACTCCTTCTCTGTTCCTCTGCTGATCCTGGAGTAATAACCAAGGTGACTTGTCTGACCCTGACTTTGTGGTTATTGCAACTGCTACAAATGCAAAATGTTTTGCTTGGAATGTCATGTTAGAAGTAGAACACATGAAAATTTTCACCATTACACTGTTAAATGTTTTGATCTTCCTGACCAGGCAAAGGACAAGGACATCCTATCAGATCTTGCTGATCATTGTGACCGCAGCTCTCTTCTATGTGATGGTAGTTTATTTAGATGATATCGACTTTGTAATGTGACGACAAACTCGCTACTCGGTCTCGAGACCTAAACTTGTCTACTGTTTGAACTTTGTTCACTATTTTGAATTCGGACTAATGTGACGAATTGTATTATATATGTGATGTTTATACTTGACTAATTGTGGTGTTGTATTGTACTGTATAAATGGGAGTTTATCTATTTATCAGGTTGAATATTCTGTGCATATTATTCTGTGCTGTATATTGTATTTTGTAATCTGTGCAAATACCAGAAAAGCAAAAAATAATCTTTGCTTGAATTAATAGTAGTGGCGCACCATCCTGCACTTTAGTGGCGCACCCTTCCAAATAGCAGTGGCGCACCTGTATGGATATTAGTGGCGCACCTGTAGGGTTACCAGGGCCCCCCAGCAGCATTACTAGTGGCGCACTAGGAGAACTATCAATGGCGCACTAGGTGGTGCGCCACTACTATCTGGATTACTAATGGCGCACCAGAGGTGCGCCATTACTATCTGGATTACTAATGGCGCACCAGAGGTGCGCCATTACTATTTGTTACTAATGGTGTGTTAATAGTGGCGCACCTATAGTGCGCCATTAATAGCAAAAACAGGTGCGCCACTAATAGCCTTTTTTCTAGTAGTGTCGGGAAAATTCCGAAACAAATTTTGGACCCTACAACGGGACACACTAGTTTAGGCATTCCTCCATGTTCCCATACCCAATGCTCTTAGATGCTCATTTTCTTCCTCTTCCCGACTTGCCTTCACATCCCCATCATCTAAACCTAAATGTGCACATTTGTTTTGATAATTTCTCAAGAAAATAGGAAAAGGAAGGAATACCTAAGAACAATAGGCCTGGGAGGCATCAGGAAAACACAAAATAATTTTGGCCCTAAATTTAGAGGCCAAGAAGTATAGGCTTTCCTCCATATTCCCACGCCCACCGTTCTGAGATACTCGTGGCTTCCTTTTCCCTACTCGCTCTCAGGGCCTCATGATCTAATCTTTACATACGTAAATTTATTAAGCTTTCAGCATGACCTCACTTTCGTGAGGTAAAAGGAAGGGGAAGGAGAACCTAAGAACAATAGGAATGGGAGGCATGGGGAAACACTGATACAAATATCCACCTCTGGATACAGAGGTGCAGACAGATAGCTCGGGGTTTATTCTGTGTTCCCATTCTCACCGCTCTTAGACTATTTCTTCATCTTCCTAGCTCACCTTGAAGATAGTATGATTCTAAAATATCTAGAGAAAAAAAAGCTTGAAATTGTGAGATATATATGGGCATCTTAGGAAGTGCTCTAGAGTGTAAACTGTGTTGAATCTTCTGAGCGGAATGCTGAAATCAATGAAACACACACATATCTACATGGGGCAACATAGTGTATTAGTGAATGTCTATGGGCCATGGAACATCTATTGCTAATATGGGCACGTGGAGGGAGGATACAAGGGATCTTTTTCTCATGCACAACTAAAGAAAAAAAAAGGCTTGTCCTTGACCCTGAACTTGTATTTACACGAAGTGGAAAGGTAATTAACCATCAGTCCTTCCGTATAATTTATGGGTGCAATGTGAATGAAGAGAGAATAGTCCATGTGATGGAAGATCACAATATCCAAGCAAATAAATATCAGAATAAGAGACCATTATGACAGTAAAGAAAAGAGACCATTATAACAGTAAAGAAAAGAGACCATTATGGAATGCCTTAAACTGAACATATTGTTGTATCAAATGTTTGTTGATGAATTGCATGAGCTTTCTTTTCATCTGACAACTTCTTAGATGCGTTGATCGGTTGAGCAACATCTGATGTTGACTTCAGATACGACATTCTTCTTAAACTGCTGACACTGTATCTATAAGTAATAATATAACACTAATGCATTTTTATGCAACATATGCACTTAGTATTGACAATGATCAAAGTGTTATTGTTCTATAGTTTTCCGCATACGTTGGAGTTCCTCAATAGATCTTTACTGCCAAATATACCTCACAGTTATTCTAAGCTTGTTAAAAATTGATATCTTACATTCTTATTGTGGTTCACTCGGTATGTGCCCTCAGATTGTACAAGATTTCTCCTCTATTGTGGTACCGACACTACTTGATATTATTGCACTAATAACTGGACATTTATCATGCACCTTTACAATTCGGAATCATGCATTTATTCCGACATGAATATGTTACAGATGATAATTTGGTGCCAACTGTATTATATACCTACATGTGATATCTGCTTTTAGAGGAGCCCAATCTTCTCTTTTACAGAATACGCAAATTTCAATAGATGGAACAATTTTGCAATGGAGTCAATAGGCTCTACGTTCACATGTTAACAGGCTAGGAAAGATAATACAAAAAGAGCACATACCTACTGACTGCCAACCAAAGATTCCAAGGCAACTCTACATTTTACATGGAAACAATTACAGTGTGTTCTCAACTCTTAAGACCAATTTTCAGTTTGTCACAAGATTGATATATTAGTTGCCTGATAGTTTACCTTCTTAAATGGTTGATAGTGATGTTGGTCAATACTCAAAAGTAGTAGGACCATGCACTAGTACAAAACAGGGCTTTGGTCCACCCTGAAAAGCCCATTAGTCCCGGTTCACTCACGAACCGGGACCCATGGGAGCATCGGTCCCGGTTCGTGAGGCCGGGGCGCCGGCCGGGCCTCGTCTGACCCCTTTGGTCCCGGTTCCAGACACGAACCAGGACCAATGCGCCTCGTGGGCCATTGGTCCCGGTTTGTGGCTGGAACCGGGACCAAATGGTGAGGCTTTAGTCCCGGTTGGTAACACCAACCGGGACTAAAGGGGTTGAGGCTTTAGTCCCGGTTGGTGTTACCAACCGGGACTAAAGGTTGGACCTTTAGTCCCGGTTGGAGACACCAACCGGGACTAAAGGGGTTCTGAAAGTTTTTTTTTTCCTGTTTTTACATTTGTTTTCTGTTTTTAGTTTCTGTTTTAAATTGCTTATATCTTTTAAGATATTTGATGTTTTTGAGTGATTCTTTTTGCATTAGATTCAAAATTTTGTCTAGTTTCTGTTTGTGACATTAGTTTTCAAATTTGAATGGTTTAAATTTGAATTTGTTCAAATTTGCTTCAAACCCTAGATTGTGAATAACTTGAGTTTACAAATAGTTTTTAATTTAATTCTTTTTACTCCTAGTCACGTGTTAGATTGTTGTCACAGTAAGATTTATTTGGTTATTTTAGAATAATTTAAATTAGGATTTTAATTAAAACAATATTGTTTTGCTTATATAGTTGTTTTAGTCATTTAATTGTTGTTTTTTATTATTTTTAGTTAGTTCTTTCTGTAGATTTTAAAATGTTGTAGTATGGTGCATATTGAATGCACAAAAAGTCTAGAGTTGAAATAAGTTTAAAAAAATGAAATGCATTTGTAACAGACAAGTTTTCGTCCGAAACCTTGATACTTCGAATGAGATGGTCCAGTTTGTACACGAAATGCATCCAGTTTTTGCCGTAACCCTCTCAACTTTTTAGCACATGCTATGTGGGTGAAATGATGATACCATGCCAACTTTCAACCTTTTCAGAGTTCATTTGTAGTGCTTTTCAATTTCAGGGTCATTTAGCTCAAAAAAATCAGTAAATGCATGAAAAATAGCAAATGAAGTCAGAAAGGGTTGAAAAGTGATGGCGTGGCTTCGAATGGTGCACACACAAAAAGTCTGGAGTTGAAATAAGTTTAAAAAAAATGAAATGTCTTTGTAACAGACGAGTTTTCGTCTGAAACCCTGATACTTCGAAGGCGACGGCCGCATACCTTTCTGACTTGGTTAACCTTAGCTGTGACTCTGGCTGGGACGGTGCTAGCAGATGTGTAGTCGACGGTATGATTGGATGGACACCAACCCGGACTAAAGGGGTCTTGAAATTTTCAAACTCTACCCCCCCCGGTGGATCGCCTTTTTTAGTTTTGTAGAAAATAAACAAAAATGATAAAATCTTCAAAAAATAAAATCCTTCGAGATGTAGTTAGGTTTTAGTGTCTAGTTGGTATAGAAATTTTGAAATATGAATTTTGACCTTTTTTGCAAAAAAACGAAAAAAATGTAAAACGGCCATAACTTTTGTATACGACGTCGAAAAAAAAAGTTTAATATATCAAAAAAAAAACTAGAGAAAAAATGGGACTTGATTTCACCCGGGTTTACCCGGTGAAGTTTTCTCAGATTCTCAAAATTCCAAAAGTAAAAAAAGTTATTTCAAATCAAAAAAAATAATTTTAATAATTTTAAAAATTAATTTTATTTAAAAAAAATAAATGATGTCATATTTGGATTCCTCACATTTTTCTGATAATAATGGATATATTATTTGTCGAATTTTGATTTACAGATTTAAAGATATTAATTATGTCATATTAAATGAATAAATGGCAAAAAAAATGAATAAAATAATATTATTACTTATTTTATTTTCATTGAAATTCAATATTATTAGTACTTATTTTGTTTATTTTAATAATTGTTTAGAATTCAAAAAATTAAATCATGTGACATCAAGACCTAAGGGTTAACAGGATTGATAGCTTAAGATTGTCAGGAAAACAACAAGTGCAGACTTGGAAACTAGGGGAGATAGAACCTGAAAGTTAAGCGTGCTCGGGCTGGAGTAGTGAGAGGATGGGTGACCGGCCAGGAAGTTAGACGATTTGGAATGAGTGTTGATTAGAGACTCTAGAGATTAAATTCTGAAGCAGTGAGGAGGGATGATTAGAGATTAAATTGTCAAATAATTCAAAGATTTGAAATTCGGAATAAAACTTAAAAACAAATCAAAAAAACAAAAAAAAAATTCAAAAACAAATTTCAATTTTTCCCCCCCGGCAAGGACCTTTAGTCCCGGTTGGTGTTACCAACCGGGACTAAAGGTGGAGCCTTTAGTCCCGGTTGGTAACACCAACCGGGACTAAAGGTCCTCCCTCACCCGCCCCAGGCAGCGCCACGTGGAGGGCCTTTGGTCCCGGTTCGTAAGCAAACCGGGACTAAAGGTTTTGGGCTTTAGTCCCGACCCTTTAGTCCCGGTTCCAGAACCGGGACTAAAGGCCCTTACGAACCGGGACAAATGGCCCTTTTTCTACTAGTGATGAACTATCGATATTAATTGAGGCCGCATTATATTATCGTTGTATTTCTCCAAAGGGCGTTGAGTTTAGAGCCGGAACAAGTTAGTTTCAGGCAACCAAGGGCCTCATCACTCCTCTCGGTAGCTTCACCCTGAGTTGTCCTCTTTTGAGAACATGCTAGCTCATTTCTAAGAAATTGTCTGAGATTCTTTTTTTGGATGTTGACAAAGAATTAATTCATCAGGATTCAACCTCTAAGTTACTCTAGTTATCCTAAATATTGCAATTCTTACATGTTCATATTATGTTTTAATAGATACGAGGGAAGTCCTAGGAAGGTGTGTGATGCACCTCTTCAGCCGCGGCAATTACACTTATGCTCTAAATTCCAAAAACCGCGTAGCCGCTTGTGGTTTCATTAGGATATATTTCGTATCATGATCTTTCGTTAGTATGAGATCATCCTCCTCATTGGAGGATCTAACGCATGCTCAACCATTGTGTCGTCAGTGGAGCTAGGCTTGATAGACTCCATTTTCAATTTCAATGGAGCAGTTGAAAAACGATGGCAGTAACTAGCAGAGGAACAAACATTTCCTGAAATTCCATTGGTTAATTGAATGTTGTTTGCCAATGCTACAAGTTGTTGCATGCAACAAGGGCAGACTTAGCTTAATTCACATACCCAATATTTTTTGCCAAGAAAGATTCATCTTATATACCTTTATATTATGTATGTATGGTAGTAATTAAGTTTCGTGTACAACACACAAAAAATCAAGAAGGGAGTGATTTGAGCGAGCGCAACTAACGAACAGTTACCCCTTGGGGGTGCGTGTGTGGGGTGGGGGGGGGGCTCCCGCAAGGGTCACTTTTGTGGGCTGGGTGCGTGCCAAGTGGTACGTGCAACCGCCACCACATGTCGCGTGCTGCGCCCTCCCTCTGAATTTTAGTTATTTTATATTTCTGTGCGTTTTCGGGTTTTAGATGTTTTTTCGTTTTTGCTTTTTGGTTTTTGTCTGGTTTTCGCTTGGTCGCAGAGATTTTTTTTATGAAGCACATATGCGGTTCTTGAAAAAAAAAACAGCTTCGTGAGAAGGACCAACCTGTGCTTCCCTGCGAGAAGCACAGTCTTGTTTCTGCGAGAAACATAGCATGTGCTTCCCCCCAAAAAAGTGAAAATCACAACTGTGCTACTGTGCTTCGGTTTTTTCTTTCGTTTTTTGGTTCCCGTTATTTTTAGTTTTCGTTTTCTTTTGGATTTTTTTATTCTTTATTCTTTTTCTGATTTTTTCGTGAAAAAAAGTTCGTTGAAACGTATTAACATGAGATCTAGTTTTGAAGACTTGGATGTGATAAATATAATGGTGAAAATGGTTCGGTATTTGGATGCACGGTTAAAGATATAAAATGTTTTGAATAAATAAATCTACGAAAAAAGGAAAAACTCTCAAGTTACGACAAGTGGCGCACATACATTGCATCATTTGTCAGCACGTGAAAATATGGGAAGTGGCCTTTGCAAAGGGTAAGCCTTAACTATGATTTTGGATTTGAGCACCTCCCTTTTTCACCTCGGCCAATTTTGCTACATTGGATGCTACAGGGCCTTGAGGCCATGATGGTCAACGTGCCGTGGAACTACCTCATAGCCCCTAATAGGGCGTCATTGTCAGCTGATTAATCCTCTGCCACCCTACCCACGTCCTCTGTACTGGTAGCAACACATCGTGCACAACACATCCACCATCCAGCTCCAGCAGGCAAGTCGCCAACGATGGCGTGCACAATTTCACACACCTTTCGGCGGCTCATCGAATAAGTTTTACGGCACCAGTGCAGCAGCAGCCAACAGCCCATGGTGCGATCGTGTTTCGTTGGTGTTCTATTTTTAATATCTGATTTCTTCTATTCTCAATTGACTATAGAGGTTGTCTTCATTCATTAATTGTTAATTGATCAATTGTAGCATTCAGTCATGTTTTAGCACAGTTCGCCATAAAACTATCGGTGGTTGTTGACAGCAGAAGAATTACATGGGAAACAAGGTTAATTTTTACTTTCCCTAAAAAAGGTGAATTTTATGCATTAAATTTAGAAGACACAATTATGATTTTTTATGTCTTATGACATTGTCCTGCTACAAAATATAAAAAAGACCCCACATACCAATGTCGAAAATCCTACCTCTCGCACTGGACTCCATGCATGCATCTTGCGACATGATGACGCATGCCCTATCTAGCTATCTAGGAGCCTGAGAGACGGAATACCGACAACAGGGGGAGAGACGGCGCACGTCTTCTCCTCTGGCTGATGGTGGCTCATCAGCGCTCTAGTAGCAGTGCAGTCCAATTCTACAATTTTCTTGTCGTAGTTTGCATCTTATAGATCCTTTGAGGGTGTGCTTTTAAACATTTGACATTGACTTCTATTGTGAGTTATCTGAATTGGATAGTGTGGCTAGTATTTAGCGAGCTATTTGTTATTGCTCCCCAAAAGGAAAGTTAATTTTTGTTGCATCACATTGGAAACATTAGTGTGTTTATTGCAGTTGACTTCTACGTATTGAATTCGTATTTAAAAGAAGTTTCCAGCGATACGTCGTTATGGCATTTATCTCATATTATGTCATTTATTTCATATACGATTGGTCTAATTGATGGTCAAAATAAAGCTTGAAGAACGTAATAGACCTTATGAACCCAGACAGAGTGCGTAGCTAGATGAATTATTAAAGGGCTCATTTGTAACCCAATTTTTTTGTAGGAACTGTATAGGATTAAACCCTAAAGACAACCACCCCCCCCCCCCCCCCCCCCCCTAAAAAATACTAAAGAGTTTATAATATCCTCTTGATTTTTGGAATGAACCTAAATTATTATAGGGAACTTTCCTTTCAACCATTTCCAGAGTATTCTAAACATGATCGTAAGCAAAGCCTTGGGAATATTATTTCTGACCATCATTTCTTTAGAGTTTGTATTGTGTTGGTTAGTTAAGCCATGCCTAAATTTCCTTTAGCTATTTGGTTCTGCCCCACCATGTGTGACGAATTGTTTTAAGGATGATTGTATGAATATTTTCTTATTAATATATGGTGGGGATTTCCAAAAAAAAGAGGGGTGCTTTGTCTCTTAGATTCATTTGCACTCTGGTACTTCAAATAAAAAAATACATACACTTGTAAGTCCCTCAACAATAAATCTGTGCTATCCACGTGTTAGCCATCCACAAGACAAAACACTTAAATTTCTATGTTCCCCTACTTCCATGTTTCCAGCTGGGCCAATATATTAGTTTTATACTCCCTCCGTTTCTAAATATAAGCCTTTTTAGAGATTCCAATACGGACTTCATACACATTTTACTTCGTAATGTGTATTTTAGGAATGGAGGGAGTACACGATTAGCACGGATTGTAGTTCGGCCATGTTTCTAACCTGAGGATATGTTCATTTATGTACTGTTGTTGTACTGAGATTGCCTCTACATATTTACTCTCCCTACATTGCATATTTAATTTTATTGGACTATTGATAAGGAGGAAGTACTGTGGTTGACGGACCATCAAGTAATTGTGCATAATGAACTTGTTCAATGTAAGGTGGTCCCCGCCCTATTTTCAGCCCATATAAGTACATAACACACACCCATGGACTAGAGCAGCCAGTCTGAGCGACATGGAAATTTTCATGCAAATTACCGCGGTCATGCGAGCCAAAGCGGTGAATCATTTAACAAGACACTTTAGTGAGCTTCGTCAGGCATGTGAGGCATTGGGATCAGTTCTCGAAGAATGACCTGAGCGTGAAGGATTCAGAGTCAACCGAGGATTCAGTTTCAAGCTTGGTAGAGCGAACGTTCAGTTTCAACCGAGGATTCTGTCCACACAGATGCTTGCACACTGAGCTTTCGTAATTATATTGCCGCATAGGCTAGAAACCTCGGGCATATCTGTAATATTCATCTCAATGCAGAAGCACCTGCAATGCTATGTGCATTCAACACAACAGCTCGGAAGGGATGCAACAGTATAATCTTCCAATACCCCCGCCAGGTTCAAAGGCCGACAGTTGATACCAGGGACAGTCTACATGATTCTAGGGAGGAATGCAAGAGATGGCTAGACTCATCCGAGTTGAAGAAGTAGAAGAAGAATTACTAGTGAGAAACTATCCGATGTGTCTTTTTTATGTTTAATAATGGAGTTTATGTCATAGTCGTTTTATGGAGTCCCTAATTTATGTTTATCAACTGGTCGGATTACATTTAATAATATGTTGAACTTCTGAGTGTCATGGACACTACTGTAGGATAGGCTATCAGTGACCAGCGTACTTTTCACTTAATTTAGTGATGAGAGGGACGCTCTTCACCGGTAACTTGCCACTGGTAAGTGGCCACTAGTGATGAGAGTCCTGCTCTTCACTAGTAACTCCAAAGCAGTAATGCGCGGGAAGCCACCCGTCACTGGTAATCATCCAGCAGTGACGTTGATTGCTGCCACTGGTATGACACAGTACCAGTTGGCAATAATATTTGCCTGCCATTGGTAGTTGCAAAATTACCAATGGCAAGCATCATTAACGGCCAGCTACTGAAAAACGTTCACCAGTGACAGGCAGCTATCTGTGCCTGCCATTGATGATTTTTTCGGTTTCCAGCGACGAGCATTTCCTTTGCACATAACTGGTAAAGTAGCAGCTATTGCTTTTTCTGTAGTAGTGAGTGTTTGAAATGAAGTTCAAATGATGTTTGAAATTAAGTTCAAATGATGTTTTATATGCAAAAGGAGAGCAACTTATCAAAGAAAACCTTTTTAGGAGTTAAGTTTAGGGATGGGCTAGATCCCTAGCTCACAGCTAGCGGGTAGTGCGCGGCGACACGCCACGGGTACATATAAGTGGTACATGCATAAGATAGTGGGTACTGGATGCAAAATTACCATGTTCAACAAAAATCGTGTGACACTGTAAATGATGGAGAACTTTAATGGATATCTTATAGTGGAGTTAAGCTAGGATAGATGATAAGGCATCTTGAAATGGGAGATTTTATTACATAAAACAAGAGATACATTCCATACACTGGTAACTACATTTCAATACTAAGGACCAAAATTGCCGTTTCGGTGATCTTTGATGATTCAGATCATTTTTGTATGGCCACCTGCCAGATTAGTGCTAGCGATGAAGCGGTAAAGAGCTTGTGCAAATTCCTGTAATGACTAATAAAATAAAACAACATCTGTCAAAATTAAATTTAAAGGAATATAATTCTCAGTAAACATAAAATTTAATCAACACATCATAAAATCTGAATAAAATATCTCGTTGGTTCAATTTTATGCAAAACAATGACAATTTTAGTCCATTATATTTTAGGCAATTCTGTATAAACAGTGCAAGAACATAAAATATAAAATTAAATTGTACTGGAAATAGACAGAAAAATGCCAGAAATATTTTAGCCCAAAATACCAACGGCAACCCATTAGAGAGCCCAGTCCAGTAGCTAAAAACCAGAAAAAAATAAATCATTTCTACTGGGCTGAGATAACTTGGGCCAAAGCCCATCGACAGAAATGGCCCATTAACACTCGAAGGCCTACTCGGAGCTCCGCGTCACCGCCAGCCGTCCGATCAAATCAGACGGTTCGCGTCGATCGTGGATGGAACAAAATCGCCGCCCGACCTAACCCTGGCTCATTTCTGTCCCCTCCCCCGATTTTTCCGTTCCCCTAGCGTGAGGCGACATACTCCTTCACGACTGCGCGGTGGCCATGCTCGTTGGAGCAGCGTGCCGTGGACTCAGTCCGGCGCGCTCCTCCGTCGACCATGGCTACTGGCAGCGGTGCTCATTTGGCGCGGTGAGGGGCAGGAAAACCGCACCGTCCAGTTCCATTGGGGTGACGGCGGCAAGCGCGACCCGGAGGCTGAGCAAGCTTTCGTCCATTAGCACGGTGGCGGCATTCCGCGCGTCTCTTCGGTTGGAGGCGACGACGTTGTGGCATCCTCGCCCTCGCGTAGCAATGAGCGCTACGAGGGCCCTGAAGGGAAAAGCGACGATGCAACGAATTTGGTAAGCTTCTTCACCCCCAAGTGGTTTGCATTTATGTTCATTTGGTGAAAATCAACTCTAATTTCAAAAATAGGGTTCATCCAAATTGGGGAATTTTGCTAGGGTTTCAGATTTTGAGTTTTCTACTGTTTGTGTGCTCTTGATCCACATTCTTCTAATTTGCTAATCCAAAACAGAATCAGTACTAAAATGTGATCAATTTTAGTCAAACAACATAATTATGAGCATTAATACTTACTTAGATTAATTAAATTGATAAACATTGTTAGTTGTACTGATCTCTAGCAAATTAGAGTAAGATCATCATTAACCATACACAATTATCATTAAACAGTAGCATGCATACTGGGCTAACCAGAGACTCAAATATCCAACTTCAAACATAATTAGCTAAATATGTGATTGATTTACCGACCAAGAATTAGTGTTCTAGTACAATCAGATAGCCATGCCCGTGCTACCACCGCGCCCAGTCAATGTTGTGATGAAATTAGTTGTTTAATGGATTTTACAATGTACAATGTAAGAGGTACACATTACCATCTCATACTAAGATTAGTCATGTTACAATTATTAGCAGCTTATAGCATTCTAGTGCATAGGCCGCAAATTTAATTGTGCATGCCATGAAAACATGCCTCGCAAAGAAATCAATGAATGTCTTCTCATAAAGCCGTGGGGTTACACACCAGGAAAATACACAAGGGAAAAAGCCATCATATACAATAGCTAAATGGAACAAACATGAGAAGGAAGTTGGCATATATGCATCAGGTACTTCATAAATGTAACCATTTGGCATACAGGGAGGAAGCCCATAAACTAATCCATACAGTTCTGGGGATTTACATAGAAAATTCCCAATCGATTTCTGAATAGAGAGCTAAATAGAAAGTTCAGAGAAGATAAAAGGTGTTCAGCATGAAGTAGCTCTCAAAAAATTAATCCATCTGTATAAACCATAAAGAAAACAGTCTCACAAGATATAGCTGCCTTGCTTAGTAGAACACCATGTTGTTTTTTTTCTTGTGAAAATAGAACAACGTGGTGTTGTTGGATGACAAATTTACAGGATGGGTATATGCCTACTATATGATGAGTCCTGGCTCATATCAGGTGCCCTCCAACAATTTCATACACAGCAGCTATCACCTACACATGAATAATGTGCTAGTAAGAACTGTGTTCCGCATAGTAGCAGAAGCATCAATATTACCTTAATGTCCCGTCTTTGGGCAGGAAGCATGTCGATATGACTACACGTGGTCATGCCCCGATAGCAACTCGAGAAATGTAGAAATCCTATACACATATATTCTTATGAAAATATAAGCTAATGTAGCAAGAAAGTAAAGCAAGTATCTGATTCCAAATTCTTATTAAGATGGAAAAAAAGTGTGGAGTCCAGCAATGTATAAGCCAAGTGTACAATACATAAATCCCATCATAGGTAAACCTTGGATGCATGTACGGGCAAATGACCTTGGGTCAGTTGTTATCTGAATAATTCCAATCCATCAAATCAGTGCTCGAAACTAACAAGAAGAGCACACAACTGCATCATGAATACAACAAGAAAATTGGCAAAATCACCCTTAACTGATAAAGAAGAGCACACAACATCATGAATACTCACTATTTTTTTAATCTAGATGGTATATAGTTGGAGGCTCTATTTAAAAACACCAAGATATATTACTGTATGTCCATCAGGCACCATTCTTGTTCCCAGATCAAGCAACCTCCCACTAAGGCTGTTTTGTCTTCTGTTAGTCCCTCCTTACACCAAGCAAGCAGGCAAGAATCATGAGCTGCTCAAGACTGAGTCCCAAATCAGCGACCTCCAAATTAGTTCCATCGTGTAAAACAAATATGGCTTTACATGGCTGTACTTTTCAGATTAGAACGTGAAGAAATAACTACATGTACCCAAGATTGGAAAACAGGAAATAAACTTTAAAGAAGCGTTAAAAAAGACATTTTTCTTCGTTGACATGTTTCTTAGTACTTGGAGAACGAAAATCATCAAATATGTACTGCTGTAAAGTTCAGGGAGGGACACGGAACTCGCGTTGCTTTCCATAGGTCCGCGGGGAACGGTGGTGCTCCTCAGGGAAAGGTTTGGATCGGGGATGGTCGCTTCGCCTCGGAAGAGGGAAATCCAAGAAGATGCGCAAGGAACGTTTGGTGGCGGCACTCTTGTTGCTGCCGGTGGAGGCCGGAAAAATCAGGAGAAACCAGGCCACCGGCGCCCGCCGCCCCGCCAGGGCTAGCTCCTCCTCGATCGACCGTGGACTTTGCTTGCGCCCACATAAGCCGTGGCTGATGAACCTGGCGAAGAGGAGATGGGGGAGGGCCGCCCCAGGAAGAGAAGATAGTGATGGGTAGGGGTAGGGTGTTGGCGCAAGGGGGAGTCTGGAGATGCCCATGGCCAGAAGGCTTTTTATACGGGACGAGAGCGGTGAAACAGTCACATGAGATTTGACCAGATCCTTCAAGAGAGATGGAAAGAAGAGTAGATCACGAAATATCTGGAACCAGTCTAACCAAACTGAAATGTGGCGATCAAATAGACCAACTGTTAAAAGTAAAGGTACGTGACATATGACCAGGACCTAGGAAGGGCAAGTCAATTTCCTTTCGACTTCTCATCCATCTGCACGTCCCTAGATCTATTTGAAAACCATAAAAAAATTACAACCAGGCGTGCCTGAGTTGTACACCCTTTCCTCTACAGTTGCACTTGTAAATTTCTAAGATGCTGTAAAAAAAAATCCAAAAAACCTAGGGAAAAGGATCCCTTCGGGGCCTAGAGTATGAGTATACCGAGAAATCATTGGGAGTTAAGTCTTTGGAGTGAATTATTTGGAGTTTAGTTTCTTTTCTAGCCCTGGTCCCTGGTCCATGTCATGCGATTTTCTATGGGAGGGTGGTATCAACATCACTTGGGGGGTCTTCTTTTGGTACTGAAATTCACATGTTTAAGTGTGTGTTTGAAAGAAAAGAACAATTATGGATTGTTTGAAACCCTTCTGGATGTGCTGTTAAAGTGAATCAAGAGAATTAACTGGTTGTGCAGGCTACACGAGCGGGAGCAACAAACATTGGCATATCATTACTCCACATTGTTTCTGCTTTGGATTCGCAACTAAACGCGATAAGACATGCTTCAATACAATGGTAAAATAGGAGACTTTTGTCAGGCGCATGCAGATGTAAGGTCGTGAGTCAAGACACCATTTGAAAACATGGGGTGAGTCGCTTTAAAGACATATGTAGTCAGAACTTGAATTGAACGTGAAATAAGATGCTTATGAAAAAGAGAAACTCAAATGAACTTCTTATGCCACCAAATCACAAAAAAAAATGAAACATAGAAGGCTCGCTAATAATTTCTCATTAGGTAATAATAAAGTACGAGTTGACCAAACAATTGTTAGTAATTACTTGACCTTATAATCTATAGTTTCATCAACTAGAATGCTTATCTGAAATGGAAGTCCATGTCAGTTTTGGATTTATATGAAACAATTAGGAGCACAAATTATACTCTTTACATTTGCATTTAACTTACTTTTTAACATATATTTCCAATAAACTTGTCGTGATGAATATGAAGTACTGCGGTAGGCCAACTATCAAATACTGAGTAATTGTGTACAGCCAAGTTCTAAATATAAGGTGGGATCCTTCCACTTTTCAGCCCATATACATAAGGAGCCCCAGTCGACCGAGTAACCAGTCTACGAAACTTGATATATTTCCACAGAGTTATTGTTGTCCTACTAGTCCTCATGGCGAGTCATTTAGCAAGAATGGCCACTCCATTGGCTGTTATCGGGCATGCGAGGCATTGGGATCTTTTCTTTATCTTTGATTGGCACTGCGAGGATTCAGATTCACACGAGCAGTACAAGTGGCATGCATGCATGGTTTGTCTAGCACATGCATATGCCTCCACTGTGCTTTGTGAACTGTACAATGGACAAGTTTGCAGTGCATGCCTGGACATGAGTTGGCTGCCATTTGTAAATTTGTAAACTATATTGGGTTTTGGAAAAAAATATATAGTGCTGGATACTAAATTTTCTTCTGTGGTAAAGGTTATTGTTAATCATGATTATTTGTCTAAAACATATCCTATGATGCGGATGTAAACCAACGACATCGAACAAGTCGTTGTATATTTTTTCGGGTCTTTACAACAACTCCACCGCCAGTCAGCCACAGATCCCTCGCAACAGCCTCCTAGACCACAACGACTAACCGATCTTCAAAAGGCCCGTACACCCTGGGAAAAAATTATGTGCTGAAATATAGTACGTGCTGGATTGATGCGTAGTCAAAACCTAGAAACTGAGATGCAAATATGTGAAAGAAGCATGATTAGAGCTAGAAAAACTTGATTTGGGGGGGGGGGGGGGGGGGGGGGGATTGGATCGTACTCCCTCTGTAAAGAAATATAAGAGTGTTTAGATCACTACTTAGTGATCTAAACACTCTAATATTTTTTTACAGAGGGTGTACCTTTTTATTGGATTCATTCCAGGACAAATCATACTTGGGATAAAATAATGTAGAAACAATACCGTGAAACGGAGTGAGGAAGATCGGTGACAAGCATCGCGAGATGATGCGCCGATGGGCTGGGCAGCGAAGCGAAGAAGTATACCCCGTGAGAGGTGAGTCTATGGAGGTTATTTTTTCGGGCGACGCCAGAGAAGTTTTATCCTAGGTGAGAAAATTGTCCATAAGGAGACGGCGTTTAGGAGAACCCCAAGGAGACGTGGTGAGTTATTCATCCAACGGCTGCAAAGAGATATAGAAATATTGGATGGTTATTTTGTTTTCATTTCTCAGAATTAACGTGGAGGCTCGTTGATGCATCCAATTAATAAATATAAAATATAAGAAGGTGAGATATTTTGTTGTGTTTATGGCCACACTAAGTCAAAGTCAATTGAACTTTTCCTTTGAAATATTTGACAGACTTATGAATTGCTGCGTCAGATTGCACACATGTGATAGGATATATCCCCCCTTGTTTCAGCCTATATATAATGAGCATGCCGACACATGTCGAGCAGGGCTGGACTATGAGACCGTAGATTTTTCATTGAGAGCTTGGTAACTGGCGACAACTCCAATACACGTCAGGATGATAGATCATTTCCATGGTACAATCACACAATCCGCACGTCGACATGAGAGTAGGAGGCACTGGGATCTGTTGTTACAACAGTGAAATCGACTTCTTTTCTTGCAGTCTGCATGCTCAACGAGCTGCAGTTTGGTTTAGGAACTCAATGTGGTTGTGGCAGCTGAGCGTTCACATCCTGTCCTAGGTGACTGCCCAACCGCGGCCGGTGGCTCCATGCTCGACGACTCTCGGTCCATTACCGTCATGGCCGCGCCGAACTATCTCGTCGCAAGTGGCCGTCTGGCACGATGCTAAGATGACTTCTTGTCTATGGTCATGCTGAATGACCTCGTCGTCGGCAGACGCACAATGGCAACCGTGCAGCAACATAACAAAATTGCACATTTTTTTGCAGGTTATCTTCCAAGCTACATGACGCATACGTATGTAGTCCTTACTACACCATAAGAAAAGTGCGGGGGCTTATGATAACTAGGTGCAACCAGTGGGAGATGGTAGCATGGGATACGTACAACTGATTTGGATGATGGTCCGATAGTAAGATGTGTAGGCAGATATTCCGACTTTCACGGGTTATGACTTATATTTTTGTTATTTTGGTACTTCAGTACTGGAGAATTATACTCAAATTTTAATAAATTATTGCTACGTATAACATAATGATCTAGAGTCCGGGGTGTACCCTCCTTCTAAAACAAAGTTGCTGTGTACATTTTCATTTTGTCCTCTCCAATGGTACCACCATCTTGTTCGAGTTGAAATTTTTTCTTCTTTCCATGTGTATCATTTACGGAGAGATGGAAGTATTTGATATTTTTGCACGAACACGCAAAGCTTGTGTATCATTTATTGATAGAGAGAAGCAGAATGAGTACAAGAGAGGGTACAACACGTGACATGAATGCAAGAAGGCGTGAGCATGACACCTGGGGGAGAGAGACAAGGGATGCTCTGCCCAAACAGAGGGAAAACCACTGCCAAACCCACAAAGCCTAGAACTAGGGAGGCAAGTTGAACCAATATGACATCTAACATCTCGAAAGCCAAACATCAGACGCTTCAAGCGAGCAAGATAGCGTCTGCAAGAAGGGGAACGACGTTGCGACGCCGCCTCCATCCGATTGGGAGAACCGGACCTAGGTTTCCTCCGGTGCTTTAAGAGGGCCATGGATAAAGTCCATTGCGGCGCCTCCAAGAAGGAAAACGACACCTGTGAGTGCGGCCGCAGCCAGCATCAGCAAGCCGAGCAAGGATTTCGCCCTGGACTGAGTACGAGCAATCCCATACACTTGAGAACATGATCCGAAGATGAAGTCAGGCCCTGGTCAAGATCGCCACCTCAGGAGGGGTGGGGTATTTGGTATTATTGTCCTGTTCATTGACGTGCCTAATGTTCGCATGTTGGAACCACTTAACTTTCTCCCAAGTCAAGACTTTAGCAAGTTGTCCATCTGCCTCCCTTCTAGCAATATGTTATGTTGTGTTGAGACGCTTAGTCTCTGCTTTAACATCTAAAACATCAATTAGAGCGAGCAACTTCTCTTTCTCTTTTTTGTAAATGCTAGACACACCTTTAGCCCATTCTTTGAGGAAGCGCTTAATATGGATAATCTTATTCTACATGTGTTGATGTGAGTTCCACCCTATTCTCTTTAGACTACACAGAAGCAACAAATTCATGATCCCCCTCCCCCCCACCCCCCATTTGAACGAGGAGAGCTCAAATGGAAAATTGTCTTATTATCATTATGCACTGCTGCTACCAACTCCATCAGATACGGTATTTGGTCAGAAATTCCTCTCCGCGGTCGATGTAATGTGACAAGGGGAAATTTCTGGTCCCACTCAAGACTAGCGACAAACATGGTCTAGTATCTTGTAGGTTGGTGTCTCCAAACTCCTGGAACTAGCTAAATTACATGTAAGGGCAGATTTGGAAACCAGAATTTTATAGTAATTTCATAGGATCAAAATCTCACAGAAATTATTCTACAAGTTTCTTTGGTTCTAAACATGGACATATGTTTTTTTATGAACTTTTCCTTTCCTTCATATTTTGGATTATAAACATGAGCTCAAGCAAAAAAGAAACAATGTTGTGCGAGAAAATGTTTATTTTGGATGTATTTTCATTTGATTTCGTGGAGTTTTGGTTGGTTAAGTCGTGTCTAAACTCTTTATTCATAAGTGATAATAGGAAGTTATTTTGACTGCTTTTTAGGAAATATATATTTTGGAGAAGTCCGAGACAAGCTGTGTTTATCTCCCCGGCCCTCTCTCTAATCAAGAAACGGTTTCCTGCAAAACTTATGTAGGGCATCGGGCATCCAACCATTAACAATTTGCAATATATGTGTTTCCCATTTCAATAGAATCCACATGTCGTAACACTTAATTGATGCTCCCATCCCCTATTTCTGGTTCCAAATTAGGCTAATATATTTGTTCTATACAGGATTGCCATTACTTACAAAAGATTGCTGTTTGAGCATGTTTGGCACAGCCAAAAGATATGTACATTTTCGTATCATTGTTGTACTCAGATTATCTCCACTCATTTCCTTTCTCTACATATTCCATTTAACTTTTTGTCTGAACAGGGTAACTATCATAAAGATGAACCACTTCGGTAGGAGGAGCATTAAGTAATTCTGCATAATGAAGTAGTCAATGTAAAGCGTGATCCTTTCACTTCTTCCCTATACATAAAATGAGCATCGATGGAGCAGCTAGTATAGGAGACAATGAGACATGATATTTGCCACGGAAATACTACTGTCCTGCAAGTCAGTACGATGAATTATTTAGCAACAAGGCCTTAGTTGGACGTCAGGCATGTGAGGCATTCAGGCATGAGAGGATCAGTTCTGTAAGAGTGACCGGCATGAACAGGATTCAGATTCCAGTGAGATAAAACTTGACGGTACTCTTTAGTTTGCGCTGAGGATCCTCTGCACATAGGTGTGTGCACATCCGGTTTTGGGAATGTCCTCGCTCGAGTTGCTGCTGTTCTCTCTCTTCAGCAATTGAAGCAAAAGTTGCTGGCGTCCTCCATGTAAGCAGATGGGAACAACTACTTTTTTTTTGGGAGCCGTGGTTTGTATGCATTATTCTAACATTCTGAGGCATAACGTGTGTATCGAGCTAAATAACCAGCAGAAGCAGGTTTCTTTTTTGTTTAGAGACAAACCAGCAGGTAGTTTTGAGACAAACCAGCAGGTAGTTTTGAGGCAAACCAGCAGGTAGTTTTGCTGACGGCTGACCATAGGTTTGAGAATTGTTGAAGGCCTGCTCCAACGTCTGTGATCCAGCTTAGGCTGGTGAGGGCCTCATGGACTATTCTTCTGTTGACACATCTCGTGTCCACCTTCTCCAACACTAGGGGTGCTATCAGCAACTGTCGCAGCTTGTGATTTCATTATGATAAATTTTGCATCATGATCTGTCATCAGTATGAGATCATCCTGAGCATTGTAAGATCTGCATGCATGCTCAACTACAGTGTCGTCAATGGAGCTAGGCTTGACAGACTCCATTTTCAATTTCAATAGAGCAGTAAAAACAACAATGGCGGTAACTAGCAAGGCAGCAAATATTTCCTATAATTCGATTGGTTATTTTAATGTTGTTTGCCAATGCTACAAGATATTGCATGCAAGGTTTTTTCTATCTAGCCTTGCTCCTTAACTAGCAATGATCGTAACCAAATAACTAGCAACTACAGAAAATCATTTCCTAAGATTCGATTGATTTTCCAATGCTCTATTTTGTAATATTAGTTAACTGAACATTCTGTAGTCCTTGGAGAGCTCATCAGTTCTGTTTTTTCTGCGTAATCTTCGAGGTTGTTATATCATTATTGCCAAGATATGTTGTAAGTATAATGAGATATATGATTGTTTTGGAGTGCAGCGATTCGGTGCCCAGGCTCATCTGCACCCGGTCAGAAAAAAAATCACAAAAAATTCAAAATAATTCAAAAAATTCCAATGGATTTTTGCATGGTAGAAAATTTGATGCGTGAGGTCCGCTCCAATTTTCAAATCATTTGGACATCTGAGCAGCTCTCGGCAAAAAAGACAAATCGGGTCAGAACAGTGAATGAACAGTAAACCTTTTTACAGACCCCGAATTTGTCTTTTTTGGCGAGAGCTGCTCAGATGTCCAAATGATTTGAAAATTGGAGCGGACCTCACGCATCAAATTATCTACCATGCAAAAAAAATTGGAATTTTTTGAATTTGTCTAGTATTTGTTTTGATTTTTTTCGTCAGCGCGGGTGCAGATTAGCCTGGTCTCAGAACATGATTATCGATTGTTTTGTTACAAAATTATGTATGTTTTGCGAAACATTATGTAAGAAAAGATAACATCCATCATTCAAAACTTTATTTTTCCTTTTTTTAAACATGATCTTTGTTTAGAAACCATAGTATAAACATAGATGCTCATATACACGATCACACACTCACTCCTATGACCATACGCACACACTCTACCCTATGAGCACCCCTGAGAAATCGAGACAAAGAGGGGCGAATCCACGTTGGTCCAACCGGTGTCACTGGCACCGGGTAGAATTTTTACATACCTTGTATTGGCGCGTATGTTTAGTGTTGGACACGGGTAAATTTTAGATTTGGACACCGGCTGAATCGATATTGGAAGCAAGCGAGCCAGCGACAGGGCAGTCGGTAGGCGCGGCTCATCTAGCGGCAGTAGCGAAGACCTGGTAGCAGCCCATCTGGTCAGGGATGCCACACGATCGATTCGAGGCACGCATGTCTGCCCTAGCTATCAATCGATTGGATCAATCAGCACTAGTAAAAAACAGGGCTTTGGTCCTGGCCAGTTCAGAGCATTACGACCGGGACTAATGGGAGCATCAGTCCCGGTTCGAGAGGCTAGGACGCCAGCCGGGCCTCGGCAGGCATCAGTCCCGGTTCCAGACACCAACCGGGACTAAAGCCTTTAGTCCCGGTTGGTGTCTGGAACCGGGACTAAAGGGTAGGCCATTAGTCCCGGTTTTAGACACAAAACGGGACTAAAGTTTTGCATATATATATCCACGCCCCTCCCCCATCTCCTCTGTTTTTTGGCCGTGGAAGGGTGGAGGTGTGGGCTACTCTATTTTTTGCCTATATATGCACATGAGGTGTTCGATGAAATGCCGGAGCCTCACTTAAGCTTTCTCCTCTGTTCTTCCTCCAAGCTCGACCTCCAAGCTCCATTTTCCCCAAGATTTGTCTAGGTTTGACGGTGCACCAACTATCTAAGTGTTGTAAAAAGGTTAGCAAACTTCATCCTTTCATCTCTCACTGCTAATTTAGCTCATTTTAAATGCTCTAGAAGTAGTGTGGTTTGTGGGTTTTAGTGAAGGAGTGTATGTGTGAGTTTATTTGATTTAGATGCACAATTTGAGCTCAAATTAACTTCTTAGTTTGCACATGTGTAGGGTGCCGTCGCGTCCCCGTCCCCGTCCTCACCGCCGTCGATCGCCCGCGCCGATCTCGTCGCCGGCACCACCGTGGTGAGCCTCTTGTTCTTATCTTTTTTTTAAGAAAAAAATCTTACTTGTATGATTTATATAGCTACTTGTATACTTTTCTTACTTGTATTATTGTTTGTTATTATATAGTGCCATGGTTTTGTATGAACTTTATGTATTTATTTTTTCAGTAATAACATTTGATCACTACTGTACTTTGGTTTTGATGTGATGATGAACTTGTATTAATTTGGTCATTTCTCTATTCATGATGTTCTGTAATGGTTTTTGATATACTTAATTATATAATGCACGCAGATGAACCGGCAATGGATGTACGGTGACCGACGCACCTCCGACTACATTACGGGCCTGCATAATTTTCTCGATGTGGCTGAGGCAAACAAGCAGAATGGTTTTATGTATTGTCCATGTACTGTCTGTGAGAATACGAAGGATTTCTCTGACTCGAAAACCCTTCACTTCCACCTGCTTAAGAACGGTTTCATGCCACGCTATAATGTTTGGACCAAGCACGGAGAAAGAGGGGTTATGATGGAAGACAACGAAGAAGAAGAGGATGATGACAACTATCCTATGTTCCCTAAATACGGTGATACTGCAACGGGGGAAGCTGAAGATCAAGAGGCACCAGATGTGCCCGATGATGATCTTCGCCGGGTCATTGTTGATGCACAGAGAGGATGCGAAAGTGAAAGGGAGAAGTTGAAGTTCGATCGCATGTTAGAGGATCACAAAAAAGGGTTGTACCCAAATTGCGAAGATGGCAACACAAAGCTCGGTACCGCACTGGAATTGCTGCAATGGAAGGCAGAGAATGGTGTATCTGACAAGGGATTTGGGAAGCTACTGAAAATATTGAAGAAGAAGCTTCCAAAGGATAACGAATTGCCTGACAGTACGTACGAAGCAAAGAAGGTTCTCTGCCCTCTAGGATTAGAGGTGCAGAAGACACATGCATGCATGCCCTAATGACTGCATCCTCTACCGCGATGAGGAGTACGAGAATTTGAATGCATGCCCGGTATGCGGTGCATTGCGGTATAAGATCAGACGAGATGACCCTGGTGATGTTGAGGGCGAGCGCCCCAGGAAGAGGGTTCCTGCCAAGGTGATGTGGTATGCTCCTATAATACCACGGTTGAAACGTCTGTTCATAAACAAAGAGCATGCCAAGTTGTTGCGATGGCACAAAGAAGACCGTAAGAAAGACGGGAAGTTGAGAGTACTCGCAGATGGGTCGCAGTGGAGAAACATCGAGAGAAAGTGGCCGGACTTTGCAGGTGACGCAAGGAACTTATGGTTTGGTTTAAGTGCAGATGGCATTAATCCTTTTGGGGAGCAGAGCAGCAATCATAGCACCTGGCATGTGACTCTATGTATCTATAACCTTCCTCCTTGGTTGTGCATGAAGCGGAAGTTCATTATGATGCCAGTGCTCATCCAAGGCCCTAAGCAACCCGGCAACGACATTGATGTGTACCTAAGGCCATTAGTTGAAGAACTTTTACAGCTGTGGGACATAAAAGGTGTACGTGTGTGGGATGAGCACAAACAGAAGGAATTTGACCTACGAGCGTTGCTTTTTGTAACCATCAATGATTGGCCTGCTCTTAGTAACCTTTCAGGACAGACAAACAAGGGATACCACGCATGCACGTACTGTTTAGATGAGACCAAAAGTATATATTTGGATAAATGTAAGAAGAATGTGTACCTGGGACATCGTCGATTTCTTCCGACCAAGCATGCCTTAAGAAAGAAAGGCAAGCATTTCAAAGGTGAGGCAGATCACCGGAAGAAGCATGTCCTCCGTACTGGTGATGATATACTTGATATGGTCAAGGATTTACAAGTAATCTTTGGAAAGGGTCCTGACGGACAATCTGTTCCGAATGACGCTGACGGACACGCACCCATGTGGAAGAAGAAATCTATATTTTGGGACCTACCCTATTGGAAAGACCTAGAGGTCCGTTCTGCAATCGACGTGATGCACGTGACGAAGAATCTTTGCGTGAACCTACTAGGCTTCTTGGGCTTGTATGGGAAGACCAAAGATACACCGGAGGCACGGGAGGACCAGCAACGTATGAACGAAAAAGACGGCATGCATCTAAAGCAGTATGAAGGTCTTGCCAGCTACGCTCTTACCAAAGCAGAGAAGGAAATCTTTTTTGAATGCCTACTCAGTATCAAGGTCCCGTCTGGCTTCTTGTCGAATATAAAGGGAATAATAAATATGGCAGAGAAAAAATTCCAGAACCTAAAGTCTCATGACTGCCACGTGATTATGACGCAACTGCTTCCGGTTGCATTGAGGGGGCTTCTACCAGAAAATGTTCGATTAGCCATTGTGAAGCTATGTGCATTCCTCAATGCAATTTCTCAGAAGGTAATCAATCCAGAAATCCTACCAAGGTTACAGAATGATTTGGTCCAATGTCTTGTCAGTTTCGAGTTGGTGTTCCCACCATCCTTCTTCAATATTATGACGCACGTCCTAGTTCACCTAGTCGACGAGATTGCAATTCTGGGTCCTGTATTTCTACACAATATGTTCCCCTTTGAGAAGATCATGGGAGTCTTAAAGAAATATGTTGGTAGCCGTGCTAGGCCAGAAGGAAGCATCTCCACGGGCCATCAAACAGAGGAGGTCATTGAGTTTTGTGTTGACTTTATTCCTGACCTTAAGCCGATTAGTGTTCCTGAATCGCGGCATGAGGGGAGACTGGGTGGGAAAGGCATGCTAGGACCGAACTCAATAATATGTAGGGACGGGCATTCTTGGGCGCAAGCACACTACACAGTTCTACAGAATTCTACGTTGGTGGCCCCGTATATCAATGAACACAAGAATATGCTACGCTCCAAACACCCGGAGCAGTTTGACGACTGGATTACACGTGAACACATGGGGACTTTCTGCGGTTGGTTGCAAACACATCTCATGGGTAACACCACTGTTGGAGATGAGCTGTACTTGTTGGCCAGGACACCATCTTTGACTGTATTGACTTTCCAAGGGTACGAGATAAATGGGAATACATTTTACATGATCGCCCAAGATAAAAAGAGCACCAACCAAAATAGTGGTGTCCGCTTTGATGCAGCAAACACCAATAGGGCAAATGACACATATTATGGTTACATAGAGGACATATGGGAACTTGACTATGGACGTGATTTTAAGGTCCCTTTGTTTCGGTGCAAATGGGTCAATCTGTCAGGAGGCGGGGTACAGGTAGACCCGCAGTACGGAATGACAATAGTGGATCTCAACAATCTTGGGTACACAGACGAACCATTCGTCCTAGCCAATGATGTGGCGCAGGTTTTCTATGTGAAGGACATGTCTATCAAACCGAGAAAAAGAAAAGATAAGGAAGCGAATACATCATACGATGAGCCAAAGCGCCACATAGTTCTTTCAGGGAAAAGAAACATCGTGGGAGTGGAGGACAAGACAGACATGTCAGAAGATTATGAAAAGTTTCATGAAATTTCTCCCATCAGAGTGAAGACTGACCCAAGCATCCTATTAAATGATGAAGATTATCCATAGTTACGGCGCAATAAGCAAGGGACACACGCGAATAAATAGTTTTATATCCCAAGATCCCACTCTGGGATGTGACCGGCTTCACCGCCATCACTTTCTCTCTAGTGTGAGTTTCCGGACTTATAGCTGGAAAGTGCCACTTCGGACAAACCGGAGGGAATCTTTGTAAGAGCTAGCTAGGGCATTTTGGCATTTGAAACATGATTTTATAATAATTATTTATTAAGTTATGAAATTTCAATTATTCATATCTTTTCAGTCACATGTTTTGCAAGGTTGATCATACGCGGTTAGTCCCGGTTGGTGGCTCCATATATAATAACAAGGTTAATATAGACATGGCTTAAACGTCTTGACATAGATGAATACAGCAGAAGCATCGGAGATGATAAGAGAGAACGTTGTATGACATAAAGTTGGAGGTACTATGTGGTTTCTCTGATCGGAGATGATAAGGGAGAAACATTGGTGTTGGCTTTTTTTGAATCACTATGTGTCTATGCATCAAAATAAATTAGGTTAACAAAAAGTATCAGAATTTATGGTGAATATGTTGCGGCAATGGTACATATGAAAATAACATAAAAAAATAAAAAAACATAACATATGCAAAAAATTAAAATTGCCATAACATAAAAAATAAAAAGACATAACATATGCAAAAAATTAAAATTGCCATAACATAAAAAATAAAAAGACATAACATGTGCCATATATTTTATAGTGGTTATGAAAGAATATTAAAATTGACATAACATATGCAAAAAATAACATAAAAAATAAAAAAACATAACATATGCAAAAAATTAAAATTGCCATAACATAAAAAATAAAAAGACACAACATGTGCCATATATTTTATAGTGGTTATGAAAGAATATTAAAATTGACATAACATATGCAAAAAATAACATAAAAAATAAAAAAACATAACATATGAAAAAAATTAAAATTGCCATAACATAAAAAATAAAAAGACATAACATGCGCCATATATTTTATAGTGGTTATGAAAGAATATTAAAATTGACATAACATATGCAAAAAATAACATAAACAATAAAAAAATACCCGCCTACTAGCAGACACCACAGCTTGCATTCGACTAGAAACCCAACTATATATGGGCCAGGATGCAGGCCCGCAGGGCTAGTAGGCCCAACAGGGCAGAAGTTAGGCAATTAACTGCCTGCTTTAGAGAGGAGCTTGTGAGAGAGATCCCACTCTGGGATGTGACCGGCTTCACCGTCATCACTTTCTTCTCTAGTGAGTTTCCGGACTTATCTGGAAAGTCCCACTTCGGACAAACCAGAGGGAATCTTTGTAATAGTTAGGGTATATATGTGTTTTGGCATTTGAAACGCGAAGGAACGCTATTTTTCATGCATTTATTGATTTTTTTTGAGCTAAATGACCCTGAAATTGAAAAGCACTACAAATGAACTCTGAAAAGGTTGAAACTTGGCATGGTATCATCATTTCACCCACATAGCATGTGCTAAAAAGTTGAGAGGGTTACGGCAAAAACTGGATGCACTTCGTGTACAAACTGGACAATCTCTTTCGAAGTATCAGGGTTTCGGACAAAAACTCATTTGTTACAAAGGCATTTCATTTTTTTTAAACTTATTTTAACTCCATACTTTTTGTGCATTCAACATGCACCATTCAAAGCCACATCATCAATTTTCAACCCTTTCTGACTTCATTCGCTATTTTTCATGCATTTAATGATTTTTTTGAGCTATAAAACTAAAAGAGCTAAACAGAATCTGTTTTTGATTAAAACACCTATTTAAAATAACCTAAAAATTACCAAATTGAACATACTGATAAAACACACTAATATTAAACAGCAGGAAAAAGAATCACTCAAAAATCTATTTTTAAAGTAAAGTTATTCACAAACTAGTGATTCACACAAATTTCAAAGAATTCAAATTTAAGCTTTTCAAATTTGAAAACTACTGGCACTAACAGAAAGTTTATAATTTTTGTGACCTAAACCAAAAAGATTCACTCAAAAACTCTAAAAATTTGGCTGTAAGTAGAAACAAAAGAAAAAAAAATAAAGCAAAAAACAAAAAAAACTGGAAAAGACCTTTAGTCCCGGTTGGATGCACCAACCGGGACTAAAAAATTTGCAAAAAATAAAAAAAGGCCCGCCTACTAGGCCACAACGGCCTGCATACGACTAGAAACCCAACTATATATGGGCCAGGATGCAGGCCCGCAGGCTCGTAGGCCCAACAGGGCAGAAGTTAGGCAATTAACTGCCTGCATTGGAGAGGAGCTTGTGAGAGAGATCGCAGCCGCGTATATAAACCGGTGCGATCTCCTCTCGTTTGGCGAGGTGGGACTAAACTTTCACCACCCCACGGCTATGCCACCCTTTAGTCCCGGTTGGTGGCTCCAACCGGGACTAAAGGCCCCCCTTTAGTCCCGGTCCGAGCCACCAACCAGGACTAAAGGCCTGGGTTTCCCGCCCTTTGGGCTGGTGAAATTCACCTTTAGTCCCGGTTGGTGGCTCGGACCGGGACTAAAGGGGGGCCTTTAGTCCCGGTTGGAGCCACTTTAGTCCCGGTCCGAGCCACCAACCGGGACTAAAGCTCGGGCTATATAAACCGCGCGCTGCCTTCTTCCTCCCCAATCTTCTTTCTCTCTGCTCGCTCCTCTGCCCCGACGCCGAACCACCGCACGCCGCCGCCAGGCTGCCGCGACGCCCTGCCCCGAGCCGTCCCCGAGCCCGCTGACCGTCGCCGGACCTCCTCGCCGTCCTTCCCGAGCATCGCCGCCCCCGAGGCCGCTCCTCGTCGCCGCCCCCGATCGAGCCCTCCTCGTTGTCGCCGCCCCACGGTGAGCACCCTTTCCCCCTCCTCCCCCTCTTCCCCAAATGGATGGATGGATGGATTCATGGATGGATGTTAGATGATGATCTTGGTAAAACAAATTGAAGAACAAATTTTTTTCTGAATTTTCTGAATTTTTTGACAGTGCACATCAAGTGTATGATGAAATGCCAGAGGGCTCTGGGAATTTTAGGAATTTTTGAGAATTTTTGTGGTGAGGTGTTGATGCACAAAAGAGAGTCTGGCAAAGTTTTAGAATATTTGGAGCAATTTAAATTGGGCTTTGACCATGGAGTTTGAATCTGGTCCAAATTTGAACTGAATGAAATTTGAAAATTTTGAACTATGGAACCAAATGTTTTTGGTGGAATGGGTTGTGGGTACTGTCAAATAGATGGAGTAATTTTTGTGGGTGCAAAAGAATTGGGGAGAATATAGCTCCTTTGCAAATCAAAGAACAAATTTTTTGCATTAGAGTTGATTTTGTCTTTTTTGTATGTTTTAATGCAAGCATCTTTTGGGCAATCTTTGAACATGAAGTAGGAGCATTTTGATGTCATCTTGCTGGTAGATTTTAGTTCATGCCATGTTAGGACCTGTAGTGAGTGCTACAAGCTTGTAAACTTGCTATCTATTCATTTCTGCCATGCCATGCTATTTTTCTCTAAGTCTGAAACTGGCAGTATTAATACTTTGCATTTGCCTTGAGGTTTGCAACAAATCTGTGCATCTTTGGATAATGATCAGTAAGGGTGTTTTGTTGAGGGTAATTAGTACATGCTTGCCATGCTCTTTGTTGCCATGAAAATCTGTTGTAGCATATATTTTACTTGCCTAAAAGGTTGCATCATGAATCTGTTTTCTGCCACTCATTTGAATTAGTTCAGTAATTAAGCATGTTTTGCCATGTGTCATGCCATTTGTTGCCATGTAGAAATTCTGTAGCATGTTCAAATCTTGCTTTCAAATTGGTATCTAGCTATAATGGACAGATTTGCATTGCATATTGCTTTGATCACCATTTGAGTTCCGTGCATCCGTTTGCCATGATCTTTATAGGTCCATTTCAACTAAAATCTTCCATTCTATCCAGTGGCATACTTGGGTTTGCCTAATGTTTTTTCACTCGGTGGAATTACAGGTTGTGGTGTTGCATCTCCGTGGAGTTGGTCCCTGATCGTCCCTCCGCTGTTCGACAAAAGGTGTCCATTTGTCGTATGTTGAGTTTTGTTCATAGGATGATGGTTGGTTCATTTGTTGAGTTGTGTATTCATCTTGTGTATAAATCTTGTATTCATCTTGTATTCATTTTGTATTCATCTTGTGTATAAATCTTGTATTCATCTTGTACAAATATCGTCGTAACTTCGACATGAGAGGGGGGGGGGGGTCGTTAAAACATAACCCTGATAACTTTGATTTTGAGGCATATGAAAACCTGATTTGCACGTCGGACAGGCATGAGAGAGGCGGTCCGCAAAGTATCCTCTCCCGAAAGATAGGACGACTCATCAGATATGATTCTAGATAATGTCCAATGCCTCATATCGCGAACATAGTTATATTGGATAATTGATCTTCATATAAATGAAGCATAAAAGTTTAGCAATCACTTACAAATTTTCATGTTGTTCATTGACTTCGACATGAGGGGGGGGGGGGTCGTGTTAAAACATAACCCCGATAATTTCGGTATAACTTCGACATGAGGGGGGAGGGGGTCGTTAAAACATAACCCCGATAATCCACTAATCCATTGCTCATATGCATATGATTCCTTGTTGTGATTAGGTCTATGTTTGCCACTAATCCATCTCTCATGGTTGTATATTGCCATGTTGTAATATTTGCAGAAACTTTGGAACACGACAGAGACTTAGAACAAGAAAAGGCGTTGGAGGAAATAATCCGCGAGGGAGATGATGATATCATGACCACACAGTTTCTCAACGACTCCGGTGGTGAGGGAAGAGAAGATGACGGCTCCGCCAGTGTTGGAGCCTTAACTGTTGCAAAGTCCGGCGAGGTATATATATTAATTAAGCCTCTGCTGACTAGATGCATTAATTGTTTTGTATGTACATATATTAACACTTCTTTCTTCTTTTAGCCCTCCGGATCGAGCCAAACTTCTATAAGGAGACGAGGCCCGAAGAAAAGGTTGGGCGAGAATGAAAGGTTCACGATCGAACAAGTCGATCCAGATGGCAAACCGACTATTCCCAAGCGGACCCAAGACCGATTTATACATCAGTGTGGAGTTGTTGTTAGGGACAGCGTCCCGATCAGCATCCAAGAATGGAATAAGAAGAAGGACAATGGAGTTTCTTATGTCGACGATAGATGCAAAGATCAGCTTTGGAACTCGCTCATGATAAATTTCAGCCTACCGCCAGAGGAGGATCCAAATAACCCAGTTATACAGCGAAAAGTCAAAAAATGGGCTCTTAAGAAGATGGCAGAACAATTCAAGAACTGGAAGAAAAGATTGAACGAACAGTTTGTCGAGAAAGACGAGACTCCAGAATTCACCAGTCAATATGCGAAGATAAAAGATCACTGACCCGCATTTGTGGCGTACAAGAAATCGGAGAAAGCTAAGAACAGGTCACAGACAAATAAGCTAAATGCTTCAAAGAAGCAGTATCACCATGTTACGGGGTCAGGTGGCTACAAGGTTGCCCGGCCTACGTGGGACAAAGCTGAGAATGACCTGCTTGCTAAAGGGATCCAACCAGCGACATTGAACTGGCCCGAACGGGCAAGGACTTGGTTCTTCGGGCATGGGGGAACTTTGGACCCAGAAACAGGGAAGTGTGTTTACACGAAAGAACAACTTCAAACACCCGTCACAAAGATTCAGGAAGCAATCAAGGACGTGCAGGAAGGGAGGTTCCATCCCGACAGAGAAAAGGACGTGCTGTCACGCGCCCTCGGGAATCCTGAACACCCTGGACGAACCCGAGGCACAACAGGCTCCGTTCCGTGGGTGCATGGGTTTCCCGACAACGCTGGTTATAGAAGCCGAGGGAGAAAGAAGAAAGAGGAAGCAGACCGGATGCAGAAGGTAGAAGAAAGATTAGCGTTGCAGGAGAAGAAACTAGAGGCACTTACCAGTCAGCGAGCTACTGGCTCACCATCTCAGCAGCACGAAGATCCTTCATTCGATACTGCCCACGAAGCTACCCCACCATCTCAGCGGAAAAGCAGCGTGGCTTCCACGGAGCTCGTTCGGCCTGATATCACGGCTCCTCGCTACCCCATGGATTATATCACGGAGCATGAACATTGTGAGCTAATGGCGAAATGCATCAACCTACCCTTGAAGGTGGCGGTCGGCTATGTCTTACCTCCTAGACCTGATGGAACTTTCCATTGCAATCCGATTCCAGATGGCTTTGCTATTGTCGGGGTGGATGAAGTTACCAATGGATTCGAGGGGCTGGAGCTTGAGTACCCTACAGGTGAAGGGGAGACTCATCTGGTAGATGCCGTAAGGACTACCATTCTATGGAGAAAGGAATACATCGTGCTTCCACAATGGACGCCGCGTCAGCAGACTCAGCCGAGGAGGCCCCTCAGCAGACTCCTCACTGTCCAGCTCTATCTCCGCTGCCTCAGTCGTCTCCGCCGCGTCAGCACACTCCGCCGCCTCAGCTGTCTCCGCCGCCTCAGCGGACTCCGACGGAGGAGGCCCCTTAGCAGAATCCTCCGCCGCCTCAGCTGTCTCCGCCGCCTCAGCGGACTCCGCCGGAGGAGGCCCCTCAGTAGAATCCTCCGCCGCCTCAGCTGTCTCCGCTGCGTCAGCGGACTCCGCCTCCTCCGCCGCGTCAGCAACGGCAGAAGAGACCCGCCGCCGCTCCGGCGGCTAGCAGTACAACAACGAAGAAATCCAGAGCAGGTCCAAGCATCAAGAAGGTTCCTCCCAAGTTACCATACGACATGACTGAGGAGGAAACCGACGAGTTCGTGGCTGCCGATGTGAAACGCCAGCTTGCACCGAAACGTCCAGATCCAAAGGAGAAAATAGATTCGGTAAAAGCGAAGCGCTGTCTGGATGCCCTTCAGCGACCACCATCTCCTCCGCCGCTCTCACACTATGAACGCTGTATTGTAAAGACATTTCATGAAGCGAAAAGGTCGGGAAGTACTAGCAGTGCTGCAAGAAGTGGGAAAACAATTCCTCAGCTCGGCGAACAGGAAAAACAATCGTGCCCCCGCTCAAGGTGTTTCCCAATATCGCTAATGATCCGAGGGTAGCGGTCGCTCATCCTGGTTACACTCTTGTTGATTACTTAGGCGATGAGGTACAGTTCAAAATGGCTGAGGTAGCCTTTAGATACGAGCACGGGAAGCCTCTCGTCAGACCTGAGCAGCTCCCGCGTCTATCAACGATGATGCGAACATTGCATAACTGGTACTTGAAAGCCTGCAAGGAAGGGACCGACAGTATCTACGTGGGAATTAAAGATGAGCACTACTTCAATGGAGTCGAGGCGTTGTACATTGAATTTGAATAATTATTTCAGTTATACAATCAAGATGCCCTCGACAAAACTCTTGTCAGTTCCTATTGTCTGTAAGTATTTTTTCTGTAATTAAGTCTCTAGCTCAGCTCGTTCATTGCATGTATAATTATCCTCACACTATATTATGCAGATTGAAGATCCTCGAATGCAAAAATGGACGAATCTATGACATTAGGTTCATTAACCCAAATACCGTAAATGAATATACGGTACAAAAAATGCCCGATGATACAGAGAAATACTTGCTAAAGGCGTTACTTGGACAACAAAACAAAAGGGAAATACTATTTCCTTACAACTTCAAGTGAGTGTTAGTGTCTTATGCACATTCTGTTTCGCTTACTCGAGGTTAAGTGTAATTGATGAGTTATGCGTGCGCAGGTTCCACTTTATTCTGCTAGCCATTCAGCTTGACGCGGGACTAGTAATTGTCTTGGACTCGAGACGTAAAGAGGCTAAGGAGTGGGCGGACATGAGTCAAATGCTCCAAAAGTAAGTTCAATCATTATCGCACCATATCGGCAACTTTCGATCATTTCATGATATCAAGTAATCATTTTCTTTGCCGGGCAGGGTTTGGAAAAAAGTTCACCAATCAGGTTAGGGGTGAATGGAAAAAGGAGCTGCGATTTTCACACCCCAAAGTAAGTACTACTAGCTAGTTCCGCGCATCTCTCATTGATTCTAGTTTCAATACCATTATCATGCTTGATTATCATTTTGATTGAACTCTATTCTCGTAAAGTTTTTGTGGCAGGAACCCGGAAGTAATTTATGTGGATACTACGTTTGTGAGTACATTCGCCACAAGATCTCTGAGCAGGGCAAATCTTTAGAACAATTTGAAGTACGTAAACAATATTCACATTTTTATTTTATTACCATCAATTGTGTTGAGTTTCATTCATATATATATATATATATATATATATATATATATATATATATATATATATATATATATATATATATATATATATATATATATATATATATATATATATTGACCCCCTTCTTTTAATTAGATCCGGCGGAAGCGGGACGAACTCCTACCAACTGATCGCATACGAGCAATTCAAGAGGAATTGGCGGGATTCTTTGTTGACCATGTCATACCTACAGACGGAGAATACCATCGGGATTTGCAAAGCGATTGTGGTAATTAGATATTAGGGATCGTAAGAACGTGTACTATATATAGTACCGTCGAATAGATATACGAAAACTTGTTGTTTGACCAAGCACGGAGAAAGAGAGGTCACTTCTCTCTATATATTGATCATGATGATGTTGTGTAATGGTTCCTTCATTGCTATATGTAGTAGCTAGCGTCGAGTTGAATGAAAAGCATAAAATAAAAATAAAAACCCTAAATGTAAAATAATTGAATGGTAAACACAAAAAGAAAAGGGGAAACACAATATGAAACCCCTAAAGCCTCCAAAACCCCTAAACCCATTCTTTCAAAAAAAAAAACCCTAGCGCCTGTCAGGTGCTGACGCGTGGCTGCCCACCAACCGGGACTAGAGGTCCTCCTGCCTGGGCGCCCACAGCGGCCACGTGGAGCTCCTTTAGTCCCGGTTCGTGTTACTAACCGGGACTAAAGGTCCTCCTGCCTGGGCGCCCCACAGCGGCCACGTGGAGCTCCTTTAGTCCCGGTTCGTAACCCAACCGGGACTAAAAGTGGGGGCAATTAGTAAGATCGTCAAGCTCTCTCAGTTATAAGTTTTTGTTTATCTCTTTATTAGTTTTGTCTAATTCTCATTTTTTTAAATTGTATGGCTATGATTTTAAAATGTAAGGGTGTTATAATTGGGAATCGGATTGCCACGACTTGCCAATTTCCTTGAGTATCATATGTTTGGGTTATTTTTTGATCAAACGACAAACGCAAGACACAATGTCGAGTAATTTTACCTACATAACCACGTAATGCTCCATGTAAGAATTTTCACTACCAAACATTTTAATATGTTGAGTGTTTTCTATTCATGTATATTATTGGTTGGTATCTCCCGGTGTAAGTGTCCACGTGGACACCGGGACCTTTTTGTTCTGGATCCGCCCCTGGAGACAACAAATATTGAGATTGACGAAGTCGCCACCGATGTCTCATAGGGGACGAGCACGCCATAAAACTAAAAGAATTGCACTAGAGAATCTCAAATAATCCAGGAAATATGCAAGGACATGCGAAGGCCGAGACTTGAAGTTGGGCGGACCGGTTCCACCACAAGGAATCTAACCATATAAGCTATATCTTGTTTGCTTTTAAACACGGTCTTTGACTGTAATAGAATCAATAAGTGTTGGAATGTAATGTTATTACCAAAAAATGTTGTGGTTGTGGCACTTCTAGAGCATAATGATGCTCTACAGAATTAGTTCATGTGATAATTGCGCAGGGTTACAGTGACGAAGATTAAGTACTGTGGTAGGTGGATCATCTAGTATTTACAAAAAAGAAGGTGGATCATCAAGTAATGGTACATAACGAAGACGTAAATGTAAGGCATGATCCTTGCACTTCTCAGCCCCTATAGATAATGATCACCGATGTAGTAGCTAGTATACGGGACATGGTATTTTTACATGGAGTGACTGCTGTCTGCAAGTCCGCATGGTGAATCATTTAGCAACAAGTCTACTCCGTTGGCCATCGTCAGGCATGCGAGGCATTGGCATTACTGGGAAAGGACTTATAGGTGAACCCAATTCAGTGGCGGGCGGGACCAGGCACCCGTCACAGGTAGTTAGGAGAAGCAGCAGTGGCGGGTGGCAAAACACGATCGCCAGAGCTAGAGGCACAGCAGTGGCGGGCGAAACACAGCACCCGCCACAAAGAAGCACTGCTGAGCGTGAGTCCGTTATGAATGTTTATTGTGGCGAGTGGCTATGCTTGCCCGCCACTGTTGTTACAGGTAGCAGCGGCGGGCGTGTTAATATCCCCGCCACAGTTAAAAGCCTCCAACGGGTTACATTTTTTTTAATGCAGATAATAGCTGTGGCGGGTAGGAAGTAGGTTAGCGGCAGACGATTTAAATTCAACTGAAGGGTTGCCGCCCGCCACCCCAAATTAGCAGTGGCGGGTCTTATGGCGCGCCCGCCACAGCTGTTTAGCACTATCTGCACGTGCGCGCCCCCTCTCTCTCCCTTACCCCACACTCTCACTCTCACTCTCACTCTCTCCCACATCTCGCTCTCGTCGCCGCCGTCGCCCTCCACCACGGCGCTGACCACGTCGCCGTCGCCGTACGCTGTCGTCGTCGCCGTCGCCGTCCGCTGCCGTCGTCGCCGTCCGCTGCCGCCATCGTCCTCGCCCTCCACCGCGTCGCCCTCACCCTCGATCCGCTGCCCCTGCCGCCGTCGCCCTCGGTCCGCCGCCCCGTAGCCCCGCGTCCAGTCCGGCAGGTATAAGGTCGCCGTCCCCCCTTGTATTTCTGGCCGTCCTCGTCACCACCCGCCGCCACGGCCGCCACGCACGTTCGACTAGGGTTAGGGTTAGGGGTTTCATCGTTGTATTTTTAGTTTTTAGTTTGTACGTATTTGTAGTTTCTAGCTATTTTTAGTTTGATAGCAGTAGTTTCTAGTTGTATATTTCATAATGCACACGTTATAATAAATTGTAGTTGTACTTTATAGTTGTAGTTTGATATTTCTAGTTGTAGTTCGATAGTTGTACTTTGTAATTGTAGTTTATAGTTGTAGCAATCAAAACTAGCCGTATATATGAAATCAACAGCTGTATAGTTGTAGTTTATAGTTCTTTACAGTGGTATATACTAGAATTTTGGTGAAGCGTTGATTTATTTCCGTTTCACCAAAAAATTTAGCACTTAATGTGTCCATTTTTACGAAGAGGTCATGCCAAATTTCCTTGTTTATTTTTTATTGATATTGTGCTGTAGTAGATGTATTCATTTTTTTACAGGGATTCATATTATAAGCACTAAAGTTTTGGCGAAACGTTGATTTATTTCCGTTTCGCCAAATTTCTAGCTCTTAATGTGTCCATTTTTATGCAGAGGTCATGCCAAATTTCCTTATTTATTTTTTATTGATATTGTGCTGTAGTAGATGTCTTCAATTTCTTTACAGGGATTCATACTATAAGCGCTAAAGTTTTGGCGAAACGTTGATTTATTTTTATTTCGCCAAATTTCTAGCTCTTAATGTGTCCATTTTTATGCAGAGGTCATGCTAATTTTTTTTGTTTATTTTTAATTCAGATTGTGTTGTTGAAGATTTCTTCGGTTCTTTCGCCAAATTTATTTATCTGTATGTTTTAGGTCATTTTTTCCCGAAATGGCGGACAACGGCAGGTACCGTGGTGTTGTCCAGAGGCCCTGGGGGAAGTGGGGCGCCCAAATCCAAAACCCCATCACTGGCAAGAAACAATGGCTCGGCACGTTCGACTTCGCCGAGGAAGCGGCGCGCGAGTGAGATAGCGCCTCCTAACATAAGGATAGTCCCCAAGGCCCAGGAGCAGGAGCACCTGAAGGCTGAGGCGCTCATCAGGCCCGTGAACGTCAGAGCACCGATCCCTTGGTGGAACGGTATCTTCGGGAGGATCTGCATCTGTACGCCATTAACAAGGCGTTGATGATCACCGCACGCAACCAGAAGGATGCCGAGGATGACCCGATAGACTGGGATGATCTCGCCAAGGAGTCTGACGAGGATTAGATTAGGAGTTGATCTCTCCACCATGCCAAGTCGTATAACTCTATGCTTCAGATGTTTGAACTGTTAATTAGTACTTATGAATCTTGCTATGGCGTACTATATATGTCCGTGACTTCGTGATAAACCTGCTTATATATATATTACTTTCATGTCATAGCACCAATGATAACAATGTTTAACTTTTTGAAGGAGGGTATCATGGTGCTTAAGGTCTGCAATGTCTGCAAAAATCCCTGTAGGGATAGTTTATCCCATGCAGTAGAATTCAGGCTCTTCTTGAGGGATGGATTTGAAAAATCTGTGGTAACAATGTTCATCATTCAATTCTAACCACTTGCTGTACTATGCATATCATTAATTATTAACTGCATTATTCTTTATTGTTACATAGTGTATCCCATGCAACGTAAGGGTCCAATTCAATAATTTAATTGGTGATAGTTTCAACTTTTCGGATGGTCAAGGGCAATTGTACAAAGTTGACGTTTGTAAACAAAAGGATAAAATCATCATAGGAGGCGTCGAATGGAACAAGTACATTTCAAATAATAAGCTCACTGGGGGAGAGTACATAGGCTTTTACTTGAAGAAAGCGGTCAACAAGTTAAGGATTAAGTATTTCTCCGACCAAGATGATGAGCTTGACGAGGATGATGCTGAGGATTCCCAGGATGATGATGATGATGAGAGCCAAGATGATGATGATGCTAGCGAGGATGACGATAGCAGCCAGGAGCATGAGGATGAGGATGAGGAAGATGATGAGGGTAGCGGAGATGATGACGATGATGAGGGTAGCGGAGATGATGACGATGATGATCCATACAATTATGCAATTTTCTCTCAAAGAATGAAAGAGCTTAATGAGAATGAGAAGGCCACACTCATCACGATCCTACCATCAAGTGTTCACTACTTGGGGAGGCCATTTGTGCATCGTTTTACCAAGACCAACATCGTGAAACACATCATGGTATATTTTGTATCTTTTTTTTTCTGTTCATAACACTATATGGCAAGATGCATGTCTAACATTGCATGCTCTATTTTGTTTTTAATCGCGGGGATCATAGAAATTACCTATGAAGATGATTTGTGCCGTGGACATCCCTGTTGCCGGCATGGCCGGAGTAAGCCTTGGAGCAGCAGGTCCTGTCACCAGCGTTCGATACAAGACGGACACAGATGGCCACATATCGTTCTATGAGGTCGGTTGGCGGGAATTCCTGAAGGGAAAGAGACAATGACTAACGGTTGACACAGCAGTGCTCATCACGATAAGGAACAACAATTTCCAGATGATGGTTGTTGTAGATCTTATTTAGAAATAAGGTCCAGTCAAATATCTCCTAGCCGATGAACTCTTAGTTACTTAGTTAAGATGCATGTCATATTTTGATGTTGGTTTGTTAACTCGAACAAACTTGAAGTGTTACTAGTTGTTATGAAGAGTACTAATTACCTAGTGAACTTGTATGCCTAAGCGTACAATGCGTGCTTTATTTGCTTTTTATATTGGATTTATGCAAAACGCATCCATGGCAGCACAATTGGTGCCGTGCCTGCAAAATTATAATTCTCATGAATAAGCCCGCAGTGGCGGGCGAGCCACAACGCCCGCCATTGTAACATGAACAAGTAGTGGCGGGCAGGAAAGCACCGCCCGCCACTGAAGGAAGATAACCAGTGGCAAGCAAGTTCGCGCGCCCGCCACTGCAGTGATCGACCAGTGGCGGGCCGCCTGCCCGCCACTGATGCCATAATAGCAGTGGCGGGAGGTCGGTGGCGGGCGCCCCTGGGAGCCTTACCCGCCACTGCTGGCCTTTTCCCACCTGCCACTGCTAGGCATTTCTGCAGTAGTGTGGGATCATTTCTGTTATTGAGACCAAGTAAAGCAGGATTCAGATTCTAGCGACATCAAGCTTAGTAGAGCGATGGTTCCGTTTCTACATATGATTCTCTGCAATAGATGTGTAAGGCCCAGTTTTAGTAACTTTAGTGCCGCTGGAGGTGGAATGTGCGACCATATATCTAATTATCTCCACATAGCAGCATCTCCAGAATCGTATACAGTTTGAATATTATGAAACTATATTGTGATTGGAATGCTTGAGCATATATCCTTTTTAAGGACACTAGAGCTTATTAGAGTTGGAGTGTGTGCGCTACTTTAGGTTATATGGAACTGTCGGAATGACGTGACTTTCAACAGACAAACCATCACAAACCTCCGGCCAATGGTACAGCCATATTACCATCTCAATTTCAGTTTGGTTCCCCTCTGTTACATGCAAGTGGGTTAGGGAATTGCATCTCGATTTCAGTTCTCGATAGCAACCTCCAACGATGCCATTCCCCAAATTTGATGGTGAGAACCCACAAGTATGGAAGGATTTCTGTGAGTAGTATTTTTCCATTCATGGTATTCAGGAGTCATATTGGGTTCAGACGGCCACACTGAACTTTTCGCCCACGATAGCAATTTGGTTACAATCGGTTCGTGAAAAAACGTATGGTGCAATTGGGAAGGGTTCTGTAATATCCTATGTGTTTGTTTGGGGCGTTATCGGCATCAGTTGCTTGTCCGTCAATTCTATGCTATTCGTCAAACTAGCAATGTTCAGGATTATAACACTTGATGAATATGATGTTATCTTATTCTGATAAAGTGCATCATTTCTACTTTTTGGACGTAATTCATCGGTGGCTTGGACGTGAACCTGAGATCGGCGGACATGGTGAAAAGACCAGCTGATCTGGATGCGGCTTGTGCACTCGCACTGATCCATGAAGAAGTTCAAGGCGGTGTTTGCCAAGATTATCGTCGCTTTGCTGAAAAAACATTCAGAGCGGCGCATCGTCTACCGCTTTAGGCTATTACACACCAGCAATCACGATCGCCATCGACACATGTGGTTGTCGATCATCGTGGTTTTACCACAGCGCCTGCTCCTCAAGTAGAAGCAGCCAAGGCCACTACAACTGAGCTGAACCTGTTTTCCACATTGTGGGCATACAGGCGTGCTACGGGTTTGTGCTTCAAGTGCGGAGAGAAGTGGGGCCATGACCACACATGCCATGTAACAATTCAGATGCATGTCCTAGAGGAGCTGATCGACTTATATGAGTGTCAGTTACTGACAGTGCTACAACGGCTGAATAGAGTGATGAAACTGATGAAGTGGTTATGGCTATCTCCTTGCAAGCGTTCAACGGTAATGAGACCTCTTCCCTGTTGCAATTAACCGTTGTTGTCAATAGCAAGATGGTTTCCATTCTCATAGATTCCGGGGGTTCGACATCTTTCATTAATGAGAATCTGATTGGAGGGCTTGATGGTATTGAGTCATTAACCAGGCATGCACGAGTTAAAATTGGTAACGGTGTTGAAATGTGCTGCTCTCAGGAAGTGCTCAATTGCTCATGGGTATCTCAAGAACAACAATTCACCAGAACCTTCAAGATCTTGCAGCTGGGTAGTTGTGATGTCATAATGGGTATCGATTGGCTTGAAGAGCACAATCCTGACATTGATTGGGTTGCTAAACGACTGAAACTCGTACTGCACGGTGAGCAAATTTGTCTACAAGGTCATCTGTTCCCTTCAATCTCGTGTGCCACTATCTCTACGGTCCAGTTCCAACAATTGTTAGAAGATAAGGACATTGAACATATGGTGTTTGTGTGTGCTACCCCTGACAGTAGTACTATGACAACACTTGTCCTATAGCAGTTCAAGCTGTTGTCAGCAAGTCTGAAGTGTAATTTCCGGAAGCATTAGGGCTTCCTCGGCGACACTCGTGGGACCATCACATTCCCTTAATAACATGAACACAACCTGTTAGTATAAGACCATATCACCATTCTACTGAAACGAAAGATGAAATCGATTAGCAAGTTTCCGAAATACTTTAGAGTGGGATAATTCAGAAGAGCATTAGTTACTTCGCATCTCCAGCAATATTAGTGAGAAAAAAAGATGGGAATGGAGGATGTGCATTGACTATCAGTGCCTAAATGCCTTAATTGTCCGTACTAAGTTCCTGTTACAAATGTTGATGAACTTTTGGAGGAGTTGACGGTATCAAGCTGGTACAGTAAATTGGATTTAAGAGCCGGCTATCATCAGATTTGGTTGGCGCTAGGGGAGGAGTTCAAAAAGAACCTTTCAAACCCATTCCAAGCATTACAAATACAATGTGATGCCATTTGGGCTTGCTGGGGATCCTGCCACTTTTCAGAGCGCTATGAATACTACTCTACACAGCCTTGCATCGCTATGCCCTGGTATTTTTTTGACTATATTTTGATTTACTCCAAGAGCTTGGACATGTGGAGTACCTAGAGTCAGTCCTCACCCTCCTCCAACGTGATCAATGGAACATCAAGAAATCTAAATGTTCATTTGCTCAGCAACGATTGTCGTGTCTTGGCTTTGTGATCAGTGGAGAAGGGGTGTCAACTAAACCTGATAAAATCACTAAAGTACAACATTGGCCTGTGCCCACATCTGTAAAAGAGCTGAGGCAATTCTTGGGGTTAGCAGAGTATTATAGGAAGTATGTGAGGCATTATGGGATTATTGCTCGACCATTAATGCATGTCCTTAGGAAGAATGTTCCCTTCATGTAGAACACTGATTGTGATGTGGCATTTGACACATTGAAGCAAAACTTGGCTGGTACTCTTGTTTTAGCCATACCAAACTTCAACCGGCCTTTTGTTGTCGAAACTGATGCTAGTGATATCAGCAACAAGACGATCATCCCATAAAATATCTTAGTAAGGCTCTCGGTCCTCGCAACAAGGACCTTCGTTTCTTTGTGCATTCTTGTTTGCGTAAATAGAGCTCGTGTATGTCATTTGCCGAATTCTAGTACAACTACGTGGCATAGTGCTCTTGAATCACCATTTGTGGTCCTTTATGGACATGAGGCATGACACTTCGTCATCGAAGCAGCTAAAAAAAATCCATGTTTATGATTTGAATGTGTGGTTTTCTGAACACAAGGAGATGTCAGCTCTCATTGGGCAGCACCTACTGCCGAAGCACCAAGGCATCAGAACGCAAGGAGATGTACCAGTGTGGAAGGCGAGATGTCAGATCTCAGTGTCAACTCTCATTGGACAGCACCTAGCCATCTACTGCCGAAGTACCAAATCACCGTTTGTCGTTTCTTATTAGAATGTGTGACTTTCTGAACGCAAGAAGATGTTAGCCCAGGTATAGCCCAAGCCTACGGCCGAAGCAGGCCGAAGCACAAGCCGCAAGCGCAAGGCAAGCAAGCGAATTTGAAAAAAAGAAACAGCACGTTTCTCGACGTGAGTGGGTAACAACAATTGCAGATAAGTAAGCACGAGATCCCAGTTCCGAGGTATCAAACATCGACCAGGAAAGGACAGCGGCGGCAACCTACGTCCCATCCCTGGCTCTGGAACCCTAATCTCCTTCTTGTTGTCTTCCTTTTAGCACAATTGTGCTTGTGCCCAGTTGTAATCAGACCAATTGGCTACTCTGTTCCACCAAATCGAGTGATAGAGTGATAGATCCTGCTGAGTAGTTAACATGACACCCGACATTTCTAATCAACTGGGCGATGCTATCACACTTCACTTATTATTACCAAGTCAAGGAATTAGTCGAAGTTTTCAATTTATATTGTTTAACGACCGAAAAACTATGGGGAGAACAACGAGCAACTCTCGGCAAGCAAGTCGAATTTTTCAGTTAATATGAGAATTGGTTATTTAGGACTTGCTCGAGCGATATATTCAAGTATTCATATAATAGAGGTGTGGTCAGCGTGGACTAGTTCCTAAGTGTAGTTTTGCTCCACATGTTTGGGAACTGCCGGTGCCGCGGTGCCGAGGGAGTGCCGGAGTGACGTCCGATTCTTCAAGGTTAAGGCAAGTGCATGTTGCGTTCTTTCTATGTTATGGCTGATCTTCACCGGTTTGCTTGTTCTGTTTCGGTGCTCCTCTGTATTCTTGTGTTTCAGTTTCTGCTTTGCCCACTGTTTCCGTGTTCCAAATTGGGCAAATACAGCGGTTCCATGCTTGTTTTATATTGGGCCATTTTCGTATCTTTGCTGTACTCATATGCCCCCACAAATCTACATTCTCTACATTCCATTTTTCATTTCTTCTGTAACCAGGTTACAATGAAAGAGAAGGAGTACTTTGGTAGGTGGACCATCAACATCAAGTAATTGTGCATCATGAAGTCGTAAATGTAAGGCGCATGATCCTATCATTTTTCAGTCCCTATACATAACGAGCACCAATGGAGCAGCTGGTATACGAGCATGATATTTCTCTCGGAGTTACTGCTGTCCTGCAAGTCAGTATGATGAATCATTTAGCAATGAGCCCACTTAGTTGGCCGTCGTTAGGCATTGAGATCAGTTCTGCAAGAGTGACCGGCCTGCACAACATTGAAATTGCAGCGAGATCGAGGCTTATCCAGATATGCAGTTTCCAATAAGAATTCTGTTCGCATAGATGTGTGCACACGTAGTCTTGGTTACTGTAGTGTTACCACAGATGGATTGAGCGGGCCCTCCGATCTGCTGCTCTCTCTTTAGCGGTTCAAGCTGAAGCTGCTTTGCTCTTCATATCGGCGGAAATAGCTTTTAGTCTCTGTCTCGAAGATGTTTAACTTCCTCTCAGATAACAAGAAGCTTGGCCAAGCATCTCAAGCCCAGGATCTTCACGCCTCTCCAGTTGTAACAATTGATCGATACGGGGGAGGTCCTAGGAAGGTCTGTGCTGCAACCCTTCTTCAGGTCCACAGTACATCAAGGACTGTAGTTAACAGAGCCAGAGAGATCCTAGGAAAGGTGTGTGCTGCACCTCTTCAGCCGCGGCAGCCGCACATATGCTCTGAATTGGTCGATACTAATGTTTTATTTACATTAGCATATATGTAGTTTTTGAAAGCAATATGTTCTTAGTTCTACTGTTTTTTTGATACCATTTCTTCACTCAAATGTTCTAAATTACGAAAGATGAAAAGGGAAAGCGCCCGACCACAAATACACCTAACCAATGAACAAAAGTTGTGACTGGAGCAGGAGTTAATAACATATCATGACTGCACTGTTTCTGCTTTGGATTTAATTCTTTCTAAACTCATAGCGTAAGAACTTCATCACTACACATTTCGTCTTTTTTTCTGTCAAAACATCTAATTAATATACTTGTAATGTTTGAACATGTAACTTACTGTGACCAAGACGAAGTAGTGCAGTAGGTGGACCATTGAAATTGATGAATAATTGTGTATAATCAAGTCATAAATGTACGACAGGGTACGTCCTCTTTTCTGGCCACATAAATAACAAACGCGGATCAGTCGACCAGCCAGTCTATGAGGCTTGATGTTTTTCATGGAGATACGTCATTTAGAAAGAAAGCCACACCATTGTCTGTCATCAGGCATGTGGCGTATTGGGATATTTTCCATAACAATGATTACATTCATACAATTCAAATTCCTGCGAGGTCAAGGTTCATAGAGTGATGGCTTGGTCAAGACCGAGAAGTTGCACCTTGAAGGCTGCCATAGCTGCCAAGTTCCTAGGAGTGGTTTGAGGGACGGGACGTGGGTCTAGGATTGTCGGGTGACCAAAACTAGAGATCGACAGGGGTATATGACAGTTCGACAGGGGGATGCGATCCCATCGAATCCGGGACGATCAGCCCTGGTCGATCATTCCAGTCCTTTATGTAGTATAACTGTATAAGGAATCATATGTGAAAACAAAACAGATCAATGAAAGAGAATGATATTGTTCAAGGAAAGAGAAAAATAAGGGAATCTGGCCACATATAAAGGAGCGTAGTTAATAGTACGATGTGATGTTTCTCTTCCTCCATTATCTCCGCTACAGCTAAGCCGTTGCCTCTCCCGTCTTCACTTTCTCTGCTGCGGGATCCTAGTACTTGTAGCATCCATTCTTCACAGGAACATGTCCCGGCCATTGAACACGACTCTGACCCTCGATTGGGGTTGACAAACCTGGGACGGGGGACGCCATGCATTCGGCTATTTTCACGTTCGTGCCTGGATAGCAGTAATGTCACATTTGGTAACACGAAGTTCTTAGTAATTTCATAGGATCGAATCCTTCGGAAATTAATTCTATGAGTTCCTTTGGTTCTATATACAGGGACCTAGGAATTTCCTTATGAAAATTTCATTTCCTTCATATTTTGGAGGATTCAAAACGTAGGATCAAGTAAAATTGCAAACATTTTTCCGTGAGTAGGATTCTTATATTCTGATTTTGTGGAGTTTTGGTTCGTTAAGTCATGTCCAAACTATATTCATTAGTGAGTCTAGGAAGATATTTTGACTGCATTTCAGATTCTCTTTAGAAGTCCAAGACAAACTGTGTCTATCTCCCCCAATCTCTCTCTCCAATCAAGAAAACCGTTTCCTGCAAAACTTACGTAGGGCATCCAAACAATAACCGTGAGCAATTTATGTTTTCCCATTTCCGTAGAATCCATGAGATGTGACAATTAATTTCTACTTTGATTCTCTGTCTGGACAGTGTCCACGGTCACGCCAATGGAAACCCCATTTTTGTCTGCGCACACAACCTTCATCCTCCATTTATTCTCAAATTGTCCGGACAAATGCATATGATTGGTGGGGATAAAAAGAGAGAGGCGAGAAAGAGAAAACAAAGAGAGAAAATGGTCCGGGTTGGGCCGGTCGATGTTGTGGGCTGTCCGGCACCTCATTTCCTCCCCACATATGGACTGGCTTTGGGGGTTTGCACATATTTCGGATATGATGAGTTTATGTTACTGTGCAAAAAAAAAATTGTTGGTTTGATTCTTTGAAGATATAGTGATTCGACGGCCTGCACTTCTAGGGGATCATCCCTGGCACAAGCACGTTCATCGATCAAGGCTTTCCATCTTTTTGGATGGGCGACTCAAGATGCTTTCAAAAACCATTATTGGTAATGTTCATGCGTTTGAAAAAGTGACAACATCGTTGCTCCAGTCCAACTGCAGCCTCTTTACCGAAGTCTTTGGAGTATTTATTCGAGCAAAGATTGATACCATGAAGAAGGTATTTTCAAGAGATTTCATTGTAATTCTTAGTCATAGGAGTTACTTTGTATTTTCTTAGATCTTAGGTCCAAATCAGTGTACCTGTAATTGTTATGAGTATGAATAAAGTTACAGGTGTTTCTTAAAAAAAAAATGGACATATGGAGACAATTTGGGGGCCTCTGTTGGAGGGCTTTCTTTTCTCCAGGCACTGTCTGAGCTATCTTGTAAAGGTTCGGCTATGGTTGCCTTTGTTACTCTACTTAATAATTAATAAAAACTGAATGTTTGCATCAATTGATGCAAAGGCCGAGGGGTTCAACCTCCTTTCCTAAAAGAAACTGTCTGAGTTATCTGCCCGGACATATGGGGACGATTTTGGGAGGCCTGGTTGGAGATGCTCTGATTACCACTATTTACCACACATTGTTGTTCCACCATGTTTAATTATCATTTTCCATATCTTTGTCGTATTCAAAAGTCATCCATGCATCTTGTTTCTGTGCATTCCATTTAACATTTTGTTACAGGGTAACTACAATTAATATGAACTACTATGGTAGGTGGACTATCAAGTGATTGTGCATACCGAAATCATAAATGTAAGGTAGGATCGATCTTGTTCTCGGCCTATATACATAACACACTACAATGGAGCAGCCAGTGTGGGTGCCTCGATAGTTTTCATGCATTTACCACTGTCTCTTATGCTAGCATGGTGAATAGCAACAAAGCCACTTCATTGGTCTTCGTCAGGCATGTGATGCATTGGGATCGGTTATGTAAGAATCACTGACATCCACAATACTAAAATTCCATTGAGATCAAGTTTCGTAAAACGATGGTTCAGTCTCTTCTGAAGACTTCGTGCACAAAGATGTGTGCATATCCAATTTTTGTAACTTTGGGTCTGCAGGAAGCTAGTAACAAGTAACCCAGAGCAAACCTCTTATTCTCTCTTTGCAGAAGCATCTAATGTCTTTTTGTTGTTTTTCGTTTTTGGGTTTTAACTCGGTTTTCCAAGATTAACCGGGGATGCTAGGTTTTTGTTCCGATTTTCCTTATAAATTAGACCATCTCTCTTCTTAATGAAATGTAGGAACACTCTGCCCTCATGATGAGGTTTCTCAAGAAAAGAAGCATCTACAATGCTATATGTAATCAACGCATCATCTTTGGTGGGATGCAATCTTGTCATCTTCGAAAGTGAAACAGGTGGTCGCTCGAGGAAAAAGTACAATCTGGCTCCATTGGGAGCTATGTTATAGGAAAAACAGGCGTGGGCGCCTCCTACCGCCATTGGGAGCTATGTTATAGGTCCACCAGGATTGGCTAGGGACGCCAGCGTGGGCGCCTCCTACCGTGGAGGTGCCGACCCAGATTCCGCGGCTGATGCGGAGCTAGGAGTGAAAGGAGCCGCCTTTTACTCCTCCGGTGCTCCGTGAGTGCGCTATGGACGGTGTCCCAGACATGGAAGCCGGGGTGGTGGCCCCGGATGATGTCCGCGTGGTTGGCTCTCCAGCGCACGGCGGCGGTGGTGGCTTTCCCTCTTGATCGTGTGGGCGGCAAGAGGTGTGGCGGCATGTGGCTCGGGCATGCTCTCTGTCTTTGGCAGTGGCGAAGCCCCATTGCGGATCTGGGGATCTGCTCTCGTCGCGTGTGTCCTGGAGGCCTCGTGGTGGCACGGTAGAACTGTCGAGTGAAACCTCAGCCCTTTGTCGCCTACGACACACGTCGTTGTGGTGCTCTTGTGCATGTCAAGGTTCCGGGGTGAAAATCCTGTCCGTATGGACTCAGCAGCGGTGACGCTTAGGGCCATTATCCCTCCCGGGGCATTATTGTCGAGCTTAGGTGTTTTAGGGTGTTGTGTGGCGTTGTACTCAGATCTTCTTGTGTTCTCTTTCGGTAGCCTAGTCGTGTCCTGCATGATACGGGTATTCTAGGATCAGCATTGTTTGAAGGCTACCTTATCACCTTGTATCGTTCGGCCATGTAGTCTGTTTGGTGGTTGTTTTATTTATAAAGCGGGGTGAAAGTCTGTTTTGAAGAAGAATAAGATTTTAGATATATGCTTGCTTTTGATGTTGTAAAACAAAATTTCTGTCCGAGGTCTTGTAATTATACAGCGCACACTTTAGCTGCGCATGGAGTCAAGTTGGGACATGGAAAATTGTGAGAGTGAGAGTTGACTAGGCCATTTTCCCGGGTTTGCAATGAACTCTATAATTGGCGTTTTAACCAGCATGTCATCGTAATGAAATAGAAAAAATTGCATCCAAAGGCTGCTTCGATAGACTACCTTATTATTTTTGGTATTTCTATCCACATGGTCTAAGTAGGGTATCTGGCTTTTTGAATTGGCCTCATTTGTGCGTGCATCGCTGTTTCAATGCCCAATATCAGAACCAACCACAACCAGTCAAAATCCTTTGATGCCATGACGGTGCGTTGCCCCGGCTCCTTGAACCGCCCTCAGCACCTCGTTAGCTTTTCCGGGTGGTGGTCGGTATTATTTTGTGAATCCGTTACATGTATTGTAATGCGTCGATACACGAGGTACATATTATCCGCTGAGTACAATATAGTTTGAATATTATACAATATTTTCTTAATGATTATAGAATGACAATGATTACAAAGACATCGTAGCACCAAGACATCAAACTTTGTTAACGAGGTTCACCGAACATCGGGTACATGCCCAGGGCATGACTATGGGTGTTCCTCCCTATGATATCACTACAACACCGCACACTGGCTACCCTGGTGTCGGCACAAACTGTTGGTCCCCGCGTGCCTGTGTTATCTTTACCTAATAATAAAGCACCGAGTGCGTCTGCCCGCTCACCGTCGCTAATTTTACACAAAAATCCCTGTGTTTTGGCTAATTTAACCCACAGTCCTCGGTAAGTGAAGAGAAAACAGTTCAATTTTTTTTTTCGTCAACCGGTGTGCCCGTTTGGCTTCAGATCGAGCGGCGGCGCTCCCGATCCGATCGGGATGCAGGACGACGGCGGCATGGCTCCGGGAGGCGGGGAACGGCGGGAAAGTGGCAGACGTCGGGGCGAGGCGGATCAGGTCGGGATGCAGTGCGGTGGCGCGGAGGCGAGCGGCGGCGACGCTCCATGGCCATGGCGGCTCGGTCTCCTGGGAAGAAGAGACGTGGGAGAGAGAGGAGGTGAGATGGAGAGAATAGAAGGCAGAGTAGGGACGGCGCGGCGGCTCCCACTAGTAGAAAAAGGGCCTTTAGTCCCGGTTCCAGAGGGCCTTTAGTCCCGGTTCTGGAACCGGGACTAAAGGGTCGGGACTAAAGCCCAAAACCTTTAGTCCCGGTTCGCTTACGAACCGGGACCAAAGGGGCTCCACGTGGCCGCTGCGGGGAGCCCAGGCAGGAGGACCTTTAGTCCCGGTTGGTAACACCAACCGGGACCAAAAGGCATCCACGTGGCCGTTGCGGGGAGCCCAGGCAGGAGGACCTTTAGTCCCGGTTGGTAACACCAACCGGGACCAAAGGTCATCCACGCGTCAGCATCTGGCAGGAGCTGGGGTTTTTTTTTTTTGAAGGGGGGGAGGGGGGGGTTGGGGGGTTTTGGAGGGTTAATTTAGGGGTTTCATATTGTGTTAGCTAGCTAATAGGGAGAAGTGTCCTCTCTTTCTCCGTGCTCGGTCGACGGTAGCTACTATACATATAGAGATAACTCGATGCTAGCTAATAAGAAAATGAAGGAAACCATTAATTACACAAGATCGTCATGCTGAACATATATAGAGAGAAGTGACATCTCTTTCTCCGTGCTTGGTCGAACAACAAGTTTTCGTATATCTATCCGACGGTACTACATATATACAATATAACATCTTTTACAATCCCTAACATCATCTACCTAAGATCCAATCACAAATCCGCATGGTATTCCCCGTCTTTAGGTATGACGTGGTCAAGAAAGAATCCCGCCAATTCCTCTTGAATTGCTCGTATGCGATCATGTGGTAGGAGTTCATCCCGCATCTGCCAGATCTAATTTAAAGAAGGGGGTCAATACATGCATATATATGAATAAAACTCAACACAATTGATGGTAATATATAAAATAAAATTGTGAATATTATTTACGTACTTCAAATTGTTCGTCAAAGAATCCCCGTTCAGAGGTCGAGTGGCGAATGAACTCGCATACGTAGTATGCACATAAAACAGTCCCTTCTTTCTGGTACAAGCACTTTACGAGAATAGAGTTCAATCAAACTGATAAGCAAGCATGGTAATGATATATTGATGAAAATTTGAATCAATTAGAGATGCGCGGAACTAGCTAGTACTACTTACTTTGGGGTGCGTAAATCGCAACTCTTTGTTTAGACCGGGAACCTTTCGGGTGAACTTCTTCCAAACCCTGCCAGGCAAAGAAAATGATTACTTGATATCAGGAAATTAACGAAAGTTGCATGCCGATATGGTCCCGGTATTGACTGAACTTACTTCTTGAGCATTGCAGTCATGTCCGCATAATTCTCGGGATCTTTACATCTCGAGTCTAAGACAGTTACTAATGCCCCGTCAAGCTTAATGGATAGCAGAATAAAGTGGAAACTGCGCACGCATATATAACTCATCAATTACATTACTTAACCTCGAGTAAGCGAAACTGAGTATACAGAGAAGACAGCAATACTCACTTGAAGTTGTAAGGAAAGAGTATTTCCCTTTTGTTTTGATGTATAAGGAACGACTGTAGCAAGTTCTCCTCGGTCTCTTCGATTGAGTTTTGTACCGTCCATTCATTTACGGCATCTGGGCTAATGAACCCAACGTCGAAGATTCCTACTTTTTTGCATTCGAAGATCTTCAATCTGCATAATATAGTGAGGATAATTATATATACATGCAATGAACGAGCTGAGCTAGAGACTTAACTATAGAAGTAATACTTACAGACAGTAGGAAGTCATGAGTTGTTTGTCGAGGGCCAGTTGATTGTATAACTGAAATAACTCCACAAATTCAATAGGCATCACGGGAAGTCCAATGAATTCGTGCTTTGGTTTCACTGCCATATACATAGTGTCTCTCCCAGACTCCCTGCAGGTTTTCATGTAACACTCATGCAATTTGTACATCATCGTTGATAGAGGAGGATGATCAGGTTTGACGAGAGGCTTCCCGTGCACGTATTTATATTCTTCTTTTGTTACCTCAGCCATTTGAAAAATTACATCATCCCCCAAGTAATCACCAGGATTGGTACCAGGCACCATCCCCGGATGATTAGCGACGATATCGCTAGACACCTTGAGCGGGGGGCACGATTTCTTCTCCTGTTCGCCGAGCTGGGGAATTGTTTTCCCACTTCTTCGTTCTGCTAACCTTGCATCACTGGAAGTACTTCCCGACCGCCGCGCTTCTTCATATGTCTTTTTAAGAATGCGGACATAGTTGGAATCCGGCGGAGGCGGTGGTGGTCGCTTCAGGGCATCGATAGTGCGCTTCACTTTCACCGGATCTAGCTTCTCCTTCGGAGGTGGAGTTTTCTTTGCAAAATGGTCCCTCACTTGGGCACGACATATGTCCTCGTTTTCCTGCTCGGTCCTCTCATATGGTAACTTTTCCAGAGGCTTGAGAGATGGACCGTATCTGAATTGCCTCCCGCCTCTGCTTGTACTGCTAGCCGGCGGAGCGGCGGCGTCTCTCTTCCGTCGTTGCTGACGAGGCGGAGAAGGAGGCGGAGTGCTCCAACGCGCCGGAGGAGCCGGAGCGGCGGCGTCTGTCTTCCGCCGTTGCCGACGAGGCGGAGGAGGAGGCGGACTGCTCCGACGCGCCGGAGTAGGCGAAGGAGGAGGCGGAGTGCCCTCACGCGTCGGAGGAGCCGGAGAAGGAGGCGGAGTGCCCTGATCACTCGCCGGAGGAGGAGGAGGAGGAGGAGGCGGAGTGCCCTGACTCGCCGGAGGAGGAGGAGGAGGCGGAGGCGTCCAGTTTGGAAGCTTGATGTACTCCTTCTGCCATAGACATGTACTCCTCAGAGCACGAACCAGCTGATTCTCCCCTTCACCTGTAGAGTGGTAAAGCTCGAGCTCCTCAATTCCCTCCATTACTTCATCCACCATCACAACAGCATAGCCATGTGGAATCGGAAGGCAGTGAAAAGTTCCGTTGGGTTGAGGAGGTGCAACAGAGCCGAAAGCCGCCTTGAAAGTGAGGTTATGGCATTTCGTCATAAGCTCGCAATTTTGAGCCTCCGTGATAGTATCCACGGGGTAGATAGGCTCCGTGAAGTCAGTCTGAACGGGCTCCGTGGAAGCCACGCTGCTTCTCCGCTGAGATGGCGGGGTAGCTTCTGGGGTAGCTTCGTGCCGCTGAGATGGTTGGCCGGCAGCTCGCTGGCTCTCAAGTTCTTCCTCTAGCTTTTGTAGTCTTGCACTTATCTTCTGCATGTCGCTCAGCTCCGCTTTCCTCTTTCTCTCCCGGCTTCTGTAACCGCCTGCGTCGGGAAACCCAACCTTCCACGGAACGGAGCCTGGTGTGCCTCGTGTTCGTCCAGGGTGCTCAGCATTCCCTAGGGCCTCAGTCAGCTCGTCCTTCTCTTTGTTGGGAATGAACGTCCCTTCCTGCGCTGCGGTGATATACTTCTGAAGCTTCGTGACGGGTATTGCAAGTTGCTCGTCCGTCCAACGGCACTTCCCTATTTCAGGGTCCAAAGTTCCCCCAACCCTGAAGAACCAAGTCCTTGAACGGTCTGGTCAGTTCAATGTCTCTGGTTCGACCCCTTTAGCAATCAGGTCATTCTCAGCTTTGTCCCACAACGGCCGGGCTTTGAGGTAGCCACCTGACCCCGTGTGATGGTGATACTGCTTCTTTGCAGCGTTGTTCTTGTTTGTCTCTGACATTTTCTTACTCTTGTCTGATGTCTTGTAGGCCACAAATGCGGGCCAGTGATCTCTTATCTTCTCAAATCGGCCGATGAATTCTGGAGTCTCACCTTTGTCGACAAACTTTGATTTCAACTCCTTCTTCCACCTCCTGAATAGATCTGCCATCTTCTTAAGAGCACACGCCTTGACCAGTGGCTCTATAACTGGCTTATTCGGATCCTCCTCTGGCGGTAGGGTGAAATTTGCCTTCAGCAAGGTCCAAAGATCATCTTTCTGTCTATCGGTGACATAATCACCTTCAGGGGCGTCGTCCTTAGGCTTATTCCATTGCTTGATGCTGATCGGGATGTTGTCCCTAACAATAGCTCCGCACTGAGCAGAAAATGCGTCCTTGGTCCGCTTGGGTTCAATCGGTAGGCCATCGTCCGCGAGTGCTATGATCGTGAACCTTTCATCCTTGCGCAACCTCTTCTTCGGGCCTCGTCTCGTTACCGAAGTTTGGCTCGATCCGGAGGGCTATAAAAGAAGAAAGAAGAGTTAATATATGTACATACCAAAACAATTAATGCATCAATTAGCTAGTCAGCACCTCCGGAGCCATCATGATCATGTCACCAGAGCCATCATGATCATGTCCTTCCTCCTCCATTGTTCCATCGGTGTCGTTGAGAAACGACAAGACAGCATCACCTCCGGCGAGGATTATCTCCCCCAACAACTGTTCTTGTTCGAAGTCTCTTTGATCCATAGTTTCTGCAAATATAGAAGAATATATATATAGATGAGATCAGAAAAAAATTGGATCAACTTGTGCACATCCATAATGGAGGCATTCTTGATAAATCTATGTTACCGGAGTTATCTATGTTACCGGAGGGAGTAGACGACAACGACGCTCACCCCTCATGTCATGTCCGACGTCCCTCCTCATGTCGAAGTTATCGGGGAGGGGGTAGACGACAACGACGCTCACCCCTCATGTCCGACGTCCCCCCTCATGTCGAAGTTATCGGGGAGGGGGTACAGGTGGCCTCGAGAGTTGGTCGGGCGAGCGGACCGGGAGTAAGTAACTTTTAACTCATTTTAACTCATTTTGAATATATGAACATTTTAACTTTTACGGGTAGGGGCGGGAGGGGGTTGATCGACGTCCCCCCCTCATGTCGAAGTTACCGGACTTTTCTATATGAACAAAAAAAATCCACATGACATGTCCGACGAGCGGACCGCCTCTCTCTCATGCATGTCCGACGTCCCCCCTCATGACAAAAACTTTCTATAAACAAAAAAAAGCATACATCTATGAACAAAAAAAATTCTATGAACAAAAATAAAATTGTATCAATGCATATATAAAAACTTTCTATGGATCATCATTGCTCATATATCAATGCATATATAAAAACTTTCTATGGATCATCATTGCTCATATATAAAAACTTTCTATAAACAAAAAAAACATATATCTATGAACAAAAAAAATCTATGAACAAAAATAAAATTGTATCAATGCATATATAAAAACTTTCTATGGATCATCCATCCATACATACATACTGCATATACATACATACATACAGCATCCATACATACATACATACATACTGCATATACATACAACAACAAAAAAAGGCAGATCCGGCCGGGGCGGCGGTGGCGGCGGCGGCGCGGCAAGCAGAGCAGGGGCACGGCGCGGCAAGCAGAGCAGTGGCGGCGGCGCGGGGGAAGGGGGGGCTCACTGGGGGCGGCGTCGAGGCAGGGGCAGGGGGGCACGGCGGGCGGCGTCGGGGCAGCAGGGGCGCGGGGAGCGGCGCCGGCGTCGGGGCAGAGGGCGTCGAGGGCGTCGAGGGCGTCGGGGCAGCGGGGGCTCGGCGGCGATGGCGACGAGGAGCAGCCTGACGGCGTCGACGGGGCAGAGGGCGGCGAGGGCGTCGACGGCGAGCTCGGGCAGCCTGGCGGCGTCGATGTGCTCGGCGTCGTCGGGGGAAACAGCAGATGTCTTTGGCAAATTTTCCCAACTCCCGCTTATATAGGGAGACCTTTGGTCCCGGTTGGTGCCACCAACCGGGACCAATGCCCACCTTTAGTCCCCGTTGGTGCCACCAACCGGGACCAAAGGTCTCTTTTCGTCAGCCCAAAGGGCGGGAAGCAGAGACCTTTGGTCCCGGTATTGAAGAATATTATAGTTTTATTTTAGTTGATCATAACAGAATTTTTTAATTGATTATTTTTAGTTCATTATTTTTGCTATTAGAGTTTCATAAAGGTTTTCTAGTTCATTCTTTTTGCTATTAGTTCATTCTTTGAGCTAAATGACCCTGAAATTGAAAAGCACTTCAAATGAACTCTGAAAAGGTTAAAAGTTGGCATGGTATCATCATTTCACCCACATAGCATGTGCTAAAAAGTTGAGAGGGTTACGGCAAAAACTGGATGCACTTTGTGTACAAAATGGACAATCTCTTTCGAAGTATCAGGGTTTCGGACGAAAACTCATCTGTTACAAAGGGATTTCATTTAATTTCTTCACATGTAACTGCAATGATATAGTTGTGGAGAGAAAGTCTTCACTTTTTCTTCGCGTGTGTCCTTTGCTTATTGCGCCGTAACCATGGATAATCTTCATCGTTTAACAGGGTGCTTGGGTCAGCCTTGACTATGAAGGGAGGAATTTCATGAAACTTTTCATAATCTTCAAACATGTCTGTCTTGCCCTCCAATCCCACGATGTCTCTTTTTCCTAAAAGAACTATGTGGCGCTTTGGCTCATCGTATGATGTATTCGCTTCCTTATCTTTTCTTTTTCTCGGTTTGGTAGACATGTCCTTCACATAGAAAACCTGCGCCACATCATTGGCTAGGACGAATGGTTCGTCTGTGTACCCAAGATTGTTGAGATCCACTGTTGTCATTCCGTACTGTGGGTCTACCTGTACCCCGCCTCCTGACAGATTGACCCATTTGCACTAAAACAAAGGGACCTTGAAATCATGTCCATAGTCAAGTTCCCATATGTCCACTATGTAACCATAATATGTGTCCTTTCCCCTCTTGGTTGCTGCATCAAAGCGGACACCGCTGTTTTGGTTGGTGCTCTTTTGATCTTGGGCGATCGTGTAAAATGTATTCCCATTTATCTCGTACCCTTTGTAAGTCAATACAGTCGAAGATGGTCCCCTGGCCAACGAGTACAGCTCATCAGAAACAGTGTTGTCACCCATGAGACGTGTTTGCAACCAACTGCCGAAAGTCCTGATGTGTTCATATGTAATCCAGTCGTCACACTGCTCCGGGTGTTTGGAGCGCAGAATATTCTTGTGTTCATCGACATACGGGGTCACCAAGGTAGAATTCTGTAGAACTGTGTAGTGTGCTTGAGACCAAGAATGCCCGTCCCTACATATTATTGAGTCCGCTCCTAGCGTGCCTTTTCCAGTCAGTCTCCCCTCATACCGCGATTGAGGGAGACCAATCTTCTTAAGGTCAGGAATGAAGTCAACACAAAACCCAATGACATCCTCTGTTTGATGGCCCATGGAGATGCTTGCTTCTGGACTAGCGCGGTTACGAACATATTTCTTTAAGACTCCCATGAACCTCTCAAAGGGGAACATATTGTGTAGAAATACAGGGCCCAGAACGACAATCTCGTCGACTAGATGAACTAGGACGTGCGTCATGATATTGAAGAAGGATGGTGGGAACACCAGCTCGAAACTAACAAGACATTGCACCAAATCACTCCTTAACCTTGGCAGGATTTCTGGATCGATCACCTTCTGAGAGATTGCATTGAGGAATGCACATAGCTTCACAATGGCTAATCGAACGTTTTCCGGTAGAAGCCCCCTCAATGCAACCGGAAGCAGTTGCGTCATAATCACGTGGCAGTCATGAGACTTTAGGTTCTGGAACTTTTTCTCTGCCATATTTATTATTCCCTTTATATTCGACGAGAAGCCAGACGGGACCTTCATACTGAGCAGGCATTCAAAGAAGATTTCCTTCTCTTCTTTGGTAAGAGCGTAGCTGGCAGGACCTTCATACTGCTTTGGATGCATGCCGTCTTTTTCATGCACACGTTGCTGTTCCTCCCGTGCCTCCGGTGTATCTTTTGTCTTCCCATACACTCCCAAGAAGCCTAGCAGGTTCACGCAAAGATTCTTCGCCACGTGCATCACGTCGATTGCAGAGCGGACCTCTAGGTCTTTCCAATAGGGTAGGTCCCAAAATATAGATTTCTTCTTCCACATGGATGCGCGTCCCGCATCGTCAGTCGGAACAGATAGTCCGCCAGGACCCTTTCCAAAGATTACTTGTAAATCATTGACCATATCAAGTATGTGATCACCAGTACGGAGGGCGGGCTTCTTCCGGTGATCTGCCTCACCTTTGAAATGCTTTCCTTTCTTTCGACATTGATGGTTGGTCGGAAGAAATCGACGATGCCCCAGGTACACATTCTTCCTGTATTTGTCCAAATATATACTGTCGGTGTCATCTAAACAGTGTGTGCATGCGTGGTATCCCTTGTTTGTCTGTCCTGAAAGGTTACTGAGAGCAGGCCAATCGTTGATGGTTACAAACAGCAACGCATGTAGGTCAAATTCCTCCTGTTTGTGCTCATCCCACACACGTACACCTTCTCCATTCCACAACTGTAAAAGTTCTTCAACTAATGGCCTTAGGTACACATCAATGTCATTGCCGGGTTGCTTAGGGCCTTGGATGAGCACTGGCATCATAATGAACTTCCGCTTCATGCACAACCAAGGAGGAAGGTTATAGATACATAGAGTCACGGGCCAGGTGCTATGATTGCTGCTCTGCTCCCCAAAAGGATTAATGCCATCTGCACTTAAACCAAACCATACGTTCCTTGCGTCACCTGCAAAGTCCCCCCACCTTCTCTCGATTTTTCTCCACTGCGACCCGTCAGCGGGTGCTCTCAACTTCCCGTCTTTCTTACGGTCTTCTTTGTGCCATCGCATCAACTTGGCATGCTCTTTGTTTCTGAACAGACGTTTCAGCCGTGCTATTATAGGAGCATACCACATCACCTTGGCAGGAACCCTCTTCCTGGGGCGCTCGCCCTCAACATCACTAGGGTCATCTCGTCTGATCTTATACCGCAATGCACCGCATACCGGGCATGCGTTCAAATCCTCGTACTCACCGCGGTAGAGGATGCAGTCATTAGGGCATGCATGTATCTTCTGCACCTCCAATCCTAGAGGGCATAGAACCTTCTTTGCTTCGTACGTACTGCCGGGCAATTCGTTATCCTTTGGAAGCTTCTTCTTCATTATTTTTAGTAGCGAACTAAATCCCTTGTCAGATACACCATTGTCTGCCTTCCATTGCAGCAATTTCAGTGTGGTACCGAGCTTTCTGTTGTCATCTTCGCAATTTGGGTACAACCCTTTTTTGTGATCCTCTAACATGCGATCGAACTTCAACTTCTCCCTTTCACTTTCGCATTCTCTCTGTGCATCAACAATGACCCGGCGAAGATCATCATCGGGCACATCGTCTGGTTCCTCTTGATCTTCAGCTTCCCCCATTGCAGCATCACCGTATTCGGGGGGCGGGTAGTTGTGATCATCCTCTTCTTCTTCGTTGTCTTCCATCATAATCCCTCTTTCTCCGTGCTTGGTCCAAACATTATAGTGTGGCATAAAACCCTTCTCAAGCAGGTGGAAGTGAAGGGTTTTAGAGTTGGAGAAAGCCTTTGTATTCTCACAGACAGTACATGGACAATGCATAAAACCATTCTGCTTGTTTGCCTCAGCCGCTTCGAGAAAATTATGCAGGCCCTTAATATACTCGGAGGTGCGTCGGTCACCGTACATCCATTGCCGGTTCATCTGTGTGCGTTATATAGTTCTTATTATTGAACAACATATAACTCTCTAGAGCATCTAATTAAAACACACAAGTAAGAACTTTTTTCTTTTAGAAAGAAGATAAGAAGAAGAGGCTAACCACGGTGTTGCCGGCGCCGAGATGGGCGCGGGCGATCGACGGCGGTGAGGACGGCGACGGGACAGGACGGACCGCCAAACCTAGACAAATCTTGAGGAAAATGGAGCTTGGACAAGGAGCTTCGAGAGGAGAAAGCTTAAGTGTGGCTCGGGTATTTCATCGAACACCTCATGTGCATAGGAGGTGAGCTAGAGCACCACAAAAGCTCTCCCACGGCCGGGCAAAAAAACAGAGCAATGCATTGCTCTGCTCGCGGGCAGGGGCTATATATAGGCCAACCATTGGTCCCGGTTCCAGCCACAAACCGGGACCAATGGTTGTGGGCCAGGAGCGAGGCGCATTGGTCCCGGTTCGTGGCTGGAACCGGGACCAAAGGGGTCACCTTTAGTCCCGGTTCCAGCCACAAACCGGGACCAATGGTTGTGGGCCAGGAGCGAGGCGCATTGGTCCCGGTTCATGTCTGGAACCGGGACAAAAGGGGTCAGACGAACCGGGACCAATGGCCCACGAGGCCCGGTCGGCACCCTGGCCTCACGAACCGGGACCGATGCCCCCATGGGTCCCGGTTCGTGAGTGAACGGGGACTAATGGGCTTCTCAGGGGTGGACCGATGCCCTGTTTTGTACTAGTGTCCGGTCGGTGGATTCAGGTTTGATTTCCGGTTTCCTCTCCTTCTCGCTGCACGATGGGGGTTGCCCAGCCGCCACTCTCTCCCTACCCCGCGCACCTCCTCCCCCTAGCCGCACCTCCCTGCGTAACCTGCGTTCATGGAGACGCCGTCGCCCTCGCCTGCAACTCGTTGTTGCATTGTTGTCCGTGGATAAGGAGCGACAGATTTGAGAGAAAATAGAAAAGGAGAAGATTTTTTAGGGTAAAAGGAGAGGATCTCAGAACGAAGGGAATTTTTAGCTGTATTTAACAGAGAGAAGAAGTGTTATTGCTGCTGCTTTTGATCGTTCTAAACATGTACTTTCTGATTTGCCACTGATTAGTTGACGATGAGACGGTAAGTTTGCAGGTGAATCAGGCTCTACATGCTTCGGTCTGGCTGGTGCTAGCGGGAGCTCACGGGCGATCTCCCAGTCTACCGCCCCGACGGCCAGGAGACGCAGCTCTCTCACTGGGAGACCGGCGTGGTCAACCCCATTGGCGACCTATTCCCGGCCTAGATCAATCGGTCCACGCACGACTGGAACAAGCAGGTTGATGGATTTTGATAAGGATGTTAGCTTGAAAGTTGCAACTTACAAAGCTTGCTATTAGGTGTTGTTCCGTTGCCTCTCGCGGACACACGTATCACTAGTGCCGGTTCGTAAGGGCCTTTAGTCCCGGTTCAGGAATCGGCACTAAAGGGTGGGGACTAAAAGCCCCCCCCCCCCAGTCCCGGTTCAACATGGTCCGGGACCAAAGGCCCACCACGTGGCACGAGCCGGTGCCGGAGGTTGGGGGAACTTTAGTCCCGGTTGGTAACACCAACCGGGACTAAAAGTATTTCATTTAATTCTGGGTTTATGAATTATGGTTTATTTTTTCTTTTAATTTTGTGTTTTTCATTTAATTCTTTTTCATTTCAAACATATTTTACGCTACTACATACTGTACACGTTATGCATATATATATAAATAGAATTTCTCGTAGAACCGATCATATATATATCATCGAATTTCTCGTACGACCATTCACATACACATATATATATACAATTTGGTATATACAATTTCTCCTACAATTTGCGAATCATTACATGCAGGCATTATAGCTTGTAATGGTATTCTCCTTTGGGATCTATGACCTGGTCGAGCAAAAATCCCGCTATTTCCTCTTGAATTGCTCATACGCGATCCGTTGGTAGGAGCTTGTCCCGCATCTCCATCAGCTTTAAAGAAGGAGATCAAGATGAATATATTAGTTGTGTGTATATATATTAGATCATGATAAAAAAATTGTGAATAGTGTTCTGGCAAACGTACCCAAAGTTGTCTTTCAGATCTGCCCATTTCGGACGTCATCATGCGAATAGTCTCGCAAACGTAGTATGCGCATAAATTATTCCCCGGCGCCTGGCTCAGGAACTTTACGAGAATAAAATTCAATCAGATAATAATTAATCAAGCATGATAATGGTATTGAAACTAGAATTAAAGAGATGCACGAACGTAGCTAGCTAGTACTCCCTCCGTCCGAAAAAGCTTGTCCCAAGCTTGTGCCTCAAATGGATGTATCTAGCACTAACTTGGTGCTAGATACATCCATTTGAGAGACAAGCTTTTTCGGATGAAGGGAGTACTACTTAATTACCTTGGGTCGCACCCATTTCAGCTGTTGTTTCCATTCGCCGGGGACCTCTTTGATGAACTTTTGCCAAGCCCTGCCCGCCGGCAAATAAAATGAATAAAGGAGTTATTAATTAGTTGATATCAGGAAATGAACTAAAGAGGCCGACATAGTGCGATAATGATTGAAATTACCTGTCGACCATCCCCCTCACGATTGCGTATTCGGATGGGTCTTTATATAGTGAGTCCAGTACTTGAACTTTTCCCTTGTCAACTTCAATGATTAACAAGATCCAGTGGAAACTGCATGCGCACATGTTTGTATAATTAAGCGGGCATGTGCATAACTCATCAACTACACTTATTAACATCTAGTAAGCAAAAATAGAATTTGTAGTACAAGATATAGTAACACTCACCCGAAGTTGTAAGGAAGTAGTATTTCTGGTTGGGTGTTTAGTCGCTTCAAAAACTCTAGCAAGCTGATCTCTGAGTCTGCTTTCCTGCTCTGACGTACGCGACCCATATATTTTTCTTGTGGTTGTTGAATGCTATCGCCATCTTCTTAAGAGCACTCTTCCTGACTTTCGCCAGATCTGCATCTGTCAAATGATCTGGTAGGGTGAAATGTGACATGAGCAATTCCCAAAGCAGATCTTTTGCTCTTTCGTCGACAAAAGTAACTCCTGGATCTCCCTTTGCTGGCTTTTTCCATTCTTGAACAGAGATCGGGATTTGGTCCCTGACAATAACTCCGTATTGACGAGTGAACTTGGTCGCATTCTTCTTAGGTTCAAGCGGTTCGCCATTTGATTTGATGGCATCGATGTTGTACTTTACGCCAGCCTGCAACCTTTTGGCCGGGCCTCGAACTGCCCTGCCGCTTGTAGAAGATTTGCTCGATCCGGAGGGCTAAAAGAAGAAAGATCGATTCGTTAATATATACAAATCAATTAATACATGTAATGATCACCGGATGGCTTATATAATAAATATACCTCGCCGGTCTTTGTTATTTGAAGAACATTTCCTTCGTCATCATTGTTGTCGCCTTTATCTATTCGTTCGTCTTCATCAAACATCATACCCTCACCCGAAGTGTTCAGATATTGCGAGCCGTCATCATGATCATCTGGGCTCGGGGAGCGTATGATGTCGAACAGAGCCTCTTCTCCTTCTCTTTCTCTGCCGGTATTGTCCATAGCTTTTATTTAACTAATCCAGAAGAAAGATAAAACAATTTAGTATTCAAATTAGAATGCATGCAATCAATAAGGAAAAACTGAATCATAGTAGATAATATGCATCTCGAATAATCCAGATAATATGCATCATCGAATATAATCTCGAATACATCGTCTCGAATATTATCGAATAATATAATCTCGAATACATCGTCTCGAATATAATCTCGAATACATCTTGAGTATTATCACTAATACATCTCGAATATTATCATATATATAACATCACTAGCTAATACATATCGAATATTATCAAAGAATCTAGTTCACTCGCGGTTCCTGAGGCGCGGGCGGTGGACACCCAAAGAGAAGGAACCATCACAGGATCATAGCTCGGGTGAGATCCCTGAAGAACCTGCCAGGTATTGGAGAACCTGATGTCCAACGCATCCATGTAGCGACGGACGTGCTCGTCCTCCTCCCTAACACGGCGACGTACCACCTCTGGCGGGGCCGGCTGCCTCCGCACCGAAAGTGGCCCACGCGAACGCCACCAAAGAAGCTCCGGGTCGACGACGGGACCCGGGGCCGGGTTCCTCACCAAGATGCGCGCCTCTGAAGGTAGCACCTCCCAGTGCCAGCCCGGCGGAGCCCAGTCCCGAACGTGGCGCCTCTGAAGCAGGACGTCGTCGCGAACGAGTCGACGACGAGGATGCGGGCCGGGCATCGTTGACGTCGAGAACAAATTCTTATGAAAAAAAATTCCTATATATGCAATGTCATTTTATTAGGAAATTTTGAGCAAAATATCCTCTTTTCAATTATAATGTCCCATTCCTAGGTTATAACTACCCTAATAATATTCCTTTCTCAAAAAATTCCGAAACTTTTCCCACTTATAATAGTCCTTCTAACAAATATATATATGGTCAACTTTTTCCTATGCAACTTTTTTATATGCAAATTTTTTCTATACTATGATATACAACATTATATAAAATTAAAAAACAGAAAAAGAAACACTAATTAAGCATACTTCTATACATCCATTAAAAAACAGAAAAACAACATTATATAAAAAAAATCTATACTAATTAAACACTAATTATATCCATCTAACATGCATTCATACATACATATATACTAGTGAAAAAATAATCATCTAAAACAACTAAAACATCTAAATAAAACATCAAACATTCATGCATACATGTATAAAAAAAACTAGTGAAAAAAAAAATCGCCGGAGGGGGCGGCCGCGCGAGCTCACAGCGGACGGACGGCGCCGGCGACGGCGAGGTGCAGGGGCGCGGCGGCCACGACGTCGAGGTGCGGCAGAGGCACGGACGGACGGCGGCGTTGAGGTGCGGTAGGGGCGCGGACGGACGGACGGCGACGTCGAGGCGCAGGGGCGCGCGGACGGACGGCGATGGCGAGCACCGGCAGCCTGGCGGCGTGGTGGTACGTTCGGCGTCGTCGAGAAGAAAGGCAGATTTGGGGAAAAAATCGTAAGTGTTGTATATATAGGAGGCACCTTTAGTCCCGGTTGGAGCCACCAACCGGGACTAAAGGGTGAAATTTGGCCAGGCAGAGCGGCGGGAAGACAAGCCTTTAGTCGCGGTTGGTGGCTCCAACCGCGACTAAAGGGGGGTCTTTAGTCGCGGTTGGAGCCACCAACCGCGACTAAAGGTGGTGTGCCAGGCGAGGGGCGCGGTGGATGTTTAGTCCCACCTCGCTAGTTGAGAGGAGCTCACACCGGTTTATAAGCCCCGCCGCGGCTACCGTGTCGAGCTCCTCTCTAATGCAGGCCTTCTGGGGCTACCGCACCTGTGCCGCCCAGTGGGGCCTACTGGGCCTTACGGGCCTGCATCCTGGCCCAACTAGAGGTTGGGTTTCTAGTCGTATGCAGGCCGTGGCGGCCCAATAGGCGGGCTTTTTTTAATTTATTAATTTTTTTGTTTTTTTTGTTTTCTGCTTTATTTATTTTCTTTTGTTTCTGAGTTGTTTTTTGCTTTATTTAGAGTTTCTTTGTGAATCTTTTTGCTTTAGGTAAAAAAAAATTATAAACTTTCTGTTAGTGCCAGTAGTTTTCAAATTTGAATAGTTTAAATTTGAATTATTTGAAATTTGTGTGAATCACTAGTTTGTGAATAACTTTACTTTAAAAATAGATTTTTCAGTGATTCTTTTTTCTGTTGTTTAATATTAGTGTGTTTTATCATTATATTCAATTTGGTAATTCTTAGGTTATTTAAAAAAATGAAATGCCTTCGTAACAGACGAGTTTTCGTCAGAAACCCTGATACTTCGAAAGAGATTGTCCAGTTTGTACACGAAGTGCATCCAGATTTTGCCGTAACCCTCTCAACTTTTTAGCACTGTAGGAGATATGCCCTAGAGGCAATAATAAATGTTATTGATTATCTCCCTGTTCATAATTATGTTTATGTTCCATGCTATAACTGCAATGATTCTCGAGTCTACAAATAAAATGAGGCTCGGAGGGAAACTCATGTGCACATGTGGGATAATAAACGGTAAAATGTATTCCTAGTCAAGCCTCTATGACTGGCTCAAGTATTGCATGATGATCCTGTTTTCCTGATCATGGGCATGACTATGCCGGCAATTTTGAGGGCACAATTGTTGGTAGAACACTTGTGTTGAATCGACCCAAATTGATGTTATGCTATGAGATACATTCGTCATAAGTTAATGGTTAATAACACAGGAAGTTAATGTTTGCATAATTCCTTAGACCATGAGAGTATCGAGTTTCTTCATGCTTGCTTCATGAACTTTGGGGTTTGTTAAACGTCATCCGTAAATGGGTGGCTATTACGGCGGCTTACGGGTTCATGGAAAAGTATGTCAAGTAACTTGATAGCTCAAGATTGGGATTTGCTCCTCCGACGATGGAGAGATATCTCTGGGCCCTCTCGGTGTTACGGTATCCATCATCGTCTGGCCAGACACAAGGTGATTTGATCACAGGGATGCCGAAACACGGGAACGAGAAAAGAGAACAATACCGGCAACGAGGTAACTGGCATAGTGGACAAGGTGTTGATCCACGGGGATGCCAACCTGTCTCACCTCGGGTATTTGTAACATATCGCGAAGCAACAGGAATAGCACACGGCAACTCGAGGTTCACTCGAATATTCATTCGTGTGGGTATAGGGATCAATATGGGTGTCCACGGCTCCGATGTTGATCATTGATCGGAAGGGGTTCCGGGTCATGTCTATGCTTCACCGAACCTATAGGGTCACACGCTTAAGGGTCATCTATCTGCTGAATACTAGACATGGAGTCTGAGAGAAAATCACCGAAAAAGTTTCGGACGCCGGAAAAGTTTCGGACAGCGGAAAAGTTCCGCAGAGAGGTCACCGGATGAGTTCCGGTGAAACTGAAAAGTTGTTTCAGAGGATACCATAAAGTCAAATTGGTTTTGGCACATGCCTGATAATTCTTGGAGGGTGCCAGAATCATTCTGGAAACTTTCTGGAATTTTCCGGGATGAAAACCGGAAATGTTCCGGAGCTGCCGAAACCGCTTCAGATGCTTTTCGCAGATGAAATCACTAAACCGGAATTGTTCCGGCTCGCGTTGAAAATTATTTTGGTGGGTACTAGAATTGTTCTAAGCCCACATGAATATTTTCAGTTCGATCAGACGCTGAAAAATGTCGTCGTGAATAGTGAAAGCACTTTTTGGATATTTTTGAGAAAGGCATATTCCTTTTGAGAAAGGGATATTCCAAAGGCATATTCCTTTTGAGAAAGGGATATTCCCCTTGGGATTTCCTATAAATAGAGGGGAGGAGGCAGCCCCATATGCTTAATCCTTGCTCTCACATACACATGCCATGACATTTCTGGCTTCTCTCTCCCTCCCAGCGAAATAGTTTCGTAGAGCCGAAAGGCTGTCTGGGTTCCGGTGGGAACTAGTTCTGGACGGCGAAGCCCTGCCGGATAGATGACACCGTATGTGTGCAACTCTGTAGAGAGATCGTAGTTTCGGTCTTAGTTCGAGAGTGCCTCCCGAAGGGCTGTCCGAGTTACAGTTTGAGTTTCGGGTGTCCTCCCGAAGGGCTGTCCGTTAGGCCTCCCGGAGGGCTGTCCGAGGATCCGTCCGGTGGGACTATCCGAAGGACTGTCCAGAGGCCTCCCGGAGGGCTGTCCGAGGATCCGTCCGGTGGGACTATCCGAAGGACTGTCCAGAGGCCTCCCGAAGGGCTGTCCGAGGATCCGTCCGGTGGGACTATCCGAGGGACTGTCCCGATGCCTCCCGAAGGGCTGCCCGGAGATCCGTCCGGTGAGCTGACGTGGGAGTACATCCTCGCGGTTGGGAGGTTGTAAATCCTAGCTGCGGGGATCTGCACCGCCGATCGTCATCGACTCTACTTCCTCTGCGCTACGAGTCGGTAACGAAACAGATCAAACCTTGTATGCAGTCTCCATAGTGATCCTGGGCTGGTACGTAGGTCGGAAATTTTTTGTTTTCTGCTGCGTTCCCCAACAGTGGCATCAAGAGCCGTGCTATGCGTAGATGCAGGTTGCGATCTAGAATACATAGAGATGTATGGGTGTTGCACAATATAATTAGGTAGTAGATGAGATCTATTGCTGAAAATTATTTGTGCGGGTGACAGATGAAGTCTGTTACCCGATGTTCTTGTTGCTTCCCTAGAATTTGCGTTTGCTCAATCTCGAGACAGTATGGTGGAATTTCACAAAGTTCTGGCAATCCGCGATCCTGATTGATCAACGAAGTGCTTCAGTTCTTTGGGTTCCGCCATAGTCAAAAGAAAGATGAAATTCGCAGATGAAAGGGCATTGCAGATATGATCTGCACGGGGGTCATGCGTATGACGAAGTTTAGTATGGGGCTCGAGATTTAATTATCTCGTGTTTCATACACCCCGCGATGTTAATCTAGCGACTTGAATTATCATACTTGATGATAATACGTAGGTAGCTTCGGTTTGTTTCGAAACCTTAGAAGCCACGTAAAATAAAATTTTGCATGAACCGATTAGAGGCGTCTAACTTGGTTTTGCAGGATGGTTTTCATGTGCATGTGATGTGGTATAGCAGTGTTCATAATAATTTGATTATGTATGAGATGACTATATGATGTAAATTGATTAACATGACCTGCGTGTCATGATTCGGCATGATGGCTGGAGCCATATGATTGCACTTTAATGACCTGCGTGTCAACCTTATGTAATGCACTTATTTTATTAGCTATAGAGATAGCAATATTATCTGGTGCATCGACAAGGTGGTGGCAATCTTCGCGAAGGTGAACACCGACGCGAATGCCAAAGACGAAGAAATGAAAGACTTCTCCGTCAGAAAGGGCTATACCATATCTTGCTATTTTGAATTGCCTGAGATGTTTATCCCTTATGATGCACCCTTCTTGATTGCGCGGTAGTCGCTTTTTATTAGGGTGATCTCTCACAAAAATATCAACTAGTTAGTGTTCTCCCAAGTGTAGCACCGTCACGGCACCTAACTTTTCGGGGTGCGCCATGCTGACATGGGTACGAACGATTAGGGATGTGTGAGGCGGGTGAGTTAAGACCTCGCAGCGAGATCACTTGGTTGTCTTGACGTTCAGGCATGAAAGTCATGAGCTCGGAACACACGCATCGAAAGATGAACAAGAGTCACATAGAGATGTGATCGGCAAGTTTGCCTAACGATTAAAGTTCTCGTCATCAGTGATGCTCACCATCAATGGCGTTGAATTGAAATTCGTGTCTTGAATCACTCACAATCAATTATGAGAGATATTGATTTGAGTGGGAGCGCACTGTTGAATTAACTTGTTTAATTCTCAGTGCAATTAATTTTGAACACTGTCTAAGTGTGATTTGCATAATAGTTGTAGAATAATGGCTCGCGTTTCCACCTTCCCTATTAAAATTGAATAGCTGTTAAATATCTGGTTAAAACTTTACGGTTGGTAACGTAATGTGAGGATTGTCCTCAAGAGTGCCGAGAAGGACTTTGTCCTATCGCATGCTTTTGGTATTCTCCCGCTAATGCTATGGATCATGTGACTCTCGTCCTTCGATCCAAAAGCTAGAATTCCTTTTCAGTCAAGTACAATATGTTTGCTTCCATGAGACCCGAACTTCGAAAGTTTGGATAGTTATGTGATATTCATGGAATCTGAAAATTATTTCCAGAGATAGACAAAGGCTAAAAGATATGAGATATCCAAAGCAATGTTTGTTTGCAAACTATTAGTAAAGGAGTTTACTATGCATAAGACTGATAAGAGGGGATCCAGAAGAACGCCTGTCATATGATGATGGTGAATAAAACGACAACTTAAGAGAAAGGAAGTGTCCGAAGGGTGTTAGTGAAACTTTCACGCCTAGGAAGTCCGGGGCTATCGCCACTCTTAAGTTGGGTGCTTCTTCTGAGAGTAGGAGAAATACTAAAAGTTAAACTGTTAGAAGTATAATGGCAAAAGGATAGAAGACTGGAATATCCAGCTCATGTATGAATGTCATACAGGTTTTTTGATGTATAGAAGGCTGGTCAAAGATATAGTTCTTGGGAATTATGGTTAAACATGTTAATCACTAATTCTTGGGTATTGTGAGTTAATCACAAAGATACCCGCTCGATTGCATTCTGTTGCAACTCGATGTAAGAACTACTATGGCCTGAGAGACTAGCCAGGAATGAGGTTTAGATACACGTAGGGAACATAGTAAATGTTACTATGCCTTCCATCGGTGTATTCCCTATGTATTTACTTTCATAATTCATTTTAGAGTTTCACACTCTAGCCCTTTGCATAAGGTATCTTGCAAGAAGGTTGTTCATAAGAGAACTTTTGATGTTCGGTGTTATGAATAACATAAGGGCCATACTTTCATTATGAATGAGATGTATGTTATGAATATTGATATTAATACATTACCTCTGTATTTACTTTCATAATTCATTTTAGAGTTTTACACTCTAGCCCATTGCATAAAGTATCTTGCAAAAGGTTATTCATAAGAGAACTTTTGATGTTCGATGTTATGAATAACATAAGGGCCATACTTTCATTATGAATGAGATGTATGTTATGAATATTGATATTAATACATTACCTCTGTATTTACTTTCATAATTCATTTAGAGTTTCATACACTCTAGCCCTTTGCATAAGGTATCTTGCAAGAAGGTTATTCATAAGAGAACTTTTGATGTTCGGTGTTATGAATAACATGAAGGGCCATGCTTCCATACATGATGGGATGTATGCTATGAATATTGATGGTAATATGATACATCCATAACACTGACGCTAAATGTCGCAAGACTAAAAGAATACCACGCAAGTGTGGCACTGCATTTGGTCACATTGGAGAAACCCGCATGGAACATTCCATTATGATGGATTTTGAAGTCGTTTGAGTTTGAATCATCTGACACTTGCAACTTTCCTCTGAAAAGTGAAGTGACTGAAATATCGTTCACAGGCCATAAGGAACGAGCAAAGAACATATTGGTGATCATACATTATGATGTGTGTAGTCCAATAAATGTTGTTGCAAGTAGTGGATTTATCTATCTTCAGAAATGACTCTAGTAGATATATGGATATTTACTTGATGAGACGTAAGTCTGGATTTTTTGAAATCATTCGAAAGGTTTTCAATACGAAGAAGAAAATATTGTAACAAGAAAATTATGTTTCTACAATTCGATTGCAGAAAGGAATATTTGAGTTACAAGTTTAGCGAATGTCTGATGAGTTGTGAAAGGGGTTTCATAACTTACACCTCCCGGAGCACCACTGCAAGTGGAAAGTCCGTGAAGATGTAATCGAACCATTTATGACATGGTAAGATCAAAGATGACATAAATAAAATTTGCCACTATCCCTTTTAAGGTGATGCTTTAGAGACTGCGGCTTTTACACTGAAAAGAGCTTCATCGGGTCTGTTGAAATAACGTCATGGTATGGTACGCCCAACCATGTTATATCTTTTCTTAACATTTGGAATATGGGGCTTGTGTAAAAGGTTACAAACCTATTCCAAATCAGACAAGTGCTACTTTGTAGGTTATCCCAAGTCATTGGGTATTCCCCCACCACTGTACCGAGGCAAAGGGTTTTGCCACAAAACGGTATGCTTTTAATGAGAATAGTTCTCATAAAAGGTCAGTGGGAGGACAGTGCAACTCGACGAGATAACCAGTATCTTCGTCATCAGATCAAAGGAAAGAAACCTTGGAAGTGATTCCGGAGTTTCCTACTACGACTGATACGGAAGTCTCTACAATAAAATGTATGGACTTCAGTCGAACTTGCAGCTGAACCCCGTAGGCAAGGCTCGTGCAAACCTCTCAGGTGCGCAAACGAGATATTGTTGTTGGACAACAGTATACCTACGATACACAAGGAAGCGTAGATGGGCCCTGACTCCGGAATTGGCTAAATGCCAATACAATCCGAGATAGTTTCCATATAAATGTTTCAAGATTAAAACCTTGATACACCTTTCGGAAGACTTAGAGTCTAAACGAATATTTATGGAACTAAAAACTGATACGGATAAAAATGTTTTATCCATAAAGCTCGACTTGTTGAAATAACAAGTTCAAGGAGTTGACTGCGATGAGGTTGTTTCACCGTAGCGATGCTTGAAGTCGGTTCGGGTTGAACTAGCAATTAATACATATTTCAATCATGAGATATGAAACATGGATGACAAAGGGACTTCCATCTGATGGAAATGAAACCTACGACTTATATGTGATACAGTCCAAAGTAATTTGTCGATCCAGAGGATGCTAGTAAGTATGCAAACTTCAGAGTTCCAGCGATGGACAGAAGAGAGCAAAGTGGAGTTGGAATCTTCGTTTTTGATGAAATGGTCAAAAGAGTTTGACTTCATCAAATGGGTATCGAAGATGCTTGTGATTCAAGAAAGTAAGTGGGAGCATAATAATATTTCTAAAAACCGTGTGTACTTGACACATTGTTAATTGGAAATAAATTTCTTGACACGAATTAGGACTTCATTTGAAAATAGTTTTTCGATGAAGTGCTTAGGCTAAAATGGCCTCAATATTAGGCATGATGATCTATGGAGATAGATTTACCTAAATGGGGCTAAGCAATGAATACATATTGACAAGATGCTAAAACTTTTTAGCATTTAAAACGCCAAGGAGTGATTCTTGCCGAAGTCACATGGAAAGAGTTTTTGCAAGACTCGGTGTCCCAAAACACTGATGAGTAAAATACATGATGGAGATTCCACACACTCTTGTGTTTGGATTAATCATGTATTCCATGGTATGTAAAACCAACCAGATATGTCCAATACTCCAAAGTTGTTGCGAGTATAGATACCATAGTGATCAAAGTACTGATCATGGGACAACAGTGAAAGATGTCATTGAGTACTAGAGCGGTACTGATGACATGTTTTCTCGCAAACGGAGATCATGAAGAGTTCGTTGTAAAAAGGTTACATCGATACAGTCTTCATCAATGCTCCATGCAATTTTCGATTTAAATTGAGGGTTTTGTGTGATACACAATATGGTGGCACGGTAGTTGGAAATTGTTCCAAACAAGATACTGTGGCGAATTCTATAACAAAGGCTAAGTATGTTGACGCTTGAGAAGCGACAAAGAAGTTGTTCAATCATATAGTTCATTCATGAACTTAGTATGGTTCCAAGAAGGCTTTGGTCTATGGGACACTATAGTAGATAGTTGCTCCATAGCTCAGTCTGAGGAATCAGGTTTCGACCAATGATTCACACATATGCAAAGCCAAGTCCACACAAAATATGAATTTTGTGAAAGCGTGAAAACGCGAGGATATGCAAAGTTACACACGGAGCTGAAGTTGTCAGATCCGTTGGACATCAGGCTATACCACATGCGAATCATATTTTACACCAGTATGCCATAGGTGTAAAGTGCATTAGCATTGACTAGATTATTGACTCTAGTGCAAGTGGGAGTCTGTAGGAGATATGCCCTAGAGGCAATAATAAATGTTATTGATTATCTCCCTGTTCATAATTATGTTTATGTTCCATGCTATAACTGCAATGATTCTCGAGTCTACAAATAAAATGAGGCTCGGAGGGAAACTCATGTGCACGTGTGGGATAATAAACGGTAAAATGTATTCCTAGTCAAGCCTCTATGACTGGCTCAAGTATTGCATGATGATCCTGTTTTCCTGATCATGGGCATGACTATGCCGGCAATTTTGAGGGCACAATTGTTGGTAGAACACTTGTGTTGAATCGACCCAAATTGATGTTATGCTATGAGATACATTCGTCATAAGTTAATGGTTAATAACACAGGAAGTTAATGTTTGCATAATTCCTTAGACCATGAGAGTATCGAGTTTCTTCATGCTTGCTTCATGAACTTTGGGGTTTGTTAAACGTCATCCGTAAATGGGTGGCTATTACGGCGGCTTACGGGTTCATGGAAAAGTATGTCAAGTAACTTGATAGCTCAAGATTGGGATTTGCTCCTCCGACGATGGAGAGATATCTCTGGGCCCTCTCGGTGTTACGGTATCCATCATCGTCTGGCCAGACACAAGGTGATTTGATCACAGGGATGCCGAAACACGGGAACGAGAAAAGAGAACAATACCGGCAACGAGGTAACTGGCATAGTGGACAAGGTGTTGATCCACGGGGATGCCAACCTGTCTCACCTCGGGTATTTGTAACATATCGCGAAGCAACAGGAATAGCACACGGCAACTCGAGGTTCACTCGAATATTCATTCGTGTGGGTATAGGGATCAATATGGGTGTCCACGGCTCCGATGTTGATCATTGATCGGAAGGGGTTCCGGGTCATGTCTATGCTTCACCGAACCTATAGGGTCACACGCTTAAGGGTCATCTATCTGCTGAATACTAGACAGGGAGTCTGAGAGAAAATCACCGAAAAAGTTTCGGACGCCGGAAAAGTTTCGGACAGCGGAAAAGTTCCGCAGAGAGGTCACCGGATGAGTTCCGGTGAAACTGAAAAGTTGTTTCAGAGGATACCATAAAGTCAAATTGGTTTTGGCACATGCCTGATAATTCTTGGAGGGTGCCAGAATCATTCTGGAAACTTTCTGGAATTTTCCGGGATGAAAACCGGAAATGTTCCGGAGCTGCCGAAACCGCTTCAGATGCTTTTCGCAGATGAAATCACTAAACCGGAATTGTTCCGGCTCGCGTTGAAAATTATTTTGGTGGGTACTAGAATTGTTCTAAGCCCACATGAATATTTTCAGTTCGATCAGACGCTGAAAAATGTCGTCGTGAATAGTGAAAGCACTTTTTGGATATTTTTGAGAAAAGCATATTCCTTTTGAGAAAGGGATATTCTAAAGGCATATTCCTTTTGAGAAAGGGATATTCCCCTTGGGATTTCCTATAAATAGAGGGGAGGAGGCAGCCCCATATGCTTAATCCTTGCTCTCACATACACATGCCATGACATTTCTGGCTTCTCTCTCCCTCCCAGCGAAATAGTTTCGTAGAGCCGAAAGGCTGTCTGGGTTCCGGTGGGAACTAGTTCTGGACGGCGAAGCCCTGCCGGATAGATGACACCGTATGTGTGCAACTCTGTAGAGAGATCGTAGTTTCGGTCTTAGTTCGAGAGTGCCTCCCGAAGGGCTGTCCGAGTTACAGTTTGAGTTTCGGGTGTCCTCCCGAAGGGCTGTCCGAGTGACCCGCCCGAAGGGCTATCCGTGAGGCCTCCCGGAGGGCTGTCCGAGGATCCGTCCGGTGGGACTATCCGAAGGACTGTCCAGAGGCCTCCCGGAGGGCTGTCCGAGGATCCGTCCGGTGGGACTATCCGAAGGACTGTCCAGAGGCCTCCCGAAGGGCTGTCCGAGGATCCGTCCGGTGGGACTATCCGAGGGACTGTCCCGATGCCTCCCGAAGGGCTGCCCGGAGATCCGTCCGGTGAGCTGACGTGGGAGTACATCCTCGCGGTTGGGAGGTTGTAAATCCTAGCTGCAGGGATCTGCACCGCCGATCGTCATCGACTCTACTTCCGCTGCGCTACGAGTCGGTAACGAAACAGATCAAACCTTGTATGCAGTCTCCATAGTGATCCTGGGCTGGTACGTAGGTCGGAAAATTTTTGTTTTCTGCTGCGTTCCCCAACAGTGGCATCAAGAGCCGTGCTATGCGTAGATGCAGGTTGCGATCTAGAATACATAGAGATGTATGGGTGTTGCACAATATAATTAGGTAGTAGATGAGATCTATTGCTGAAAATTATTTGTGCGGGTGACAGATGAAGTCTGTTACCCGATGTTCTTGTTGCTTCCCTAGAATTTGCGTTTGCTCAATCTCGAGACAGTATGGTGGAATTTCACAAAGTTCTGGCAATCCGCGATCATGATTGATCAACGAAGTGCTTCAGTTCTTTGGGTTCCGCCATAGTCAAAAGAAAGATGAAATTCGCAGATGAAAGGGCATTGCAGATATGATCTGCACGGGGGTCATGCGTATGACGAAGTTTAGTATGGGGCTCGAGATTTAATTATCTCGTGTTTCATACACCCCGCGATGTTAATCTAGCGACTTGAATTATCATACTTGATGATAATACGTAGGTAGCTTCGGTTTGTTTCGAAACCTTAGAAGCCACGTAAAATAAAATTTTGCATGAACCGATTAGAGGCGTCTAACTTGGTTTTGCAGGATGGTTTGCATGTGCATGTGATGTGGTATAGCAGTGTTCATAATAATTTGATTATGTATGAGATGACTATATGATGTAAATTGATTAACATGACCTGCGTGTCATGATTCGGCATGATGGCTGGAGCCATATGATTGCACTTTAATGACCTGCGTGTCAACCTTATGTAATGCACTTATTTTATTAGCTATAGAGATAGCAATATTATCTGGTGCATCGACAAGGTGGTGGCAATCTTCGCGAAGGTGAACACCGACGCGAATGCCAAAGACGAAGAAATGAAAGACTTCTCCGTCAGAAAGGGCTATACCATATCTTGCTATTTTGAATTGCCTGAGATGTTTATCCCTTATGATGCACCCTTCTTGATTGCGCGGTAGTCGCTTTTTATTAGGGTGATCTCTCACAAAAATATCAACTAGTTAGTGTTCTCCCAAGTGTAGCACCGTCACGGCACCTAACTTTTCGGGGTGCGCCATGCTGACATGGGTACGAACGATTAGGGATGTGTGAGGCGGGTGAGTTAAGACCTCACAGCGAGATCACTTGGTTGTCTTGACGTTCAGGCATGAAAGCCATGAGCTCGGAACACACGCATCGAAAGATGAACAAGAGTCACATAGAGATGTGATCGGCAAGTTTGCCTAACGATTAAAGTTCTCGTCATCAGTGATGCTCACCATCAATGGCGTTGAATTGAAATTCGTGTCTTGAATCACTCACAATCAATTATGAGAGATATTGATTTGAGTGGGAGCGCACTGTTGAATTAACTTGTTTAATTCTCAGTGCAATTAATTTTGAACACTGTCTAAGTGTGATTTGCATAATAGTTGTAGAATAATGGCTCGCGTTTCCACCTTCCCTATTAAAATTGAATAGCTGTTAAATATCTGGTTAAAACTTTACGGTTGGTAACGTAATGTGAGGATTGTCCTCAAGAGTGCCGAGAAGGACTTTGTCCTATCGCATGCTTTTGGTATTCTCCCGCTAATGCTATGGATCATGTGACTCTCGTCCTTCGATCCAAAAGCTAGAATTCCTTTTCAGTCAAGTACAATATGTTTGCTTCCATGAGACCCGAACTTCGAAAGTTTGGATAGTTATGTGATATTCATGGAATCTGAAAATTATTTTCAGAGATAGACAAAGGCTAAAAGATATGAGATATCCAAAGCAATGTTTGTTTGCAAACTATTAGTAAAGGAGTTTACTATGCATAAGACTGATAAGAGGGGATCCAGAAGAACGCCTGTCATATGATGATGGTGAATAAAACGACAACTTAAGAGAAAGGAAGTGTCCGAAGGGTGTTAGTGAAACTTTCACGCCTAGGAAGTCCGGGGCTATCGCCACTCTTAAGTTGGGTGCTTCTTCTGAGAGTAGGAGAAATACTAAAAGTTAAACTGTTAGAAGTATAATGGCAAAAGGATAGAAGACTGGAATATCCAGCTCATGTATGAATGTCATACAGGTTTTTTGATGTATAGAAGGCTGGTCAAAGATATAGTTCTTGGGAATTATGGTTAAACATGTTAATCACTAATTCTTGGGTATTGTGAGTTAATCACAAAGATACCCGCTCGATTGCATTCTGTTGCAACTCGATGTAAGAACTACTATGGCCTGAGAGACTAGCCAGGAATGAGGTTTAGATACACGTAGGGAACATAGTAAATGTTACTATGCCTTCCATCGGTGTATTCCCTATGTATTTACTTTCATAATTCATTTTAGAGTTTCACACTCTAGCCCTTTGCATAAGGTATCTTGCAAGAAGGTTGTTCATAAGAGAACTTTTGATGTTCGGTGTTATGAATAACATAAGGGCCATACTTTCATTATGAATGAGATGTATGTTATGAATATTGATATTAATACATTACCTCTGTATTTACTTTCATAATTCATTTTAGAGTTTTACACTCTAGCCCATTGCATAAAGTATCTTGCAAAAGGTTATTCATAAGAGAACTTTTGATGTTCGATGTTATGAATAACATAAGGGCCATACTTTCATTATGAATGAGATGTATGTTATGAATATTGATATTAATACATTACCTCTGTATTTACTTTCATAATTCATTTCGAGTTTCATACACTCTAGCCCTTTGCATAAGGTATCTTGCAAGAAGGTTATTCATAAGAGAACTTTTGATGTTCGGTGTTATGAATAACATGAAGGGCCATGCTTCCATACATGATGGGATGTATGCTATGAATATTGATGGTAATATGATACATCCATAACACTGACGCTAAATGTCGCAAGACTAAAAGAATACCACGCAAGTGTGGCACTGCATTTGGTCACATTGGAGAAACCCGCATGGAACATTCCATTATGATGGATTTTGAAGTCGTTTGAGTTTGAATCATCTGACACTTGCAACTTTCCTCTGAAAAGTGAAGTGACTGAAATATCGTTCACAGGCCATAAGGAACGAGCAAAGAACATATTGGTGATCATACATTATGATGTGTGTAGTCCAATAAATGTTGTTGCAAGTAGTGGATTTATCTATCTTCAGAAATGACTCTAGTAGATATATGGATATTTACTTGATGAGACGTAAGTCTGGATTTTTTGAAATCATTCGAAAGGTTTTCAATACGAAGAAGAAAATATTGTAACAAGAAAATTATGTTTCTACAATTCGATTGCAGAAAGGAATATTTGAGTTACAAGTTTAGCGAATGTCTGATGAGTTGTGAAAGGGGTTTCATAACTTACACCTCCCGGAGCACCACTGCAAGTGGAAAGTCCGTGAAGATGTAATCGAACCATTTATGACATGGTAAGATCAAAGATGACATAAATAAAATTTGCCACTATCCCTTTTAAGGTGATGCTTTAGAGACTGCGGCTTTTACACTGAAAAGAGCTTCATCGGGTCTGTTGAAATAACGTCATGGTATGGTACGCCCAACCATGTTATATCTTTTCTTAACATTTGGAATATGGGGCTTGTGTAAAAGGTTACAAACCTATTCCAAATCAGACAAGTGCTACTTTGTAGGTTATCCCAAGTCATTGGGTATTCCCCCACCACTGTACCGAGGCAAAGGGTTTTGCCACAAAACGGTATGCTTTTAATGAGAATAGTTCTCATAAAAGGTCAGTGGGAGGACAGTGCAACTCGACGAGATAACCAGTATCTTCGTCATCAGATCAAAGGAAAGAAACCTTGGAAGTGATTCCGGAGTTTCCTACTACGACTGATACGGAAGTCTCTACAATAAAATGTATGGACTTCAGTCGAACTTGCAGCTGAACCCCGTAGGCAAGGCTCGTGCAAACCTCTCAGGTGCGCAAACGAGATATTGTTGTTGGACAACAGTATACCTACGATACACAAGGAAGCGTAGATGGGCCCTGACTCCGGAATTGGCTAAATGCCAATACAATCCGAGATAGTTTCCATATAAATGTTTCAAGATTAAAACCTTGATACACCTTTCGGAAGACTTAGAGTCTAAACGAATATTTATGGAACTAAAAACTGATACGGATAAAAATGTTTTATCCATAAAGCTCGACTTGTTGAAATAACAAGTTCAAGGAGTTGACTGCGATGAGGTTGTTTCACCGTAGCGATGCTTGAAGTCGGTTCGGGTTGAACTAGCAATTAATACATATTTCAATCATGAGATATGAAACATGGATGACAAAGGGACTTCCATCTGATGGAAATGAAACCTACGACTTATATGTGATACAGTCCAAAGTAATTTGTCGATCCAGAGGATGCTAGTAAGTATGCAAACTTCAGAGTTCCAGCGATGGACAGAAGAGAGCAAAGTGGAGTTGGAATCTTCGTTTTTGATGAAATGGTCAAAAGAGTTTGACTTCATCAAATGGGTATCGAAGATGCTTGTGATTCAAGAAAGTAAGTGGGAGCATAATAATATTTCTAAAAACCGTGTGTACTTGACACATTGTTAATTGGAAATAAATTTCTTGACACGAATTAGGACTTCATTTGAAAATAGTTTTTCGATGAAGTGCTTAGGCTAAAATGGCCTCAATATTAGGCATGATGATCTATGGAGATAGATTTACCTAAATGGGGCTAAGCAATGAATACATATTGACAAGATGCTAAAACTTTTTAGCATTTAAAACGCCAAGGAGTGATTCTTGCCGAAGTCACATGGAAAGAGTTTTTGCAAGACTCGGTGTCCCAAAACACTGATGAGTAAAATACATGATGGAGATTCCACACACTCTTGTGTTTGGATTAATCATGTATTCCATGGTATGTAAAACCAACCAGATATGTCCAATACTCCAAAGTTGTTGCGAGTATAGATACCATAGTGATCAAAGTACTGATCATGGGACAACAGTGAAAGATGTCATTGAGTACTAGAGCGGTACTGATGACATGTTTTCTCGCAAACGGAGATCATGAAGAGTTCGTTGTAAAAAGGTTACATCGATACAGTCTTCATCAATGCTCCATGCAATTTTCGATTTAAATTGAGGGTTTTGTGTGATACACAATATGGTGGCACGGTAGTTGGAAATTGTTCCAAACAAGATACTGTGGCGAATTCTATAACAAAGGCTAAGTATGTTGACGCTTGAGAAGCGACAAAGAAGTTGTTGAATCATATAGTTCATTCATGAACTTAGTATGGTTCCAAGAAGGCTTTGGTCTATGGGACACTATAGTAGATAGTTGCTCCATAGCTCAGTCTGAGGAATCAGGTTTCGACCAATGATTCACACATATGCAAAGCCAAGTCCACACAAAATATGAATTTTGTGAAAGCGTGAAAACGCGAGGATATGCAAAGTTACACACGGAGCTGAAGTTGTCAGATCCGTTGGACATCAGGCTATACCACATGCGAATCATATTTTACACCAGTATGCCATAGGTGTAAAGTGCATTAGCATTGACTAGATTATTGACTCTAGTGCAAGTGGGAGTCTGTAGGAGATATGCCCTAGAGGCAATAATAAATGTTATTGATTATCTCCCTGTTCATAATTATGTTTATGTTCCATGCTATAACTGCAATGATTCTCGAGTCTACAAATAAAATGAGGCTCGGAGGGAAACTCATGTGCACGTGTGGGATAATAAACGGTAAAATGTATTCCTAGTCAAGCCTCTATGACTGGCTCAAGTATTGCATGATGATCCTGTTTTCCTGATCATGGGCATGACTATGCCGGCAATTTTGAGGGCACAATTGTTGGTAGAACACTTGTGTTGAATCGACCCAAATTGATGTTATGCTATGAGATACATTCGTCATAAGTTAATGGTTAATAACACAGGAAGTTAATGTTTGCATAATTCCTTAGACCATGAGAGTATCGAGTTTCTTCATGCTTGCTTCATGAACTTTGGGGTTTGTTAAACGTCATCCGTAAATGGGTGGCTATTACGGCGGCTTACGGGTTCATGGAAAAGTATGTCAAGTAACTTGATAGCTCAAGATTGGGATTTGCTCCTCCGACGATGGAGAGATATCTCTGGGCCCTCTCGGTGTTACGGTATCCATCATCGTCTGGCCAGACACAAGGTGATTTGATCACAGGGATGCCGAAACACGGGAACGAGAAAAGAGAACAATACCGGCAACGAGGTAACTGGCATAGTGGACAAGGTGTTGATCCACGGGGATGCCAACGTGTCTCACCTCGGGTATTTGTAACATATCGCGAAGCAACAGGAATAGTACACGGCAACTCGAGGTTCACTCGAATATTCATTCGTGTGGGTATAGGGATCAATATGGGTGTCCACGGCTCCGATGTTGATCATTGATCGGAAGGGGTTCCGGGTCATGTCTATGCTTCACCGAACCTATAGGGTCACACGCTTAAGGGTCATCTATCTGCTGAATACTAGACAGGGAGTCTGAGAGAAAATCACCGAAAAAGTTTCGGACGCCGGAAAAGTTTCGGACAGCGGAAAAGTTCCGCAGAGAGGTCACCGGATGAGTTCCGGTGAAACTGAAAAGTTGTTTCAGAGGATACCATAAAGTCAAATTGGTTTTGGCACATGCCTGATAATTCTTGGAGGGTGCCAGAATCATTCTGGAAACTTTCTGGAATTTTCCGGGATGAAAACCGGAAATGTTCCGGAGCTGCCGAAACCGCTTCAGATGCTTTTCGCAGATGAAATCACTAAACCGGAATTGTTCCGGCTCGCGTTGAAAATTATTTTGGTGGGTACTAGAATTGTTCTAAGCCCACATGAATATTTTCAGTTCGATCAGACGCTGAAAAATGTCGTCGTGAATAGTGAAAGCACTTTTTGGATATTTTTGAGAAAGGCATATTCCTTTTGAGAAAGGGATATTCTAAAGGCATATTCCTTTTGAGAAAGGGATATTCCCCTTGGGATTTCCTATAAATAGAGGGGAGGAGGCAGCCCCATATGCTTAATCCTTGCTCTCACATACACATGCCATGACATTTCTGGCTTCTCTCTCCCTCCCAGCGAAATAGTTTCGTAGAGCCGAAAGGCTGTCTGGGTTCCGGTGGGAACTAGTTCTGGACGGCGAAGCCCTGCCGGATAGATGACACCGTATGTGTGCAACTCTGTAGAGAGATCGTAGTTTCGGTCTTAGTTCGAGAGTGCCTCCCGAAGGGCTGTCCGAGTTACAGTTTGAGTTTCGGGTGTCCTCCCGAAGGGCTGTCCGAGTGACTCGCCCGAAGGGCTGTCCGTGAGGCCTCCCGGAGGGCTGTCCGAGGATCCGTCCGGTGGGACTATCCGAAGGACTGTCCAGAGGCCTCCCGGAGGGCTGTCCGAGGATCCGTCCGGTGGGACTATCCGAAGGACTGTCCAGAGGCCTCCCGAAGGGCTGTCCGAGGATCCGTCCGGTGGGACTATCCGAGGGACTGTCCCGATGCCTCCCGAAGGGCTGCCCGGAGATCCGTCCGGTGAGCTGACGTGGGAGTACATCCTCGCGGTTGGGAGGTTGTAAATCCTAGCTGCGGGGATCTGCACCGCCGATCGTCATCGACTCTACTTCCGCTGCGCTACGAGTCGGTAACGAAACAGATCAAACCTTGTATGCAGTCTCCATAGTGATCCTGGGCTGGTACGTAGGTCGGAAAATTTTTGTTTTCTGCTGCGTTCCCCAACAAGCACATGCTATGTGGGTGAAATGATGATACCATGCCAACTTTCAACCTTTTCAGAGTTCATTTGTAGTGCTTTTCAATTTCAGGGTCATTTAGCTCAAAAAATCAGTAAATGCATGAAAAATAGCAAATGAAGTCAGAAAGGGTTGAAAATTGATGACGTGGCTTCGAATGGTGTATACTGAACGCACAAAAAGTCTAGAGTTGAAATAAGTTTAAAAAAATGAAATGCCTTTGTAACAGATTTGTTTTCGTCTGAAACCCTGATACTTCGAAAGAGATTGTCTATTTTGTACACGAAGTGCATCCAGTTTTTGCCGTAACCCTCTCAACTTTTTAGCACATGCTATGTGGGTGAAATGATGATACCATGCCAACTTTCAACCTTTTCAGAGTTCATTTGTAGTGCTTTTCAATTTCAGGGTCATTTAGCTCAAAAAAATCAGTAAATGCATGAAAAATAGCAAATGAAGTTAGAAAGGGTTGAAAATTGATGATGTGGTTTTGGACATAATATTTCTTCGCGTTTCAAATGCCAAAACACATAAGTACCCTAACTATTACAAAGATTCCCTCCGGTTTGTCCGAAGTGGGACTTTCCAGATATATAAGTCCGGAAACTCACTAGAGAAGAAAGTGATGACAGTGAAGCCGGTCACATCCCAGAGTGGGATCTTTGGGTATAAAACTTTTTCTTCGCGTGTGTCCCTTTGCGCCGTAACCATGGACAATCTTCATCGTTTAACTTGATGCTCGGGTCAATATTCACTGTGAAGGGAGCAATTTCATGAAACTTTTCATAATCTTCTGACATGTCCGTCTTGTCCTCCACTCCCACGATGTTTCTTTTCCCTGAAAGAACTATGTGGCGCTTTGGCTCATCGTATGATGTATTCGCTTCCTTATCTTTTCTTTTTCTCGGCTTGGTAGACATGTCCTTCACATAGAAAACCTGCACCACATCATTGGCTAGGACGAATGGTTCGTCTGCGTACCCAAGATTGTTGAGATCCACTGTTGTCATTCCGTACTGCGGGTCTTCCTTTACCCAGCCTCCTGTCAGATTGACCCATTTGCACCGAAACAAAGGGACCTTCAAACCACGTCCATAGTCAAGTTCCCATATCTCCTCTATGTAACCATAATATGTGTCATTTGGCCTATTGGTGTTTGCTGCATCAAAGCGGACACCACTGTTTTGGTTGGTGCTCTTTTTATCTTGGGCAATCGTGTAAAATGTATTCCCATTTATCTCCTACCCTTTGAAAGTCAATATAGTCGAAGATGGTAACTTGGACAGCAAGTACAGCTCATCTGCAACAGTGTCGTCATGCATGAGACGTGTCTGCAACCAACCGGCGAAAGTCCCCGTTTGTTCATGTGTAATCCAGTCGTCAGACTGCTCCGGGTGTTTGGAGCGTAGAATATTCTTATGTTCCTCGATATACGGAGCCACCAAGGCGGAACTTTGTAGAACTGTGTAGTGTGCTTGCGCCCAAGAATGCCCGTCATGGCATATTACTGAATTCTTTCCTAGCGTGCCTTTTCCACCCAGTCTGCCCTCATGCCGCGATTCAGGAACACCAATCGGCTTAAGGTCAGGAATAAAGTCAACACAAAACTCAATGACCTCCTCTGTTTCATGGCCCTTGGAGATGCTTCCTTCTGGCCTAGCACGGTTATGAACATATTTCTTTAAGACTCCCATGAACCTCTCAAAGGGGAACATATTGTGTAGAAATACAGGACCCAGAATGGCAATCTCTTCGACTAGGTGAACTAGGACGTGCGTCATGATATTGAAGAAGGATGGTGGGAACACCAACTCGAAACTGACAAGACATTGCACCAAATCATTCTCTAACCTTGGTATGATTTCTGGATCGATTACCTTCTGAGAGATTGCATTGAGGAATGCACATAGCTTCACAATGGCTAATCGAACGTTTTCCGGTAGAAGCCCCCTCAATGCAACCGGAAGCAGTTGCGTCATAATCACGTGGCAGTCATGAGACTTTAGGTTCTGGAACTTTTTCTCTGCCATATTTATTATTCCCTTTATATTCGACGAGAAGCCAGACGGGACCTTCATACTGAGCAGGCATTCGAAGAAGATTTCCTTCTCTTCTTTGGTAAGAGCGTAGCTGGCATGACCCTGAAACTGCTTTGGATCCATGCCGTCTTTTCCGTGCATACGTTGCTGGTCCTCCCGTGCCTCCGGTATATCTTTTGTCTTCCCATACACGCCCAAGAAGCCTAGCAGGTTCACGCAAAGATTCTTCGTCACGTGCATCACGTCGATTGCAGAGCGGACCTCTAGGTCTTTCCAATAGGGTAGGTCCCAAAATATAGATTTCTTCTTCCACATGGGTGCGCGTCCGTCAGCGTCATTCGGAACAGATTGTCCGCCAGGACCCTTTCCAAAGGTTACTTTTAAATCCTTGACCATATCAAGTATATCATCACCAGTACGGTGACGAGGCTTCTTCCGGTGATCTGCCTCACCTTTGAAATGTTTGCCTTTCTTTCTTACAGGATGCCTGCTCGGAAGAAATCGACGATGTCCCAGGTACACATTCTTCTTACATTTATCCAAATATATACTGTTGGTATCATCTAAACAGTGCGTGCATGCGTGGTATCCCTTGTTTGTCTGTCCTGAAAGGTTACTGAGAGCAGGCCAATCATTGATGGTTACAAACAGCAACGCTCGCATGTCAAATTCCTGCTGTTTGTGCTCATCCCACACACGTACACCTTCTATACTCCACAGCTCTAAAAGTTCTTCAACTAATGGCCTTAGGTACACATCAATGTCGTTGCCGGGTTGCTTGGGGCCTTGGATGAGCACTGGCATCATAATGAACTTCCGCTTCATGCACAACCAAGGAGGAAGGTTATAGATACATAGAGTCACATGCCATGTGCTATGATTGCTGCTTTGCTCCCCAAAAGGATTAATGCCATCTGCACTTAAACCAAACCATACGTTCCTTGCGTCATCTGCAAAGTCCTTCCACTTTCTCTCGATTTTTCTTCACTACGATCCGTCAGCGGGTACTCTCAACTTCCCGTCTTTCTTACGGTCTTCTTTGTGCCATCGCATCAACTTGGCATGCTCTTTGTTTTGGAACAAACGTTTCAACCGTGGTATTATAGGAGCATACCACATCACCTTGGCAGGAATCTTCTTCCTGGGGTGCTCGCCCTCAACATCACCAGGGTCATCGTGGCTGATCTTATAGCGCAATGCACCGCATAACGGGCATGCATTCAAATCCTCGTACTCACCGCGGTAGAGGATGCAGTCATTAGGGCATGCATGTATCTTCTGCACCTCTAATCCTAGAGGGCAGACAGCCTTCTTTGCTTCGTACGTACTGTCGGGCAATTCGTTGTCCTTTGGAAGCTTCTTCTTTAACATTATCAGCAACTTTTCAAATCCCTAGTCAGATACACCATTCTCTGCCTTCCATTGCAGCAACTCCAGTGTGGTACCCAGCTTTTTCTTGTCATCTTCGCAATTTGGGTACAACAATTTCTTGTGATCCTCTAACATGCGCTGCAACTTCAGCTTCTCCTTTTCACTTGCGCAGTTTCTCTTTGCATCGGCAATGGCCCGACCAAGATCATCAGCGGGCTCATCTGATGCCTCTTCTTCAGCTTCTTCCCGCATTGCCGGCTCAGCTTCTTCCCCCATTGTTGTACCATCGTATTCAGGGAACCCATGGCCAGGATAGCTGTCGTCATCCTCTTCTTCTTCATTCTCTTCCATTAGGACCCCTCTTTCTCCGTGCTTGGTCCAACAGTTATAGCCGGACATGAAACCGGACTCAAACAGGTGGACGTGAATGGTTCTTGAGTTAGAGTAATTTCGATCATTCTTACAGCCAGCACATGGACAATACATAAAACCATCCGCCCGCTTGTTTGCCTCAGCCGCAACCAGAAAAGTACGCACGTCATTAATGAACTGGGGAGAGCATCGGTCATCGTACATCCATTGCCGGCTCATCTTCATTACACAACACCTAAAAGACCAAATTAATACAAGTTCATACATAAAGTTCATACACACTTGTTCTCATAAAACAACATACAAACTCTCTAGCTAAAGCATTTAAATGCAACAACAAATGCGATCAAGATCGCAACTAAGGTAACAATTGATCCAACAGCATAGTGATACCAAGCCTCACTATCAATGGCATATTTTTTAAATTTTCTAATCTTCAAGCGCATTGCATCCATCTTGATCTTGTGATCATCGACGACATCGGCAACATACAACTCCAGTTTCATCTTCTCTTCTTCAATTCTTTTCAATTTTTCTTTCAAATACTCATTTTCTTTTTCAACTAAATTTAACTTCTCGACAAGAGGGTCGGTTGCAATTTCCGGTTCACATACCTCCTAGATAAAAATATCTATGTCAACTTGATGGGCATAATTGTCATAAACACGAAATGCAACAAATAGTTATAAAAGAGAATATATACCACATCCGAATCATATACCGGACGAGGGCCCACGGGGACGGATATCAAAACCATGCCACTATGTATAACAAACAACGTACGGGTAAGAAAATTATACAAGTAACTATCTAAATCACACAAACATGATTTTCTTTTTATAAAAAGGATAAGAACAAGAGGCTCACCAAGGTGGTGCCGGCGACGGGACGGTGCGGGCGATCGACGGTGGTTAGGACGGGGACGGGAAGGCACTAAGTAAACCACACCTACACATCCAAACTAAGAAGTTAATTTGAGCTCAAATTGCATATAAATCAAATAAACTACCACATATAAATACTCCCAAACTAAAACCCACAAATCACTATACTTATAGAGCATTGCAAGAGCTAATCTAGCAATGAGAGATGAAAGGACAAAGTTGCTAACCTTTGTGAACACTTGGATGGATGGGGTGCCTCCAAATCTTGACAAATTTTGGCAAAAATGGAGGATGAGCTCGAGGAAGAGGGGAAGAACAGAGAGGAGAGGAAAGGGGAAGAACAGAGAGCTAGGGCTGGACGAAGTGTTTATATAGGAGCATCTTTAGTCCCGGTTCGTTACACAAACCGGGACTAAAGATGAGCCTCTAGTACCGGTTCGTGACACGAACCGGGACTAAAGGTGATCGTGGGGCCCCAGCCTTACACCAGCCTGCCACCACCCCTTTAGTCCCGGTTCGTGTCACGAACCGGTACTAGAGGTTCAACACGAACCGGGACTAATGATGCCCGCCCCCCTAGCCGTTGGAACCGGGACTAATGGTCACATTAGTACCGGTCCGTTTCCAAACCGGGACTAATGGGGCTCACGTAAAGTCCTTTTTCTATTAGTGTATGGATTCGCTAGGCAGGCTAGATGCCAATCTCCACACGCCTAGAGTCGCTGGACCTCAACCTATGGGAGAGGATGATGATGGGATAAGAAGGAATGTGTGGAGAAAAGTGTGCTTGCTTCTCTTTTGGCTATATGTACATGTCGGTTGCACCTAGAAAACTATTTCTATTAGGCATGGTTGAATGACATGTGGGTTCGTGTTTTTTAGTGTACTTTGGCCGAGCTATTAGTTTTGATGCGGCATTCCAACTCCTATATTCAGCTTGTAAATTATTTCTATTAGCCATGGTTGAATGATAGGTGGGTTCGTGTTTTTGACTGTACTTTGGCCGAGCTATTAGTTTTGATGTGGCATTCCAACTCCTATATTCAGCGTGTAAGATAAGATAGAAGGCATGCTTTTCCGACCGAGCAACATCACCATCGATCCGTGCTCAGATTTGCCACCATGGAGTGACCTGGGATTCGGTCGGTTGGAAGTTCTTGCCGGCGTGATGTGATTCTGGAGAAAACGAGGTGATGGAGAATCGGTGAATTGGGGGTCTATTCAGGATAGTTCACTCGAGTTTTGATCTGAGGGTCCCAAAACTCGAGGCTAACAAAAGCTATATGTTGCACCATTTTATGTTTATTTTTAAATATATATTCATCTATGTCTCTAAAGCAGAATCCCAAAGAATGATGAACAGACGATGCACCAGGTGTATGTGCCAGTGGGCAGAGGGGTATGTGAATTTTGTCTCCCGTTGTAACGCACGGGCAATTTTCCTAGTTATATATATTGGCACAGGTTAAATCGTGTGTCTAACCCCACATTTTATAGGATACAATTGTCCTACTAGGACACACTCCACACTTTGTCTTCACACCGCACAACTCACGATGAACCCTACCGTGAAGACAATATGTAACCTTCCTTCTATGAAATATTGGGAAACGTTCTAACCCGCCAGACCGACTAAGATTTTGGCCGGTCACACGCCACGCGTCCATGTGGTTGTGGGCCCCCACGTGCACCGCTTTTTTTTTTTCAAGAAGAACCATGTACACACGTCCCTTATCCTCTTTGGTCCACATCTTTCCTTTTCACGTCGATCCCTTTGTCCCCAATTTCTTCTCCTACCTCTCGCCTCCCTTCTTCCATCATTCAAGGTAAGGTCGAGGCACGCCAGTGACGCTACAAGCCTACACTGCCGCTGCCCCCTAGAACGACCGCTGCTATCCAACCCCCGCCACCGTTTTTTGCTGCAACCATGAGCCGCCGCTAGAACAGGCGAGCTCCAGTGCTGCTATCGGCTGCGCCAGCTGCTGGAACCGACAAAAAAAGTTGCGACCGGCAAACTGTTTTGCTAAAGTGCCGACGGTGCTGCCGTGATGGCCTGCAACCGGTAACACAAAAAGCTGCAGCCGGCCAACCGTTTTGCTACGGCGGCAACGGTGGCACCGCGATGGGCTGTAATCCAGTTGTGCGTAGAGCTGTGGTTGTTTGCATCAGAGTCACGACAGCACCATGGGATGTTGCAACCTCCATATGACTAGTTGCAGCCATCGATGGCAAAGCTGCAACTAGCGGGGGCCATTCCATGGCGGTGGTGACCACGACCCGGCGGTGGTGCTGCAACGCGCACACGCTCTAACCACTTTGTGTTTTTGCTACAACTAGCCCCATGTTTGGCTACTACCGTGTTCAGATTTTGCTGGAACCAGCCCAATTTTTGCTACCGCCGTCTTGGTTTTGCTGGAACCGGCATCTTATTTTGCTTCCACCATGTTGTGTTTTTGCCGGAACCGGCGTCTCATCTTTTTGCTTCCACCGTATTGTGTTTTTTTGCTGGAACCGGGTTCCCATTTTTTGCTTACACCGTGTTTTGTTTTGCTGGAATCCGCACAGGTTTTTGCTACCATCGCTTTTGGCTGCAAGTGACGTTGTCGCGCCATTTGATGCTGCAACCAGTGACGAGGACGGCCGGCGAGGGCGACGACCATAGAGCATGTGCGGCCAACGAGATGAAAGAGAGCGATCAATTGTAGGGAATCTTTTCGTACGCATGCATTTTGACGAAGAAGAAGTGTATCGGACGGTTAGCATCAACTAAATCGGATGGCTACGGGCTGACCGGCCCAAATTTCACTACTAGGAAAAGCCTTATAGGAGAACTCAAAAAAGTGGCGGCCGCGACCAGGCACCCGCCACTGCAAGTTATGGGAAGTAGCAGTGGCAGGTGACAGAATGCGATAGCCAGAGCTACAGGCACAGTAGTGGCGGGTGAAATACAGCACCCGCCACAAATAAGCACTGCTGAGGATGGCCACGTGATGAATGCTAGCAGTGACGGGTGGCTATTCTGACCCGCCACTGCTATTGTAGGTAGCAATAGCGGGCATGCAAAAGCCCCCGCCACAGATTAATGGCTGCAACCGGCGCCGGAAAAAATTATGCAGATATTAGCTGTGGCGGGCGGTAGATCGTGCCCACCACACATATGTTACCTCTCGACTGTCCAAATTCGACTCAAAGATCGCCGCCCGCCACCCCAAAGTAGCAGTGGCGGGTAGGCTGGCGCGCCCGTCGCACAAGATGAACTCTATTTGCACGCGCGCGCCCCCACCTCTACCCCACTTCACTCTCACTCTCACTCCCCCCCATCTCATTCTCGTCGCCCGTCGTCGTCGGCTCATCCTCTCGCCGCCCACGTAGCCGTCGCCGTCCTCCTTGCCGTCCGCTGCCGCCGTCGGCCTCGCCGTACTCATCGCCGCCCTCTCCCTCCACCGCGTTGTCCTCTCGATCCGCCCCGTCGCCCTCGCTCTCGCCCTCGATGCGCCGCCCCGTCGCCCTCGCCCTCGATCCGCCCCGTCCCCTCCGCTCCAGCAGGTAATCCATCGCCGTCCCCGCCTCTCTTTTCGGCCCTCCTCCTCGCCACCCGCGGTCGCGGCTGCCACGCAGACGGACAGCCGCGGCAGCAAACCACGTTCGACTAGGGTTAGGGTTAGGGGTCTTACTAGTTGTAGTTTCTAGTTCTATAGTTTTAGTTTCCAGTTCTATAGTTTTTAAGGCACACAATAAAACAAATTGTAGATTGAAAGATGAGTTTAGCAACCAAAACTAGCCGTAATATGAACTCACCAGCCACATACGTCACCATCAATGAGGAAAACAATATCATTGGGGGCAGGGGGGTCTTGCATATATATATCGTATTATTGTGTACATTATTTCTGTTCATACTGAGTTCATGCCAAATTTACAGGGAATCATACTATAAGCGCTGAAGTTTTGGCAAAACATTGATTTATTTCTGTTTCGCCAAATTTCTAACACTTAATGTGTCCATTTTTATGCAGAGGTCATGCCAAAAAAATTTGCAATTTTTTTGTTTGTTTTTGATTCATATTGTGTTGTAGTAGATTTCTTTAGTTCTTTACAGGTATTCATACTAAGCGCTAAAGTTTTGGCGAAACGTTAATTTATTTCTGTTTCACCAAATTTCTAGCACTTAATGTGTCTATTTTTATGCAGAGGCCATGCCAAAAAAATTGCATCTTTTTTGTTTGTTTTTTATTCATATTGTGTTGTAGTGGATTTCTTTAGTTCTTTACAGGATTCATAGTAAGTGCTAAAGTTTTGGCAAAACATTGATTTATTTCCGTTTCACCAAATCTCTAGCACTTAATGTGCCATTTTTACAGTAGAGGTCATGCCAACTTTTTTCGGATATTTTTAAATTTATTTATCTGCATGTTCTAGGTCATTTTTTTCCGAAATGGCAGACAACGGCAGGTACCGTGGTGTTTTCCGGAGGCCCCGCGGGAAGTGGGCTTCCCAAATCCAAAACCCCAACACAGGCAAGAAATAATGGCTCAACACGTTCCACATCGTCGAGAAAGCGGCGCGCGCTTATGATGCCATGGCGCTCTAGTACTGGCCAAGGGCCATGGCGCTCTAGTACTAGGGGCCATGCCGCTTCGATCGCTGTTCTGGTGGCTTGGGAATACTATAAATACGTGTGTGATGGATCGTAGGATGCACCAGCAGAACGCCCTGGCGCACGGGAGTGCAATCCGTCGACTCGATCTTCGCTGCCGTGTGAGGCAACGCCGTGGCCGTCCTCATGGACCGCGGCCGCTGCGATGGCCAGCAGGTCATGCACGACATGTTCGTCGTGTTCTTCGGCTGGGCGGACGACCTGGAGGCCCTCGAGCTCGCCAGGAAGATGGCCGAGGCGCCGAGCACCCCGGCATGTAGATCACCGTGGTGCGCTTCCTCGATGGGAAGGCCGACAGCCAGGAGCACACGGAAGTCGCACTGCTTCCGTCCGACGCCAGGAACGGTGAGAAGAGCTACACCTTCTAACGCTTCCAGCTCTGGATGGTCGCCGGCGACGCGCCGCGGTCGACGGCCTCGACAGCTCCTCTTTTCGCCTCCCCGCGCACTTCCTCGCCGTGTAGGACGGACTGGTGGCGCCCAGGTCGCCGACTGCTGCCAGTGCCAGGACAGGCAAGCTACACGTACGCTGGGCTCACCGAGGAGTTGCGCGCCGCAGAGGACCGCGTCGGAGCCTCCGACGACCTTCCCGTCCTACCCGCGGACGCCTCGAGCTCGCGACCTTCCAGGCCGACGGCGCCCCGCCGTTCCGTGTCATCTCACCACCGACTCGACGTTGCGTTCGCCCAGGCCGTCGTCGCCTTGTCATCCAGCGACATCGGAGCCCTTCGGCCCGCGTCGTCGTCGTGGAGAGATGCTGTCTCGGAGAGGCTCGAGCCGAAGCTAACGGGAGGAGGCGCCCCTGCTCCTTGACCCTGCTCCTCGGCGTCAACTGTGGGATGGCGAGCACTCTGCACACGACGGCTGCCTCTTCCACGCTCTCTTCGCAGTCCGCACGCACTATTGTGCAGGGCCAATCGTTGAGCAACACATGTTCCCGTGGACCCCACCACTTAATAAACAGATTTTGTTTTGTTTAATTTTCTGAAAAGTCCTTTCCCTTGCCTTATCCGCCGCGGACGCTTCGAGCTAGTACCATTATTTCACTGAGCTGAGCTCCGTGAGAGAGAGGGTTCAAGAAAGTGAGGTCCGCCGTCCGGCGGTCCAGGTCGTGGTCGTGGCCAGCGACAGAGGGAGCAGCCGCTGCTGCCGCTGCCTGACTCCGGCGCGCCCAAGCCCCGGCCAAGGCTGGAGCAGCTGCTCTGGCATGCCGCCGTTCCCCTCCTGGACTGACCAGATCCCTTGGAGAAGGTGGGGAACTGCAGGGCGTGCGGCCGGCTGGGTGCAGCGCTGCTTCGCCGGGATGCCGCAGGAGGTCGTGCAGGCGCACATCAAGACGGGAGCCCGATGCACACTCGTCGGACAGAGGTTAGTGGTAGCTGATTTCTTCATCTATCCTGTACTAGTAGCTAGCTTTCGATGGCTTCAAACTAGTACAGGGGCTATCCAATTAATTACAAGTATATTGCTAAGATAACCGTTAATTTGAGATTAAACTAGCTTTCAATGACTTCAAACTAGGCAGCCTCATGTAGCTATGTTCTCTGTTTTTAGTCACACGACAGTCACAGAAATCTCAAATTGGTGAAAGATCCTCGTGGATTGAACCACGGAGAAATAACCAGCAACTAATCAGTACACTCATATATCTCCATTTAGAATAAATCTGTTATACATCTCACACCAAAAGGAATAGTAAGATAAACTATTACATCGGGACGTAATTGTTGTGTAGAGCAATCCTGAGAAGCAAAGTTTATATAGAGCTATTTAAAAGTGCTATCTTGTCCATGGCTTGATTGGCTACCCAAGTCCTGAAATAAGAAAGGAACAATTTTGTTTGAGAAATAAACTTGAATTTGAGAGCCTGACTTGTAAGTGAAACAATACCTTTGTCGGCAGCTGGTCATTTTGATATGCTGGCCATTCCGAGTTCGGTATCAATACAGAACTCTGCATACAGTTTAAAGTTAATGGAAGTAAATGACCTATGCATGTTCATCTTAATTTTTAATGACTAACTAAATAAATATACCTGACTTGGTTGAGTGCCATAATAGAAATATGGTTGCTGTGGTTGCAAGCCGAGTAACTGCTGAAAAGAAGTAGCATCTGCCTGCGGTAGTTGAGGCAGGCCGTGATGCAATACTTGCAAATTATAATTCTCTGGCTGTACTGGTGTCATAGTCTGAGGAAGTAGATGCAAATTGTAGTTCTCTGCCTGTGGTTGTGGAGGCACAGCGCGCGGCAATACTTGCAAATTGGAGTTCGTAGCTTGTGGTTGTGGAGGCATAGCGCGCGGCAATACTTGCAAATTGTAGTTCGTAGCTTTTGGGTTCGGAGGCATAGCGTAAGGCAATACTTGTGAATTGCAGTTCATAGCATGTGGTAGTGGAGGCATAGCGCGCGATGATACTTGCAAACTGTAGTTCGTAGCTTGTGGGTTTGGAGGCATAGCATGCGACAATACTTGCGAACTGTAGTTCGCAGCATGTGGTAGTGGAGGCATAGCGTGCGGCGATACTTGCAAACTGTAATTCGTACCATGTGGTACTAGAGGCATAGCACTTTGCAGTACTTGCAAGTTGGAGTACTGATTTGACATGGTGAAGCTAGGATTTGCTTCGGTTGAGGCAGAAGCACAATCACCGTTCCTATTCTTGCATGTTGTTGCTTGACCTATTTGGAAAAGAAATTGGTAGATCTATTTAAATAACATGAGCAGATAGTTATGTAGCCATTTCTTGTGCTATACCATACCTTTCTTCCGTGTATTCTTATTGTTTAGTTCCAATCCAGATTTAATCCTCTTACTGCTATTTCCTTTTTCTTTTCTCTTTATTCCATGTGCTTGGACAATGTTCTCATTGTTGCATTCAACTGGTTGTTTCTCTGCTTGTTTCTCAGCTTGTTCATGATTTGGTGGTATATCTTTTGACTGGTTGCTTCCATGTAAAATCTGGTCCACCTTTTCCATTAGTTCAATAGACATACTTTGCAGTAGTGCATATGCCTCTTTGTTTGCTGCTGCTTTGCTCAAAATGTTATTGTAAGTGCGGCATAGTGATCCATACTGCCTAGCTAGCACAACTCTAGCATCTTCATCATCAGCGCACTTTTGAATTGCATGTGATGGCCTTGATTTTGCTTGCCTTGTCCATCTTTTCAAGATATATTCCGGTGCCAACTCCTTAATATTGTTGTGGTCCAACACCTTCAATGCATGACGACACAATACCCCAACAAATTCAAACTTTTTGCATGAGCAGGAAACTTTTGATCCATCATGATCAAATTTCACTGTATGACTATTTTGGCTAGCTGAATGGGTAACCTTGAATTCAGAAATAGAGGCAGTACGGCCACTTTCATACACACAATATCCCATTACCATGTCAAATTCTCCTTTAAATATCTCAAACATAGCAGGTGTATATACTTTGGAAGTTTGAATCAACATCTGCACATGTGGCACTTTTGGTGATGTTTGACCCTGCTCCTCGGCGTCAGCTGTGGGATGGCGAGCACTCTCCACACGACGGCTGCCTCTTCCACGCTCTCTTCGCAGTCCGCGCTGTGTCGCGCGTGTGTATGACACCGTCGATCCCAACTGCTCGGTACATTCCAGGCAAGCGCCGCCGCCCCATAACAGAGTCGTCTACCGCTGCAGGTGACTTCCTGTCCGTGAGCATAGGCCTCCGACCTCGAGGTCTGTGATGTATCACCTGGTATGCTGCTCCACGGCTACACAGACGGTGACGAGCGTGTGCGCCAGTTTGGCCTCTGCACCCATGACGCGAAGAGGTCGTGCTTAAGACGATGTGCTACCGCCGGCAGTGCTCTTCGTGTGGTACACGAGCTCTGAAGGCAAGTTCGTGCAGTGCTGCACTTCTCCTTCGGTCCTTCCTCACCGACTCCTTGTCAGCTCGAAAGCGATAGCAGCACCACCACCAAGGGTATGCTACTCTCACGCCTCAGCTTAGGTGCTCCACGGTGCCACCGTTGTATGCAGTCGTGTCTCATTGGCTTACTTTCATTCAGCAGACCTAGATGTGGATAACATGATGCTGAGGTTGCAAACTTTAGTTTTAGAACTAATAGCATGCTTTCCAGTGTCGCAGTTTTAAATTTGACTTTTGTACTGCTTTGTACATCTTTGAATAGGAAACACACTGTTTAAGTGAATAGCTTTTGAATAGATTGATTTTTTCGTGTTGTTATTTTGTAGCATATATAGGCAAGTTCTTTTCCCGGCAAAAATAAAAAAAATAGGCAAGTTCTTTCCCCTGCAAAATAAAATATAATAGGCAAGTTCTTTTGCATGACAAAAACACTGTGGTGGCCAAAGAGAGATGAGAATTGGCAGGTAACCGAGTTAATCATGAGTTGAGATTTTGAGGACATATTTTTCACCGGTTCAATTTTTTGCGCGAAATAAAAATTGCTTTGAATTCTTGGTTCATGGCATATATATATATATATATATATATATATATAGACACACACACACATACTAGCAAACATGCCCGTGCGTTGCACCGGGAGAAAAAATGATTCCTCATACACACACCCGACGACATCAGCAAATTCTTTGAAATCTTTCACGATGCTGCACGACAAGGTGTAATGATTTTCAGTGTACTCAAGGTGTTTCCGATTTATTAGACTACCAAAATATCTACCTAGTTGCCGCTATCTTTTTACGCATTTGTTGTCGTTCCTCCTTAGTGATTCCCAACAAATATTTGCATTGGGGTGAAAATAGAGAAGTACTCCCTCCATCCCAAAATAAGTGTCTCAACTTTAGTACAACATATTAGTAGTTTAGTGTACACTAGCAAAAATGCCCGTGCGTTGCAACGGGAAAGAAAATCACATGGCTATCCACCACCCACCTCGCGGCAAACAATCCCTGCCCACCATCAACACCACCACATACCTGCATCCCATGCAAGTTCTTCAAACAATTATCATCCAAACATGCATATTGTATTTTGAAATTTACATTTCCATTGCTGCGTGGCATAAATTTTACGTACCATATGTATACAGACGGATCTAGGCGGACATCGGTGCCTGCACGACGCAAGCCTCTATGACACGGAGCACCAACCTGAAAATTCTAGCTGAGATATGCACGAAGAAACACTGATAAAGTAGTCAGGCAATAATTTTCAGAACATCTTATAATGACGGTTGTATGTGATTTGGACGAAGTGTTCTACTCACCATCACAGAGCCTTGCTAGTTAGTACATTGTTATTGTCGAGGGCGGCGCGGATGGTCGTTTGTGTGGCTAGTGGCATGCCTTTTGCAATGATAGCCACTCCATGATCGAATCTGCCCTCCACGGCAGACTCACCACCACCGCTTGCCCGTGAAGGTTGGTCGCATCTTCATGTCATGGTCGTGCTCGATAGTAGCTTTTTGTAGTAGGAATATTGGACTAATATACATTTTAACCAACAAACGGGAACACCAATAACAAAACAACTTTGACATTCTTACTACATCAGAAAGTTAAATATTTACTGCTATTGGATTTTATAGTACATCCCAGGACATTGACGTGTGAGCCTTAATTACATACAAGAAGACTTTCAGATCAATTACAAAAACTATACAGTCAAAAGAGAACGAAATTAGAACTGAATTTCATCACCTGAAAGTTGACGGCGTGTTTACATCATAACGAGCCTGAACTTTTCTGCTGATGGATCCCCTTTGTTTCTGCTGCAAATTGTAGATCAATTGCTGGTTCTATTTCGATTCAGACAAATCTACTAAATATTGGAAGAAACTGGGCAAGCAGGGACCTCTTATTTTTCTTATTACTCTCTCTCTCTCCATGAGTAACAAAAATGAATCAAAAAATCTAGGAGTTCACTAATTTCTAGAGTTCTCTATATTTAAGTAGCACCTTTCAACAGTAGCGTTAGAGCATCTCCAACAGGCGCCCAAAAAAGGCCTCGCACGCTAAAAACTGGTGTTTTTGTGCGCCGGAGACAAAACACTGTGCTCCAGCAGAGGCTGTAAAATAGGGCGCGCATAAAAAATGTCAGCCCCCACGCTGCAAATGTTGGGTGCTCTGGCTTCCGGGCTGCATAGTTGGGGCGCCGGACTGTACGCGCGGGCCGCTGCAGGTGGGGCCGCTGGATTGAGCGCCATATTTTACAGCGCCTGTTGAAGCAAATATTCTCCAACGCGCTAAAAAACGCTATTTCGGCGCTGAATAATTTTTTTAGCGGCGCCGCGTATGTGGGTGCTCTTATATATTAGCATGAGGTATATTACTTTTTCCATCTCAGAGATAAAAGGATACTACTTCAGAAAAACAAGCATCGTTATACTGCCACTACGCCAAGCTCCTGGAGCGATAAAAAACAACTATCCCGGTGCCCACCAACACAGCCAACGCCCGTGCCACCACTATTTCTACCTTATCCTCCCAACACAGCAACACCTCCCATCCCACCCATGCCGTTGTGCGGTGCTTCTAGATCGAGGACCACCACGTCGCCTCCCAACTCACCTCCATCGCCTCACCTAATCCCCAACAAAGCTTCAGTCTCGGCGAGCAAAATCAAGGATGACCAGCGCAAGCTCCTGGAGCCCGAGCGGCCTCGTCCTTGCTCCGCCGCCCGTGCTGCTCTGCTGCCGGCGACAGCAGCAACAGCACCATCTCCAGGCCGTCCCTCGCCCTTTCCCTTTTTCCTTCGCCTCTGTTCCCTCCGTCCCTCTCTCTCCCCTGAGTCTCACGATCTCTCTCTCTCTCTATGTGAGTACCTCACAGGGAGCTCCACCGCGCCAGGACCCCGACGCCCTCCAGCTTCCCCGCAGTCATCGCCCCTCACCTCATCCTCGTCCAGGTGCCCCGCCCGCCATGGTCGTGCCATGGAGCAGCAGCAGCAGCCCTCGTCGGCGACCTGCCGGACCAGCCGCAGGTCCAGCGCCATGCCCAAGCCCCTCTGTTCGCTTGCGCCTCCGCGCCGCCTGCCATCACCGGGAAACGCCGCCACGCCAAGTCCGCCGCTGCTCTGGCCTCTGCCCCGCACCAGCCGTGTCCCCGACCAAGTCCTCACCGCCGGATCCGAGAAGCTCAGCATCGTTCGCCTCAATTTCCGGCCGGATCCGGTTGCTCCACGCCGGAGTCCTCTGCTTCGCGTTGCTGCCTCCCCTGCGTGAGTCTCGGATGGAGTCTCAACTGCCATGGTAGTTTTTGATTGGTTTTGCTGGGAACAGAGCGGTGGCGGCGAGGCCGCGCTCAGGGAGCCGAGGACAACGCAGGGTAGTTATGGTTGGCGGAATGGGTTCGTCTGTGGTGGTCGTCGACTCGCCGGAGAGGGGGAGCTGCGGCGCGATCCGTCGGGCGACGGGGTGCGATTGCGGCGGTCGAGAGGTCATGATAAGAGAGGGACGTGCGGCTGGTGTTTTCGTCAGCAAATCGTTATTTTACTTAGGTGTGGAGTGCGGGTTAATTGCCAAAAAGCACAGGGACTTTTTTGCAAAAGTGCAGCGATGACGGACGACCAGATACGCAATTCTCTTTATTATTACGTAATAAAGAGGTAAAGATTATCGTATATGGGTCGGTTATTGTGGATTGTGCGAAATAGAGAGGATAATTATATACTTGTTGTAACCTTTAGCATATGGTAGCTGCTTGGAATCAACGTCCCTATGGTGCCAATCACTGGCGGAGCTTCGTGAGGGCAAAAGCGTGCCTTGGCCCGCCCAGCCCCTGTGGGTAATACGTACATATACTTGCAGCTCAGCCCACAACTGCATCGCTCGCTTGCAGCATCGCCTCGCTAGGCTTCTCTCCTTCGCATCCAGCCACGGTCGTTCTATGCCCCCTCGATTCCTCATCCTTTCCAGCACAAGAGTAGCTAACTGATGCTAGTGCACGGGCCACGCGTACAGCCGCGCGAAGGGCCAGAGAGAGGAGAGGGGGCGCGGAGCCATGGAGGCCGAGCTGGCAGTCCCACCATCGCAGCGAGTAGCGGGTTCGAGCCCATAGCCCAAGCGGGCAGCTAGCAGCGGCCAGCCGGGCGACGAGCGCTGCTGCACAGGCACATCACTACATAATTGCCATGGACAGCAAGGTTAATGAACACAGAATCAATTTGGTTTTCAATAGAAAAAGAGATGATATGACTACATACGAAGTTTAGGAAGACTTTTGAGTAGCAGATCATCATCCTTTGCTTGAGTTGATTTTGTGTGTGTGTGTTTTTTGTTTTAGCTTGGCCCGCCCTGGATTTTCTTAGTAGCTCCGCCATTGGTGCCAATAATAGCTTTTGTGCCAATTTAAATGGTGTAGGAATGTAATAGGGCTGCTTGGAATCAACATTCCATATGGTACCAATAATAGCTTTTGTGCTAATTTAAATGGTGTAGGAACATATATAATAGGCATTTTCAAAATACCACATATAAAAAAGGTATTAACTGAGATTGCATCCGAAATCTAATTTTAGAAATGATTAACATGCAAGATGATATCATATTTGAAATCTACACATTTTTCTGAGTAATTTCCATATATAACATGTAAGATTTCGAGTTAGGATTCAAAAGATATGAATATTTTAAGAAGTATTTGAATATGCTTGATAAAATAAAAATTAAACGAAAAAGAAAGAAAATTGCGCTAACCAGGGATCAAACTCATGTCTATTGGATGGAAGGGATGGGCTTCAACCATTGGGCTGCTTGCATGATAATAGTATATTGGTGGGCCGCTTGGTAATAAACCAAGTCCGGTGTAGCGAATTATAAAAGAAAAAACGAATCGTTTTCTCACTTACCGGTGGCATGGGGGGTAATTATTGGCAACTTTGGGAGCAAATTTTATGGCTTTCCACCAGAAACACTATTTGCTTTATTATTAGGTATATATATATATATATATATATATATATATATATATATATATATATATATATACTAGCAAACATGCCCGTGCGTTGCAACGGAAGAAAATAAGTTAACGTGCTTTGCTGCAAAGCAAATACCAATTGTTCCGATTAGGTTGGCCTCGGAGCCGGACTTGTGCTCCTCCTCTTGGGAGGAGGTCGCCAGTGCCCGGACGCATGAATGGAAATGGCGAGTCCATGCCGGGCCCTAGGTAGGTGAGGGCACAACGACGACGCGTGTAGGGGAATTCTAGAAAGGAGGGTTTTTTTTAGAGCTGGAGCGGCACTTTCTACTTTCCCTCTCCCTTCCGTTGGAAGGGTTGCATCATGCTTTTGGGCTGATCCTGCTCTGTGACCTCAGTCACGTAATCCATCTCTTTCCTTTTTTAAGGTGCAGTGTACACACATCCCTCATGAATTCCAGCCTTCTGAAATCCAGCTGCTTGGTAAATTCATCTTTTCTTTAATTTCCGGTCCTTTTCAGGCGTCTTGCTCATATTCTGGGCAACCCTCTACTTGTATATAAATTGATGGAAATTGCTTTGAAGGAGCGATGTGGGACAAATTAACGTGAAGTATCATCGGGCAAGATTAGGGTAGGATGTTGGGTCATGATGCACACGGACATATTGGGTCATAGAACGGGCTGAGGCCCAGGCAAGCCACGGGCGACAGAGGAATCGGTACGCGAGCGATGCACGTTGATTGAAAAAACTGAACGACATTGTCTCAAAAAAAAAAAGGAAAAAACTGGATGACAAACCGTTGATTACCCCTCAAAAAAAAAGTCAACCGCGTGATATCCGAAAAAAGAACCACGTGCACGCACCTTTTTTTTTTAACACAGAACAGACGCAAGCGCTCATATACACGCGCATACACTCACCCCTATGAACGCACACACGCACACCCTACCCCTATGAGCACATCCGAGAGACTGAGCCGGCATGTCATCTTGAGATTTACGAAGTCACCGTAGGCGCCTCGTCGTCGACGGGAACGTCTCCTCCCACTGAAAGCGTATCGCCGGAAATCCTGAAATAAATCCAGGAATAATGCAAGCACCAGGATTTGAACCCTGGTGGGCTGGGGATACCACTGTCCCTCTAACCATCCAACCACAGGTTGGTTTGCAACCACGTGCACGCACCTGCCCACGTTTTTACCTGTCCATGTACGTACCTTTTTTTTAGAGATGCCCATGTACGTACGTGTGTGTGTGAGGGGGACGATCTCTCTGTGCGCGCGTAGGTACATCCCTCGCTGCCCCTCTTTTTCATATACGAGCTATGGGCCGGAGTTGGCCCATCCATCCGAGGAGCAGGCTGCTCGCGTCGCTCCAGCCGAATCGATTGAATCGACGTACGCGACCAACGAACGGTTTTTTTAGTTTTTTTTAGTACAACCTCGGATATAGAAAATAATATGGGCGAAGTGGACGGAGGACGGACGGACCAAAAACGGACGAAATTACGGTGGTAAGACCAACGAACGGTTTTTTTAGTACACCTCGGATATAGAAAATAATATGGGCGAAGTGGACGGACAACGGACGGACCAAAAACGGACGAAATTACGGTGGTAAGAAGCAATAGCCCCTTTATTATATATATAAATATAAAATAATATAATATATATATATATATATATACATATATATATATATATATATACATATATATATATATATATATACATATATATATATATATATATATATATACACTAGCACATATGCCCGTGCGTTGCAACGGAGAAAAAATGAAAAACATGTTACGGAAGAAGTTAACAAAATGATATATGAGCCCAAGGTTAATCAATTCAACATAAAAAGATAAGAGGAAGTGCTTAGAAAATAACGACATGCATATAAGCAGTATGATATTCAGTAACTCTCCTTTATATTTTTAGCTAAAAAAACCAAAACTGAAAGCATGCGATTGAATTTAATCAGAACACGATGCTGATTACTAAGCATTGCACTCTTCTCAATATCAGCTTAGGCAGACTACAGTGGTAAGCATGAGACTAATAGTTTCACCATCCATTAGTTTTCATATTGTCATTTCAGAACTGGAAGCTTCCAACAATAAACACTAATAGTTCAAAACAAAACTAACGGTTGAATCGCAAGCAACAACCTACAGGAAACAAATTCATTGTCGACCTTATGTCTATTTCAAAGGTTAAAAACACTATTGTTAATAGAGAAGATTTCTAATGAATCGCCCTGATGGCAAGAGAATCTCATTGCTACCAGCTATGCTATCAACTTATTAGTATTGAAATACATTTTACGTTTAGCTACCATTTAACTCCTAGAAGACAATGAACCGAAGTAATAGAAATTGATGGCCAATTACCAGGGACATGGCCGGCGAGCTCATCAGTACTGCGTCGTAGCATCGCGGGGCGGCGGAATCGTAGCAGGGTGCACCAAGGGAGATCAATGAGGACGGCTCCCGGGGGATAGCCGGTCGGCTGCCGTGGCGGACACTCCGGGGTCGTACTTGGGGTGATCGGACACACATAGAGCCGGGTGACCACAACCAAAAATCCTAAGAGCTAGCTAATCCAAAATCACCTTCCTCTGATCATGCATCGTTCGCCTTTATTTCTTCGTTTGCTTGTAAAGACTTGGTGGTTTCTGTTAATGAAAATCGGAGACGTGGCTCTCTCTATCAAAAAGTAATAAAAATCCAAAATCACCTACCCTCGCTCGCGCTGCGAGATACGCTGTCTCACTCCCTGTTGGCCTAAGCTAAGCTAAGTTCACAGCCGTATAGTTTTGTTTTGTTTTCTATTTAAATAATGTATGCATGTCTGTTGATGTGATCTGCACATGCACGTAGCTTGTGGAGGAGTGTCCCATGCACGTACTCCCTCTCTCGTTGTTTTTCTCCCGGTTGGCACTTGCGCTGTGTGATGAAGTTGTGGGATGGCGCTGCTGACCTGCTGTTACGGACCAAAGCGACCATTTTTTCACCATAAATATAAACCAAAAAAAGTTCAATTATCAAATAAACTAAAATGATAAATAACTATTTACCATCCTAAATTTCATAAGATCCAGATCCATTCATGTGTATAGTGAGCCTAACACAAATTTATCATCTACTATGTGAATCAATGGATGCATGATAGCAGATGTGCTATAGAGAGGGCTGCTGCACGGTGATCTATTGGGTGTTAGCACCTACCTTCAGGAACAGTATCCATTGCAGAGCAGTTAACAAAATGAACCACACACTTCGTGCATATTCATGAACAGAATTATAGTCAGCAATAGAATTATAGTAGACAGAAGCATTGTACCCGACTGAAATCACAGCCGGTTCAATTTTCTAAATTTAGACTTCACAACTACAAAAAACGAGAATAAATGTAGACCGTCATTTGAAATCCAATATATATTATCTAGATTAAGAAAAATCGAATCACAACATATAGTCCACTGAAATGCAGTTCTCAAAATAGCTTGGAATCACTCTGACTCGTCTTATTTAGTGTGCTTGTTCACCTTGCCATAGAGTATTGTCCGTTGATTCAGCTAGTTAATGATTGACATGCTTACTGTTTACTCATGAATTAGATTAATCAAAAAGACCGCTATCGCGGAGCTATCTCCGCGTGAAATCTGCCCCGCGATTTACTTCCTTCCCAGAATCGCGGGAGATCGCGTCGTTTCTTCGTTAACCATCGCGGCAAACTTTCCTTCCGCTATTTCCCTTCGCCCGCGATTTTAATCTTTGATTCTAAGTCCACAGTACATCTGTAGGTAAGAACAGTTTCTCTACCAGTTCAGATCTCAAAACATTAGTTGAGTATGAAAAATATAGCAGAAGGGATAACCTGAAGTAACTATTATCAACCATCGGATATATCAGCTGCCCATGATTGTGCAGTGCGTACAATGTGAACAATTTCTGTTGAAGTAATAAAATTGATGGAAGACCTCAAGTAGGTCCAGCCTAGATTACTTACACATGCAATGCAGTTCTAGTTCACAGGAAACCAAATTGGCTTTCGTAGGCCAACTGATGTGTACAACCAAAACAACTATCTCTATCAATCTATAAGTACTGCTCCTATAAGTACTGATCAAGCAACTTGAACAACGTACCATTGCTTGAGCACAGGCGGACATAACTGAGGCAACAATTGACAGTGCAGTGGCTATCAATCAATGTAGAAACCGTGGCCATCCCGACCAGATGGTGAGAGCAAGAATGATCTGCAGTGGAAGCATCCATATGTCATGAAAGTAGCAAGTATAGCCCCACAGGTTGCACATCAGCGGCCATGTAATTCACAAACCTCACCGCTCGTGTGGCTCTGCTTTGAAGCATCCGAGTGTACACCATGGCCGTTAGCCTTGACATAGATATCAGGCTCCTTGCTGGCGCACTCCATACATTGGTGCTCACGTATCAGAATTTCGCACGATTCTTGTGAGCCAGCAAGGCAACAAGGGTATGTCAGCCAACTCGAGCAGCCTCTTCGATACAAATGAGAGTAATAGGCTGTGCCACGACAACCTCGTGAGGCTGACGATCCCAGCATCCCCAGTAGGGAGTCTCCCACAAGAAGCTGGCTCCTTCTCGACATCTCTGTGCTGCTCTCCGAGCAACCCCGGCATGCCCAGATGCTTCTCCACGCGGACCCAGTTTAGGCAGTGGAGGACGATGCGGCACTGCGGCTCGTCTTGATCTGGCCAGAACTCGCCGCCTACGGGGAGTAGTAGCTCAACAAAGGTTGTGGTGCGCGTCGTCCAACAGGCCGACCCCAGTTCAGGCGGCGGAGGACGATGCGGCACTGCGGCTCGTCTTGATCTGGCTAGAACTCGCCGCCTACGGGGAGGAGCGGCTCAACAAAGGTTGTGGTGCGCGTCGTCCAACAGGCCGACGGTGGCGCGCCAGTAGGCTACTGGGTCATTTGCTGATGTTGGCACCGCGCCTACCGAGAAAAGGTAGAGGGAAGGAAAGAGGATCGTACCGCTGCCAGGGACGGTAAGCGACGAGACAGGCTGACGGCCAGAGGCGAGGAAGCGTTGGTGTGGCGGCTAGGTCGCGTTCGTGCTCCATAGCGGCGGCGCCGCCGCCATCTCCACCTGATCCTCTCAATCTCCCGAACTGCACAATCCCAGCTGCCAACATGCTCATGCTCCGGAGCCGCCGCCGCCATCGCGCTTCTGCTTATATGTGCCTTCTGCTTGCGGAACGGGCAAAGGATTCTGTGTCAGAGATCCCATGGGTACGTGCTCGAGCAGAGTTCGTATCAGAGTACGTGATGGACTCCCGTAAAAAAAAAGAGTACGTGATAGACGATGGTAGAGAAGAATTAGGGGAGGCGTAGGAGGTGAGATCGGGCCGGCCCCGGCGGCTGGTGCGCGTGAGGAACCGAGGGCGAGAGTAGACGTGTGCTGTTTCTTTTCAGGAGACGTGTGCTGTTTCTTTTCCATCAAGGCCCAGCTTGACTTCCTTGGCCCATGTTCGCGTGCAAAGCCCAACATGGTACAGGTAGCTTCTTTCGATCTAATTCGGTTTTGATCAAACGAACAGATCGATTGACCAACGAAACTTTGACGTACGGACGAAAACGGACGAAAATTAGGGAGGAAGAAGCATTAGCCCTTTTATTATTAATATTAAAAAAAAAAAAAAATTAAAAATTTTGGTGGGGGAGCCGGCGCTCGGTGGGAGAGGACAAAGGGGGACGGGGTTCCGCCTGCCGCGCCCATCCTCGACTCCGCCGCCCTCTCCCTCCACCGGAACGCCGTGATCCGGGGCTTCGCCCGACAAGGGCCTCCCGTGCGGCGCTCTGGCCGCCTACCGCGCCACGCTGGCCGCCGTCAACCAAGAAAATGGCGGCGGCGCCCAACCCTATTTCGCGAGAGAGAGACGTGGGTCGGGAGAGGGGGCAAATCCTCGCCGGCGTCGGCCGGCGGCCGGCGCAGCACCGGATCGAGCGTCGCCGGGGTCGGTCGCCTCCTGGCGGCTGGGATCGGGAGGCGAGGGAGAGCCCGTGCCTGTGGACCGTGGGTTGAATATTGCAAACTACAGGGGGAGTTCTGGAAAACAGCCTGAATCAAACGTTTTTCTCAGAACCACTTATGTAGGGACTGCGGGTACAATTTCCGGAAAAGAGAAGGGCCTTTTTGCAAAATTGCCGACGACGTACGACAGAAGCAGTAGCTGCTTTATTATTAGGGAAAGATTAAAAAATAAATAAATATATATATATATATAGGGAAAATCCCTTCTACCACCTAGTGGTAACTACCTCCTAAGAATCCACCGTCGATCTTCCGTGATTAGATCCGAGCGTGGTTTGTTTTTTTCTCTTAGATCACTACAGAATCTTAACGGGTTAGGCTAGCTTCCACCCGACCCGTTTGATTATTAATTATTTTCATTAGTTTAATTGATGGTTATCCACGGCATGCTGATCGCCATAGCTTATCCCAGAAAATTTGAATGCATCTCTATCTTTTCGTACGTACTTATCCGGATACTAACCAACTTAGCAATCTTTTCTATGTAAAAATAGATTTGTTAGTATATTCTTGTTACGAACCAAAACAGTTCTATTTTCTTGACCTCCCGTTCTGCCTGGGCGACACCTCCCTCAACGGCCGGAGACGGCGGATCGGCGTCGTCGCCGTGGGTCACACTGGCTGGACGGCACATCTGATGCAGTGAAACTACGGCTGGCCGACGTCGTTCTTTAGTACCACACAAGTCAGGTAACTAAGTATAATCAAATATACTTTTCTTTATTGTTTGTTAGTATGATTAGCGAGATCATAGGTTGATCAGCCTTCCATCTCAAAAGAATCCATGCGGCCGAAACCGTAGAAATTATCTAATACGTGTGTACCAATACTACTCCCTACAACTCACAACATCATACTAACATGAAACCGTAGAAAGTATTCTGAAGTTCTCTCTTTCTAGAGTTAGCCTTCACTGTTGGAGCTTTTGGTCAATTGGTTTCTCTGGTGATCTAGATCACTGGAGCTCAAATACATGTTCGTCATCAATCGTTGTTCTTTCTCTTTTGTCCTTCACTATTGGAGTTTCTTGTTGACCAATGGTTTCCCAGGAGTCCACGAGTCGCAGGCATCAACGGCGGAGGTGCCATCGTTCGGCGGTTCACGCTACACGTCGGCGTCTGAGGCTAATAGCTGCGGCGGCGGAACAGAATGCTCCCGCGGTGAAATATCTGATGAGAAGCCGCCTGCGGATACGTAAGGATGTGATTAGAAGATGGTGCATGACTGCGTGCACATGGAGAAAAGATACGTAATTACTGTTATACTTGATTGGTCATGATCCGGTGAACATGCATCAATGCTGAGACGTGAGAATGAGACACAATGTATTTGGATGTCAGGCTGTCAGCATACGCTTATATAAGTATTTATTTGTTGCCTCGTTCCCCAAGACAAGCATTATCAATCCGATATGGGGGAGTGCAGCAGTTCAGTATGAACATTTGTAAAGATCAGCGTGTTATATGTACTTCATACTCCATACTACATACTCTATTTCGTTAATACTTCATACCATTTTTTTTCTACATGCTCTATACAATTCTTGTGTATATAATAAATATACTCAATTTGAAATAAAGGATGTACATATTTCATCTATTTTTTCAGAATGGCTAAAGTTTGTAAGGAAGCCGAAAATTTATTTTATTCTCACCGGAGACCGGCCATGGGCGTATATACGCCTTTTTATGATACACTCCATAAATTATATTATATACTCCCTCCGATCCATATTACGTGTCCTAGATTCTTGAAATACTCTATACTTCATACTTTCTTAGAAGGAATATACTACATACTTTCTTAACAAAATACAACATACTACATACTCCATACTTTCTTGAAAGGAAAGTACTTCATACTTTCTTAACAGAATATATACTACAACATACTACACTCCATACTTTCCTAAACAGAAAATACTCCATACTTTCGTAACAGAATACAACATACTGCATACGCATTAATTTCATATAAAATTACTCCATTCTATATACTCCTTTGAGCGTTCACTCTCTTTAAAAAATTACTCCATTCTATATACTCCCACTTTGAATGTACACAAAGTAAAGAATGACAATATCACCATATAATTAATCCTTGCCGGCGGCATATATGATCATACTCTCTTTTATTATTATTTTTTGTGGAAAATACTCTCTTTTATGATATACTCCAATATTGTATTGCTACAAATACAGTCCACTACAAATACTCTATTTAATTCCTCGTACTAAAGATTTTCCTTCCGCCAGGAATAATAGGCGCCACGTCCACACATGCTTATCCAATAAACAATTTGATCCAGGTACGTTGCCTAGAATTGAGGAAGTAGTTCAACAACTTGCCGGATTATTTAATAATAAAACTAAATTAGCTGCTCTTATTGGATTGCATAGAACCCGTTAACCGCATCCATCTATCCAGTTGGCTTGGTGCTACGTAGAGTGTGGACACGTGGGGGTCAGCTAGCTAGGTGGTAGTTACCACTGCTTGTAGATAATTACCTCCTACATATCCACCGTTGATCAGCCTGCTGGTGCAATAAGACAGATCGGGTTTGCGGGCGCGCACGAATCTGTTAGCATGCAACCAACTAGATTATTGTCGCTGCATGCATGCTTGAATCTTGTTGCTTGCGGTAGTCCGTTCGGTCCGTTATAGTAGTATGTTTTTTTTATACATAGAAATCGATAGAGTGGTATGTTGACACGTTAATTGGATCAACACGTCTTTTTTTCGGTTTTGTTAGAACTCATCTAGATGAGAAATAATTTGGTCTCATTCACTTTTATAGCCATTGGATGTGACTATAAGATGTGTGTGTGCTGACGTGGATTGTAGTACTATTTTGTATCTGTTTTTGTTTCAAAGTGAATGAGACCAAACTATTTCTCATCTAGATGAGTTCTAGGCACTCCCATATACATGTTTGACAAAGAAGTATCAATGTATTGGTTAAAGCGATTCACAAGGAGTTGAGTATATTCATCTAATCTCCAGAGTATATTAATCTGAACAGTAGTATACCACAAAAAAGGAAGTTAAAAAGGGAGTATGGAGTATAGGAGAGGCAATACTCCCTTAGTTCATATAGTAGTATGTAGTATATCACTGAAAAATTGTATGAAGTATCTGTTTTAAAATAGTATGAAGTATATTTCTAGAAAGGTAGTATGGAGTATGGACTCATAGTAGTATGGAGTATATAAAACAAGAGTAGTATGGAGTATATGAACAATATGGAGTATGTACACATAGTAGTATGGAGTATATAAAACAAGAGTAGTATGGAGTATATGAACAAGAACTTCTTTTTCAGCGAAAAAAATATAGAGTTTTTTTTTTGCGGGGGAAAAATATATATATAGAGTTAACGTAGTGTATTTTAAGATTCATGTGTACACGTCATGTATATCTGTATATACCTCAACTGGAAGTATGTTGTATGTAAACCGCCTAAAAATAATACTCCGAATGGCATGCTAGTGACCATCATTGTCATCATAGGCAACAATCAGTACATTTCGCTAACATAATTGATAGTGGAGTCCAAATGTCCAATGATCGATCGTATATATACACTCTTGGCCGCTGGCCTGCCGATATACACAAAGCAGAACGAGCTAGTTTTACTAGGGACAAGCCATGGATATTTATAACATGCAAAATATCTAGCTCGATACTCATGATACGTATGCACGTCTTGTAGCCATTGTTGGGGTAGCAGATCAGGTATGTTTCTGGCGAGTAGATGGACGTCGTCGACGTTGTCCGCAGCTGGCGAGTAGATGGACGTCGTCGGCGTCGGCGTCGTCGAATCGATGCAGCTAGCGTTGTGCCGCTGGCGAGTAGATGGACGTCGTCGGCGTCGGCCACGCTGGTAGGCCGGATGGCGGCGTCCATGAGACCGCTGAAAAATCCATTAGACAATAAAATAAGTAGCTCGCTAGTAATTCCAAAACTTTATTAGAAATAAAAGGAAACGATTTAGCATGACTAATATACATGGAACGACGGAAAACACAGAACAAAGAAAGAATCTCGTGGGATGCATGGATGGAAATTGCAGGGGTACGGTCATGCCAAATACCTAATTTGTTGTTGATAGTTGCCCCGGATCCTATTATTTCGGTAGATTTGATTTTGAGAGAGGGAGAGAGAGCTCTTTAGATGGCGTCATTCCGATATACATCGAGGAAAGGCTGCCCCAAAAAAATCGGGAGGTCCAGCCAACAACTAATAGGGTTCAAAATTAATTATGTTTACTATGCCCGACCCGTTTAGGATTGCACGAATCTAATAGAATCTAACGGCAACAGAGGTGGGGGTAAACCGGGTGTAGTTACTCCCACTTTGGTTTCGTACGTTGTAGGTAGTATTTATTATATTGGAGAGTACGTACGTGTAGTATGTAGTATGTAAGAATGTTTGAGTAGTATATATACTATTTTGTAGGTAGTATGTACCATATTTTGAGCATACTCCTTTTTACGTACAAATATGTACGTATTTCACAAATATTATAAAAACATGGGCTTACATGCAATTTTTTCACATAACTCGTTTTGGAGTATCTTAGATATAGTACATGAACATACTAAAAATGATACTCCCTCCGTTCTACAATGTAGTGCCTATAGATTTTTCTAGAAGTCAAACATTATAAACTTTGACCATATTTATAGAGAAAAATAGATACATCTAGAATACCAAATGCACATCATGAGTTATATTTTCATAATGTACATGTTTGGTAGTGTAGATGGAGACAGTTTTCTCTATAAACTTGATCAAAGTTAGCAAAGTTTGACTTTTTAAAAAATCTATATGCACTACATTATGGAATGAAGGGAGTAAAATAGTATATATACTATCACATGGTAGTATATGAGATATGGGTGTAACTACACCCGGTAGTAGGATGTATTTTGCCTATATATAGAAAGTCTATTCATCACCCAGGGTGCAGAATAAGTTATTCTTCACCCGAGGTAATCTTACGATCATTTCATAAATAAATTACATTTGAAATACAAATAGTTACATTCATATTAATTCACTGCGTATAATTTGGCATAAGGAAAAAAAATATAGGTCATAAGACCAGAAAAAATACATTATGTACATATTACACTATGTTTTTACATTTGTAATTTTACGTAACATAAAATATTTTTTACGGCGATAATATATTTTCTTACGTTCTCTTTTTACGTCTGAAATAAGACAAAAATTACGGAACGTAAAATTACGGTGCATTGATGTTAAAATAGAGGGGGGCGATAATATATATATTCTATTGGAGATGGACCGTCTCATTTTGCTCTCTTTTCCCTTTGGTCCGAGTACATGCTTGGAGAGACAAGCGCAAGGATATGTGCGTGGCTGGAAATGAGCCCAAGGACGTCTCACGCTCAGATTTACATGCTTACATAATAATTTACATACCCCTAAAAAAGATAATAATTTATATTTCATAAATTGATATTTATACCCCTTCAGTAAAAAAATCTTATGGAAGGGAGAGTCTTCTGATTTCTTCATTGTAATACATAAATGCACCATTGCAGGTAGTTTTGAGCTTCGGGCAATAAGGATATCAATTGTTAGTTGAGATTTAAAGGGTGTCCATATAGTACAAAAAAATTATGCCTAATTGGTTCTGTCTTCCTTTTTGATAGATTACATGAATTATGGCAGCCAGCCTTTTTTGTTTGCTCTATCTTTTCCATTCACCTGGCGTTGGTATTTGGTCTTCATTTGTGTGTGCGGCAGATGATGGACATCCTAGGATGCTTTTTATGTAATGATAATAGTAAGTTTCAACAAATGAAAGCAAGCTTTAGTCCTGCTGAATGACTCCAACAATAATTTGGGTTAAACAGTAAGTGAATAGTGTACCCTTTATTCTGCTTCAAACTTTTCTTTTACCTTCATTAAGCAAAATCCTTTTTGCATTTTGCATATTTTAACTTTAAGAATCTGATGCTTTCAGATTTGACTATGATGTATCTGTTGCATTCTTGGGAATATATTTTTTCCTGCAAGTTTGTGGCAAGATAATATTTCTAAGTATGCTCTTTTGTGTACTTGGTAATTATTTTTCCTTCTTGTGACATTTATCTATGGTCAACAAAAACTTACATGCACAATATGTTGCCTCTATGTTATGTTAGCTAATAGGTGAAGAACACGTGTACTACTTGGGGATTTGGTCGGGGATGCTCGCTGATGCCTTTAGCATATTTTTTGGCGATTTAGTTTCTCGATCAACTTGGATATGTTTTGGGGGACTCATTGCATGTCTGTTTAATTAGCAGCTACGATCTTTATTCTTCTACAGCGCATGCATGGGTTGGGTGATGTTGAGTGTCAGGCGGTTAATTTTTTTTGTTGCATGCACGGGTTGGTAATTGATGCTGTTGACACGATGGTGTGGGCGTGGTGTTGTCTCGCGGCTTAATCCGTAGTTTCCTCATATCCGCTTGATTTGCTTCTAGAGAGATCGCGGGCCTTAAATGAGGATTTGGTTCCTGCTACTCACCCCGTTTGAATTGTAGGCGTGCAGGGGTTTCCCAAGGGCGTCGAGACGAATTGTAGGCGTGCAGGGGCTTCCCAAGGGTGTCAGACATGATGCGACGGCCCAAATACCTGGACTATTATTAACGATAACAACTACTATGCACTTGAGGTGGCAAAAGAAAACTCCTTACAATACAGAGAAGGAACGAACAAACCACTTGAAATAAGCGGGTAGCTACCTCAAAAAACAATCAACAACTCAAAAAAAAGAAGGAACGAACAAAGCAATGGCAGTTTAACATGGCCCGTCAGTAGGTAACCACACAACAAAATAAATTTACAATGCAAACAAGAATTGTAGCAAAGATGTGCAACAACTTTTCTGACGTGATACCACTCTGCATGTACCCTCACTTCATATAGACACACTGTATCGACTGGCTTTGCTAGTACGAGTCTATTACCTGTCACATACCTGGTCTCTGGGCGAGGTTGGTGAGGCGGCAGCGGCAACCTCGCTGTGGAGTTTCTGTCCTCCGGCCCACCTCCATAGCGATGGTGCGTTCTCCGGCGCTGTCGCGGGGTTTGGTGGTGGTCTGTACACAAAGGCGGAGGACGAAAAAAAATTAAGGTGTGGCGAAGTCTTAAGGAAAGAATTCTTTTGATGCAAATCGAAAGAGTCAATACACATTACAACCAAAAACCAAATACACTGAAAATGTAGGCATGTTTCAATAGGAAAACAACCTGAAACATACCGATAATGAAGCTTTCAATGGCGTCTAGAAGACCCAGGCAATGGCAATGCCCTACCCTCATTCTGAAAATCTTGCTTAATTTTACCAAGATCAATACTTTTGAAGATCTCTCGCTCAATATAACAAACCATCAAGTCATTAAGCCAACCATCGATCATCTTGCTGCGCAACTCAGTCTTGATGATTTTCATTGATGAGAAGGCCCTTTCAACTGTTGCCGTCGCTACCGGTAGTAGAATGCCAATTGAATGAGGCGATAAACAGTAGGAAACATGACATGCCTTTCAAGTTCAACCATCATTTTAGCTAGGCTTGCAATATCATGACAAGCTCTAAAGTCTTCAATTCTTCTCATATGGATAATGAATAGATCAAGGTTATCTTCTATATGTTCACGTTCATAGTCAGAGAAATCATCATGATAAATCTCTGTGAGCCTAGCAAGCTTATTCAGGTTGAACCTAGAAAATGAGTTTCTTGGGTCAAGACAAGAGAAGTTCTGGAGCAGCTCTGAAGATACCTCATTAAAACGATGATCAAACTCCATGGTGATGGAGTCTATAGCAGCATAGAAGGCGTCCACACGAAAAAAATGATCAGCCGTGACATTGTTTCGTCCACCTTTTCTTGATTTACCCCACTTTGTAAAGATGTCATCCATACTTGGTATTGGAATGTCGTTTTTGGTGCAAAAGGCTTTGACATCTTCCAAGAGTGGCTCCCAACCATCATTTCTCCGGTTGATCAAACGTGTTCTCACATCCGTAACCAATGACATTGCCTGAAATGAGATAATTACAATTTTAGATGCATGTATGCTTACATGAACAAAATATATCAACCATACTAGATACATCTAACATGATCCATCACATATTCACATACCTGAACAACATTTTGATCCTTCTTTTGCAATAGAAGAGATAAATCATTTGTGATACGAAGGATTTTTAGCATCATCTTCAGGATCCATTTGATGAACCAAACCTCCTGCCCTACATGGAACACGCACATCATCCTCAACAATGCCCAAAACTTCTATGACTGCATCCCACATTGATTCAATGCGAGATAAGGTTGTGTAATGAGATCCCCATCTTGTGTCTCCAGGTCTGACCAAGGATGTTTCTTGATTTTTTCCTCTTCCTGTGGACATCTCACCTCTCTCAATCTTATCCAAAAGAACTTCTTTTTGCTTGTCAAGCAATTTATCCTTCCTCTTGCAAGATGAAGTATTGAGATTGGCAATCATGGTCACATATTCAAAAAAATCCTCAACACCCTTGCAGCATCTCGAAACAGCAACAACTACCAACTGCAGTTGGTGGGCAAAGCAGTGGATATAGAAAGCATATGGGTTCTCATCTCGAATTAACTTGTGAAGTCCATTGAATTCTCCTCTCATATTAGATGCCCCATCATATCCTTGCCCTCGTAGTCTTGTAACAACTAGACCGTGTTTAGCAAAAACCTCCAACAAAGCCTTCTTCAAAGAGGCAGATGTTGTGTCTGGGACAACTTAATAGATAAAAATCTTTCAATGGTCTCTCCTTTTTTGCTCAAATACCTGTAGAAGTAGACATATAATTAGTTAACCCACTCTACATATGACAAAAGGAAAAAAAAACACATAGACACTTAACATGCTTCAATACGTACCTGACAACCACGGCCATTTGTTATTTCACCGATATATCACGACACTCATCAATAAGAACAGAGAAAAGACAGTCACCCATCTCTTCTTTGATTACTTTGGTGACTGCAGTTGCACAATGTTTGACAAGGTCTTTTTGAATTGTCCCGGAAGTCATTTTGGCATTTTTAGGACATAGTTCATCAAATGCAACCTTCACTTCTGGAATTCTTTCTTTGACCCAATCAAGCAACTCTAAAAAATTCCCCTTGTTCAAAGAAGAACTGGATTCATCGTGTCCACGAAATGGTTCACCTTGCAATGCTAGATAACTTACAATGCCCAAAGATGTATCCACACGAGTTTCATACTTGACTAGTGAACCTTGGCTGTAAGTTGTAACTTTACTTTTCACACTTGCCCCTTGATTTTTAAAATCATCGCATGTTGTTTTTGAAATATTGTGGATGCTACATGGCCTACCAACATGTTTACGAAATGCCGCAACCGCATTTTTCCAACAGTCAAAACCCAATTTGGAGAAGACATCATGCCCAAATTTATCATCCATTCGGTCATGCTTAAAAAGATAGCAACAGAAGCAATAAGCCTTATGCGTTGTTACACTATATTCCAACCAATCAAAGTCCTTATACCATTGTGGCCGGAAGCATCTTCCATCTCTATTTGGGGGGAAAGTGCAACTAGTTGGTTGAGTTGCACCCATTCGTATATAAGCAAACCTAACATCATCTCTAATGTTGGGGGCAAAACTATCAAGTGGAATGCGAAGTCCTGGATCACCATTTATGTAATCTTCACTGAAAATAGTTATACCTTCAACCCCGTGAACTTCAACATTCTCTTCCACTATAGTTTCCACGGAATATGTAGTTTGTTCTTCCACTTGTTTGGTTGGCATCAAATTTTCATGCTCTACTTCCACGGAAGTCACTTGATCTTGATGATTGACATGTGCCGAAATATTGACGCTTTCGCGGGTGCTTGGATTCGTTTTTGAGCTGCTGCTACTACCAAGCACTTCAAAATACTTTTTCAAATCTGCAATGACAAGATTAATATATCACTAAAATGTGCTTGAATTTAAGGCTTCAAGCTGCTGTTCAAAATTGCTACAAAATTTCAGAAAAATGAGAAATTAACTCTTCCCCTTTTCTTTGGATTTGCTAGTCCCTTCCCCTTTCTTTCCATCTTCTGGCAATCTGGACAGTACACTACATAAATTTGTTAGTGAGCATGAATGAATATAACAAAGTTCAGAGAGACTCTCTCAACCATATTCAGTACACTACATATATTCAGAATACGCCAATGCCCAACAAAGTTCAGAGTTCGGAGTTCGGACCGTGGGGATTACCAGAAAAATTCCCGACTGTGGCCGTCGCCCGCTGGAGCTTCCTGCCGCCACTGGAGCCGCCGCTGAAGCCGCCGCGCCGCTGGAGCCGCCGCTTGCTGCCGCCACCTGTTGCCGTCGCTTAGCCGCCGCTGTGCCGCAGGCCCGCAGCCCTCCAAGCCCCCAGCCTGCCGCCGCCGTCGGCTGCCCCGTGTCCCCGTCGTCGGTCGCCCCGCCCGCCTGGCTGTCGCGACCTGGCCAGCCGCCGCCGCGCTAGGTTTGGGTGGGTGGAGTTGGTCGCGTACAGAACAGAGTGCGTACTGGTGTGCAGAGGAGTGCTGGTGTGCGTGGGCGTTCGTTTTTTTTTAGGTGCTAGCGTGGGCGCTCGATGCGGTGGCCTGATGCGGTCGTGGACGCTAGCGTGGGTGCTCGATGCTGTCGTGTACTATGTCCAGGCAGGTATAAAAAAGATAGATGCATAGGTATATAATTTTTTTTGCCCATAATCAAGGTATGGCGGGTGCCATACCCTGCCCACCGGAGCGCTCCGCCAGTGTCTGTACAGGAGTTCTTTTCCTGGAAGGAGCTGTCCGGATGCTGGCTGCGGTCTTCGGCTGATGTGGCTGATTTTCTTCCCCGAGGCTGGATCCGTCCGTGGTTTCCTTTGCTCCCTTCTTGCAGCGATGGCGGACGAGTTGCCTGTGGTGCCAGGGATGTTTTCCCCACCGATGTGCTGGAACCCGATCTGAGCTCCTGTCCTTCGGGACGGGCACTTGTGCGGTGCTCAAAGCCGTTGTTGGCGATGGCCTATGCAGGTTTGTGCTCTTCTGCTGCTGGGGAGAGGAGAAAGAGTGACATGGCGGAGCAGAGGTCGGCATTGAAGATGATGCACCGTGCAAGCAAGCACCCAGGAGGACTTCTTTGCATTTTCCTGTTTTCTATGGTTGTTTGTGCAATTGTGTGGGACAGCTGTCCTGTAGGGTTCGAGAGCGTTGTATGCCTGTTGTTCTGTCCTGGACTTTGATCTATACACGTATGCTTTCTCTCAAAAAAAAGTTGCACAAGAATTTTAGTTGCGCTAAAACAATATTATAACGGGCACGAACATGTTGCCCGCGCATTTGCGCGGGCCACTATGCTAGTTTATCTATAATGTCGATGTATTTTTCGTGAAACATATTGTTTTTTATTTTAATAGAAAGCAAGGGACACATTGAAACGGGATGGATCCTTCACAAGCTGGGCACACCGCAGGCCACGCTAGTTCTTTAGACGCATGGAGAGAAGAAAACAAGAGCGAAGGACCAGGTTAATAACAAAAGTGAGACAAGGTAAGATGTGTAAAACTGTAAACGCCTCCTCTGAGACGTACGATGCGCATGCATGCTCGTCCGAGCCACTGTTTGCATGTGCATGAACATCCCCCATACTGTTGTTACTCACCAAACACCCATCACGTCCTAACAGTAAGTGCGAGACGCAGTCACGGACAAGGAAGAATATCCGCATGCATCTATCAAGAGCTGGTGGTGATGGGTTAACGAAATTGAGGTTGACAATACAGGCTTGTGTCAGGCGGTCGGCCACTGAATTCGGATAGTACTGAGTAAATAACTAAGCCACTGCACGTACACCAGCAAATTAACTATTTGATCCATCCTACCCTAATTTTTTTGGTATCCACCCACCGAAGCACCCTGCTAACTCAGCAATTAACCTGGTGATCGATGATCGGAAATGCTTCGGTCTCGCATCATGCGGTGTGAGAGAGAGAGAGAGAGTTAAATGCAAGGAGAGGAGGCAGGTAATGTCATCGAGCACATGCACGCGCCGGCCGGGGAAAGGTTTTGAGTGCGCGTACGGGTGAGTACCCTGTTATCAGTGTCATTCAATGTACTAGGGATGCATGTGAGCCCACAGAAGAGCATATGGAGTAAGTACTTGATTAAATCTAATGTTTTGTCCGCCGGGATGAGGTGAACAATGATCATGCTAGGACCGATGCCTCCTTTCACGTGGGCACGGAATCTGTTTTGGTACGAGACAAAAACACGTAGCTCTCTCGAATGGAGATGTTCCTCTCACCGCTGTACACAATGCACGAGGAGACAACGGGGCCGGACGAATTTCTTAGGATCCCACGGAGAGACACTGTACCGCACGTGCCTCTGTCCATCGCAGCGGCCTGTGTGTCTCCCTCTCCATCTCCATCTCGGTGTGTGAATTGCTGTGTGCGCGCGCGCGCGCTGACCCCTCCGCTGTGGCGTCCATAAAGGCATGTTTCATTCTCAGAGATCGTATCGTCCTGGGCTCGCACGCAGAGCCATTCCCACCGTTTTGCTCTCCTCCTCCCTCCCTCTCTCCCCCTTTCTCTACCCTTGGCTAGCACTTCACCGTACCGTTGTGCTATATAAGGGACTCCTACCTGGCGAGCCCTTCTTCCTCCGAGTACCCACCCACCCACCATGCACACCTCCCCAGCTCTCCGCTTTGACCTTGTGAGGCTGAGCCCAAGAGACAATTGCTCTCGCCATGCCATTGCCAACCGGGGCTTCTCGGCTGACCGTCGGATGAGGCTTTCCTCCATGGTCAGGCTTCGTGTCCGGCCGTTTGAGGAGGGAGCGTCCGAGGGCGCTGCGTGCCCCGCGTCGCACTGATCCACAGTCCGGCTCTATCCTCCCTGAGCTCTCTCGTCTACGTCGCCGCGATCTTTCTTCGCCGTCCACCACACGACCTCTCACTTTCTTCACCGTCCACGGTGTGGTCTTGTGGGAAATCCTTGCCAAAGTTCAGATGGTACCACTTCCGCTGTTCTTGACCTTGCAAGACTTTCCCTCACCACACACTCTTCTACAACGAACCAACCATCTCTTCTCTACCCATCTCGTCTATCCCTCTTGAGCTTGATGAAACATGTGCTGCTGCTAGCTATCGATGCCTAATAAGAGCTGTTGTATGTTTGTTGCATTTGGTGTTTAGCACTTCTGTTATCCACGTTGTTTTTTTGGCTTTCTTTCTCCAGTTTCTTTCTGTTAGCCTCAGTAGGATAAGCTAGGCAACGTCTTTATATTTCTTTTTTGTTTAGAAGTGCGACACGATCTTTATTTGTCCCCCTGTAAGCCCAAGATTGTGATGTGAGGTTATTATGATGGTTAACTCTAGTTTTCCTTAGTTCTCTATGGAAGAAAAGCGAAACTGAAACAAGAGAAATGCACACCTACGCACCCACAAAGAAAACCCCCTTCAGAGATGAGAGTAGTAAGTATTAACAGATCGGTCTAGTTCCCAGAGTCTGCATTTATCACTGTTTGTTGAACCGCCGAGGAAGATGATTTTTAAGAGTTAAGACACAAACTAGCTTGACCAAATTTCAGAATATATTTGAATGAAGAAAACTGTTAACAAACAGGTCTGAATTATCATGCTCGGTTATTAGCAGTACAACATAGTCATGCCTAGCTGACAGGTGCTACGATGTGTCATGCCTGGTCGGCAGGTGCTACGCATGACAAATCTTCCAGAATCTTCGCGTCTGGACGGACGAGCGCGGGGCGGTGGCGCCATTGGACGCCGTGGGGGCGTCGACGGATGGACGGACTGGCAAGGATGATGCGGATCTCTCTCCTGAAGATGGGTCAGCGGTTCGATGATGATGGCGGCGTCTAAAACATGTGCATGTGATGTACGCTTTAGGTCTGCTGCACCGGCTGTGGGTTCCGATACGTTATGTGGATAGATCGGCGACGGCACCGGTTTTAGATATGGGGAGTGAGAGCACTCCACATTATCGAGTTTTGTAGGTGTGAGTGGTGGTTTCGGGTGGCTTGATGTATGTTCTTGTTAGACCTATGTTGAATAATAAATAAAGATGGCCGTATGCATCGATTGATGCAGAGGCCGGGGATCTTAACCTCCTTTTCCAAAAAAAAAAAAAAAAATTAGCAGTACAACATAAAGAAATCCTACACTGGCAGTTCTGCAGCTATTGCTGGAAAAATACAAGGCGTAATCACAAATTCTAAATCAGAACTTCAGAAGTCAACAGCAGCACTGTGATGAAAGTAGTGGACTGATCGTTTTAACGAAAAAGGAAGCAGTGAGCTGGCCCTGCAAATGTTCCATTCTCCCTGTGCTCATTCCACTTCTCGACCTGAATCCGTGAGACAGAAGAATCTGTTAATACTTCAGAAAATAAGCTATCGTTGCTCTTCTTAATAGAAAACCCTCCCCTTTATGCATTTGCAAGGGAATTGCTTTTTTTGGACGAACGAGAGGTAAGCTGCTGAAGGGTCAACAAGTCCCGGCGCCTACAGAGAGGTCGCCATAGCTGCAAGAAAATACTCATTTTGTACAAGCCGTCAGCAGGGTACTTAATGAAAGCTAGAAATATGAAGTTGGTTTTATGTCTCTTCGAACAACTGTCCGGGCTGAAAATAAATTTCCATAAGAGTGAACTGTTTTGCTTTGGCCGTGCTAAGGAGGAACAGGAAAACTACAGACAGTTGTTCGGTTGTGGACTTGGATCCCTGCCTTTTAGTTATCTAGGGATTTCAATTCATCACCGAAAGTTAACCAACAAAGAATGGAAGGGCATTGAAGATCGATTTGAGAAAAAACTAAGCTGTTGGAATGGCAAGCTTATATCTTATGGAGGTCGGCTGATTCTTATTAATTTTGTTCTTACAAGCATGCCGATATTCCTGTTATCCTTCTTTGAGATATCCATAGGGGTACGGAAAAGATTGGGATTTTATCGATCGAGATTTTTTTTGGCAAAGCGATGAGAATAAGACTAAGTACAGGTTGGCTAAGTGGGACATAATTTGCAGACCGAAAGACCAAGGGGGCTTGGGTATTGAGAATCTTGAAGTAAAAAAACAAGTGCCTACTTAGTAAATGGTTATATCGACTTTCGGTAGAGGAGGATGGGGTGTGGATACAGTTATTGCGTAACAAGTATATGCACTCCAAAACTCTAGCACAAGTTACGTCGCAGCCGAATGATTCCCCATTTTGGAAAGGGTTGATGAAGACCAAGGTCGCCTTCTTTAACAGGAGTAAATTTATCGTTGGCAATGGTCGTACTACTAGATTCTGGGAAGATACTTGGCTGGGGGAGACGCCTTTAGCCTTGCAGTACCCTACGCTGTATAATATTGTACAACGTACGGACGCCTTCATGAGTCCAATCTTAGGTTCAGTTCCCTTAAACATTCAGTTCCGGCGGGTACTAGTGGGGGAATGATGGGATTGCTGGATACATATAGTGCGTCAGTTGATGGAGGTCAACCTGTCTAGTGTGCCAGATAAACCCCGTTGGAAACTTTCGGTTTCAGGTGTTTTCTCAGTCAAATCTATGTATGTCGATTTGATTAACATTGGAACAATCCCTAGGTCGCTTCATATTTGGAAAATTAAGGTGTCTTTAAAAATCAAGGTCTTTATGTGGTTTGTGTACAAGGGAGTGATTTTGACTAAGGACAACTTGGTGAAATGTAGGTGGGAAGGTAGTCAACGATGTTGTTTTTATGATCAGGAGGAAACGACTCAACATCTGTTCCTCAAATGCCCACTAGCCAGGTTATTATGGCAAACAATACATGTGTCCTTTAATATTTTTCCGCCTACTTGCATATCCAATTTGTTCGGTAACTGGTTAAATGGGGTAGAGCCTAATACAGCGACATAGATTTGTGTGGGAATTTGTGCATTCCTTTGGGCCATTTGGAACTGCCGAAATGACTTTGTTTTTAACCGAACCAGAATCACAAACTTTTTGCAGGTTATCTTCTGGGCATCTGCATGGATCCGTACGTGGTCATTACTCAGCCGTGTGGAAGTCAGGGAGCGTATGGACATTGGGTGCAACCGCTGGGAGACGGTAGCACGGGATACGTACAACCGGTTTAGATGGCGGTCCAATAACACTAGTGCAGAATCGGCCTATAGTGCCGGTTCGTAAGGGCCTTTAGTGCCGGTTCTCCAACCGGCACTAAAGGGTGGGGACTAAAGCCCCCCCCCCCCCCCTTTAGTCCCGGTTCAACACGGCCCGGCACTAAAGGCCCACCACGTGGCACCTGCCGACGCCGTGGGCTGGGGGACCTTTAGTCCCGGTTGGTAACACCAACCGGCACTAAAGGCCCACCACGTGGCACCTGCCGGCGCCGTGGGCTTGGGGACCTTTAGTCCCGGTTGGTAACACCAACCGGGACTAAAAGTATTTAATTCTTTTAATTTTGGTTTATTTTTCCTTTTAATCCTTTAGGGGTTTATGAATTAATTATGGTTTATTTTTCCTTTTAATTTTGTGTTTTCCATTTAATTACATTTCAAACATATATTACGCTACTACATACTGTACACGTTGTGCATATATATATAAATAGAATTTCTCGTAGAACCGATCATATATATATATATATATATCATCGAATTTCTCGTACGATGACCATTCACATACATACATATATATATATATATATATATATATATATATATATATATATATATATATATATATATATATATATATATATATACAATTTGGTATATACAATTTCTCCTACAATTTGCGGATCATTACATATGCAGGGCATTACTGCTTGATCTTGTAATGGTATTCTCCTTTGGGATCTATGACCTGGTCGAGGAGAAATCCAGTTATTTCCTCTTGAATTGCTCGTACGCGAGCCGTTGGTAGGAGCTGGCCCCGCATCTCCATCAGCTATAATCAGGAGATCAAGATGAATATATTAGTTGTGTGTATATATATTAGCTAGATCATGATAAAAAAATTATGGATAGTGTTCTGGCAAACGTACCCAAAGATTTCTTTCATCTCTGCTCCTTTCAGACGTGATCATGCGAATGTTCTCGCAAATGTAGTATGCGCATAAAGCATTCCCCTGCTCCTGCTTCATGCACTTTACGAGAATAAAATTCAATCAGGTAATAATTAATCAAGCATGATAATGGTATTGAAACTAGAATTAAAGAGATGCACGGACGTAGCTAGCTAGTACTACTTAATTACCTTGGGTCGCACCCATTTCAGCTGTTGTTTCCATTCGCCGGGGACCTCTTTGATGAACTTTTGCCAAGCCCTGCCCGCCGGCAAAGAAAATGAATAAAGGAGTTATTAACTAGTTGATATCAGGAAATGAAGTAAAGAGGCCGACATAGTGCGATAATGATTGAAATTACCTGTCGACCATCCCCCTCACGGTTGCGTATTCGGATGGATTCTTATATAGTGAGTCCAGTACTTCAACTTTTCCCTTGTCAACTTCAATGATTAACAAGATCCAGTGGTAACTGCATGCGCACACGTTTTTTATAAATAAGCGGGCATGTGCATAACTCATCAACTACACTTATTAACATCTAGTAAGCAAAAAATAGAATTTGTAGTACAAGATATAGTAACACTCACCCGAAGTTGTAAGGAAGTAGTATTTCTGGTTGGGTGTTTAGTTGCTTCAAAAACTCTAGCAGGAATCTCTCTGTGTCTTTTCTCGAATATTGATCTTCCCATATCGCCTGATTAACCGTATTTGGGTCAATGAACCCAATGCCATAGCGTCCAGCTTTTTTCATTTCATACATCTACATTCTGCATAATACCACAAAAAAGAATATAGTGAGGATAATTACAGGTAATGAACGAGAGCACATCTAGCTAGCTAGCTAGAGACTTAAATTACAGAAAGAAATCACTTACAGACAATAGCAACCGACGATAGATTTGTCGAGTGCGTCTTGTTGGAATAACTGAAACAACTCTGAATAATGAATCCACAAATCTTTTTTATGGAAGTAATGCTTTCTCTTGACTTTCACCATGAGGGACTCTTGATTGGTATTTGCTGTTTCTTGCATGTACCACGTATGCAAATTGTACATTCTCGTTGGTAGAAGCTTGACATCGTCAGGCTTGACCAGAGGTTTGCCGCGGACATATTGGTATTTTACTTCCTCCTCTGTAATCCCGGGGATTTCCTCAAGGCCTAGGAGTTGTTCAACAGTGACACCGGCCTCTTTAGCCTGCCTTCTAAGATCGTCGGTTATTACCAGCCGATCGGCGGTACTCACATGTGTTTGTACAATGAGCGGGGGGATCGATTGCACTGCCTGTTCCCCCAGCTGGGGAACAGTTTTCCCGCTTTTTTTGCCAACTGCTTGGCTCGAGCTCGAGCTCGACTCCTTTTGCCCTGCTAAATATGACCTATTGATAGACCGCACATAGTCGGAGTCCTTCTGATTGTCAGCCGGTCGAGCCATATCAATAAAGTGTTGTGAGACATGCTCAGGTACTTTCTCCTTTGGCGGCGCGGGCGGTTTCGGTGCAAAATGGGCCTTCAATTGGGCATCACATGCATCGTCGAGTTCCTCCTGAGTCAGGTGGTAAGACAACTTGGGAAGAGGCTTGAGGCTTGGACCATATTTGAATTTCTTGTCTGTTGTACCTCTAGCCATCGTAGCTGCTGCCTCTCTCTTCCACTGTTGCTTAGGCTGACGTCGTGCCGGACTTGGAGGAGGAGTCGGCTGACGCGGTGCCGGCGGACTTGGAGGAGGAGGAGTTGGCTGACGCCATGCCGGACTTGGAGGAGGAGTCGGCTGACGCGGTGCTGTACTTGGAGGAGGAGGAGTCGACTGACGCGGCGGCGGACTTGGAGGAGGAGGAGTCGGTGGCCTTGGAAAGACGATGCAATCCTTTTTCCATAGAATGATATGATGTATGGCCTCTCCCAGTGTTCTCTCCTCGTCACCTCCAAGAATGTCAAGTTGTAGCTCGTGATATCCTGACATCACTTCATCAACCCCGACACGAGCATAGCCAGCTGGAATGGGATTGCAATGGAAGGTTGCTTCAGGGGGATTTGCTAAAGCATAGCCGTCCGCCACCTTCATGGATAAGTTCTTCACTTTCATGTGTAGCTCACAGTTAGTCATGTCTTTGATATCATCCACAGGGTAGCTAGCTAGCAGTGCATTATCGATATCGGCCGGGGTGGAACCCACGCTGCTTCTCGGCATAGATGGGACGGTGCTATCCAATGCTGGATCGATCTGCTCATGCTGCCGCTGAGACGCCCTTTCCTGGCTGAGTGAGTCGATCTGCTCCTGCTGCCGCCTGACAAATCGTTCCAACTCCAGGTGCTTTGATTCTAGGCCTTCAAGGCGGAGTGCTTCCTCCTTCTTCTTCTGCTCCTCCTGCTTCTTCTTTCTCGCACGGCTTCTATAGTCGTCGTTCCAATCCGCAAACCCCTCATACCACGGAACAACGCCTTTGCCTCGTGTTCTTCTGGGGTATTCAGCATTCTTCAGGGCGGGCGTAAGCTCGTCGTTATCTCTGTTGGGCGTGAACACCCCCGTTCGAGCTTCTTCTATTGCAATAAGTATTTCGTCTGTCGCTTCTTTAAGACTTGCCTTCACCATAACCAGCCCTGTCTCTGGGTCCAACTTCCCCCCATGCGCATAAAACCATGTCCTGCACCTGGGGGGCCATGTCAATGTAACTGGATTGACCCCTTTACTAATCATCTCTTGCTCATATTGATCCCACTTAGGCAGGGCCACCTGGTAGCCACCTGGCCCCAGATGATGGTGCCACTTCTTTTTCGCAGCATTAATCTTGTTTTTTCTCGACCGTTCCTTAGCTTCTTCCGATTCCTTGAACTTCACGAAAGCGTCCCAGTGATCTTTTGCCTTCACCAGTGCTCCCGTGAATTCTGGAGTCTTCTTTTTCGATTTGACGTACTTAGTCCATGCATTTTTCTTGAAGGTGTTGAATGCGATCGTCATCTTTTTAAGAGCATAGTTTCTGACTTTCTTCAGATCTGCATCTGTCAAATTATCTGGTAGGGTGAAATGTTCCATGAGCGTAGTCCAAAGCACATCTTTTGCTCTTTCGTCGACAAAAGTAACTCCTGCTCGATCTCCCTTTGCTGGATTTTTCCCTTCTTGAACGGAGATCAGGATTTGGTCCCTGACAATAACTCCGCATTGATTCTTGAACTTGGTCGCATTTTTCCTAGGTTCAAGCGGTTCGCCAGTTGATGTTTTGATGGAATCGATGTTGAACTTTACGCCTTTGTCCAACTTTTTGGCCGGGCCTCGAACTACCCTGTCGCTTGTAGAAGATTTGCTCGATCCGGAGGCCTAAAAGAAGAAAGATCGATTCGTTAATACATACAAATCAATTAAGACATGTAATGATCACCGGATGGCTTATATATTAAATATACCTCGCCGGTCTTTGTTATTTGAAGAACATTTTCTTTGTCAACATCGTTGTCGTCACCTTCATCTATTCGTTCGTCTTCATCAAATATCATACAACCCTCACCGGAATTGTTCAGATATTGCGAGCCGTCAGCATCTTCAGGTTCATGCTCTGGGCTCGTGGAGCGTATGATGTCGAACAAAGCCTCTTCTCCTTCTCTACCGGTATTGTCCATAGCTTTTATTTAACTAATCCAGAAGAAAGATAAAACAATTTAGTATTCAAATTAGAATGCATGCAATCAATAAGGAAAAACTGAATCATAGTACATAATATGCATCTCGAATAATTCATATAATATGCATCATCGAATATAATCTCGAATAAATCGTCTCGAATATTATCGAATATAATCTCGAATACATCTCGAGTATTATCACTAGCTAATACAGATCGAATATTATCGAAGAATCTAGTTCACTCGCGGTTCCTGAGGCGCGGGCGGTGGACACCCAAAGAGAAGGAACCATCACAGGATCATAGCTCGGGTGAGATCCCTGAAGAACCTGCCAGGTATTGGAGAACCTGACGTCCAACGCATCCATGTAGCGACGGACGTGCTCGTCCTCCTCCCTGACACGACGACGTACCACCTCCGATGGGGCCGGCTGCCTCCGCACCGAAAGTGGCCCATGCGAACGCCACCAAAGAAGCTCCGGGTCGACGACGGGAGCCCGGTTCCTCACCAAACTGCGCGCCCCGGAAGGTAGCACCTCCCAGTGCCAGCCCGGCGGAGCCCAGTCCCGGACATGGCGCCTCTGAAGCAGGTCCTCGCCACCGATCCGACGACGAGGATGCGGGCCGGGCATCGTAGACGTCGAGAACAAATTCTATGCAAATTTAACATTTTTTAAATGCTTGATTATGATTTTTGTAATTCTACATCATCCAATATATACATCATTCTACATATATCCATCATCCAATCTACTTTTGTCCATCTAATTATAACTTATCCATAATCATTTTACATATATACATCATTCTAACATAACATTCATCTACACAAATATACATATAAATTTGCAAAAATACATCATCTACACAAAAATACATCATTCTGACATATCATTCATTCTAACATAACATTCATCTACACAAAAATACATCATTCTAACATGTGTGTGTGTGTGTGTGTTCATGCATCATGTGTGTGTGGGGGGGGGGGGCTCTCGGGGAGGGGCGGCCATGGCGCGCGGCAGGGAGAGGAGAGGGGGGAGGGGCTCACAGCGGGGCGACGGCGAGGCGAGGCGAGTCGACGGCGACGGCGACGGCGACGACGACGGCGACGGCGCGCGAGAGGTCGAGGAGGAGATCGAGGGGGGCGGCGAGGTCAACGCGCGACAGCGATGTCGATGGCGCGGCGAGGCGACGGCGACGGCTAGGCGATTCTATGGCGATGGCGACGGCGAGGCGAGTCGACGGCGACGGTGGCGGGGTGCTGATCCGGCAGCCTGGCGGCATCCTGTTCGGCGTCGTCGAGGGGGGGAAAGCGATGAGTTCTGAAATTTTGCAAACTGCCGCTTATATACAAACACCTATAGTCGCGGTTGGTGGCTCCAACCGCGACTAAAGACCCCCCTTTAGTCGCGGTTGGAGCCACCAACCGCGACTAAAGGTGAATTCACCCAGCAGAAGCGGTGGGAAGCGCAGGTCTTTAGTCGCGGTTGGTGGCTCCAACCGCGACTAAAGGGGGGCCTTTAGTCGCGGTTGGAACCACCAACCGCGACTAAAGGTCTGGCTTCCCGTGTCGAATGTTTAGTCCCACCTCGCTAGTTGAGAGGAGCTCGCACCGGTTTATAAGCCCCGCCACGGCTACCGTGTCGAGCTCCTCTCTAATGCAGGCCTTCTGGGCCTACCGCACCTGTGCTGCCCTGTTGGGCCTACTGGGCCTGCATCCTGGCCCAATACGCCGTGGTGGCCCAGTAGGCGGGCATTTTTTTATTTATTTTTCAGTTTTTTTTAATTTCTGTTTTATTTATTTTCTTTTGTTTCTGAGTTTTTTTTGCTTTATTTAGAATTAATGAGTGAATCTTTTTGCGTTAGGTCAAAAAAATTATAAACTTTCTGTTAGTGGCAATAGTTTTCAAATTTGCATAGTTTAAATTCGAATTATTTGAAATTTGTGTGAATCACTAGTTTGTGAATAACTTTACTTTGAAAATAGATTTTGCAGTGATTCTTTTTTCTGCTGTTTAATATTAGCGTGTTTTATCATTATATTCAATTTGGTAATTCTTAGGTTAGTTAAAAAATGAAATGCCTTTGTAACAGACGAGTTTTCGTCTGAAACCCTGATACTTCGAAAGAGATTGTCCATTTTGTACACGAAGTGCATCCAGTTTTTGCCGTAACCCTCTCAACTTTTTAGCACATGCTATGTGGGTGAAATGATGATACCATGCCAACTTTCAACCTTTTCTGATTGTGATTTGTAGTGCTTTTCAATTTCAGGGTCATTTAGCTCAAAAAAATCAGTAAATGCATGAAAAAATAGCAAATGAAGTCAGAAAGGGTTGAAAATTGATGATGTGGCTTCGAATGGTGCATACTGAACACACAAAAAGTCTGGAGTTAAAATAAGTTTAAAAAAATGAAATGCCTTTGTAACAGACGAGTTTTCGTCTGAAACCCTGATACTTCGAAAGAGATTGTCCATTTTGTACACGAAGTGGATCCAGTTTTTGCTGTAACCCTCTCAACTTTTTAGCACATGCTATGTGGGTGAAATGATGATACCATGCCAACTTTCAACCTTTTCTGATTGTGATTTGTAGTGCTTTTCAATTTCAGGATCATTTAGCTCAAAAAAATCAGTAAATGCATGAAAAATAGCAAATGAAGTCAGAAAGGGTTGAAAATTGATGATGTGGCTTCGAATGGTGCATACTGAACACACAAAAAGTCTGGAGTTGAAATAAGTTTAAAAAACTGAAATGTCTTTATAACAGACGAGTTTTCGTCTGAAACCCTGATACTTCGAAAGAGATTGTCCATTTTGTACACGAAGTGGATCCAGTTTTTGCCGTAACCCTCTCAACTTTTTAGCACATGCTATGTGGGTGAAATGATCATACCATGCCAACTTTCAACCTTTTCAGAGTTCATTTGTACTGCTTTTCAATTTCAGGGTCATTAAGCTCAAAAAAATCAGTAAATGCATGAAAAATAGCAAATGAAGTCAGAAAGGGTTGAAAATTGATGATGTGGCTTCGAATGGTGCATACTGAACACACAAAAAGTCTGGAGTTAAAATAAGTTTAAAAAAATGAAATGCCTTTGTAACAGACGAGTTTTCGTCTGAAACCCTGATACTTCGAAAGAGATTGTCCATTTTGTACACGAAGTGGATCCAGTTTTTGCTGTAACCCTCTCAACTTTTTAGCACATGCTATGTGGGTGAAATGATGATACCATGCCAACTTTCAACCTTTTCTGATTGTGATTTGTAGTGCTTTTCAATTTCAGGATCATTTAGCTCAAAAAAATCAGTAAATGCATGAAAAATAGCAAATGAAGTCAGAAAGGGTTGAAAATTGATGACGTGGCTTCGAATGGTGCATACTGAACACACAAAAAGTCTAGAGTTGAAATAAGTTTAAAAAAATGAAATGCCTTTGTAACAGACGAGTTTTCGTCTGAAACCCTGATGCTTCGAAAGAGATTGTCCATTTTGTACACGAAGTGCATCCAGTTTTTGCCGTAACCCTCTCAACTTTTTAGCACATGCTATGTGGGTGAAATGATGATACCATGCCAACTTTCAACCTTTTCTGATTGTGATTTGTTGTGCTTTTCAATTTCAGGGTCATTTAGCTCAAAAAAATCAGTAAATGCATGAAAAATAGCAAATGAAGTCTGCCCTCATGCCGCGATTCAGGAACACCAATCGGCTTAATGTCAGGAATAAAGTCAACACAAAACTCAATGACCTCCTCTGTTTCATGGCCCTTGGAGATGCTTCCTTCTGGCCTAGCACGATTACGAACATATTTCTTTAAGACTCCCATGAACCTCTCAAAGGGGAACATATTGTGTAGAAATACAGGACCCAGAATGGCAATCTCCTCGACTAGGTGAACTAGGACGTGCGTCATGATACTGAAGAAGGATGGTGGGAACACCAACTCGAGACTGACAAGACATTGCGAAAAATCATTCTCTAACCTTGGTAGGATTTCTGGATCGATTACCTTCTGAGAGATTGCATTGAGGAATGCACATAGCTTCACAATGGCTAATCGAACGTTTTCCGGTAGAAGCCCCCTCAATGCAACCGGAAGCAGATGTGTCATAATCACGTGGCAGTCATGAGACTTTAGGTTCTGGAACTTTTTCTTTGCCATATTTATTATTCCCTTTATATTCGACGAGAAGCCAGACAGGACCTTCATATTGAGCAGGCATTCGAAGAAGATTTCCTTCTCTTCTTTGGTAAGAGCGTAGCTGGCATGACCCTGAAACTGCTTTGGATCCATGCCGTCTTCTCCGTGCATACGTTGCTGGTCCTGCCGTGCCTCCGGTGTATCTTTTGTCTTCCCATACACGCCCAAGAAGCCTAGCAGGTTCACGCAAAGATTCTTCTTCACGTGCATCACGTCGATTGCAGAGCGGACCTCTAGGTCTTTCCAATAGGGTAGGTCCCAAAATATAGATTTCTTCTTCCACATGGGTGCGCGTCCGTCAGCGTCATTCGGAACAGATTGTCCGCCAGGACCCTTTCCAAAGATTACTTTTAAATCCTTGACCATATCAAGTATATCATCACCAGTACGGTGGCGAGGCTTCTTCCGGTGATCTGCCTCACCTTTGAAATGCTTGCCTTTCTTTCTTACGGGATGCCTACTCTGAAGAAATCGACGATGCCCCAGGTACACATTCTTCTTACATTTATCCAAATATATACTGTCGGTATCATCTAAACAGTGCGTGCATGCGTGGTATCCCTTGTTTGTCTGTCCTGAAAGGTTACTGAGAGCAGGCCAATCATTGATGGTTACAAACAGCAACGCTCGCAGGTCAAATTCCTGCTGTTTGTGCTTATCCCACGCACGTACACCTTTTCCATTCCACAGCTCTAAAAGTTCTTCGACTAATGGCCTTAGGTACACATCAATGTCGTTGCCAGGTTGCTTGGGGCCTTGGATGAGCACTGGCATCATAATGAACTTCCGCTTCATGCACAACCAAGGAGGAAGGTTATAGATACATAGAGTCACAGGCCAGGTGCTATGATTGCTGCTCTGCTCCCCAAAAGGATTGATGCCATCTGCACTTAAACCAAACCATACGTTCCTTGCGTCATCTGCAAAGTCCTTCCACTTTCTCTCGATTTTTCTCCACTGTGATCCGTCAGCGGGTACTCTCAACTTCCCGTCTTTCTTACGGTCATCTTTGTGCCATCGCATCAACTTGGCATGCTCTTTGTTTTGGAACAAACGTTTCAACCGTGGTATTATAGGAGCATACCACATCACCTTGGCAGGAATCTTCTTCCTGGGGCGCTCGCCCGCAACATCACCAGGGTCATCGTGGACGATCTTATAGCGCAATGCACAGCATGCCGGGCATGCATTCAAATCCTCGTACTCACCGTGGTAGAGGATGCAGTCATTAGGGCATGCATGTATCTTCTACACCTCTAATCCTAGAGGGCAGACGGCCTTCTTTGCTTCGTACGTACTGTCGGGCAATTCGTTGTCCTTTGGTAGCTTATTCTTCATTATTTTCAGCAACTTTTCAAATGCCTTGTCAGGTACACCATTCTCTGCCTTCCATTGCAGCAATTCCAGTGTGGTACCCAGCTTTTTCTTGTCATCTTCGCAATTTGGGTACAACAATTTCTTGTGATCCTCTAACATGCGTTGCAACTTCAGCTTCTCCTTTTCACTTGCGCAGTTTCTCTTTGCATCTGCAATGGCCCGACCAAGATCATCAGCGGGCTCATCTGATGCCTCTTCTTCAGCTCCTTCCTGCATTGCCGGCTCAGCTTCTTCCCCCATTGTTGTACCATCGTATTCATGGAACCCATGCCCAGTATAGCTGTCGTCATCCTCTTCTTCTTCATTCTCTTCCATTAGGACCCATCTTTCTCCTCCCTTGGTCCAACAGTTATAGCCGGACATGAAACTGGACTCAAACAGGTGGACGTGAATGGTTCTTGAGTTAGAGTAATTTCGATCATTCTTACAGCCAGCACATGGACAATACATAAAACCATCCGCCCGCTTGTTTGCCTCAGCCGCAACCAGAAAAGTATGCACGCCATTAATGAACTGGGGAGAGCATCGGTCATCGTACATCCATTGCCGGCTCATCTTCATTACACAACACCGAAAAGACCAAATTAATATTAGTTCATACATAAAGTTTATACACACTTGTTCTCATAAAGCAACATACAAACTCTCTAGCTAAAGCATTTAAATGCAACAACAAATGCGATCAAGATCGCAACTAAGGTAACAATTGATCCAACAGCATAGTGATACCAAGCCTCACTATCAATGGCATATTTTTTAAATTTGCTAATCTTCAAGCGCATTGCATCCATCTTGATCTTGTGATCATCGACGACATCGGCAACATACAACTCCAGTTTCATCTTCTCTTCTTCAACTCTTTTCAATTTTTCTTTCAAATACTCGTTTTCTTTTTCAACTAAATTTAACTTCTTGACAAGAATATCTATGTCGGTTGCAATTTCCAGTTCACATACCTCCTAGATAAAAATATCTATGTCAACTTGATGGGCATAATTGTCATAAACACGAAATGCAACAAACAGTTATAAAAGAGAGTATATACCACATCCGAATCATAAACCGGATGAGGGCCGACGGGGACGGATATCAAAACCATGCCACTATGTATAACAAACAACCATATAGGTAAGAAAACTATACAAGTAACTATCTAAATCTTACAAACATGATTTTTTTTATAAAAAGGATAAGAACAAGAGGCTCACCAAGGTGGTGCCGGCGACGGGACGGTGCGGGCGATCGACGGTGGTTAGGACGGGGACGGGAAGGCACTAAGTAAACCACACCTACACATGCAAAGTAAGAAGTTAATTTGAGCTCAAATTGCATATAAATCAAATGAACTACCACATATAAATACTCCCAAACTAAAACCCACAAATCACTATACTTATAGAGCATTGCAAGAGCTAATCTAGCAATGAGAGATGAAAGGACAAAGTTGCTAACCTTTGTGAACACTTGGATGGATGGGGTGCCTCCAAATCTTGACAAATTTTGGCAAAAATGGAGGATGAGCTCGAGGAAGAGGAAGAACAAAGGAGGGGAAGAAGGGGAAAAACAGGGAGGAGTACTGTGCTCGGGCTGGCCAAATTCATATAGGGGATCTTTAGTCCCGGTTCGTGGCACGAACCGGGACTAAAGGTGAGCCTATAGTCCCGGTTCGTGCCACAAACCGGGACTAAAGGTAATCGTGGGGCCCCAGGCTAACACCAGCCTGGCACAACCCCTTTAGTCCCGGTTCGTGTTACGAACCGGGACTAAAGGTCCGGAACGAACCACGACTAATGATGCCCGTCCCGAACCGGGACTAATGGTCACATTAGTGCCGGTTCAAAACCAGACCGGGACTAATGCTTTGGACAAAAGGTCTGTTTTCTACTAGTGTAATATGATAGGTGTTTAGTCATCTTGTCCTATTTTTGCCGGTTGTGGCTTTCTGCTTTATGATTCTCTTTTGCTTGTGTACCTGATTTGAATTGCGTACTTTTTGATTTATTTGATTAATAAAATGGTTGTGTGCATCGCTTGATGCAGAGGCCGGGGGTAATCCTCCTTTTCGAAAGAAAAAATGAAAGAGCCCTCCATTCGTGTTTGTTTCGAATATTACGCAGAGCCCACGTGAGAGCCACAAAGCCGAACCAAGTGATGCGCCGGGCTTTTCCAGAGAGTCCGCGGCTAAGGGTGTGGAAGTTTGCAAAATTGGTCGGTGCCCATGCGCACGCAGTGGCATCCCTAATGCAACCCCATAGAAACTTACCTAAAATGCAGGTGAAAAAGATGTGATCACAGTCCTCATCCTACCCACATAATGCGCAATTGACATCGCCGGGACCATGCCGCTTCATAACATGATCGCTGCTGGGAAGCCGACCACGGACCAAATGCCAAAGGAAGATCTTAATCTTGGTCGGGAATCTTGCCTTCCAGATACCCATTACCTAGAATTCACCAGCCCCTTGGCGAAGTGCACAGTAAAGAGAGCCCGTCGAGAATTTACCCGAGCTCTCGAAACACCAACTGAAGGAATCTTCATCGTTGTTAAGGGTACAACTGGCAAGAAGAAGGCTTAGGTTGTTCCATTGAACTAGGTCAGCGGCTCCCAAGGATCGGAGAAACTGTGGCCTCCACTGTTCACGGTCACAAATGTCCTTAACTAAAATTTTCTGATCATCGGCAATAGTAATAAGCGCTCAAAGGAGGAACAAAGGGACAAAGGGGGACATCCCCCACCGAAATACCCAATGGTCCAACAAGAAGTAGGTGGACCGCCATTACCCACGGCGTGTTGAGCTCCGATACAAAGGAGATGACAAACTTGCTCAATTGCCTTCCAGAATTGGGAGCCCCTTTGATTATTATCCATGGCAAATGGAGCATGCCTAAGATACTTATTCCTGGAGATCTCGAGCCACATGCCCCCCTGGCCTGTGAGAATCCTCCAAGCCCATTTAGCCATGAGGCACCAATTCATGGGCTTGGTGTTAATAATCCCTAGCCCTCCATCTCCTTGGGAGAGAAAACGGTACTCCAGCATACCATATGATACTTTTGCTTTCCTTGCTCCTTTTGCCAGAAGAATCTTGATCTGACTTTATCAAATTTCTCATGAATACCATCCTCAAGAAAGTAGAAACTCATCGCATACATAGAGAGGCTAGTCAGGCACACATTGATCAGAACTGCCTTCCTTCCAACGGACTGATGCTTGCATTTCCAAGGGTCCACCCTCTTAGCCACTCCTTTGGTAAGGAAACCGAAGTCTGCAACGGTAAGTTGCCTAGCCGCGACAGGCAGACCAAGGCAGGTTAGCGGCAGGGACCCCAGCTTACAATTCATCATGTGCGCTGATCTGAGTTGCCCTTCCAAGTCACATCACGTAACAATAGCTTCGCTCTTCTCAAAGTTTATCTTCAACCCCAATAGGGACTCAAAACACATCAATATGAACTTCAGGTTAACAATGCCAATTGGGTCATTCTTAATGAGGATCATGGTGTCATCGGCATACTGGAGATGGATAAGGCCTCCTTCCAGAATCCTAGATGCAACCCCCTGAATGTCACCCGCAGCTTTAGCCCCCTCTAGGATAGCGGCTAAGCCTTCAACCACGAGGTTGAACAAAAAGGGAGGAGTGCCCCCCCCCCCCCACAAAGAAGGGACCCTGCTGGCGATTAATGTTAATGGCTGTTTGGTCCCCTCGGACAAGCTGCATGACCCAACTAATCGATCTAGGATCAAAATTATTTTTTCACATAACATCCTCAAGAAAGTCCTAACTATCTCTATCGTATGCCTTTTCAAAATCAATCTTGAGGATGAAGGCCTCTTTCTTAGTAGATTGCACTTCATGCATCACCTCATGAAGCACCACAATCCCATCGAGGATGCTTCTACCTCGGATGAAGGCCCGACTGATTTAGGTGAATAACCTTGTTCGCCACCGGCGATAGCCAGCAAGCGAACCCCTTGACCACAAGATTGAACACCACACTGATCAAAGCTGTCGGTTGGTCCTGTCTAATAGACTCCTCTCCGTTCACCTTAGGCAGCAGAGTAAGGACCCCAAAGTTGAGACTTTTGATGTCAACCAGCCCATGTTTGAAGGCATCAATCAGCTGAAAATTTTGCTCCCCAAGCAAAGGACAAAACTTCTTATAGAACGACACCGGAAAGCCATCATGGCCTGGAGCAATGTAAGTCTTGGTAGCTTTGAGGGCTTCCTCAACTTCCCGAAGGGAGAACGCGGTAGTTAACTCCGCATTCTCGGCCACTGAAACTTTGCCTCGCTCAACCCATGCAAGAGGTGAGATAGCAGCCCTGCCACATTCTCCCGAGCCCAGCAGTTTGCGATAGAACCCATAAATATATTGCTAAAGCGCAACGCTGTCTGAGATGATAGAATCCCCATCACGGAGTGAGAGGATACTTCACCTCCTATTTCTGCCATTAGCCATGGCATGAAAGTAGGAGGTGTTTAGGTCCCCCTTAACTAACATGGGCCTATTTACAATAATAAAACTAGGACAATACCACTGGAGAAAGGCATTTGCATTGTTACTAATCTCTCAATGTATCGCATACCATTTAAAGCTTTGAAGATGCTTAACTTCTCTTGCATCAATGTGTCCAAAATGTTTTAGCATGAGTTATTTATGCGAAGTGACACATTCGACAATAGTATTAATCAGATCGTGATAGCCGATATCTTTAGCATTTTATTCTCTGAGCAATGCTTCACCTTTTCTCTATGTTCCACATTTGTAGTTATTGGAATTAGTGCACTAAAGGTACACTGATTGTTTGTTATCCTGCAAATCTCAAAATGTGTTTCTTCAATTACTTCAAAAGTTTCATGATGTCATTCTCAAGATAAACTTCATGGAGTGTCTACTTTCCAAGCCTTCATGAATCATCAGTTGTGTGTGCTTTAGTATTCACTTCATTTATTTCTTCATCTATCTTTTGTCCTAAACTAGCTAGATGGCCCTCGCAAATGCCAGGGCATCATCTTTAGTCACTACTGCAGATATGGCTACCAGTGGTGGGCCCAAAAGGGCTACCAGTGGCGTGCCGAGAGCCCACCACTGATAACCTGGCACTTGTAACAGGTTACCAGTGGCGGGCACATGCCCGCCACTAGTAATACATTCCCAGTGGCGGGCGCCTATCCGCACCCGCCACTCCACTGGTAAGCTATATACCAGCGGCGGGTCCGAAATGGCAACCCGCCACTGGTAACCTCCCTCGGGTCAAAAAAAAATAACGCTGCCATAGCAGCGTTTTTTGCTGCCCTTGCAACGAAATTTGCTGCCGTGGTAGCGTTTTGCACATTACATCACATTACATTACAATTGCATTGCATTACGTAGATAAATTGATGTATCAAATTCAAACATGCATCCATATACCAAAATTGCAATACATAAATCACATCACATTAATATTCATCATTACATGCATGCACTTCACCGATACCACGAGGACCAGCGCACCACCCACTTCGAAATCGGAGATCCGCCCTCCCGAACAGCCAAACTAACCACCTCACCCGCCTGGGGTATAGGTCTTGATCCCTTTGGCCACATCTGCTTCCTCTCCTCCAGGGTCGCCTCCAACAAGATGCACATCGCGAGTTCATTGAAATGCCTCTCTGCTATCTTCTGCATCGCGTTGAACTGCAACTTCGGGAGCCCACCCTAAGTCGCTTGAACACAGTTGATCCAAGCGAACATCGCCTCCCTGAGCCGCATCGCCCGCTCCTTGGCCTCCGCAAACTGGTACGCCTGCTCCTTGTCCGCCGCAGAGACCCCCTCCCACAAATTTCGTGATCCCAACTGTCATTATTAGCACTTAGTAAAAATAGATATATCACATATATACACATCCATATACATGCATACACCACATTTCATTGATGACACAATAAGTGAATTAGTCAAGCAAACAAAACATCACTAGGAAATACACAAGTGTATTGGCATGCATGTGTGATGACACAATTAAGAGTTTGACAACTTTAAAAGAAGGCTAGGTAGTGAGCGTCAGCCATCGACGAGTACAAGTGACGCATGTGCTCGGCCTGTTGCTGTAGGCGAGCATTCCGTTCCTCCGTCGTCCCTTCCACGTTGTAGAACATCCCGCCCGCCATGATGACTTCCTTGTTGATGATAATCGCAAGAACGTTTCGGAAGCATTCAAACTCTCTCCTCCAGTTGTATGGTTCATTCTCGAGCTCTGTGGACCACACCTTCATGGATGCTTGATCTCTCAACATGGATTCCATACATATAAAGTCCACGATGTGGGACATGACATAGTAGCCAGAACTGACGCTCGACTCGTCGGGTACATAAACTTTGTCTGCTTTGCGGTGCTTCCTCCGGAGTGATGATACATGTTAAGAGCAGCATCCAGAACGCTCTTCACTGCGGCCCAGTCACTAGTAGAAAAAGCGACATTAGTCCCGGTTCGTAAGGGCCTTTAGTCCCGGTTGGGCAACCGGGACTAAGGAATCGGGACTAAAGGCCCTCGTTTTTAGTCCCGGTTGTGTTACGAACCGGGACTAAAGGGGCTCCACGTGGCCGCTGTGGAGCGCTCAGGCAGGAGGACCTTTAGTCCCGGTTGGTAACACCAACCGGGACTAAAGGCCTCCACGCGTCAGGCACTGACAAGCGCTGGGGTTTAGGGTTTTGGAGGGTTTAGGGGTTTCGTTTTGTGTTTCCCTTTTTTTTGTGTTTACCATTCAATTCTTTTTAATTTAGGGGTTTCATTTTTATTTTATGTTTTCCATTCAACTCGATGCTACTACATATAGCAATGAAGGAACCATTACACAACATCGTCATGAATATAGAGAAGTGACTTCTTTCTCCGTGCTTGGTCGAACAACAAGTTTTCGTATATATATATTCGACGCTACTATATATAGTACACGTTCATGCATATATACAATATAATATCTCTTACGATCCCTAATATTTAATTACCAAAATTCCCTACCAATTCCCGATGGTATTCTCCGGTTTTAGATATGACCTCTTCAAATAAGAATCCCGCCAATTCCTCTTGAATTTCCTTTACGCGATTCTTTGGTAGGAGATCGTCCCGCATCCGTTCGATCTAATTTAAAGAAGGGGGTCAATATATATGAATGAAACTCAACACAATTGATGGTAATAAAATAAAATTGTGAATATTCTTTACGTACTTCAAGTTTTTCTAAAATTCTGCCCTTCTCACAGGTCGTCTGGCGAATGAACTTGCAAACGTAGTATCCACATAAATTATTCCCGTCTCCCTGCCTCAAGCACTTTACGAGAATAGAGTTCAATCAAAATAATAATCAAGCATGATAATGGTATTGAAACTAGAATCAAAGAGATGCGCGGACCTAGCTAGTACTACTTACATTGAGTTGTCAAAATTGCAGCTCCTTTTTCCATTCACCCCTAACCTTCTCGGTGAACCGTTTCCAAACCCTGCCCGGCAAAGAAAATGAATAAAGGAGTTATTAATTACTTGATATCAGGAAATGAACGACAGTTGCCAATATAGTGCTATAATGATTGAAGTTACCTCTGGAGCAGTTCACTCAGGTCCGCCCACATCTTAGGGTCTTTACGTTTCGAGTCCATGACAAGTACTACGCCTGCGTCAACCTGAATGACTAGCAGAATAAAGTGGAACCTGTGCACGCATAACTCATCAATTACACTTAACATCGAGTAAGCGAAACAGAATGTGTACAAGACAGTAACACTCACATGAAGTTGTAAGGAAATAGTATTTCCCTTCTGGTTTGTTGTTTAATTAACGCCATTAGCAAGTTATCCTCTGTGTCCTTGGCGTGGTTTTTTACCGTATATTCATGTATGTTATTTGGGTTAAAGAACCCAATGTCATAGATTCGCCCTCTTTTGCATTCGAGAATCTTCAGTCTGCATAATATAGTGAGGATAATTATACATGCAATGAACGAGCTGAGCTAGAGACTTAATTACAGAAATAATACTTACAGACAATAGCAACTGATGATAGATTTGTCGATGGAATATTGATTGTATAACTGAAATAATTCTTCAAATTCAATGTTTATCTCCTCGTTTCCACTGAAGTAATGTTCATCTCTAATTCCCACCATGAGCCAGTTGCTCCCTTCCTTTGAGGCTTCCATGTACCACTCATGCAATCTTCGCATTTGTGTTGGTAGAAGCCGGACCTCCTCAGGTCTGACGAGAGGCTTCCCGTGCTAGTATCTGTATGCTAAATCAGCCGTGGGGAACTCTACGTCGCCTAAGTATTGACCAAGAGTGAAACCAAGATCACGGGTCGCTACCTCCGGAACATAATCGATATCGGAAAACACTTTGAGCGGGGGGCATGATTGGTTTTTCTGTTCTCCGAGCTGGGGAATTGTTTTCCCCCTTGCACTACTACTTCCCGACCGCTGCCGATGGTCTTCATGTGACTTCATAATAGAGCGGTCATAGTTTGATGGCAGCGAAGGCGGTGGTCGCGTAAGGTTTTCCAGAAACTGCTTCGCTTTTGTCGGATCTATTTTCTCCTTTGGCTTGGGCCGTTTCGGTGCAAGCTGGCGTTTCACATCGGCATCCACGACCTTCTTGGTTTCCTCATCAGTCAGTTCGTATGGTAACTTGGCAGGAGCCTCCTTGACGCTGTTCCTTGTACCTGCTCTGGATTTCTTCGTAGTTGTAGTACTAGCCGCCGGAGCGGCGGTTCTCTTCCGTATATCCACCCGGGGCTGAGGCGGCGGAGGCGGCAGAGTCTGCTGACGCGGCGGAGACGGCTGAGGCGGCGGAGGCGGCGGAGTCTGCTGAGGCGGCGGAGACGGCTGAGGCGGCGGAGATAGAGCTGGATTGCTACTCTGAGGAGTCGATAGCCTTGGCGTCCAATGTGGAAGCACGATGTGTTCCTTTTTCCATAGAATGGTACTTTTTCTGGCATCTCCCAGTTCAGTCTCCCCTTCACCTGTAGGGAAGTCAAGCTCCAGCTGCTCAAATCCCTTGATAACTTCATCCACCCCGACAACAGCATAGACATCTGGAATCGGAGAGCAATGGTAAGTTCCATTACGTATAGGAGGTAAGGCAAAGCCGACCGCCACCTTCACGGATATGTTCATGCATTTCACATGTAGCTCACAATTTTCCCTGTGCGTGATATCATCCACGGGGTAGCGAGGAGCCATGATATCATCTATGGGCCGAACGAGCTCCGTGGAAGCCACGCTGCTTTTCCGCTGAGATGGTGGGCCAGCAGTATCGAATGCAGGATCTTCGTGCCGCTGAGATGGGCCGGTAGGTTGCTGGCTGGTAAGTGCCTCTATTTGCTGCTGCTGCCACGCTAATTTTTCTTCTATCTGCTGCAGCCGTTCTGCATGCTATTTCTTTTTTCTCCCTCGGCTTCTATAAATGTCACTGCAGTTGAGAAACCCAATCTTCCACGGAACAGAGCCTGATGTGCCTCGTGTTCGTCCACTGTGTTCAGCATTCCCGAGGGCGCGTGTCAGCTGGTTGTTCTCTCTGTCGGGATTGAACTTCCCGTCCTGCACGTCCTTCATTGCAGCTTTAAGGGCTTTGAGGGGTGTTGCAAGTTGATCTTTTGTAAAAATACACTTCCCTGTTTCTGGGTTCAACTTTCCCCCATGCCCGTAGAACCAAGCCTTTGCCCGTTCGGCCCACTCCAATGTCTCTGGATCGATCCCTTTATCAATTAGGTCGTTCTCAGTTTTCTCCCACTTAGGCCTGCCAACCTTGTAGCCACCTGACCCCATAAGATGGTGATATTCCTTCTTTGCAGCATTTTGCTTATTTATTTTTGACCTTTTCTTAGCTGCATCCGATGTCTTGTACTCCACAAATGCGTCCCAGTGATCTTTTATCTTCTCATATGCTTCGGTGAATGTTGGAGTCTCGTTTTTCAGGACATAGTCTTGGTGCAATCTTTTCTCCCGGTTGCAGAATTGTGCGGCCGTCTTCTTAAGAGTCCACGCCTTGACTTTTCGCTCTATAACTTTGTTATTTGGATCCACCTCTGGCGGTAGGGTGAAATATGTCATGACCGTATTCCACAGCATTTCTTTGGATCTATCGTCGACATAAGTAACTCCATCCGCCTTTGGCTTATTCCATTCTCGAATGGTGATCGGGATGCTGTCCCTAACAATAACTCCGCACTGACTTACAAATGCTTTTGCGTTCTGCACGGGACCAATCGGTTTGCCATCTTCAGCGACTTCTTCGATCTCGAACCTTTCATTATCGCCCAACCTTTTTTTCGGGCCTTGTTTCTTTATAGAAGATTGGCTCGATCCGGAGGGCTAAAAGAAGAAACAAGCGTTAATATATGTATATACAAATCAATTAATGCATCTAGTCAGCAGAGGCTTAATTAATATACCTCGCCGGACTTTGTAATAATTAAGGTTCCAACACCGGAGCCGTCATCTTCTCCCTCAATTCCCTCACCGGAGTCGTTCAGAAACTGTGAGGTGATATCATCTCCGTCGCGGATTATTTCCCCCAACATGTCTTCTTGTTCTTCGTCTCTGCCGTGTTTCATAGTTTCTGCAAAGACTTGCAAATTATTTCAATGCTATAAACAAATTCACATTTCCTGGCGGACTCTTCACCGGCGATCGTCGGGGACTCCTCCGGCGATCGTCGGGGACTCCTCATCGGCGATCGTCGGGGACTCCTCACCGGCGATCGTCGGGGACTCCTCCGGCGATCGTCGGGGACTCCTCACCGGCGATCGTCGGGGACTCCTCCGGCGATCGTCGGGGCCTCCTCACCGGCGATCGTCGGGGACTCCTCCGGCGATCGTCGGGGACTCCTCCGGCGATCGTCGGGGACTCCTCCAGCGATCGTCGGGGACTCCTCACCGACGATCGTCGGGAACTCCTCCGGCGATCGTCGGGGCCTCCTCACCGGCGATCCTCGGGGACTCCTCACCGGCGATCGTCGAGGACTCCTCCGGCGATCGTCGGGGTCTCCTCACCGGCGATCGTCGGGGACTCCTCCGGCGATCGTCGGGGCCTCCTCACCGGCGATTCATACACATTGTACATTTTTGTATACATCTAAATTAAACATTTTATACACATCCAATTTTATTCATACACATTTTATACACATTTTGTACATGCTTGCAGAAGGAAAGGGGCCGGAGCTCACCGCGGGGAGGGGGCTCGGTCGTCGGGGAGGGGGGCCGGGCGTGGAGGAGCGCCGGCTTCGGGGATGGGCTCGTTGGGGTGGGGGAGGACTTGGGGCGCCGGTGCGGGCTCGGAGGAGGTATGGGTGACGGCGCGCGCGTGGAGGAGCGCCGGCGTGGTGGAGCGGCGCGGGCTCGGGCGGCGCGCGTGGAGGAGAGCGGCGCCGGCAAGGGCGCTCAGGGGCATGACGTCGACGCGGGCGCGTGGAGGAGAGCGGCATCGGCAGGGGCACGCAGGGGCACGACGTCGAGGCGGGCGCGCGCGCGTGGAGGAGCGGCGGCGGGAGCGGACGCGTCGACGGCGCGGTCAGGCCGCCTGATGGCGTCGCGAGAGGGAAATGAAGGAAGATTGGGGGAGGGAGAAGGGGGCCTTAAATACCGCGAGCCCTTTAGTCCCGGTTGCGTCCACCAACCGGGACGAAAGGGTCTTTAGTCCCGGTTGGTGGCTCCAACCAGGACTAAAGGTAGGCCTTTAGTCCCGGTTGGAGCCACCAACCGGGACTAAAGCTATTTTTGGCCGCAGTCGAAAGGGCGCGAAAGGCTAGGTCTTTAGTCCCGGTTGGAGCCACCAACCGGGACTAACCTAATTTATAAAATTATTTTAGTTTTGTTTTAAACAGATTTAAAAACAGTAGCATACATGCCTAGTTTTGATTTAATTCTTTTTGCTATTAAAGTTTATAACAAAAAGTACTTTATGAAAATTTTAGTTGGATAAATTTTACTTTCTATTAACTTTACTTTAGATCAGAAACAATTTTTATTATTAGTTGAATTTTTTTAATTTAATTCTAAGTTAATATTATTTTGATCATAACTAGAGTTTTATAAAAGCTTTTTAGTTGATTCTTTTTGCTATTGATCTACAGGAATCAGCTGATTTGCCGTCTGCCATGGCAGACGGCAAAGGACCATAGAGCGGACGGCAAAGGTCTTTGCCGTCAGCCGCAGACGGCAAACATGGACGGCATTGTAAGTTACGGTAATGAGCTTCTTTGCCTTCTGTTTTCGCACAGCGGACGGCAAAGACATTTGCCGTCAGCTTTCCTGGGCCAGCAGACGGCAAAGAAAGTTGACGGCAAAGGATAGACGTTAGCCACGTTAGGTGGCTAACGGGAGGCTTTGCCGTCTGCCGGCTGACGGCAAATGTGCCCTCCCCTTTGCCATCTACTTCATGACGTCATCAGACCCGTCACCCTCCCCGCTCTTTGCCATCTGCCGCTGCCACTCTTTGTCATCCGCCACAGACGGCAAACCACGCCATCCTTTGCCGTCTGCCACAGACGGCAAAGTGACCAAATGGGTCAGCCCCCAGTGCTCCCAGGTTGCACAGGTTGCTGCCACGTGTCCACTTTGCCATCTGCGGCAGATGGCAAAGATCCCTTTGTCATCGGTGGCAGATGGCAAAGATCCCTTTGTCATCGGTGGCAGACGGCAAAGAGCCTGCATTGCCTCTTTTTATTCTGTTTTTTCTTATATCCAAGCATTTTCACAGCAAATATATGATATATATATATATATATATATATATATTTCACAGGGCAAGTTTCACAGCAAACATATGAGATATCCAACACATAAGTTTCATCCATACATACATAGTTCCATCCATACATACATAGCAAGTTCCACATACATAGTTTCATCCATATAGCAAGTTCCACATATGTTCAAAGGTACAAAATCAAAACAGAAAGTAAAAAGAAGCACTCCATCAATGAAAGCTTCCGTGAAGTGAATGAAATCTTCAAAATGGGAAATAAGAAAGTTAGAAGAAGAAGACTAGAAGAAGAAGAAGAAGAAGAAGACTAGAAGAAGAAGAAGAAGAAGAAGAAGAAGAAGAAGAAGAAGACTAGAAGAAGAAGAAGAAGAAGAAGAATAAGAAAGTAAAAAGAAGCACTTCATCAATGCGAGCTTACCAAGGTTATCATGCCATTTATGAGCTAAGTAAGCTAAGTATATGACATTTATGAGCTTACCAAGGTTATCATGCCATTTTTGACCTAAGTAAGCTAATTATATGACATTTATGAGCTTAGCAAGGTTATCATGTCATTTATGAGCTAAGTAAGCTAAGTATATGACATTTATGAGCTTAGCAAGGTTATCATGCCATTTATGAGCGTAAGCTACTTATGTCATAAATGAACTAAATAAGCTAAGTATAGGTCATTATTGAGCTAACCTAGGTAATTATGCCATTTTTTAGTTAACTAAGCATATTATGCCATTTTTGACATAAGTAAGCTAAGTATAGGTCATTATTGAGCTAACCTAGGTAACTAAGCATATTAGAGCTAACTTAGAGCTAACTTAGGTCATTTTGGAGCTAACTTAGGTAAAATGGATCATTTTGGAGCTAAGTAAGCTTATTATGTCATTTTGGACGAAAATAAGCTAAGTATATGACATTTATGAGGTTACCAAGGTTGTTATGCCATTTTTGACCTAAGTAAGCTAATTATGCCATTTTTGACATAAGTAAGCTAAGTATATGTCATTATTGAGCAAACCTAGGTAACTAAGCATATTAGAGCTAACTTAGCATATTAGAGCTAACTTAGGTCATTTTAGAGCTAACTTAGGTAAAATGGATCATTTAGGAGCTAAGTAAGCTTATTATGTCATTTTGGAGGAAAATAAGCTAAGTCTAGGTCATTATGGTAAGCATATTGGAGGAAATAAAGCTAAGTCTAGGTCATTATGCATTTGTTAAGCAAAACAGTAGAGAAAACTTACCGTCATCACGGAGCTGAAGCACCGGGGTTGCTCGTGCCGGTACCACCTGGAGAAGGATCGTGCGATGCTTGTCTGGAGTTACGCTGCACCAAAGATCATTTGCAATGTCTCGTTAGCATGATGACACTGAAATGTTAAGACTAGTAACTAATGACCATTCAAATGAAACTCACCGTGGTCCCCGAAGCAATGCCTGGCATCGGCGGAGGGGTCTGTCCGGTCTTCTCGCACACAGACTGCACATTTGGTTTTGACGAGTCAGTCATATTAGTTAGTAATGAAATGAACATTAAGTGCATGATTTGGCTAATATGCAGAAGAAACTTACCACGAGGAGCTCGTACATGGCCCGGTTCGCCATGTCATTCCGTGACCTCTCCTCCTCCAACATTTTGGCCGTCCTCTCCTCCAACTCCCGCTCCTTCTCCGCCGCCTGCCGGTCCCTCTCCGCCAAAAGCTCCTTGGTTGCCTCTCTCTCTTTCTGAATAGCAGCCTGCAACACCACTCCTCGTTAGCATTGTAATCATCGAGCAGACGCACACACAATGTAATGGAGAGGAAAGGTATCTGAGTCCGTATAACTAACCTCGATGGCGAGCTCCAGTGGCCGTGGACGAGGCCTTATCTCAGGACAGGAGCTCGTTTGGCACGACTTGATCTCCGGGAGAGTGCGAGGACAACGTATCAGTCCATCTCCAATGGCTATCGAGCCATGGAGCCTCCCGCCACCAGATATCATCACCAGCTCTGGATCAATAGGCTGCTGGCTCGGGTTAAAGTCCTCCCCTTTCCTCGCCTTCCCCTCCTCTATGTACCTCAAGAGCTTGTGGTGGGAGGAGATGTTGGTGAAGTTCTCTGGATTATCGAGGTCAGACTCAGAGAATGCCTTGGCCTTCTTGTACTTTGCAGTATGGGCCATGGCATAGAGGTCGTACACCTGTGGCACCTCCGTGTTATTGTGTTGCGCCTAAAAGAGAGGAACAAAGTATTCGTAAATGACGCGGGCTCAGATACCTGAAGCTAGCATGAAGAATGAATTGCATGAATCATGAAGCAAAACACATACCCAGTTCCGCCTGAACTGATATAAGTTGGCGCTGCCTTGATGGTGTGGCACACCAACCATTTTGGCACGCCGGTCCTTGGCATTGTTGTGGACGGCTAGCCATTCGTCTGAGCACCACTCATTCACCAACGCCTGCCAACAATCCATCTTATCCGCACACCATCTCGGGGGCACCTAAGTCAGTAAAGAGAAATTTGAGCGCTACGCTTACGAATCAAATCAAGAAAACTAAGTAAAAGGCCTTAAGAATAGGTAATTACCTGCATGTACTGCTCCTTCTTCAGAAACTTTTCGCGGCACGACGGCTTGTCCTTCTTAATACCACGCGAGGCGTAGTAGTCTCGAACAGCCTGCGGCCGAGCCTCGTGCCGTAAGTTCTGTAGGAGGTGCTTGCACTCGGCATCGATAACCTATGCCGCGGCCTCCTCGTATCCCTCCTCACACCTGTAGAAGGTCTGCAATCAAACGAGACAACACTGATTAGTACAATAACTAGCTATTGTTGATTTTTAATTGTGTAAAGGATGAATTACCCAAAACTTTCTGTGCACCATCTCGGCCCTCGTGGTGCACAAGACACCGTCGATCCTCTCCTCCGGCGGGGCCGGGGCAGCCAAGTAGTGCTCCCAGCTCAATCCTAGCTGTGAAAGCTGACCCTCATCGGGCAACGTGACAAACCCCGGGAAGTTTAGCCGGCAAATCACACCAAGGACGGTGTTGGGCCTGCGGACTTCCTTGGCGTGGTGCCAACCCCTGCAATATGACAAGGCCAACGCATTAGATATTTCAAGAAACGTGAAGGCAAAAGGTTAAAAAAAGTAAATGCACTTACTTCTCCCCATCAGGCCTAATGAACCACCTCTGCTCGCGGGTCGCCGGCACGGGCGGGAGCCGTGTACTACCACGCTGGTAGACGGTGCGCCCCTCAACCACCTCGCCCTCGCTATCAGAAAACCGATCCCCGCCACCATCAGCATGGCCACTCGACTCCGGCCAGGCATCCCATCGGGTCTCCTGAGACGTAGCCTGATCCCTGCCCTCGTCCGGAGTCTCGTGGGACGAAGCCTCTGGGACAGGAGTCTCGTGGGTCGAAGGCTCGTCGACCCGAGGCTCGTGGACCTGAGTCCGCGTAGCCTCCACCTCAGACGGGTCATCCACCCTAGCAGTCCTGTGCTCGGGTGAATCAGGTGGGGGTGGCGGCGAGGAAGGCGTAGCAGCCTGCCTACCTCTCCCGCGGCCACGTCCAGCTCTACTAGCTCTCTTCTTCCCCCGACCTCCTCTCTCGGTGGGCAACGACGCCGACGAAGAAGCGCCCACCGGTGTCTGCAGACTATCGATCAACGCTCTCCGGAGAGACGGGGCTGGAATGGAAGTACCCCTCCCACCACGCGCCGACGAAGAAGGAGCCGCGGAGCGCTCTCGACCCGCGCCCACCATCTTCCAACACCTGCCATGACAAAGAGTAAACGAAATTAGTACAACATAAAAAAATTGAATACCTGACATGAATAATAATATGTATATAATTTAAGTGTATCATCATCATGTATATATCATAAAAATTGAATACCTAACATGAACCAATAATATGTATATAATAAAAATTGAATACCTGACATGAACTATAAATATATATGTATATAATAAAAATTGAATACCTGACATGAACTAATAGAAATCTTGATCGTCTATATATGCTCCGGGATCAATAAATGCATCATCATCATCACTATCTTGGATGACGTGCTCATCGGGTTCAGCGGCATCAACATGTGGAAGGCCTCCTTTATGTAATCGGTCAAGCATTGACAGGTCATCCGCAGCAGTAACCTCTTCTTCTTCCGGCTCTTCTTGTTCCGGCTCAGGGGTGAAGTCGGATTCACCGTCGCTGTCTACTTCAATGTTCTGGGGTGAAGTAGAGCGGTTCTTGAAACGTTTTTTGGAAAGACGTGTTTCTTGGAAGAATTCTCCTTCATATGTGTCTAGGTTAATGTGAGGTTCATAATCCTCTTCATTGGGGGGAGGTGGTCTAACACGTGGTGGCACTTCATAAACGACATCCCAACCATTCAGATTTGGATCAGTTTGGCAGGCCCATGGTAGATAGAAAACTTGGGTCGCCTGTTGAGCCGTAATATAGACATCGGGAACATCTAAATGGGTGCTTTGTTTGATTTCGACTAGCCCTAAATGTTCATGAGTCCTTCTAGTCTCCTTCGGCTGGAACCAATAACATTTGAAGACTACGACATTCGGTGGGTTTTCACCATAGAATAGAAGTTCATAAATTGCTTCAACTCTTCCTTAATACTCGGTATCTCCTTCGCCGATAGCAGAGACACAACAATTTGTAGACTTTCGGTCGGCCATAGATAGCTCTTGGCCAAAGGTACGAAAGCGATACCCGTTGATGTCGTATTTGTCAAATGAACGGACCTTATAGTCAAAACCATTAGCGACTTGTCTCAATTCGGCGTCCATTGACTCTGAATTAGCCTACAAGTTTAATACGAAAGGATTGTTGCATTAGCCGCAAATTAGACGAAGAAATGAAATGGTCTAATGGAAATTACCGTTTGTTTGAACCAAGAGATGAAACCGGGATAGCCGCCTCCATGCTTTGCCAGAAGCTCATACTCTTCGATGGAATCCTTTTGGATCACCGCTCCATCCGAGAATTTGGCGACGTATCGACTGTATCAAATATCCGGGAATAAGAGCAGTTCAAAGGAATTAGAAGTTGCGAAACAATGTACCGAGAACTTACTCGATGTACGGCCGCACTTCTGTTAGGTTGTTGAAGATATACAACGAAATGGTCCGCCATTCTTCGACATCCAACCCTACTGGTTTCGAAGCATCGGCTGGTGCGAGCTTCCCTTTGAATAGGCTGAGGTTGGATCCACCTTTTCTAGGGTCGCCAGCATTGTACCGAGGCTTCGGATTATGCAAATGACGATTTTTGGCTTCGTAGTGTGCTGTCACGAAGTTTGCCGCCTCCTCAGTAATGAATGCCTTGGCCATCGATGCTTCAATTCTACGTTTATTTTTACATTTTGCTCGAAGCGTCTTCTGCATCCTCTCAGTTGCATAGCACCAACGATTCTGCACGGGCCCCCCCAATCTTGCCTCGGTCGGGAGATGCAAAATCAAATGCTGCATTTGATTAAAGAAGCCCGGTGGAAAGATCTTCTCTAACTTGCAGATCAACTCCGGCGCCAACTCTTCCATTTCATCTAGAAGGCCAGGAGATAGTTCTTTCGCACAAAGAACACGGAAGAAATAGCTCAGCTCTGCCAGTACTAGCCATTCATCTTCAGGGATAAAGCCACGCAACATCACCGGCATTACCCGCTCAAGCCATATGTGCCAATCATGACTCTTGAGACCAAATATTTTCAATTTTTCAAGACTCGCTCCCCTCTTTAGATTCGCTGCATACCCATCGGGGAACATCAACTGCATTTTCATCCACAAGATAATTTCCCTCATAGCTGGCCTTCCAAGATTGAACCAGGCCTTTGGCTTCGCCCAGTTCTGCTTTCCTTTCGGTTGTCGCATGTTTTGTAACGGTCTATCACATAGAGCCTCCTAATAGACTCTAGCCTTAGGATTATCCTTTGACTTCCCCTCTATGTCGAACAATGTACCAAAAAGGGCCTCGGCGATATTTTTTTCAGTGTGCATCACGTCGATGTTGTGTGGGCAAAGGAGGTCTTTGAAGTAAGGCAGATCCCACAAGCATGTCTTGTGAGTCCAGGCGTGTTCCGAATTATACCCCTTGAAATACCCTGGACGCTCTGCATCAGGCTCAAGAGCATTTAACTGATCCAGGATCTGTTGGCCTGTCAACGCAGGTGGTGCTGAGTTTTTCACAACTCTACCTTTGATGAAGTTCTTCTTGTCTTTTCTGAACTTATGGCGAGGATCCAGGAACGGTCTATGCAAGTCGAAGCAAGAATACTTGCGACCCGCCTCCAGCCAACGAAACTGAAGAGCTGCCTTGCATGTGGGGCACGGGAACCTTCCATGCACACACCAGCCAACGAATAGCGCATACGCCGGCAAGTCATGCATCGAGTACATGTACCAGACACGCATTATGAAGTTTTGTTTGCTAGAGGTGTCGTATGTCTTGAACCCATTATCCCAAGCTTCTTGCAATTCATCCTTAAGCGGCTGCATGTACACATTCATATTCTTCCCCAGATAGTTGGGCCCTGGAATTATCAACATCAGGAAAATGTTCTTTCTTTGCATAATCTGTCCGGGGGGGAGATTGAGTGGAATGACAAATACAGGCCAACAACTGTATTGGGTTGCCGTCATACCAAACGGATTGAACCCATCCGTGCCGATGCAGACTCGAGGATGCCTTGGATCTGCCGCTTTATCCCCATGTAATTCATCGAGCTTCTTCCACGCAAAAGCATCCGATGTGTGTACCATCATCTGATTCCCATCTGCATCTAGTTCGGTTCTTTTGCCCAATTTGTGCCATGTCATCTGTCTGGCCGTCTCTTTGACCATGAAAAGACGTTGAAGTCTTGGTATGATTGGCATATACCGAAGAACATTAACGGCGATTTTGGTCTGCCTCTTCTCACCCATACCGTTGTCTACCACAACATACCTGGAAGACTTGCAAATGGGACAATAGTTCAAGTCCGCATACTCAAGCCTAAATAAGGCACATCCATTCTCACAGGCATCTATCATCTCATAGGGCATCTTAAGTACACGGAGGATTTTGTCCGACTGGTATAGGTTTGCAGGCATTACATGGCCTTTGGGTAGAAAGCGTCCAAATAGTGTCATCATCGCGTCGTAGCATTCTCTGCCCAAGTTGAATTGAGCCTTCAGAGCCATTACTTGTGCGATGGCATCCAGCTGACAAAGCTCAGTGTGCTCGTGGAGAGGACGTTTTGAAGACTCCAACATTTCATTGAAGGCCTTTGCAGATTCCTCCATCTCATCGTCCGAATCCCGAGCATCATCAAAGTCTTGCACCATGTCTTCGATCCCGGTACCATGCTCGTCCGTGCGACGACGAACCACCTCAGCTCTGGCACGTTGGGCAGACTCACCATGAAATGTCCACACCGTATAATCAGGGGTAAAACCCCACTTCTGCAGGTGTTTACCCATTTCAACCTCTGTCCTCTTTTGAAAGTTCTCGCACCGGACACAGGGGCACCAGGTTTTTCTCTAGCCATTTGCAAATGCTGCTCTCACAAACCCCTTGGTTTTTGTCTTCCATTCATCGGTCATGTCTTTCTGACTAGTGTGACCGGTGTACATCCACGCACGATCACTCATCTTGCCTAGCTACTGGACACACAAGAAATATATACATAATTCAGCAAACCATATTCATCAGTTAATGGAGTTTGTCATTTTTATTACGTCCATGCAACCTACACTCTAATAGGTAAAGATAGGTCCTACTCCCACCCGAGTATGTGTAGATTGGGTTCGTTTTCCCCTGCTCTGCTCCGGATCCGACGCAAAATTTTGGCAGCACCTCCCCGTTGTTCTCCTCATACACGTCTCGGCAATAAGCAGAGAGGATGTGTACCCGGAGAACAACAGGGAGGCACTGACGAAATTCTGCATCGGATCCGGAGCAGAGCATATGGGAAAACGAACCCAATCTACACATACTCGGGCTGTCCATGGATAACGTTGGACAATTCGAAAGAATCACGGTTATAAATATGCAAATGCATGCATATTTATAACTGTAACCCTTTCGAATGGGAGACGCATACTGGTCACGCATACTGATGATTGAAGACACCTATAGCTAGCAAGTTTCATCGGCACGAAGACCGGAACAGAGCAAATGAAGGGGGGAGGAGGAGATGTCATTTGTGCTCACCCACGAACGCAGGGGCGGAGCTCGTCGAACACACAGGGAGGTCGTCGAACACCAGACCCTCGCAGCGACGAAACAACTGCACATTTAAATCCACCCGATCAACACAAATATGATGTTTTTATAACAAAATCGAAAAATATATGACCTAACTCATAATTCACAAATATATGACCCCGTCGGCCTCTGGAAGGCCGAAGAGCACCTTTTCGGTCAACAGGAGGCCGAAGAGGTGTCGGGGGTCGGGGGTGTCGTGTCTGGGTGTCATGGTGTCGGGGTGTCGTGGTGTCGGGGTGTCGGGGTGTTGTGTCGGGGTCGGGGTGTCGGGGTGTCGGGGGTGTCGTGTCTGGGTGTCGTGGTGTCGGGGTGTCGGGGTGTCGGGCTGTCGGGGTGTCGTGGTGTCGGGGTGTCGGGTGGGGTGTCGGGTTGTCGGGGTGTCGTTTTCTTATTCTTCCCCTCTTCTTCTTTTTTTTTCCTCTTTTTTCCTTTTCTTCTTCTTCCTCTTCTTCCTTTTCTTCCTCCTCTTCTTCTTCCTTTCCTTTTTCCTCTTCTTCTTCTCCTCCTCTCCTCTTTTTTCTTCTTCTTCTTCTTCTTCCTCTTCTTCTTCTTCTTCTTCTTCTTCTTCTTCTTTTTTCTTCTCCTCCTCCTCTTCTTCTTCTTCTTCCTTTCCTTTTTCCTCTTCTTCTTCTCCTCCTCTCCTCTTTTTTTCTTCTTCTTCTTCTTCTTTTTTCTTCTCCTCCTCCTCTTCTTCTTTTTCTTCTTCTTCTTCTTCTTCTTCTTATTTTTTCTTCTTTTCCTTTTTTCTTTTTCCTTTTTTTCCTTCTTCTTTTCTTCTTTTTTTTCTTCTAGGTTTTTTTTCTACCTAAATGTCTAAATATTTTTTTTCTATTTACCTAAACATCTATTTACCTAAAAACAGAAAACTAAACATCTAAACATCTAAAAACCTAAACATCTATTTGCAAAAATAGAAAAAAAATAAAAAAACAAAACAAGGAGAGGGGCAGGAGGGGGGAGCTCACCAGAGGGGGGCAGGAGGGCAGCAGGGAGGGGTGGCCGGCCGGCGGGGAGGGGCGGCGACGGGGCGGCCTGGGCCGCCGGGGCGGCGGGCTTGCGCGGCGACGAGCGGCGACGGGGCGGCGACGGGCGGCGACGGGGCGGCGACGGGCGGCGACGGGGCGGCGACGGGCGGCGATGGGGCGGCAGGGAGGGGCGGCCGGCCGGCGGGGAGGGGCGGCGGCGGCTGGTGGCTGGTGAGAAAGAGAGACAGAGAAGTGGGGGTTTCGGGCGGGAAGTGGGGGTTTCGGGCGGGGGGTAGCCGTTAAGGCAAACCCCCGCTTTGCCGTCTGCCAGCAGACGGCAAAGAGGGTGCCCCGTTAGCGAGTGGACGTCGTGCCCCTGTGGGCCCCCCTCTGCTCTTTGCCGTCTGCTAGCAGACGGCAAAGAACTCTTTGTTGTCTGCTGGCAGACGGCAAAGAAGCAGCAAACAGCAAAGGCCTTGACGTAGCCAACGCCGTGCCCCGTGGGGCCCACCAGAGTCTTTGCCGTCTGCCATATGCCTCTTTGCCGTCTGCTAGCAGACGGCAAAGACGCAGCTGACGGCAAAGACTCTCTTTGCCATCAGCTGCTTCTTTGCCGTCTGCTTTGACAAAGTAGACGGCAAAGACACTCTTTACCATCCGCTGGCAGACGGCAAAGAGGGGACAGATGGCAAAATGCCAGATTCCATATTATAAAATACTTTTTGTTAACCTAATATTGTTATATTTTCTTTTCTGTTAAGTTATTAGTTTAGTATTTTTCTTTGCTGCTAAGTTTTATTTAGGACAAAAAATATTTTTGTTATTTGTAGTTAAGTCCTACAGTTCCCTTAGGAGTTTTTATTTTGATTTCCTTGAAGTTTTGTTTTGCTTTGTATTTGCTTTTTCAATATGTTTATAAAATTATTTTAGTTTTTGTCAATATGTTTTTGAAAATATGACACAAGGCGATCAATGCTGTCAAAATCTTTCTTCCGGAATCTAAAGCCCTTTGGGTATAACCCAACATACTCATGATGTGGGTTTGTACTCCTGATGTAAGATAATATAAAGGTGCCTAGATGTTCATGAGATATGCCAAAACAATAGACTATTCTCATAGGATTCTCTGATTTCTCAGCCCTCAACATATCATCAACTTCCCCTTTTAACCCTTTCCTGAATTTGCGATAAGAGAGCATGCTCTTCAGGTGGCCTACCAATGGATCCACATATCTGTCTATTACCTGCATATTTGTACAAGGAAAGAAACATACATTTACCAAAAATTAAAACAGATGCCAATCTTGCCAGTTAATACATCGCCTTCATGTAAGTGCAGTGATTCTAGATCAAAGCCATCATCAGAATAGTTGTGGAGCATAACTATGGCTTTCAACCCAGAATCAAAGGTGCAAATTATTCGGTTATCTTGTATATGCCGAACAGTTACTTGAACAATCCTACCATCTAATATGTTGTCCTCAGTTTCACCAGAAAGCAACCAGAACTCCTCTCATTTGGACTTGGCTCGGCATAAGGAGTCCTCCGATCAGAGAAACCACACAGTAGGGGTGGAATCTTGCAAAACTTGGGAGTGAAATCACTACAACTGGTGAGGGTGTATGGCCTATGCCTGTCAACCTCAAGCGGCTTATCTGGAATGCTTAGAAGACATTCATATTTTGTTTGGACATAATTGCATTGATTAACTCCTCTGTATAATTAAAATACTAAAAGGATAGGAATAATTGAAAATTCATAACTTAATAAATAATTATTCAAAAATCATGTTGCAAATGCCAAAATGCCCTAACTCTTACAAAGATTCCCTCCGGTTTGTCCGAAGTGGGACTTTCCAGCTATAAGTCCGGAAACTCACTAGAGAGAAAGTGATGACGGTGAAGCCGGTCACATCCCAGAGTGGGATCTTGGGGTATAAAACTTTTTCTTCGCGTGTATCCCTTGCTTATGATTGCGCCGTAACCATGGAGAATCTTCATCATTTAACAGGATGCTTGGGTCAGTCTTCACTGTGAAGGGAGGAATTTCATCAAACTTTTCATAATCTTCTGACATGTCTGTCTTGTCCTCCACTCCCACGATGTTTCTTTTCCTTGAAAGAACTATGTGGCGCTTTGGCTCATCTTATGATGTATTCGCTTCCTTATCTTTTATTTTTCTTGGTTTGGTAGACATGTCCTTCACATAGAAAACCTGCGCCACATCATTGGCTAGGACGAATGGTTTGTCTGTGTACCCAAGATTGTTGAGATCCACTGTTGTCATTCCGTACTGCGGGTCTACCTTTACCCCGCCTCCTGTCAGATTGACCCATTTGCACCGAAACAAAGGGACCTTAAAAGAAGGTCCATAGTCAAGTTCCCATATCTCCTCTATGTAACCATAATATGTGTCATTTTCCCTATTGGTGTTTATTGCATCAAAGCGGACACCACTATTTTGGTTGGTGCTCTTTTTATCTTGGGCGATCGTGTAAAATGTATTCTCATTTATCTCGTACCCTTGGAAAGTCAATACAGTCGAAGATGGTGTCCTGGCCAACAAGTACAGCTGATCTCCATCAGTGGTGTTATTCGTGAGATGTGTTTGCAACCAACCGCCGAAAGTCGCCATGTGTGCATGTGTAATCCAGTCGTCAGACTGCCCCGGGTGTTGGGAGCGTACAATATTCTTGTGTTCATTGATATACGGGGCCACCAAGGTAGAATTTTGTAGAACTGTGTAGCGTGCTTGAGTGAAAGAATGCCCGTCCCTACATATTATTGCTTTCGGTCCTAGCGTGCCTTTTCCACTCAGTCTCCCCTCATGTCGCGATTGAGGAACACCAATCGGCTTAAGGTCAGGAATAAAGTCAACACAAAACCCAATAACCTCCTCTGTTCCATGGCCCTTGGAGATGCTTCCTTCTGGCCTAGCACGGTTAGGAACATATTTCTTTAAGACTCCCATGAACCTCTCAAAGGGGAACATATTGTGTAGAAATACAGTACCCAGAATGGCAATCTCTTCGACTAGGTGAACTAGGACATGCGTCATAATATTGAAGAAGGATGGTGGCAACACCAACTCAAAACTGACAAGACATTGAACCAAATCATTCTGTAACCTTGGTAGGATTTCTGGATCGATTACCTTCTGAGAAATTGCATTGAGGAATGCACATAGCTTCACAATGGCTAATCGAACATTTTTCGGTAGAAGCCCCCTCAATGCAACCGGAAGCAATTGCGTCATAATCACGTGGCAGTCATGAGACTTTAGGTTTTGAAATTTTTTTCTCTGCCATATTTATTATTCCCTTTATATTCGACGAGAAGCCAGACTGGACCTTGATACTGCTCAGGCATTCAAAAAAGATTTCCTTCTCTGCTTTGGTAAGAGCGTAGCTGGCAGGACCTTGATACTGCTTTGGATGCATGTCGTCTTTTTCGTTCATACATTGCTAGTCCTCCCGTGCCTCCGGTGTATCTTTTGTCTTCCCATACACGCCCAAGAAGCCTAGCAGGTTCACGCAAAGATTCTTCGTCACGTGCATCATGTCGATTGCAGAGTGGACCTCTAGGACTTTCCAATAGGGTAGGTCCCAAAATATAGATTTCTTCTTCCACATGGGTGCGTGTCCGTTAGCGTCATTCAGAACAGATTGTCCACCAGGACCCTTTCCAAAGATTACTTTTAAGTCCTTGACCATATCAAATATATCACCACCAGTACGGTGGACAGGCTTCTTCCGGTGACCTGCCTCACTTTTGAAATGCTTGCCTTTCTTTCTTAAGGGATGCCTGATCGGAAGAAATCGACGATGTCCCAGGTACACATTCTTCTTACATTTATCCAAATATATACTTTCAGTCTCATCTAAACAGTACGTGCATGCATTGTATCCCTTGTTTGTCTGTCCTGAAAGGTTACTAAGAGCAGGCCAATCATTGATGGTTACAAACAGCAACGCTCGTAGGTCAAATTCCTCCCGTTTGTGCTCATCCCACACACATACACCTTTTATATCCCACAACTGCAAAATTTCTTCAACTAATGGCCTTAGGAACACATCAATGTCTTTGCCGGGTTGCTTAGGGTCTTGGATGAGCACTAGCATCATAATGAACTTCTGCTTCATGCACAACCAAGGAGGAAGGTTATAGATACATAGAGTCACAGGCCAGGTGCTATGACTGCTGCTCTGCTCCCCAAAAGGATTCATGCCATCTGTACTTATACCAAACCATAAGTTCCTTGCATCATCTGCAAACTCCGGCCACTTTCTCTCGATTTTTATCCACTGCGACCCATCAGCGGGTACTCTCAACATCCCGTCTTTCTTACGGTCTTCTTTGTGCCATCGCAACAACTTGGCATGCTCTTTGTTTCTGAACAGACGTTTCAACCGTGGTATTATAGGAGCATACCACATCACCTTGGCAGGAACCCTCTTCCTGGGGCGCTCGCCCTCAACATCACCAGGGTCATCTCGTCTGATCTTATACCGCAATGCACCGCATACCGGGCATGCATTCAAATTCTCATACTCCTCACCGCGGTAGAGGATGTAGTCATTAGGGCATGCATGTATCTTCTGCACCTCTAATCCTAGAGGGCAGAGAACCTTCTTTGCTTCGTAGGTACTGTCAGGCAATTCGTTATCCTTTGGAAGCTTCTTCTTCATTATTTTCAGTAACTTCGCAAATCCCTTGTCAGATATACCATTCTCTGCCTTCCATTGCAGCAATTCCAGTGTGGTACCGAGCTTTGTGTTGCCATCTTCGCAATTTGGGTACAACAATATTTTGTGATCCTCTAACATGCACTTGAACTTCAACTTCTCCTTTTCACTTTCGCATTCTCTCTGTGCATCAACAATGGCCCGGCGAAGATCATTAGCGGGCACATCTGGTGCCTCTTGATCTTCAGCTTCCCCCGTTGCAGTATCACCGTATTCAGGGAAGATAGGATAGTTGTCATCATCCTCTTCTTCTTCATTGTCTTCCATCATAACCCCTCTTTCTCCATGCTTGGTCCAACAATTATAGCTGGGCATGAAACCGGACTTAAGCAGGTGGGTGTGAAGGATTTTCGAGGAAGAGTAATCCTTATCATTCCGACAGACAACACATGGACAACACATAAAACAATTCAGACTATTTTCCTGAGCCACACCGATAAAATTATGCAGGCCCGTAATGTACTCGGCAGTGCGTCGGTCACCGTACATCCATTGCCGGTTCATCTGCATTATATAATTAAGTATATCAAAAACCATTACAGAACATCATGAATAGAGAAATGACCAAATTAATACAAGTTCATCACATTAAAATCAAAGTACAGTAGTGATAAAATGTTATTACTGCAAAAATAAATACATAAAGTTCATACATAGTTCTCATAAATGCAACAACAAATATGAGATACATACATTGAAACTAACATACAACTATGTAAAACATTTAAATGCGACAACAAATGCGATCAAAATCGAAACTAAGGTAACAACTGATCCAACAGCATAATGATACCAAGCCTCTTTATCAATGGCATATTTTCTAATCTTTCTAATCTTCAAGCGCATTGCATCCATCTGGATCTTGTGTAGATCGACGACATCGGCAAGATGCAACTCCAATTTCATCTTCTCTTCTTCAATTCTTTTCAATTTTTCTTTCAAATAATTGTTTTTTTTCAACTAAATTTAACCTCTCGACAAGAGGGTCGGTTGGAATTTCCGGTTCACATACCTCCTAGATAAAAATATCTATGTCAAGTTGGTCGGCATAATTGTCATAAACACTAAATGAAACAAATAGTTATAAAAGATAATATACCACATCCGAATCATAGACCGGGCGAGAGCCGACGGGGGTGGATATCAAAACCATGGCACTATATAATAACAAACAATAATACAAGTAAGAAAATTATACAAGTAACTATCTAAATCATACAAGTAAGAATTTTTTTTTTAAAAAAGATAAGAACAAGAGGCTCACCACGGTGGTGTGGGCAACGAGATCGGCGCGGGCGATCGACGACGGTGAGGACGAGGACGGGACGGCACCCTACACGTGTGCAAACTAAGAAGTTAATTTGGGCTCAAATTGTGCATCTAAATCAAAGAAACTCACACATACACTCCTCCACTAAAACCCACAAATCACTCTACTTCTAGAGCTTGAAATGAGCTAAACTAGCAATGAGAGATGAAAGGATGAAGTTGCTAACCTTTTAGAACAATTGGATAGTTGGTGCACCGCCAAATCTAGACAAATCTTGGGAAAAATGGAGCTTGGAGGTCGAGCTTGGAGGAAGAACAGAGGAGAAGAAAGGAGAAAGCTTAAGTGTGGCTCGGGCACCTCATATCATGTTTGTTTTGTGTGAACTCAAGTGTCATCATGCTCTCAGGCATTTCATCGAGCACCTCTTGTGCATAGGAAGGGAGAACAAAGTAGCACACACCTCCCACCTTCTATGAGGAAAAAATAGAGGAGAGGGCGGGCAGGGCAGGGATATATATAGGCAAATTTTTAGTCTCGGTTGGTGTCTAAAGCGGGACCCTTTAGTCCCGGTTGGTGTCTGGAACCGGGACTAAAGGTCCCATTCGAACCGGGACTAATGCCTGTAGAGCCCCGGCCGGCGTCCTAGCCGCTCGAACCGGGACTAATGCTCACATTAGTCCCGGTTCGTAACGCGACCGGGACTATTGCTCCGATTCGGCTAGAACGAAAGCCCTGTTTTCTACTAGTGAGTCCTTCCTAGTGCTTCTCTTTGAATCAAAAAAATAAGCCCAGCCAGCCCCCGACAAAAGTAATAGTAAGATCCAGTGGTCGTCGCTGTGCAAAGAAGTGAACAAACCAATACACATGAGGTCAACCCACGAAGTTAGGTATGTGTGCAAGCATAAAGGAGAAAATGACATACATGGCATGGTAGGACACGAGTATGTTGTCCTTCTCCTTATTTGCAAGCATGCCTTGCTAGAGGTAGTCCACCATGATGTCCTTGCCATGTGCGGATCGCATGTTGTTCACGTGCATGTGATAAGGATCAAGGATGGCGACGTTAGACTTCAGGCGTTTGGCCTCTGTGCCTTGATAAATCAGCCACAACCTTATGAAGGATGCGTCGATCCTAAAAAGGTTGAACATATTGAAGACCCCGTCCTCCCAAAGCACAGATATATTTTATCTGCCGGGTAAGTTTCGACATAATTAAGCCCCTCTTTCACCTTGACCGTATAACAATCGGCTTGTTCTTCAATTCCAACCTTCGAACGTTCTCATGTAGAAGCTTAAGATCCATTGAGAGGTCTGTGAACTCATCCGCCAGTACCATCGGTTCACCAGTGATATGAACGGATCTGCGCTGACCAGGAACCACCTGTTCTTTTGGTTTATGATATTATTGAAAATAAAATGCCAACTAATCAACAATTGAAAGAATTGGATAAAAAGATGCATAATCAAATTACTAAGTTAGGCTATACGATAGGAAATGCTTTAAAACTATTAAAGGAAAAAAGAACCACTTACCGATAGAGTAGAACAAAGTCCCGCTAGAATTGATAAATTTGAGGAAGTTATAAATGTCTTGGGTTCAGCTTTTTCTTCCATAAAAACTAGTGAGGGGGTCTCTACAAATAAGAATTTGAAATTTACTTATGTGTCTAAGGTTCGTAGGCCAAATATGGGTGCTTCTTCTAGTAAGGAGAAGGGAGATTTAAAGATGATAAGTGTTCACCCTACTTTTAGGAAGATAAAAAAGGAGCCCATCTATGACACTAAAATTTTGAACTTTGTGCCTATGAGTGTTATGATTAATAGAATGCTTGCTAATCCTCCTAAGAAATCAAGTTGCCATATTCAAGAGCTGAATGATGATAAAACTTGATAGATTTGCATTATGCCTAGCTAGAGGGCATTAAACAATAGCGCTTGTTGGGAGGCAACCCAATATGTATCTTTATATTTTTGTTCTGTTTAATGAGTCTACATAATCATTGCTACTGTAGTAATTGTGTTTGTATCTTTTGTTTTGATTTTTGTGCCAAGTTGAGCCTTTGGGATGTTGCAAATGCATGTTTGTTAGGTTCTGTGCAGAAACAGAAACTTTTGCGTCCAGTGTTTGAATTTTCATTCCGTACTGGAACATGATTAATTGCAGAATTTTTTACACAGTACTGCATTACAAATTGTCTGTCATGTGTTAATTTTTCAGAATTTTCGGAGATACAGAAGTATGACTAAAAATAAGGTGTATGGAACCGGACACTCTTTAATGGCATGACACGGTATGATGTTCGTTCAGCATACCATCGCATAGGTTCACGACGTAGTCAGAGCAAACTGAGTCGTACCGTTGCTCCGCTTCGTGGCTGTAGTTGCTCTTTGCGCCAATGGGCATAATTATATAAATAGATGACCCTTTGCGCCATTGACGCAAAGACCGACCGCAACCGGGAAGTTATGCAAGCTATGGGTGACACGTAAAGCAAATGTTCATTTTATAGATTATCCCCAAAGGGAGCCAGCATCTAACAAACCAGGATAGCTACATCTGGATCATGGCAATCGCTTATTCGTATTGGACACGCTTACACGCTTACTTTTGTTTATACTTTAAAACATTTTAAATATATATAATACAAAAAGACTCTACAAAAAACATTTGGAAAATGTTGAATAAGTATTTATGTTGAACAAGTATTTGAAAAATGTTATCAAGCATTTGAAAAATGTTGATCAAGCATTTGAAAAATGTTAATGTAGCATTCGGAAAATGTTGAACTAGTATTTGAAAAATGTTGAACGAGTATTTCAAAAATGTTGATCAAGCATTTGAAAAATGTTGAACAAGTATTTGCAGAAATGTTGAACGAGTATTTGAATTTTTTTAATCAAGTGTTCGAAAAATGTTGAATAAGTATTTGAAAAATGTCGAACATGTATTTAAAAAAATGTTAATCAAGCATTCAAAAAATGTTGAACAAGTATTTGAATAATGTTGAACAAGTATTTGAAAAATGTTAAACAAGTATTTGAAAAAAAATCGAATGTGTATAGAAATAATGTTGACCATGTATTTAATGAATGTTAATCTGGTATTTGAATAAAACCAATAAAAACCAAGAAAGAAAGGAACAAAACTGAAGAAAAACAAAGAAAAGAAAAAACACAGTGAAAACCGAGAAAAGATATGAAGAAAAGCGAAGAAAGACAACAAAAAGAAAAGAAAAGAAAACCCAATAAAAATAAAAAAAAAGGAAAAACAAAAGAAAAAACAAAAAACAGAAAAAACCCAGAAAATCCAGTGAAAAACCAGATCTTTTCGCCTCAAATATGGTTGTGCCCACCTACCAAAGCAAGAACCCGACGCTAGCCCAGTGGCCAGGAGCGATGCGCACCATCCCGAAGACCTGGGTTCGATCCTTGAGTCGCCCCTCTTTTTCCTTAGACGGAGAAGGATATGGGTCGGCCCGATTCGTACGCGGGAGCAAGATTTCTTCAGCGGGAGCAAAGCTATCGCCTCGCTTAATGCGAGAAATAGCTCTCGCGGACCTCCACCCCATCACCTTAATCCCCAGGGAGCCAAAAGGCGACCACGCTATTGCTAACAGGGTACGGCCCATTTGTGCTCCAGCTCGGTCGACCATTTGCTTCGTCTGCTGGATGCTTGCAAACTGATTTTTTTCTTCTTGATTTTTTCTGTTGTTCATCTACTAGGAAAAAAACCCATGCCATTTTTTATAATACTTTTGAAAACCCATTGACCTTTTCCATTGACAGAACAATGACCTTGACTTTGGGGGAAAAAGTGCATGTATTTGAATTTCTTTCGAAAAGAGTTCACGAACTTTGGAAACAAATCATGAATTTTCTTAAATTCATCAATTTAAAAAGTTTACATATTCAAAAGAAGTTCACAAATTTTAAAAAATTTTAGGAATTTGAAAAAAAATCCATGGCTTCAAATATTCATGAATTTGAAAAAACAAATCATGAATTTGTGAAAAGTTCACGAGTTTGAAAAAAAGTTCATAAATTCAAAAAATGTTCATAAGTTTTTTTAAAAAGTTCATGAATTTGAGAAGATTTCAAGACATGGAAAATTTTGTAATTTTAAAAAGTTCCACAAAAACGAAAAAGTTCACAAAAAATGATTTTTTTCGTAAAAAATTTAATGAAATTTCGAAGATGATTCAAAAATTTGAGAAAAAGTTCTGAATTTGGAAAAAATTCATATATTTGAGAAAAAGAAGTTTGAAAAAAGTTCAGACATTTGAATTTTTTTTGAAAAAGAAATAGAAAAGAAAAGAAAAAAAGAAAACAGAAGGAAAAATTAAAGAGAAAAAGGATAAAACAAGAAAAACGTCTGAAAACCCCCATCGAATCCCAGCCTAGTAAAACGGGTGGGAACCTTCTAGAAGGTTCTAAAACCAATGGAGGGAAAGAAATGGGTTGGCAGCCCATTTGTCCAGCAAGCAGGAGGGTGTGTGCCTCGTACCAATTACACACTATTTGATGCTGAAGGCGCCAAATAGGATTTAGGCTGGTAGAGGCCTAGGTAGTGCCGTGGTAACTTGCGGTTTCGTCCTCTCTGATGACTGAGGGTATTGACCTCCTTCTTACCTAAGGGCGTGATATGTATGTGGTGGCGTTTCAAGCTGGGTGTGCCCGCGGCTAGCTTGCTATTGCCATCTCGTAGATTTGGCAATCCCATTCAAGCAAGGAAAAATATTTCGATTGGGTAAAAACTTTAGTGACCCTCGAAATTGTTGAAATTTCTGAAATTTCGGTGACCCTTAAAATTGTCGAAATTTTGGTAAATTCAAAAATAATTTCGAACAAAATCACAATTTTTGTGTTTAAGTTTGGACAATTTTTAATTTAAACACATAGATAAAGGAATACTTAGCGCCTTTAGTATGTAAGACTTGTTCTGGTTTATCTGTGATTTCAGTATGCAGATGTGCACTGGCCGAGTTTCGAAGCTTGGCATGCTTAGTATTTTTTAGAATAAAAATATGAGTCTTCTGGTACTCGAACTCTAGACCTGCAGAGTATGTTGATTACTATAATCTAATGATCTGAGGACCATTTTATCATGAATATTCAAGCCTACCAAAAAAATTGAACGAAATGCAAAAAATTCGCTCACCCTCGAAACAAACGAGATTTCACGAAATTCCGAAAATTTCATCGAAGTTTTAAACCATGCATTCAACAAAATGGTCCTGGGAAAGTCCCATTCTGCTAGTGCCATTAGGTTCTGACAACTTCACCATCACTGAACGGTCAAGGTTGGCCCGTCAGTAATCAGATTCACCACTGATGGGTGGCTCGGTCAATGTTGATGGGTTAGTTTTGGAGCAGTTTCTAATTGTGAGAGAAATTAATATTCCATAATCCCGAAAATCAACTAAGAAAAGAACAGTTGGTAGTCCTCTATTCAACCCCCCCCCCCCCCCTCCCTCTCCTAGTCGACATCTTTGATCCTTCACCTTTGTTGCCTCGATGATGGTGGCCGCAACCTTGTGAGCATCATGCATATCTTTCAGGAACGACATCAAATTCTATTACCATTTTCTACTATTTTCTGCGACTCCTAGTAGATCGTAAGAATGTGAGTGCATTAATCATCAACATCGGGGCTGTTGTCAGCACGTCTCGGGCTGCTATCGATGTGAAGAACGGCGATTGCTCTGGGTCAAAACTCGGGGCTGTTTTCAGCACGTCAGGAGTGACATGGCATGGCTCAAGGGTGGTCGGCCGTTGGCTCACCGCCTACAGTCTGCTACCGGGGCGCCGGTAGGGCCATGATGATGGCGACCTTTGCGTATCATGGACGACTTGAACAAGCTTCGGGCAAGGCTTCACCCACTCCTGTGTGTGTGCTTCCCGACTATATCGAGCAACGTGGCCCGAAGTGGCTGCCCCCTTCTCCTGACCGCCGGCGATGTAGTTATCCACCACGGCTGGCGGCATACTTATGGGCTCGATTTTAACCAAGATTCTGGCTTAACCACGGTCACATTTTTTTTTCTGTAAATTTTCATTACCATTTTCTAGTAACCGAAATTAGCAAAAGGAAGAACTATGTGTTCTTTTCTAAAGAAAGTGGAACATGGGCCAAAACCCTCGTGGGCCGGAACGCATCTGAAAAGAGCAGAGAACACCGCCGCTTCATATATAAATATGGTTGTCCCGTCTTTCCTCTTTCTCATCTCCAAAAATTTTGCCTAAAAAAAGATCTCCGAAAAATTACCCCGGCTCACCTCCTCCCGGCTGACCGGTGCATCGGCCCTCTTTGCCCCGTACCCCGCCCGCTGGCACCGCCGCCCAAGAACGAGTGCTTTCTTGGCACGGGAAGGCGTTTCTTGGCCCGAGACTCCATTTATTGGCACAATCCAAGAAACCCGGCGCTACTGGGATGGCCAAAAGCCCCCGCCGCGTCCAGGCGTAGCCCGCAGCGGCACGCGCCGTGGCGGCGCAGCGCGGAGAGGAGGGGCACCACCGAGGGCGCCCCCTGCGCGAGCGCCTCCGGCTCCTTGTTCGGCGCGGGATGGTGCGCGGTGGCCGCACCCTCTGCACTCTCCTAGTTTTCAAATAGTGGATCGTAACAAGGTTTCAGGATCGTATCAATGTTGGGATCGCTAGGCTATTTCTGACATAGTGATTGTTTCTCGTCACAGTTTATTGTCCCTTTAAACAGACTCATAAAGCCCAACACAACACAGTTTGATTAGATGATCATAGCAAGGTTTCTTATCTCAGCGTTCAGAGAAATACAACTCAATTTTTTGTAGCAGAAAGATTCAGATAGTGGATCCTGACATGAATGGTGCAAGAGCAATTTAAACCCTTACTAGGATGTTATATTAAATATCTTGACTAGTCAAACTACTTGATTTCTATCCTGACTTACTAGGATGCTACAGGGCCGGCCCATAAGTAATTATCTTTGAAAAATTATAATGAACGTTATGTTAAGTATATATGTGCAATTTCATCCACAACTTTTTATTTGAAAGACCGATAGCTAAACTAGATAAATCCGAACACATTGCATAAGTGCATATTAAATAATCAAATCAGTACGCACAAATAGAATTGACGTCATTTTTATTTTTACACAAGTGATTACTATAAGCGATGCTACTTTATTATTAAGTATCAAGTAAAGAGCACACACATATTGTCAATTTATTACTGAGATTAATTTGCAAGACTCGGTTGCCAACTACTCAATTTATACTCTGTAATTTTCTTCAAATATACTTACCTAATAATACACTAGAAAGCACTTTTAAGATTTTTGTTAGACGCTATGCTTTAGGAAGCTCTATCATGATATTTACCGATATTAAAATAAAGATAGGTGCACACACTCGCGTAATATGTATACACTATATAATTTATGCAATCATCAAAATATGAATCAAAATGAACTTTTGTTAAGAGAAATAACTTAAATTTAGCATATATTTTTACTGATGTACATTACAACCGTATGACAAGGAATACAATAATTAATATTTAGCAATATTGTTGTGTGATTAAATATGCCAACTAAGTGCATAACATCATACTATTTTAGGTTGTACTCTAACGAAATAATATGTATAGAAGAATATAAAAGTTTAGTATCAAATATATGTAATTTTATTTCGCAAATCGGATCAACTCTTGCAACAAAATTAATGCCGATTTTTAACATATCAAGATAACAGCCCAGATTTATTATTCATTTCTCCTCATAGTGCAATGAAAATTCTCATGTTGATAGAAAATATGTTGTAATAAGCAAAATAGAGTAAATAGCATGTTTCTTTTCCTCCTTTTTAATTTGTTGATGGGGAGGTCATTCCAAGGATACGCGATCTATATGTCGACTATTGCAGGCGAACTTGTCCGGCGAATTCAAAGATGTGTCACTTCTGCGTATTTGAAATTCAATGATCTCGTAAATTCACTATTGTCACTTGGGAGTTGAGTAACTCATCCACCTCTTGCTTCAACACCATCACTGGTTTTGTTTGTGTTCCCAACATTGTTTACGGTTTTTTTTTTTTGTAGATGCCTGTGCACTGTCAGGATTATCACAGTGAAGAGGGAGGGAGTGTCCATTGCCCTGTGGCTGGCTGCCATGTTTGAGTCCGTTCAAGACGTGATCACTGCACACCCGTTTCTTACACGACTTTCCTATAGGGTGGTGGCATCGGTATGTTTGATGTACACAAGAAAGGTTAGCTGCAGTCTATTATCTTCTCAATTACGCTTTTCTACCGCTAATGTGAATAAGGATTAATTCTAGTCATGTTTGCATGTCTAGCAGAAAAGGTTATCCTAACTTAGTTAGCATGCATTCCTAGTTAATTATGTTCTCAAATTATCCAAACTCTGTCCAAATCACTGTCTTTGGCAATAACTGGTTTGCATTGTCTCTTGTCTTCTATTTTCTCATCTAGAGTATTGTGGTGTGAAATGCAGGCTAACAAGTGATGGAAATCTAGTAGTTGTCATGATGTCATGCTGATGGAGACGAGAAAGCCCACGTGAAGAGTGATGCTACCAAGAAAAATCTCTAGTTTTTCGTTATTTAGATGATTCATAGCTGAGAATGAGGAAACTTTTAGGCATGCCGTGCCTTGTAAAATAGAATGGTAGACCACTACACATTCAGGCTTGAAGTAAACCAGATTGAAGCTAGTGTATACAGACTGGGGTCAAGTGTTTGATCACCACTGGATCTTTGCAATAGTCACAACAGAAAACATCTTCTTAATTTCAAAACAATAGATGGACCTGTTAGCTTTTAATTAACAGAAGACAAGCTATGTTTTGCGGCTAGGCAAATCACATAACCCAATTCCCTACTGTTATTTCAAACCCAGCAACGTTACGCTAGGGTAACATTGACAACGCAGACATTACAGTAGAGTATACTGATTACAAATGCATCTAGTTATTCGGAGAATCAATATATATACCTAACAATCCGAGAAAAATGGTAAGAGATCATAAAGCAATCGTGTACCCATATCACTCAACTTTTCCGTTGACACATTAAACCGTGGAGAATTACATGATTATAACATATGTAAACAAATAAAACTCAAAACTATTTATTCAGAGCCAACAAGTCTCAATATTGGAACCGATATCTCAAATTCTCAATGCAAGTCCCATCGCCTGTCTGAGCAGCTCCAAATGGACAGTCTTGCTAAAGCCCTGCTCAATGGTGGACAAAAGAAAACATCTTAATTTCAAAACAATAGATGGTTTGTTAGCTTTTTATTGTCAGAAGGTATGCAGCTAAGTAAATCACATAACCCGACAGAAATATTTGTGAGTTCATCAAGTGACATAGTCTTACTATAGCTACCAACAGAAATCCCCACAGGTGCACTGGAAGAGCAATTATACGCCCTCTGAAAGAAACAAGTACTATGTCACAATTATCTTCTATTTTCTGAAACCAACAGTATGCAGCCTTTTTAACAGACCACAAAAAGGAAAGAACACATGTAATAAGACAAAATCCTTGAATCCTTTTCCAAAAATTAAAGCCACAATTACTAAGTCACATGTAAGAAGCAACAGAACTTTCTTATATTTCAAACACACAACAACTGGGAAGGAAATACCATTCCAATTCCCAGCAGTTATTCCAAACCAAGCAGTGTTACACTAGAGTCATAAAGCAATTAAGTATCACTCAACTTTTCCCTTGACACATTAAACTTTGGAGAATTACATGATTATAACATAAGCAAGCAGATAAAACTCAAAACTATTTATTAAAAACCAACTAGGTACAATCTAGCCTGCAAGGACCAGGATCAAGCGATGAGTACACCCTCACACACATAGTCCAGGTGGTCCCTTGAGTATTTTGTTGATGACATCCTCTAGCAACTCCAGTAAGCCACATCTTAGTTGGTTCATTGAATCCATCGATCAGTTTTCTGTGGAGATCAGCAAGCCAACTTCATCTTTCGAAGATCCGGTGTAATCCACATTGGAGCAGCAAAGTTTGACCAAAGCTGTGGAGACACAAGATCCTCCCTGCTGTTATCATCCAAGTTCAGAATTCCCATATCACGGTGACTATTCTTAAATCCCAATGTCCATAAATAATTATCATCAGTAAAGTAAGCATGATTTGCCTTGAGAGATGGATACTCTTCAGCACTGAGACAAAGAGATTGATTATGCCCAAGAAACAACACATGGTCACTCAAGCGATTTATTTCCTTAAGTTTACTTCCCAAAGGGTCAAATTCATATATTTTATATTCCGTACTGTTCCAAAACACAGATGCCCCTGGTTCAGGTTCTAAATCATAATCCTGAAAGATTCTCCAAACAAGCAATAGATTGCCCAATGGAGCTTGAACAATGTACATGTACCCACAGTGATGCATTTTGCGCATTCTTATAATCATCTCCATTGTGATAACAGACCCACTAAAATTAAAAACATGGAGTTCTCCGGTTCCAGTCACTGCATACAACAGGCCATCTTTGTAAGTGCAGTCACTATAGTCTTCATGAGGAGGCAACCAGGTCCACTTATCATCCCCTACTCTTGCAAAAGAGAGCTGACGCATTGGATTGTGGATGAGCACCACAATGTAGCTTCCTGTGGATGCATCAGGGAACACAAAGGCCTTATAGTGGAGTTTGTGCCGCAGCTTGTCAATAGCAAAGATTGATGGAGAGTGATAACCGTCAGGCATTCCAGTGTGCCATGAGAGTTCATACTTGTGGACAGCACCATACTCATCAACGATGGCCTTCACCTGCTCGATGGTGATCACCGAAGGGAGAGCAATCTGTTCACATGTGATGGGATTGACGAGGTGCATCTCAGATCTGTCATCAACAGTTACCAGCCAGCCATGTGAGGACCCGATCAAACACCTAGTGCGGATAGGCGGCCCTGGGAGGGTTAACTTGTACGATCTCCTCTCTGCAAGGCTGTAGAGGCACGCAACACTCTCACCGGTGGATTCGGAAGTGTAGAGGAGGCATGGGGTCTGCTGGAGATTGTACTGCCCGAGGCTCCGCAGGCTTGTGTATGCGGAGCGCCAGGAGGAGCAGACAGAGCCGGCACGCACGAGGTCAGGGATCTCAAGGCTGGCAAAGATACCCATCAAGATGTCCAGAGGCAGCTCCGGCAATGTGCCCAGTGTAGTCTTCTTGGTCAGTGTAGCTCAACATGTTCAGCTTTGCAGAATCTCTTCAGTGAACTGGGAGTGAAGCCTAGCAGCTTTGGCAAAAGTCTGAAGATTAGGGAGCACAGATTTGTCTGGTGTATAGCAAGCTTCCGTAAGCTCATTATCCTGGCAACGCTACAGGACTCCATTGGATATCTTCAGCTTCGGCCAAACTGACAAATTTCAGAGTCTCTCTGCAGATATCTTCAGCTTCGGCCAAACTGACAAATTTCTCCAGTAAGTTGGACGCAAATTTCTGCAGAGGAAAGGCTGGCTCCTGGCTATACTTATATACAGATAGATCACCAACCGCTTCAAATCCCAGTAGGAGAAGCAAATCCGAGCCCAAGAAGGCACTCGACAAAGATTCGGACTTGTTTCTGCAGGAATTCCGAGTCACGCTGGGGTCATCCTCGGACGTCTTCCCCGGCAAGCAAGGGCGAAAGGAAGAGTACTAACCGGCGGAGGGCGACCAGAGGGGATTAATCGGCCGGGGGAGGAACTGGGGCAGCCGCCGACGACAACGGGGAGCTGGTTCCTCCGAACTGTGGTCAGCGAAGACGGCGATTCGAACCGCTGGGAGGAGCAGGCTGACTTCGCGCCGCCGCGGCAGGCGGCGGCGGCGGCGGCGGCGAGGGAGTGGGAGCGGTGGAGAGGTCAGTTGGTGTAGTCTTTTCTTTCCTGTCCTTGCCTTTTTTTTTTTTGAGGGGAAACATGCAAAGCTTTATTGATCAATGGTACGGTTTACAGGAATAAGCAGAGTATCAAAGGGTTGCAGAAGCCAAACATGGCGCCCTTCACCCAAATGCAAAGCATGTCTAGCTAAACTATGCGCCTCCGTATTGGAGCGACGTCCTTCATGGACAAAGGAGATAGCCTGAAAATCATCACAGCCGTCCTTTATTTCTCTAACGATTGGGCCAGTGATACCATGAGTTCCCGAGTTGATGTCGTTGATGGCAGAGAGACAGTCCGAGGCCGCTGTGATGCGTTGGAGTAGCAAGTCCCTTCCCAAAGATAACGCCTCACGGCACGCCAACGTTTCCAAAATGTGTGGGTCGGTCAGCCCGTGAAACACCACAGCTGAAGAGCCCATATATACGCCTTGTCCATCACGGCATACATCACTGACAGCACCAATAGGTGGGCTTCTACATACTGCCCCATCCACATTGATCTTCACGTATCCATGCGGGGGCGGGATCCATTTCCTTGCCTGTTCCTGCGGCTGGCGCGCATGTGATATCATCTGTGATGGTTTAGCCAACGCTAGATCAGAGAGATACCTATTGATGAAAGCAAAGGTCGACAGTGGGCTTTGGTGCTCTCCTTCATGAATCAATTTCCTCCGTGCTGACCATATCGCCCAGAGGGTAACAACAACTCGGATCAATTCTGCATGTGATACCGCAGCAAGTACACTAAAGAGCCATGATTTTGCGTCAGGTTCCGCCGTGGCCAGCATGTGCTCGACCAGCTCCGGGTCGTTTAAGGCCCAAACACAACGCGGCAATTGGCAAGCGGCCCATGCATACATACATTTCTGTAGAGTGGCCCAGTGGACCCGGGCCATTTTGCTCTCACATGCCCCTGCGTGTAATACAAGTATAAGATAACCTTCGCTAAAAAAAGTATAAAGTAACCAATTTCTTATTCATTCCACTAGAAAAAACAGTTTCTTATTCATGGAAACATTTCGCTTGTGATTGATGTTGGCAGACAGAAGAATAGGATTACTTCTGTTAAACACCTTTCCATCTTTGCTCATCTTGAGGTTGAATTCGGGCCCAAAAATCTTATAACAATTTGAATTACAAATTAAAATCATTTTCAAAATTGAAGCAACACGGTAAAATAACTAGAAATGGTACAAATATAGATATCTCAACTGGATTGGACATAAAATAATTCAATTTGTACACTCTGGATAACAAATAAGTAGGTTATTAATGCATATCTTGTAGAATTAAAAATCAGTGAGAGAAGCTAACATGGAAAAAAGGATCATATTTATGTTATCAGATTTATTTTCCCATTATTTTTTTGGAAAAATTAAATGATAAAATGTTAATATTTTTTTTATGTGTGAAATAGATGTAGATTTCAGGAGCAAGTTCGACGGCGTGAGGCCCACAAAGCCATGGCAGAGCATAGCACACCCCCCCCCCCCCCCCCCCCCCCCGCCCCATCTCACAAAACTCATTCTACTGGTTTGGCCAGTGGCCAATCCCATGATCAAAACTGTATCCCCACACCATGTGGCATTTGATGAATAAACTTGGTTCTCCCCCTAAAAAAACTCACAAAAATCATTTATTTGTTTTCTCTAAAAACTATTTGTGTACACGGTAGCTCGTTTGGCCGTGTTGACTGTCTGTCGTCCGATGGCACGAACCTAGCTCCCACAATTATTAACACAGCGATCTGATCGTCGGCGGACTTGGCATATGAGTGTCATATGATGGAACTATCGATGACTTGGCATGGCCACGACACCGAGAGAACTTCACAACCTCGCAAGGTCACACCGGTGTGCACAGTGGTCTTGTACTATTGGGTCGACGCCGTGTGCACGCTCGTAGTTCAACATCTTCGGCCGAGGCAGTGGCCACAATGGTGAGCTTCTTTCCCTTTTACCGATGAGTTTTTGCTATAATAGTACGGTATGAGAGTAGCATAGGCAGTATGTTAGGGTATTTTGATAATTAGCATGTTAGGATCGATGTTGTAGCCACATTTACAAACATACAGAGAGTTGTCATCTATTATGATTAGAAAGTAAGACAATGCTAGCTAGTGTGCAACGTAAATAGTAATGCATGGACTATGTTTTGTTTTTACATTTCATTTGTATGCATATTATTTTTCATTTGCTGTTAACTTAGTAATGCCTATATATGTATGGTATTGAGTATATCTGAGAGATCTTCCCACGTCGCCCAGTCTTCAGATAACCCTTCTCATTTGACCAGTACTCGAGCAGTAGTAAGTACCCTCGGAATGGTTGATCACACGGCGGTCCAGGACAGCTTCCGGTTGCATCACCTGGGCTGAGTTAGCACAAGCATCAGGTAAATCCGAACATACCTCTGACGCTGGAGAAACCGCTTTTTTCAGTAATGCGACGTGGACGACCGGATGAATCTTCCTAGTTTCAGGAAGCTGAAATTTGTAAGCCACAGCACTCACTTTCTGCAGAATTGGGAATGGTCCAAAGTATTTGAATAGCAACTTCTGGTTGCTTCATTGAGCATTGTCATCTGAACATACGACTGCAGTTTTAGGTACACTGAATTACCTACAGAGAACCGTCGTTCCACTCTCCCTTTATCTGCTTGAACTTTCATGTGCTTTTGAGCTTGCTGCAGTTGATGCTGAATGACAACATTCATGTCTGCTCGAGCTTTGATCCATTCATCCAACTCTGGCAAAGACGTGGGACTCAATGAAGTGATGCCAATTTGTCAAGGCTGTCTACCACAAATGGGGATTTGTTGAGTGCTGAATGGTAAGATGAGTTGTACCAAAATTCAGCTAAAGGCAGCCAGGGATGACATTTGTGAGGGCAAGCCTTTTAGTCCGGCCATCAGTTTCTATATACCTTGCACTGCTCATGTTTAGTTGATCGAGTATCTGTCAGTTTGAATAGCTATTGCCAAAAATGACTAGTGATCACTGGATCTCTATCAAAAATGATTGCTTCAGGCAACCCACGCAGTTTGTAAATGTTGTCAACAAACTTTTGTGCTATCTGAGGAGCAGTAAAGGGATGTTTAAGGCGGATAAAATGGCCATATTAACTGAACTTGTCAATGACCACCAAGATAGAGTCATAAGTATTTCACTTGGAAACCCCTCCACAAAATCCATATTGATCATAGTCTAGGCTTCCTTAGGCACTTTCAAAGGCTACAGTAGCCCTGGTAACTTAGTTTTTTTTTCGAAATGGCAGCTTACTGCATTCATTAAGAAGAAAAGAGTTGCCCGGTTAATTAGAGAAAACCGGGCGAAAACCAGATATAAAGGGCCGAAAGCCCCACATCAGAACACACTGGGACAAGCCCACACTCGTCGACGGCGTGCCGAACACCACAACAAACGCCAACCAAACAAACACACAACAACAGGGGGGCCCGCTCCGCCAAGCAAGCCAGCCTCCCACCACTGCCGGAAAGAAGAAGTCGAGACTGCTATGGGAGGAGCAGACCGGGACTCTCCCGTAGAGGTGAAGAGGCAAGCACCCACAAGCCAAGCGCTGGTTATCGTAGACGACATGACGACGACCAACTTCGACGGCAACCTCGCCGCCCTCACGACCCAAGGTCAGTGCACTCGAAGCTGTCAAGCTCTCGGGGCCGCCGCCCCAACATCCACCGGTCCGTCGCGCCCGGCGCACTCCACCGGCACCGCCTTCCTGGGCCGCCGCCCCGACATGCCACCGCTCGCCTCGAGCTGCAACGCCACACGACCTAGCTACCCGCAGCCCATGCTGCTCAGAGCAACTGTTTGCAGAGCCCTGGTAACTTAGTGTGTTCCATCTTAGCTTGCTGGCATTATGTACATTGTTTAATGTAATCTTCAACATGATTCTTTAAGTTGGGCCAGGCAAATATTGTTTTGATTCTGTGGTAAGTAGCTGTAGTGCCAGAATGGCCACCCACTCGACTAGAATGCAGAGCTTGTAAAATGTGTTACTGAGGAGTAGTATTAGCGCTCACATATATCCTTCCTTTGTATCTCAGCACCCCTTCATGCGGTGTAAAAGGTGGTTTGCTGTTGGGATCAATTGAGAGATCCATCAGTATTTCTTGAGCTAGAGGAACACTATTGTGACCTTCAGTTAAAGTGGCAAGCACGGAAAGGGAAAGTAAAACAACACGTACTTTTTTTTCTTGAAAAGGATCCGACTTTATTATAAAATTTCATCAGAAGTAGAAAGCAACGCAAACATAATAAAGATTACAACAAGGTCCCTAGAGCACTGAACGACCAATACCGCAACTAGAACGAGCAAACCGTCGACGCGCTGTTGTCGCCGATCCCCTACCAGAGTCAGCTTGACCTTGTCGATGACAGCCGGAAAATCTTTGTGCACGTGCCCCTAAGGACCAAATCCTTGGAGCCGTAGTCGTCGTCGTTGTTAACCCTTGAATAGATCTTGTTTGATCTCGATCGTCGTTAAACATGACAATAAATCTCGCCATCACACATGCGCGACGAGATACCCTCCCTAACCTCGTCGTCTCAAGGAGATGGCGGAAATCTACACCGAATCTCCATCAACTACGTCCAGACGGACTAACTCGAGGAGGATCGAAGCCCAAAAGACAGACAAACTCAAAGAAGAAGTGTTGCAATCCGTCGGAGCACCGCACCTACGAAAACTAAAAAAAATCTAACTTAAACTTACTAGCCGGAGTGAAGTCACCGGGATTCCCCTTCCGATCACCGAACATCGGAGCGGCAGGCAAAGAAAAAGCGAATCCGCGGACTCAGTGGCGAAGCCTGGATGGGAGTTTCCCTAACCACTAAGGCGAAGGAAGGAAAATAACACGTACTCCCTCCTTCCTAAAATATAAGATGTGATTGATTTTGCACGGTCTTTGATCACTAATATATATCAAAGTACACGGAATGAACATGTATAAATGGCATCGTTGTATTTGTCTTGTAAAATAATTTTATTTCATATGTATGTCTACTAATTTTATAGACATACAATACATGAAAATCATAGTCAAGGTTGTGCAACGAAGACCAGAAAAATCTCCAACAGACGCGCTAGATAAGCCGCACGCTGGAAAAACCGGCTATTTGCCGCGCGAGAGGCCGTTTGGCGCGCTCCAGCAGGCTCGGGGAAAAAATTGGCGCGCGCGGGGAAAAGGCGGCATCATGCGCGGCAATTTTGGCGCGCGGCGTCCAGCGCGCTGGTTAAAAGCCGCGCGCGGCCGCCCTCCAACCGCCACCCTTTCCCTCCCCCGCGCATTCTTCCTCGCCGCTTCCGGTGCCCTGCCGCCGCCGCGCCTTCTCCCCCCGTCTCTTCCAGCTCCCCGCCATGCCGCCGCGCCCCCGGAGCAGCTCGGGCTTCCGCGGTGTCCGCCTCCGCCCCTCCAGCATGTATTATGCGGAGATCCGCTCCGGCAACGATACACGTCTTGGGCTCGGAACGTTCGAGACCGCCCACGAGGCCGCCCGCGCGTACAACGCGGCGGCGTGGCACCTCGGGAGGCCACGGGCGCAGATGAACTTCTCCGACGTGCGGACGCGCGAGCAGGTGCAGGAACTCGCGCCTCCCCCGCGACTAGTCACCAAGGAGGATCGCCGCATCCAGCGGAGGCGGGGGCGCCGCCTCCTCATCGCCGAGGCAGATGAACACGCCATGGCGGTGTGGCGCGAGCGCTTCCCGCAGGATGTCGTCGCCGAGAACGAGTTCTGGGCGCAGAGGAGGGTGGAGCGAGCCGCGCGTCGGGCGGACAAGCATGAGCGGAAGGCACTGGCGGAAGCCCAGTGCGAGCTGGGACATGCGTCGACCTGGGACGAGGAAGATCCTCGGTGGGTCGACGCGTTTACGTCGTCGGACTACACCACCGAGGAGGACGAGTAGTTTCGTCGACACGTTTATCTAGTTATATTTGCATTGTAGCATCGTTTTTCTAGTTTATTTGCACCGTATGGATTAGCTTGTGGTGTGGGGCTTGAATTTGAACTATGTGTTGTTTCATATATTTTTTATGCTATGAATTTGAACTATGTGTTGTTTCATATTTTTTCGTATGTGTTGCTTCCATTTTTTCCAAGCACCGACTGCTCGCGGGCGCTGAATTTTGCAGCCTGCTGGTGCTATAGCGGCGCGCTAAATTTTGTAGCGCCCGGTAAAGCAAACATCCTCCTGCGCGCTAAAAAACGCTATTTCGACGCTGAAAAAAAAATTTAGCGCGCCGCATAACCGCGCGCCTATTGGAGATGCTCTGAGTAAGCTCGTATGCAGCACTGCATACATGTTCGCACCAGGGCATGCATAGACACACCTATGAATGATCACATATGTATGAAGAGTGGAGTCGCGGAGTGTTAAGCTGTAAATAGGATACGCATCACACCGAAGACGTCGAACACGAGAGCTGATTCAATCATGTGTTGTTAGGGAATTATTATTATTATAGGCAGCTTTCATTTAAGCTTAATCCAGATTGGCATCATCACAAGATTACTAACATGGCAAATCACATACAACAGCCCAAAAACCTCTAGCACATATGCATATGGACCAATTAAATTTCAGAATTTCAGAATTTAAATGGGCCTTTAAAATTTCAGAATTTTAACTTGGCCGAGTACAAGATTTAGTGGGCCGAGACCCATAAAATCTAACATGTGACTGTTCTCCACATAGAACCCATTAATTTTTTCTTTCCTTTTGAGCAGTTTTAACATGCTCCCTCTTACCCCCTCTTTTCACATGAGAGGTAAAAGTATATAATAAATCTGAGTCATTGATCTTATTAATCAGTGGTCTGATTAACTCTTACCTTCTTACCTCACATGTAAAAAGAGGGGGTAAGAGGGAGCATATTAAAATTTGCCTTTCCTTTTTAGTTTTGGCTTGGAGCGTGGGAACATATAAAACCCATTTTTAAGCATCTTGCCTATGTTTAGTTCTCCACATGCACTTCCTCCTTTATAAAATATATAAGGCGAGCTTGACTTGTCCTGATTCTCACCGCACAACTTTGATTATAATTTTTACTTATTGTATGTATACAAAATTAGTATAAGGACATGTGGAATATAATTGTTTTGCAAGCAAGTATGAGGATATCGTTTACACATGTTCCATCCAAGTATTGTGATGTATATTAATGGTCAAAACATGCATCAAAACCATGCAAAATGAAACACGCTTACATTTTGGAAATGACGAAGGAGGGAGTATGACAGGATCTAGCACCATGTATTGCAGTACAGCCGGGCGCCCCAAACCCCCTCAAACGCCCGGCTAGACGGATCGGTCATTGACCGGTCAAAAAAAAAAACCAACACATCCAGACGTCTCAAACCGGCCTCAAACGCCCGGGCTAACCGGGACCTCTTATATCCAGCCCAAATCTAGGGCGGATACGAGGCGGCATGGGGGCGCCTAGGCGTGTCCGCCACGTCCCCCCGACCCACCTCTGGCCCATCGTGACCCCACAAAATCCCCATCCGAATCGAACCCTAGCCTCACTTTACTCCGCCCCCCCTTTTCTCCAATCCGTCAACTCTCGATCTCCGGCGACCATGTCCAGCACCGGCAGCCACTTCGACGGCTCCGACGATGACGATTGGGACGCATTCCTCCGTGATGTTGTCGGAGGCGAGGACGAGCTGGCCCTCCGCATCGCGCTACAACGCTCGTGGGTGGACACGGGTGGCAGCTCCGCTTCTGGTGCGACACCGCCTGTCGCCCACGGCCGCAGCGCCGACGCCGGAGCTGGCCCTTCTCGCCCCGAGCGCGGATCTGCAAGGGCAGCTCGGCGCTGCCCATCCATTGGCCTCATCCCCCTCTGGCCGCTACTCCATGCGGGCAGCGTTGGGTTCTAGTGCTCGCTCCGCCGGTGCCGCGAATGCGCACTTCGGAATCGGAGGCGCGCGCCACCCGTCGCGAGAGGCAGAGGGCAAGGGAGATGGCGGGCGCGTCGGACGCGGCCCCGCATTCCTCCCGCCGTAGCCGCGTGATGCCTGCGGTGCCCGACGAGGAGGAGCGGCTCCTCCAGTGGGTGTACCATCGGTCACTTACGACGGCGGAGACAGACGCCCGACAGCTTCGAAGGATCAACGCCAAGGCGCTCCGGCTCGGCATTGAGCAGTCTGAACGGGAGGTGGTGGAGGCAGCGACGGAGGGGGCGAGGATGGTGAGGCTCAAGCGGAAGCAGGACCGCATCGTCCGACGCTCAAAGGGCTACATCGTCATCTCCTCTTCCTCCTCCTCCGACGACCCACCTCCTGTCGCGGACACCTACAGCATCGCCGGCGACCGGAAGGGCAAGGGGCCGGCGAGGAAGTGGTGAAGCTCGGCCCTCTCTCCGTTTATATAATCTAGCTCCTACTACTAAATCTAGTTAGAATTTGTCGGGCGGTTGAACTGTGGTTCAATTTTGGTGATGTTTATATGTGAATTATGTCGGTTTGTTATCGGTTTATACGTCTGTTTCCTGTCAAATTTGTCCGTTTGATGATCTACGTAGTACGAGTTTACGTTGTATGATTTTGTATGGATATAGAGTGGCGGATATGAGATACATGGTTGTGGTCGTGCGGATTTAAAGACTGCCCGGTCATTATCCGCCCGGCCGCGCCGACGGGCGTATAGGGTGCCGGATTTGCAAGTCCGGCTGTAGATGCTCACTAACACACATGCATGCATGGCGATTCAAAGTCTGAATTCTATTTTGCCAAGTCAGCAGCAACAGCCAACAGAGTTGTCTTGACAGAGTCGGCTCCACCCTGCACCCACTCCTTGCTCGGAAAGCTCCATGTCGAGATCTGAACGCGACCGTTGACAGGGACGACTGGTTTAACTGCACTAGCCGCCGTGGATGCATGCATCAAACCCCAACAGATTTGCTTCTCTATAAAGAAAACCAGGAGAGACGCATCCGGCTACCTGTCATCATCGTGCGTGGATGCATGTGTGTGGTTCCGCGACGGGACGCGACGCAACGCGCGGATGCGCTCCAAATGACGCGATCCCGTGCTGAATCCACGCGTTGCCGGACCGCCGGCGGAGCGAGCAAGCCGGTCGACCCTTGCATGCCTGCCGCGTTGATTTGTCTGCACTCTGCTGCTGTGCCCCCCGAAGTCGTTCTCATAGAAAAAAGGGTGAAAAATTGTGTCTGTCTCTCATCTGACAAATGAATTAACAACCGACCGAGATCGCGCATCGATCCTCCGCCATTTGTTCTCGCGGCACCGATCATACCGCTCATCGATCCCATCTTCTCCGAATGTGTGTATAGTCAGGGCATCTCCAACGTTCACCCGCAAATTTGCTTCGGCATTTGTCTACGGACAGGGACCAGTCCGTAGACATTGATGTCAGAGGCCGCCGTGCTATCCGCATATATTTCAACCACTGTTGAAACTAAACGGACGAAATTCATGCAAACCGAGCGGATATTCATATAAACCGGAAGAGATTCATGCAAATACGACGGATTTCATATAAACATGACGAAATTCATTTCATTTCGGACATATTTCAACTAAAAGCGTAGCTCGTCCGACTCTGGAGGTATAATTTCGGACATACTTCTATTCTAAACATAATCTAAATGATCGCGGGCGCCCGTTCCCGTGTCCGGCCATGAGCCCCGAGAACTGAAGCTCTGGCACTTGCCTTCGCCTTCTCCAGTTCCGCCTCGGCGCTCTTCAGCTCTGCCTGCGCTACCGCAGCTTGAGCGACTAATCAGCCGTCGATTATCAGCCCACCAAGCTTGGCTTCAGCCGGAGGGGAAGAGCGGTGGCCTTCTTGGGACCCGAGCGGCGGCGACCTACCAGCGCACTACTCTTCCTCGCTGCTGGCGACGCCCGCGGACGTGCCGGCTTCGTGGTCGTGGAGGCGGGACGCGGCCTTGGCGGAGCCGACGATGTCCTCCTCGTCGTCGTTCTTGCCCCACACCTAATCCGCCGCCTCGTGAAACTCCTTGTAGGCAGCCTTGAGTTCCGCTTGATGCTGGTGGTACCGCCAGTGGGCGAGGCGGATCTCTCAAGCGGAGCGGTAGGACTCGAGTAGCGCCGCCTGCCCCGCCACGTCCGCGTCCGGCACGATCGCCCTACGGGTGGCGATCTACTCCTTCGCCTGCTGGTGCTCCTAGAGGAGCTGGAGGTTGTAGGCCACGTCGGCCTGCGCCTCCCGGAACCGCTCCTCCCGCACCATGTCCATGTAATGGGCATGGGCCTCGCCGATGGTCATGGTGCACTGCACCGGCGAGGAGGGTGGCGCCGGCTCGTCCTCGGCCACGTCCTCTATTTGGACGTCGTCAGCCTTGGGCTGCCTGCCAGCCTGCCAGCCGGCAGCAATGGCGGCCATCTCCTTCTGCTCCGGCGATAGTCCGTCCTAGAGGGCTTTTGAGCACGAGGAGGCCATGGTGGGAGTGGTGCAGAGAGAAGAAAGGAACCGGAGGAGGATGACTGCGGCTATGGCCAGGGCTGTAGTTTATATAGCGTGTGAATGGCAATGGTGGGCGGCAGACGGACGGACGGGTGGCGCCGGAGTAGGTTCCTCGGCAACCGCGTGTCATTAATGTGGGTGTCAGATGGACAGACAATCGGCCGTGGTTTCGTTTGAACGCGGAGCAGTCGCATGCACTGGGAAGCGGCGCCGGAGGCGCTCTCTCGGCCGGCGCGCCGCTTCAATGCCGGCGCCAGTGAGAGGTCGCGTCCGCTCTGGCCGGGCATGAATGCGGCACTGACGCCCTGGAGCGGCGCTGACCGTTTCGGGCGGAAAGCGCGCGGGCGAGAGAGGAGGTTTGAGTAGGCCAGGGCGGTCGGGAGCGGAGGTGGCAGCGGTCCGGACGCCCGCAAAGCCCCCTTTAGTTTGTCTCCGGTTTTCAGGAAAAAAGACGTCCGGACCGCTCAGCGGGTCGATACAGACCTGCGTTGGATGGCAGAACACGTCCGAACCGCGGTCCCGACGTATGCGGGCTGTTTGAGGGTCGGCGTTGAAGATGCCCCGAGCTACCAACAAAAATTTGCAATCAACGAATGTATTGCATGACGTTTGATGCTTTCGTCACTGTCATTCTTGCGTTCGTATTGCATGACGCAGGCGTTTTATTAGAAGGTTTATATAAAACTGATCGATAGTAGTAGAAAGAATCTGAGTTTGTAGTAAGCAAGATTAATCAATGTTTCAGGCAGAGAAAACAGTCCTTGACGCGGCACGTGTGAGCTAGCCGTGACTCGCGACCGAGAAAAGTCAAACCGCGACGAGCCTAGCTAGCTAGAGAAAGCTCCCCGAAGCAACTGGCGGGTCACTGATTGATTTGATTGGGGAAAAAATAACCGGAGACGCACGAGGCATATTCAAGGCTTATCGAAGTTAATCCCGAATACACAAAACTTGCATATCATTTTACCAATAAAAAAAATTAAAATGGATACAGAAATGATACAACATATGACATGAATGCAAGAAGATGTTGGCATGGTGCTGGAGCAAAGAGACAAGGATTGTGCAGACCGAACAAAGGATACAACACGGCTAAATCTGCCTAGCCCTGACTCCAAACATGGAAGACGAGGAGACAGGACTCAGGATAACCAAACCGCGCCACGATCATCACGAGGCACCTCCATCGCGCAGCCACAGCTCCAAACTCGATTGCATCAATGTACCCCCACCAAGAACTCCTAGAGATCGGCAAGGGAGCCACATGACCCGGCTCGGCTGCAGGCAAAAGCCATGAGGGAGGCACCAGCGAAGTTGTGCATAGCGCCTTGGATGCCCACACCTTGAGAGGTAGGCCAAACCAGGACGATGTCCAACATCTCTAAATGCAACACCGGGGACCCCGCCGGCGAACAAGACAAGCCCTTCATGAAGGGGAACGACGTCGTGAAGCCATCTCCATCCAATTGAAAGAATCAGACATAGGGTTTCGACGGTGCTTGAAGAGGGGCACAAATAAAGATCATGGCAGCGCCTCCAAGAAGGGAATGGCACCCGTGAGTGTGGCCACTGCCAGCAATGGATGGCCGAGTAGGGATTTCGCCCTATCCTGAGTCTGAGCAATCCCATAGGTGTCGGATCAGGATCTGGAAATGAGGAAGTTAGATCGCTAGTCAGAACTTCCACCTTAGGAAGGGGCTGCACCCGTTGCCTGAGGGTTGCATTGGGCGCCGCCAGACTCACGAGCATTGGCTCTGGCAGAAGGATGAGGCATGGAGGTGGACGGGGTTGGGGAGGAGGCGATGCGGAAAGAGCTAACGCAGGGGATGCGACGGCAACCGACGACGCCCGCGAGCCAAGAACTAGAGGGGAACGAAGATCCGGGTCGCCGGAGCTGAAGCTGCCAGGACGTCGGCGAGTCGAAGAAGCTGGGAGGGACATAGCTTCCAGGACGCCGGCGCCGGAGTCGCGCCAGCGAAGGACGCCAATGAGTCGTGGAAGCTGGAGGACGCAGGTCCAGAGCCGTCGGGACTAGAGCCGCACCAGCAATGGGCCCGTCACGAGGCCTCACGCGTCCGCCGCGCCACCATAGGCAGACGTTGCTGGGGAATCAACCACCGTGACCCCACCAGACCGCCGCATCAAAGTCATCACCGCAGCCCGAAAGGAGGCGCCACCGAAGATGAGGAAAACAGCATGCACCCTACCCAAGAGGCATGCCTAGGCGCCCCGGCTAGCACTGTCGCGACCCGTTCGGATCCAGCGCCTACACCACTTCCCAGCAGCCTCATGCACCCTAGTCAGTGGCAGCACATGCAATAAGAGGAGAGGCTGGCCGAGGCGTCAAGGGTCAAGCACTTGGAGGGAAGGGCGGCCGCACACTAAGAGCATCTACAGCCGGACGCCTCAAACCATCTCTCATACGCCCGCGGATGCGCCCGGTAAGTGACCGGACATGTGAGAGAAGAAAAAAAATGACCCAACCGGAACCCTCGTATCATCCCTATACGTACGGGCTGTCCGCGAACCCTCGTATTGAGGACAAATGTAGGGAGGATATGAGGGCTCGCGGACGCGCCTGGGCGCGCCCGGTCAGTCCGCCACGTAGGACGCGGCCCCACCCCGGACCACCTTTTCTCTTTCTTTATTCATTCTTTTCTTTCTCTCTCTTCATCGCCACCAATCACGTGAAAGTGACCGGACATATGAGGAAGAAAATGAGGAGTGTGGCTGCGCGGACAGACAAATAGGGGCTCAAAACGGACACGCCCGGTCACTGACCGGGCGCGTCCGCGGGCGTTTAGGGTGTCATATTTGCTAAGTCCGGCTATAGATGCTCTAAGGGTTGATGCAACAGCTAGAGAAACGAGTCTCGGGGGGTGGGGGGACAAGCCATGCCGACGGGAACCAAGTGCTCTGCCGCCGCCTTCCTTGGGGCCACCCTGAGTTTCGACGACGGCGAGACAAGGAGGGGGGGCTTAGGGTTTTCTCTCAAACCGCCAGGGAAGACAACACGAGGGTCGGTCAATTGTCCGCCCGTTTTATTGAAGTTTGAACACTTGTTTCCATCGGGTGCTTAATATGGTCATCCATGGTGCAGTGGGGTGCTATAGTTAGTCTAAACCATGTCAAGGCGAAACGCTTTCTAGGCAAATCATCTATACAATGATCTTTTTTCTTTTCTTTTGCTGGAATATGTGAGGATCTCTTTGACCAGCTCCATGTCAAAAAACGAAGATTGCTTTAGACATATACATAGTCTCCTATACACTGGCGGAGCTATGTGTTGAGCTGCAGGGCCATGGCCCCCCCAGCCCATGGATATTTTGTGAAGAAATACTGTTTTGGATGGATGACACAAATTAAGAGAAACAGAGTATTTCGCCCCTCCAGAAAATTATATTTCGCTATTTGCCCCCTCAGTAATCCCTCGCTAGCTCCCCCACTGCTCCTATAGATGATATTGACTAGTATCAGTTAACTTGTTGTTAAGAAAAGGAAAGGTGATATATGTGACCCTGTCTAGTAGCGGGAAGCTTCACTATTTCATACCGAGTAGCATGAGCCTTTGACTACAAACTCAAAGTTTGGCCCATCAACTTAAATATCGGGTCATTTTGGTCCCACAAGTATCAAAACCGAATAAATTTGATTTTGTGACACAATGAAAACAATTTAAACAATGATTTAGTGATTATTTCTCTGAAATTAGTAGCTCAATCAACAACAAAACAAAAACACAAATCCAGAAGGAAAAAAGAAATCTGAAAGAAATAAAAAAACACGTTTTATTTCATTTTTAAAAACTCAAGTATAATTGTGTGTGTGTGTGTGTGTGGGGGGGGGGGGGGGGGGGGTGATAATAAACTACTACCTCCGTCCCAAAATATACGACGTTTTTCCAGTTCAAATTACGTCTTATATTTTGGGACGGATGTAATAGAAAGCAAATATTGCTTATTTGTAGGAAGAAAAAGATTTATTTGAATGAAGCTTTCCAGGAAAATGTGAAAAAAATAAATAAAATTGGACAGATTATGAAAATTCATGAATATTCTAGAAAAAGGTATCAATAAAATAAGAGAAGTTAAAAACTGAAGAAGAAAAAAACTTTAGTTACTCTACCCAATTCCATGCATGGTTTTCCAAAATATCTCGTATTGTCATAAAAGTTGCTAAAAATCTCTGAAGAATGAGCAACTTCAATTGAATATTACCCATCTTTTTCCAAAATTATTTCCCTGATTGCTTTCATTTCCTATCGTTCCTGTTTTTGTCTGTCCAAATCATGCAGGACTAGGCTGCCACATGTGCGAATCCGTCACCATGTCATCATCAAACCGTTTTCGGTGGCGCGAGAGACTATATATTATCCGACTGAAAAAAAAAATCTTGTATTACCTCTGTCCCAAAAAACTTGTTTTAGATTTATCTAGATACGGATGTACCTAACACTAAAACGTCTCTAGATACGTACTATTCCCTCCGTCCCATAATGTAAGACGTTTTTTTTTTACTCTAGCGTAGTGTCAAAAAACATCTTAGACGGAGGAGTAGCTTTTTAGGACCGGGGTGTATCAAACAATGTTGTTTTCTGCAAGAGCGAGCCAAATCAACGAAACGTAAAGGTGAAGCCACGTACACGTAGATTTAGCAGACTCAGAAAAGTGTGCAGCATGAAATTCTCCTGCAAGTACCTGCAAAGAAACAGGTCGACGGACAGATCCGGGCCAAAAGCCAAGCTGCCCCTCCATCCACCAACCCCCGCCACCGGATCAACCGTTGGTTCTGTCAAAAAACCCGTTGGTTTGTTCATCCATCCATCCATTCCACCCCGCGCGCACATGACACCGGCGGCTGCCTCCACCTCAGCGTGCTCTGCCTCTCGGCCGAATATTCAAAGCCGCGTGCGTGCGTCCCCACTCCCCAGGCGTTTAAAATCACATCATGTCTACTCATGTTTCCCCGTCGTCTCTCCTCCCCACTTCTTCCCTCATCTACCCGCTCCTCCCCGCTGCTGCTTCTCCCCCTACAGTGCGGCCGTGCTCCGGAATGCGCCATGCCAGGCCCTCGCGGTACCGGCGGCGGGTCCCCCTGCCCGTGCTCTCTCTTATGCTCGCGCTCGCGCTGTTCGCCGGGGGTGCCAGCGGGCAGCAGCAGCGGCCGGCCCCGCCGGTGCCGCCGGAGATGAGGGGCGTGCAGGCGCAGCTCACGGGGCTCACCAACGACGTCGCCAGGACCATCTCCGACCGCTTCAGCTTCTGCGTCTCCGACACGTGAGTCTCTGCTGCCGCTGCCGTACGCCGGCCGGAAGCTTGCTCTGTTTTCCCCACCTTCTCTCGTACTAGGACTAGGAGGCATGTTGTTGGCGTCGACTGATCCTGGCTCTGCCGGTGGTTTCCTCAGGCAGGACGACTGGAACGGGGCCTTCAACTACTCCTCCGACCTCGGCTTCGTGGAGCGCTGCCTCGCCGAGACCAGAGGTGATTCATTGCTCCTGCCATGATGGTTGTTGATTTCATTTGATTCGAATTAGTGCGTGCAGCTCATGTGCTTGCTGAATTGCTCCCTTGCTGGTTGTGGATTTGATTTGGGTCCGATTGGGTTCATTGACCACTGCTACTAGTTCCCTGCGGCGATTTGCTTCCCCTTTCTTGATTTTTTTAATTCCGCGTTGAGGATTCTCTTTGGCTACACACAGTCAGTGTTGAATTGAATACTGCTAGCGACGGCTAACCTGTGTCTGCTCTTTTTGACTGGATCGCATCCATCTGCTCCGGTCCAATGCGCCCAGCTTAGCCTCGTTTCTTAATATATTTTTATTTTTTTGACACAGATGATATTGTTTACGTTTTTTTCCTAGTAGCACGAAAATTTCTTTTATTCCTAACAAATTCCATTTCAATTTGTACTTGAAGATGGTACCGTCAGTGCAATAATAATTTGTTAGTACCGGTAACAAACTTGGAATTCCCAGCTCTGGTTTTCCGTTCTCATGTCCTTATCTAAACAAAACTGCAAACTCCCTGGTATTGTAAAGTGGCATTGTGTTTGGGAGGCAACATGTGTAGATTGAGATGGTTTCTTTTGGAATTGAACTCTTCTCCGGCACATTTTCTCGAGTTGGAAGGGTCTGATAGAGACTTGGTATTAGGTGGTCACGGCAAGTGGCGTTCCAACGTAAATTTTATCTGTTTAATAATACTTGAATGTGACTTCAACACCATTGGATATGAGTATGACTGGATCAACTCTAAATAATGTTGTCTGCTCTGATCATTTGTATGATCGTCACGAGTTAGCCACTAGTTTTGACTTACGATCTTTTCTGACAAATCTGACCTTCTTATTTTATTTTACATTTTCACATTTTTTGTGTGGGGAAAATAAGAACTTCCCGGGCTCCCAACTGAAAAATCCCTTGCTGTGGGAAAACTGTCACCATTATCATGTAATGTTGTTATTAGGTCTAGAGTCACAGCCTTTTCACATTATATCATACAGAAAGAGACTAGTTTCAGATTATGAGTAAGGTGTCTGATGTCTGAATGATGCACTCAGGTGATATGCCGCAGCGTTTATGCACGCCGGCAGAAGCGAAATTCTACTTCACAAGCCTGTATAACCCGAAAGGCGAGAAAAACCTCTTCCTGGAGACGAACATAAACTGTGGCATCTCCACTTGGTCGCCGGGTTGTGAGCCGGGGTGGGCTTGCTCTGTTGGTCCAATCCCTGTCGCCAACGACAACAACACTATCCCGCTGAGAGCTACCAACTGTCAGGCGTGCTGCGAGGGCTTCTTCTGTCCCCGTGGTCTCACCTGCATGCTCCGTAAGTTTCCTTCGGACACTTCCACATAACTGTATTTACTATGAACTGAAATTTGCTGCAAAGATCGGACGTCGGCTTGTGAAATGACTCGAGTTTTTGTGTCTCCTCTGTCTATAGCTTGTCCTTTGGGATCATACTGTCCGCGTGCCAAAGGGAACTCAACCACTGGTCTTTGTGATCCGTAAGATGTCCTCTTTGTGTATTTGTTTAGGCATTTTGTTTCGTGATAGACAAATGCAGAAGCCATGTTAGCTGAGTTGCTAAATTTATCTCAGGTACAATTACCAGATAACTCCAAACTCGACCAATGGCTGCGGTGGTGCTGACAAATGGGCTGATTTTGGGAGCACCGAAGAAATCTTCTGTCCAGCTGGTTACCACTGCCCAAGCACAACATCTAAATTGTCCTGTAGCAGTGGGTAATGATCTAATCCTGTGGCGTCTCTATCTCGCGTTACACACTACAGAATCTGTTTTTAACTTGTTTCTTGTTTGTTTCCTCTACAGGCATTATTGCAAATTGGGTTCCACCACAGAAGAGAGTAAGCACAATCAGCATGCCTTCACCACGATATCATCTTTGATGATGCCACCATTGTATTTATTCTTCGATAAGCTGACTTTACATTAAAAATTTCAGAATGCATCATAAAAGGCGCATGTAAGGAAAACGAAAAGAATGACAGCGTCATCATTTTGGGCGCTTGTTTAGTGGTAAATCCTGTAATACCTTTTCAGCATTTCAATATTTTGCTAGCTTACCAAGTGCTGTGTTTGCACTATGGCGTACCAAACTCAGGCTTGCTACTTGATGCAGGGTATAATAGGCGTGTTGCTCTTGGTCGTATACAACTGCTCAGGTCAGTTCCTCACTATTCGTGAACGGAGGAAAGCGAGATCGAGGGAGAACGCGATTCAGCTTGCTCGGCAGCAGCTCAGGGCTCACCAGGGATGGAAGGCGGCCAAACAGATCGCGAGGAAACATGTAACCGGCGTGCAGGACCATCTGTCACGCACATTTTCACGCAGGAGATCCTTTCGTCAGCAGCCAGATCTTGAGAATTCTAGCCACAGGGTGCAGGAGGCGCGCCTAATGGGTTCGACCGGGCCACATGAAAGGTCCGACTCCATAGTGTTTTCAGCTCAGAACACAAGCGAGATATCCGAAGTCATGCCTTCGGTTGTCATGGACATAAGCAACGATGGAGAAGTTGTTGCAAACAAGGACAAACCGGCACCGAAAGGCAAGCACAGATCAACTCAAACTCAAATATTCAAGTATGCGTATGGCGAGATAGAGTTGGAGAAGGCCAGGCAGGAAGAGAACAAGAACATGTCCTTCACCGGAGTGATTGCCAAGGTGAAGGAGCAACAAAAGGAGATGACTAGGCCTTTGCTCAAGGTTGAGTTCAAGAACCTGACATTGTCACTTGGAAAAAGGAAGCTGCTGAGGTCTGTCACAGGCGAACTCCAGCCAGGCCGTGTCACCGCCGTCATGGGCCCCTCTGGAGCCGGCAAGACCACATTCCTTAATGCTGTGGCCGGGAAGGTGACTGGTTATCAAGTGACCGGTTCAGTCCTTGTTAATGGAGCGCATGGAAGTATACGTTCTTACAAGAAGATCATTGGCTTTGTGCCTCAAGATGACGTCGTTCATGGGAACTTAACTGTGGAGGAGAACCTTTGGTTCAGCGCAAATTGCAGGTAATGGTTTTACATCACGTACACTTTCAGGAATAATTAGTTTCTGAACATTTCTATTGTAATCTTTCAGGCTCCCTGCGAGAATGTCGCACCGTGACAGGGTTCTCATTGTGGAGAGGGTTATAGACTCCCTGGACCTTCAGGGGGTCAGAAATTCGGTGGTTGGGACGGTGGAGAAGCGTGGGATCTCTGGCGGGCAGAGGAAGCGTGTCAATGTGGGGATTGAGATGGTGATGGAGCCATCTCTGTTGATCCTGGATGAACCAACCTCTGGCCTGGACAGTTCCTCGTCACAACTGCTCCTCAAAGCTCTTCGTCACGAGGCACTTGAAGGGGTGAACATTTGCGCCGTTGTTCACCAACCGAGGTAGTTCTCGAGCCAATATTTATTTTCCTGGAGATAACTCTGATCTTTCTGAAAGGTTTCTTATATGTTCTTCTGTACATTCTTCAGCTATACATTGTACAACATGTTTGATGATTTGATACTTCTGGCAAAAGGAGGCCTTATTGTTTACAATGGTCCGATCAAGACCATTGAGGACTACTTCTCAACTCTTGGAATTCATGTCCCCGACCGTGTAAACCCGCCAGACCATTACATTGACATTCTTGAAGGCATTGTGAAGCCTGAGTCAGGCATTAAGGCGAAGCATTTACCAGTTCACTGGATGCAGTACAATGGCTACGAAGTGCCAAGTGACATGCAGGATGATCTCAAGGCAATGGGTGAACAAATCCCCGACATCGATATCAATCGTTCAATGTCTGGATCAACCCCTCATTGCCTCCCCGGCGTAAGTAATGCTTTTGCAGAAGAACGCAACCGTCTTGAGCACCGTTTGTCGAAACCTAGCGATCTGTCCAGCAGAAGAACACCAGGAATCCTAAAGCAATACAAGTTCTTCCTTGGAAGGTACATTCAGTACAAAAAGTTACAAGCTTCTTCTGAAATTTTTGAATGCATATCTGATCAGTTGTACTTCATATATTTCTTTGCAGAGTTACGAAACAGCGGCTGCGTGAAGGTAGACTGCTTGGGGTTGATTTCCTGATACTAGGTTTAGCTGGGATCTGCTTGGGGACAATTGCAAAACTCAGTGACCCGACATTTGGGATGCCAGGCTATATTTACACTATCATTGCCGTTTGTAAGTTCAATTATTCAGACACGACCTTGTTATACCTAACTTTGTGAAAGCTCTTTGACTTGAGTTACTATGAATCCATGGTGCAGCTCTTCTGTGCAAGATTGCAGCATTAAGGTCATTTTCACTTGAGCGATTGCAGTACTTGAGGGAAAGAGAATCTGGAATGAGCGCATTGGCATACTTTCTTGCCAGGGATACAATCGATCATTTCAACACAGTTTTAAAGCCAATCATTTACCTCTCCATGTTTTACTACTTCAACAATCCGAGATCATCAATTCAAGATAATTACGTCATACTCCTCGCACTTGTATATTGTGTGACTGGGATAGGATACACTTTCGCCATCTGTTTCAATCCTGGCTCGGCGCAGCTGGTACGTATCGTGCTGATTAATCATACTGTCCAGCTTCTCACCTGAAGATTAGTCACATATACAGAGACTAACCTGATTTTTTTCTGCAGTGTTCTGCACTGATACCTGTTGTTCTGACCTTGTTATCCACTCAAAGGACTACCCCTACATTTCTGAAGAATATGAGCTATCCAAAGTGGGCACTAGAGGGCTTCATAATTGTGAACGCAAAAAGGTTATTTCTTTCTCATGAGCATATGTTATTAAATACTGCATCCAAATGCGAGATTATCGCGTTATGGAAGACTGTATTTCATGGTTGTAAACTTCCATTCATGCTCACTTGCTACTCTGTTTTCTTTCAGGTATCCTGGAGTTTGGCTAATAACTCGCTGCGGCTTGCTGTTCAGGAGTGGTTTCAATATTCACAACTACAAGATTTGTATTTTGGTTCTGTTCATGTATGGTCTGTTCTTCAGGATTGTTGCATTTGTGGCAATGATTCTGCTGAAGAAGAGATGAGGGGAGTGCAATTGCACCAATTTTTTCATATTTAATCTCTTCATTTTTTCCCTGTACATTTGTAAATATTTTTTGATGTTCTTTCTTACTAAAAATTATAGAATAGTCACAGAGGGATGCTAATAACAGAATTCAGATACAGATGTACAAAAGAGTTGACACTATTGGCACCATACTTATTTGCACACCTTAATTTTTGGCGTTCCACATATACAATTGCGTTTTCATACATTTTAAATTCTTAGCTTCAGTTTGACTGGTTTATATCATCATCCAAGTAGTCAGTTCTTAGCTTTCATGAATTACAGACGTTGTTGCTTGTTGTGGAGGCTGTCGGGCATTATAGTTCAACCAAATAATTTTTTTCTCACCTCAACATTCTCCACTTCCAACACCCTCACTTGTAAGATGATCAACTCATGTAGAACAAGTGGTGTGAAGTGCTTAGTCACATACAAATGTACCAAAGTCGTTTGAGAACACCTACCAATGCACTTACAAGACTCAAATTTTAAAAAATATAACAAAATTGAATTTCCAAAACTACAAATTTGCAATATAGAGAAATCAAATCACACTAAAATGTTTAGAAATTTCTATGTTTTGCATAATTGACTTAATGTTTAAATTTGAGAATACTAAAACCAAAGCTTGAAACTCAGGATATTAAAGTGAACTGGAAATGTAGTACAAAAAAAATTGTGCCTACGATCAAACCCCATGAACTACTATGAAGATGCAAGGATTGATGGATCGATCTTTACCAACAAACGCAATGTAGAAGAGATGTTGGTGAAGATGTGCAGATTTCCGCAGTTAGGTTAAACCTTCCTGCCGCGAGAATTTCTCCCGATCTAGGATTGAACATACGATCCTTCTGTGGTATCCACGCGTTTTGTGTCAGCAGTTCAACAACACTTTATTGAAGAGCAACCGGAGGGCAAGAGGGTGGATCAGCCTTGTGGCGGTCAGAGAGAGTCCAACAATTCAGGTGAGATGGAGGGCTGCCTCTCCCATTATATATAGGCGCTAGGGGAGGCCTTGGCTTGGAGAGTCCCTCCTCTCTTAGGGCCTGCGCACCAAGGGAAGTGGGGCCCTTCCGACCCTGCACCCTTTTGGCTTGGCCAGCAAGCCAAGTGGGTGTGCCCCACTTTGGGCCTTCTTGTCCCATGTGGCTACCACCACTTGGGCCAGCCCTCTAGAGCCTTCTAGACCTTCCGGTGCCTTTCAAGGTACCTCTGGGACCTTTCCGGTATTGCCGGAACACTTTCGGTTTCATTTGAAACCTCTCTGACACACTTTTGATATTACCGGAACATTTTCGATGCATTTTTCTCGTAGTCCTAATACCTCCTAGTACTCTATCAAACTGATGACCGTTAAGCGTGTGACCCTGCAGGTTCGATAATATGCAGACATAATTGCTAGAACGGTTTTTCTTTTCTTTCTTCGACGGTTATCACGGCGACCACGGGCCACGATGTTTCTTTTTTTTGCTGCAACCGTAGTTAGTTTTTGCTATGACCGACAAAACTTTTGCTACACCCATTCATGGCGGAGCTGCGACCGCGACGGCAGCGACGACGTTTTTGCTGTAACCGTCTTCGGTTTTTGCTATGACTGACGAAACTTTTTGCTACATCCATTCATGGCGTTGACTGCTGTCCGTCGCTCGAGGAACCCCGTGCGGCGAGGGCGACGTGCTGCAACCACGGAGAGTCGACGGGAACCTGCAATCGAGGGAAATTTGCAACCGGTTAATGGCAGAGCTGCAACCGAAATCAACGAGGGGGGAAAGTTTCTCCGGCTAGCAACTAAGGGCAGCGTTGCGAGGCGGCGGGGTGCGAGCGGCCGGCGGCCGTTGCCCTCGCCGGAGCCGCGCACGAGAACAAAGGCGCGTGGTGCAGAGAAAGTCGCGCGCTATACAACAATCAGACGGCGTATTCAATCGGATGGCTGCTAGGCGACAAAAGGAACGCCAGGAGCACTAGCATGCAGCAGTGAGAAAAATACACGGGGCGACCCAGCCCTGCAACGTTCCTTCATCCTCTCCTATTCTCTGCTCTGCTCCCGAACGAGTCCATCAGCCGACGACGGCGAGGAGACGAACGCGTCCCTCGTCTTCCAGCTGCCCGGCCGGCATGGTCGCCCGCCCTCTCCTCCGCCCACTGGAAGCAAGCGCGCTGCCACCAGGTCAGCTTTCCATCCACCTGCCCTCCCGCCCGTCAAGTGCTTGTGCTTATTCCACTGCGACCTCCCTGGCTCAGGCTCACGCATGGTCGCATGGATTGAGCATCTGCCCTCCTCCACGTTTAATGCTCACACCCACTGACACTCAACGATCACAATCAATGAGGTGAGGGCAATCATCGCGAATCTTCGCTGTATGTGTTTGGATAGCTCCGTACTAACATTTGAGGAATCAAACGGATCTTTCTCACTCAATCATTCACTCTCGCTCGCTTTCTTCTGCCTGGCCGACGCTCGCCCTTCCCTGGATCTGCTGCCTTTCTTCGCCGCCTCGCCGACTGGCAACGCAGCTCCCGTTGTCTGTCTTGTCAGTTGTCACCCCCCTTCCTGCCGTCGGCTCGTCCTCTCTCCTGTCACCACCGCGACGGCTGCTCCCGGATCTGGACCAGCCACACCGCCGGAGCACAGCACTAGGTACCAAAGCCAGACCCCTTTTCTCTCTCGCTCTCTCCCCCTCAAGGCCTCAACCCAAGACAACCCTTTTGCAGCTAGCTAGCCAAGGCAGGCGGAATCCATCACTGGCTGAGCGGCACCTCGTGCGCGCGACCGCCAACGTACGTGCTACACACACTCTCCTCTACTTTAGTATATATATGCAGCTACATGCAGGATGAATTCCTTTTGATTCCTGGATGCCTGCATCAGATATTTAGATCAGAGGATGGTCAACGTGGCCCTGGGCGCCGCGCAATGGGTGGTGGCCAAGGCGCTAGCCCCCGTTGCGGATGGCGTGCTAGGGGCTTGGGCGGCCAGCAGGAACTTTTTTTTTTTTGAGGGTAAAATGCAGGTGCTCTGCCTTTGCATTATAGATTAGGGACTAGTAAGTATGCACGTGCAACGCACGTCTCGACTAAAATATGTTCATCAGAAACATAATAATAAAGAGCATATAATTCCTAATTCCTAAGTCATACAAATGACTGAAAATATTGTGCTTTATGAATCAACATGCCCATGTCCATTGCTTAGCAACTACGAAAGATCATTAACTACCAAACTGAACTAAATTTAAGGTACAATATTTCCAATCACGAAATATATATCTTCAATCTTAATTTCTTCTAGTTGGTACCTACAAATGGGCCATTGCAAATAAGCACCAAGCAAAAAAGAAATGCAAGTGTGTGTAGAGGCAATGAAAATTAGTAGTTTCCACATAAGCTGATCAAATGACATAATTCATCAAAGTTCCGAGATACAAGTTTGTGCATCTAAGAAACAAAACATTGCAAGTTCATACAGAAGCAAACCATCAATCTGCATAATATGACATCCTCGCTCCTACGGCTGTACCAATTACATGTGAAACCAGTCAGAGAACTCGCTGACAGACAAATCAGTTGTGCAAACCATTAAAGGTAGAACCACGCTTACTCATAATAAATATTGTAATTTCATGAAAATAAAAGTTCATAGTACTACGATAAAGGATCGTATTATTAATTTATGGAAGCTCATTGGTGCGAAAGTAGACTACCTTAAGATTTATATGACCAAGAAAAATGGACAAGAGATGCAAATAAAGAAAATCCAGAAGTTGATGACACGCACCTTCAAAAGTTTTTGCATATGTACAACACTCCAGAAGTCTAAAAAAATCACGTGTCATTAGCCTTGTGATAACTGTAACTCCCCCTGACATACAGTTGCAGCCATAGAATATGTTGGGCATTCAGATAAACCCGGGCCTTAATATGAATCTATTGAGAAAAATGAATGTGACGAACAACTTTCAAAGATGTCCATAACCTACTGTAATTCTCCACGTTATGTTCCAGGGTCTCCATCATATAGACCAAGGTTTCCTGTTATGCCTGTGTTAGGGATGCATGTCAATCAAGAAAATTGTGATCTCCTGATGCAAAATGTGTTATGGTTACGTCATAAGAATAAGATGTTCATAGTGTGAGTTAACTCCCAATCGGTGCCTCTAGCTGAGGATCAATCAGAATGCTCCATTTGTTCAAATAAACATTAAGTTGATATGTATGTAGCACCTGCTCATAAGTACAAAAGGACCTTACTGACTACAATACATTTAAGTAAAAAAGTGAAAGATGATATTCAACACGCATGCACACACCTTTTCTGAGAAAATAAAAGACAATTGTGACTAACCTTGGCTATTTGAAAATATATCATGGTTGTCGTGACCATGAAAAATTGGTTCCTTCCGAAATATAATCCTACAATCATTAGTAGTGTACAGAAGCAATGCCTGGTTTATTTCAATAGATGCACACTTTGCTACTGCAGGTTAGGGCTGCTTGGGGTTGGGGAGGCCTTATCTTCACCAGCGCGCTTCCATGGTTTCTCTATCCTCTTCGTCCTCCCTAGCTCTCTCTTGTTACCCACTCCATCCCCTCTCTGCCTCCCCCTCTTCCTCCCGGATCTCGCTGATCGCGGTAGGTGACACATGCGGCCCGCCAACATCTTAGCACCATGGTTACAAAATATTAAGAGTGTTCGAAATAAATGATTCCTATGTTAGCACTGCTCTCGCCATCCCGAAGTAATAAACACATGCAGGTCGCGGTGCTTGCTCTGGAACATCAGCCAGTACATTAGATTTGCAACACATCTGTTGTCAAACAGTTCTAAATTCACCAGGTTCCTATTTCTAATCATGCCACCACCTACTCAGCAACTTAAGAAAAGTCATAATAAGCAAAGTAAATTAGATGGAAACCAAGAGCATGTCTATCTAGCCGTCCGGCTGCCTCCGTTAAAATCCATGGACACCGTACCCTTGAAAAAAATATCCGTGGACACCAAGCTCCAGTACATGCAATGCGAGATAAACGATAAGTAAAGGCAGCACAGTGGAGCGGAGGAAAGCACCAGAATGCCGTGAGATCTCATCTCCATCCCTCTGCCTTCTACACGAATTTGGGGTCCCGGAGCGAAATGAAAAATGGGACCCAAATTTTGGAGATTTGTAAAATTTATAGTTTACCTAATTATATAACTTGGTGTTCTTTTGTACATATTTAGAAATATGTCCACTGTTGTGCAAGATAGTAAAGATTGTACTGTATCAATAAACTGATCTTATATTCCATAGAAACGCATCATGATAAGTAATGAATATATTTAGTATTTTAAATATATTCAATGCAACAGTTAGACCAGCTAAAGTATGGGATCAACTGATGAATAATAAATTGATCAATGACTGGATGGAGTCTTGACCTATAGTGTGATGGGCCTTTCGATCTGGCATCATGGCGTGACTATATTATTACAAGTACATCCTCAATGGGGAAACTGTTCTGCAGCCGAAAATGAAGACCACATCCCAGGTTAGGCTTAGTGTGGCACGAACAACACATGTACTGATAGGAGCAGAGTAGGAACTTACGACGCATATCAGCTACGTGGTGATGGAACTCCAGAGCTCGTCCTGCTCGCTCAACAGGTGGGCATCTTTCCTGAGGCTGTTCCGCCGCAGCAACTTATCTGTGATCCGGCAGGGCAGCGCCACCGCGGCCGCCGGCAAAGCTGGATACCATCACGGAAGAAAGTACAGTTCCACCTTCATGATGTACGAAGCCGGATTTTGGGGACCTGTGCGATCCGGCGGGGCAGCGTCAACGCATCCGTCACCACCGACGCCGTCCACCTCCACCAGTACCTCTCCGCAACCGACACCAATGTTCTTGCTGGGGAGGAGCACTCCAGCGGGAAGAGCGGGCTCGCCCTGCGGCTCCACTCCAGGGACTTCATCCGGGAGGAGCAGGGACGGCACCAGAGCCACATGTCCCTCGTGCTCGCCCACCTGCGCGGCGAATCGACCTGGGCCGCCGCACTGTCGGCGCGCGCGTCTCTGGCTGCCGATGGGATCTCCCGCGCCGACCTGAATCCGGCCAACACCATGCCGATCTTCGAGGCATCGACGACGGAGATACAGGGGCCGGTGGTGTCCGGCGTCGGGCAGGGCAGCGGCACATACTTCTCTCACGTCGGCGTGGGCTGGCCCGCGCGGCAGCTCTGCATGGTGCCCGACACCACCAGCCGCGATGCAGTTGAGGCGGCGAGCGAGGTAGGCGGCGGCGGGTAGGGGAGGGCATCGTGCGATCGGGATGTCGTGGGTGGGGCGCGGTGGAGGTTGCTAATGACGCGTTTTAGATCTGCCGGGGGATCTGTTTCTTTTTTATGGGGGGATATGTTTCTTTTTTTTTCTGCGTGGGCTGCGTGATTGTAGGAGTTGCGATCGCGGGCACATGGAATTTGTTTTCCACCGGGTGAAGCATGGTCAGTCAACGCAAATTACTAAGTGCACATCGAAAAACAGATCAGGGTAAAGCTAGCTGTTAGATTAAGATTAGTGGGCCTAATCAAACGGTGATAGTGCGTCTGTGTGTGTTTTGTTGGGTGCGTTTAGTGAAAATAATGTTTGATCTTTTATAAGTAGTGGAGATGTACAAGGAGAAACAAGTTGGAGAGAGAGGACAGGAGAAGGGGTCAAAAGAAAAACAAGGTGCAGTCACCCCAGGCGCTGCCTATACATGGTTGATCAGCTAAGGTTCTCCTACATTCAGTCTAATCAGCTGCAGGTCATTGATCAGGCCACTTACAACAGAGGCTGGGCAAGATGCCGTATTAGTGAAGATTCGCCTGTTCCTCTCATTCCAAATGTGCCATGCGAAGTATGCTCCCGTAACAGCCGTCTGCTTTGGCCCGTCGGCGAGGTGCTGCCACCATTTGTCAATTGAGTGGAAGGAGTTGATGGTTACATGGCGGGTAGCAGGGATCGAAGTACCAAGCTTGTACCACACTTCAGCGGCGAAAGGGCATTGACAGAAGAGGTGAGCTGCAGATTCTATAATCTGATCACAAAGGGAGCATTTGTCATCATGCTGGCTGCCCCGGTCGCGGAGTCTATCGGCAGTTGGCAGTCTGTTCTGAATCAGCAGCCAAGTAAAGAAGCATACTTTCCCTTCCATCTTGAGTTTCCATATGGCATTCAGGTAGGGCTTGCTGATTGTTCCAATGTGTTGACAGTTGTAGGCAGACTTGGCGGAGTAAGAGCCTGAAGCCGCCCAGTTCCATGAGATGGAGTCAGGCACTTGGTTGAGCTGAACCCGCTGGAGTTTGTTCCAAAGAGAGACGAAGGATTCGATCTCTTCAGGAGAGCTAATGCGTTGTAGTCCCTTCATCCATTTGTCCTCCGAGGGCAGCCACAACCGTCAAGTTCTTTCTTATTGCCAACCAGAAAAGCTTTGGGGCAAGCTCAATCGGAGCTGAACCGAAGAGCCATTTGCTGGTCCAAAAAGTGGCAAGCTTCCCGTCTCCCAAAGTAACAGTGGTGGAAGCACGGAACAGACTCATATCATCCGCTGAGCAGGGCAGAGGGGTATTGGTCCAAGGCCGAGATGGGTTTTTCCAGGCATACCAAGGCCATCTTAGGCGAAGGGCACGGCTGTAGGCTCCCAGATTTTTAATGCCAAGCCCCCCCCATATGTTTTGGAGTGCAAACTTGCTTCCAATTGACAGCACAGTGCCCTCCTTTGGCTTCTTCATCACCTCTCCATAAGAAGCTACGGCGAATCTTGTCAATGCGCTTGATAATCCACTTGGAAGGTGCAAAGAGGGTGAGGTAGTAGGTAGTGATTGAGGTTAGCACGGAGTTGATGAGCGTCAGTCTACCTGCCTTGTTTAGGAGTTTTCATTTCCATCCCGCAAGCTTGGCAGCAATCTTGTCGATTAGTAGCTGAAAATCAATTCTTCTGAGCTTTCTTGTGCTAAGAGGCAGACCAAGGTATCTGCAAGGGAACAAGCTGATCTCCCCCTCGAAAGCATCAAGCATCTCTTGAATGGTGCTTTCAGCACAACAGATAGGATAAGCTGAGGATTTACTAAAGTTGGTCTGCAGCCCGGAGATGCGGCCAAAGGAAGCAAGGATGGCCTGTAGCGCCTCAATTTCAGTCTTGATTGGGTTGAGGAACAGCGCTGCGTCATCAGCGTACAGGCTGATGCGAAGGCAAGCATGTCGATGTGGAATGGGACTCAAGATGCCTGCTTCCGTTGCTTTCTCTAGAATTTTCTGCAAGGGGTCAATGGCAAGCAGGAAGAGCAGCGGAGAGAGAGGGTCGCCCTGGCGTAGACCTTGTTTGTGAAAGAAAGGTGTGCCCGGCGAGCCATTGAGGATGACGCGCGAGGAAGTAGATGCCAGGGAGATCGCCACCAGATCCCGGGTGCGCTGACTAAATCCATATTGAGTAAGAACGAGAGGAGGTAGTTCCAGTTTACCGAATCAAATGCTTTCGCTATATCTAGCTTCAGGAAAGTTGAAGGTTTCTTCTCACGGTGCAGCTGCTGGATAATAGCCTGGACATAGAGGAAATTCTCTTGGATGCAACGGCCTTTGAGAAATGCACTTTGACTATGGGAGATGAGGTTGTCCAGCTCTAGTCCAAATCGCGTGGCCAGCAACTTCCCAAGAATTTTGGCGACACTGTGGGTTAGGCTGATTGGTCTGAAATCCGAGGGCCGAAGAGCTGCATCTTTTTTTGGGATTAGCACTATGAATGCCGAGTTCAGCAGGCTCCAGGTTTGCCCATCAAGCGCGGATAGTTGGTTCAAGGCATTGAGCAAATCCATCTTGATTATGTGCCAGCACTTTCTGAAGAAGAGGCCAATGAAACCGTCAGGTCCCGGTGCTTTTTCAGTGGCCATGTTGTTGATTGCTGCTTGCAGTTCATCTAGATCAAAGGGGCAGTCGAGGTGGCTCAGGTTGGCACGGGGGAGGCCGAGGTAGTCCCAATTTAGCGCGTGAGTAGGGTTGCTGCTGGAACCCAGCAAGTCGGTGAAGTGTTGCAACAGGATCCCTGCTTTGTCATTGTGATCGCTAGCAACAGTACCATCATCCTTGTGAAGATATGGGATGTGGTTTTTTCGTCTTCGTCCATTGGCACGGATGAAAAACAACTTTGTGCTGGCATCGCCAGCCCTGATCCCGACTAGTCGGGATTTTTGCCGCCACTTGATCCTGTCAATTGCAGCAAGAGCAAATAATCTTCCCTTGAGGAAGGCTCGGAATTTGAACTCGTCAGGCGAGAGTCTGCGGCTTTCTTGAGCAACATCTAACTTAAAAATTACTTCGGAAGCGATTGCAGAGCTCAGCTTTCTTTGTATGTGCAGATCTTTGCTCCATAACCGAAGGGCCCTTGCTGTTCTTGCTAGCTTGGTGTGCAGAATTCTCATGCAATCTCTGGAGCCAGTGGGTTTCAGCCAAGCGTCATGCACAGTTTGCTCAAATGAGGGTGCCGAGACCCACCAGGATTCAAAGCGAAACCCCTTGAAACGGTGCGAAGAGAATTTCTTCATGAGCAGAGGGCAATGGTCAGAGATTTCAGTTGATCCCGCCAGCAGCTGAAAGTTGGGGAATTTGGTTTCCCATTCCTCGGTAAACAGGACCTTGTCAATCTTGGTGTGGGTGGTGTTGATCCTTTCATTTGACCAAGTGAAGCGACGGCCCTTGAGAGGCATCTCTTTAAGTTGGAGATCATCAATGGCTGCTCTGAAAGTCCGAAGCAAGCGAAGGTTGACATTTTGATTACTCTTCTCGTCGGCACGACTGATGAGATTGAAATCCCCCATGACGATCCATTCCGGAGGGCAGCGGGGTTTCAGGTTTCGGATTTCACTCAGGAAGGCCAGCTTTGCCACATCATCTTGCGGTCCATAGACTCCTGTAACCATCCAGTTGAAGTTGCAAGAGAGATCAGTGACAACAGCTGAAACAGAGTAGACACCATTGAGCAGCGGTTGTGGGTTTAGGGTGAAGTGGTCAGATGAGGCTGCGATTAACACGCCTCCTCGAGTTCCATCAGCTGGCAGAAAGCAAAAATTGTCCACAAATCGATTGCCCAAGGTTTCTGCAATAATTGTGTTTGTTACAGCGGCAAGCTTGGTTTCTTGCAAGCAGACCAAGGTACATCCATGGGCAGCCACAAAGTTAGCAACAATTCTTCTCCTAGCCGGAACTTTGGCCCCAACATCGAGGCCCTGAGGATGGAGCTGCTGCTCGTGCAGGCCACACTCGAAAACGCTGGCCGCAAGGAGCTCGGTGGCCCGGCCATGGAGATGCTACTGCAGAAGCTGCGGGACGCGGCGCACAATGCCGAAGACTCGCTGGACGAGCTGGACTACTTCCGCATCTATGACGAGCTCCACGGCAGGTACGATGCTGCCGACGAGCATGGCAAGGGTTGCGTCCACGACCTCGCCCTCAATGCTAGCCACACCGCCAAAGCTGTTGGCAAATCGGTCAACTGTTGCCCTTGGCCTCGTGCTAAACGTGGACAGAGTTCACGCGGTGATTCCTCCTTGGCCCCAGATGCCAATCAGGAGGTCAGCGGATGCATGCCCATGCTCGGTAAACTCTGTTGCTCATCTTCCCCACATACAAATCTTGGTGATGATGATTGTGACAATGCGCAAGAGACACCAAAGCTTCAGTTTGATAGGTTTGATTTCTCTCAAAGAACAAAGGACATTATAGAGAAATTGCAGCTTATGCGTAATGATGTTAACAAGATTATGCAGGGTTGTGGCCCTATAACTGTCCCAAACATTGCCCAGAGTCGTCCCATCACCAAAGATCGATGAGCCAAAACTGTACAGGAGGGACTGCGTTATCAATAGCATCATACATGATATCACCAATGGTCAATACTGTGATAAGGGTCTAACTGTGCTCCTAGTTGTTGGTCCGGGAGGAATGGGGAAGACAACTCTGATACAACACATATACCGCAACCAACAGGTGCAGAGTCATTTTTCAGTCATGATTTGGATATGTGTGTCGCTCAATTTTAATCTGGATAAGGTGCTAGAACAGATTAAAAGATATACCCCTGCAGTTGAAAGGGAAAATGAGTGTAGCACAACAGAAGAGTTGATTGAGCAAAGATTAAAATCGAAAAGATTCTTACTTGTATTAGATGATATATGGTGGATTAGTAATGGGGATGACTGGGAAAAATTGTTATCGACACTCAATCAATCACAAGAAAAGGGTTGCATGATTATAGTTACAACTCGGTTTCAAGCAATAGCACAGAAGGTTCAAACAACTGGTCATTCAATAGAACTGGATGGTTTAGAGTCTACAGGCTTTAGGAAGTTATTCCTTGCATTTGTATTTGGCGATGAGAAATGTGTAAAGGACAAACAATTTTTGCTTGAGACTGGAGATAAGATAATGGAAAAACTAAAGGGCTCCCCTCTTGCAGCAAAGACCGTTGGTAGATTGCTGAGTAAAGACCTTAGTTTGCGTCATTGGAAAAGTGTCCTAAAAAGTAAAGAATGGGAGAAGCAGACCGATGACAATGAAATAATGCCTGCCTTGAAGCTTAGTTATGCATTTCTCCCTTTCCATCTGCAACAATGTTTTTCTTATTCTGCATTTTTTCCTGAAGATTACCATTTGGAAAGCCATGAGCTCATTAGCCTGTGGACTGGATTAGATATTTTGATACCTAGTGGTCAAAATCAAACATTTGAAGATATAGGTATGAGCAATTTAAATGAGTTAGTCATTCATGGATTTTTCAGAGAAGAGGAAACTGATGGCAATTTGTTATATGCTATGCATGATCTACTGCATGATTTGGCATTGACAGTTGCATCTCTTGATTGTGTTAGTTTACGTCTCCCTAATGTTGGTTCACTGGAAATTCAGCCATCAACCCGTCACTTGTCTATAATCACAGAGGACTTAGGTGAATACGATATTGCATCCGGTGGAAAATTAAAGCGTGAATTGGAAGAAATGAAGACAACATTGAAGTTTGAATATTTGCAAACATTGATGTTTTTTGGAAAGATAGATGCAAGATTTGCCAACATATTTGGTGAATTTTTTCGGGAAGCAAATGCTCTTCGTGTTCTTTATTTGCCTGGTATGATGTGTCCCGTGGAGTCCATGTTACATAACTTTTCAGGACTTGTCCACCTACGATGCCTATATCTAGGGACAGAGGAGAGCCAGCTGCATTTACCACTGAACATCTCTAAATTTTATCATTTAAGGATTTTAAATCTTGAGTCGTGGGATGGCAGTTGTGATTTGCCCGAAGACATGAGCAACCTTGCCAAATTGTGCCATTTCTATACCCCAAGTGATGATGAGCATCATTCTGATATCTATAATGTGGGAAAACTTAAACTCTTAGAAGAGTTAAAGGTATTTCGAGTCAATAAAAAAAGTGAAGGATTTGAACCAAAGCAACTAGAACCTTTGACCAAGATAAGGGAGCTTGGCATCTATAACCTTGAGAAAATAAATACAAAAGAAGAAGCAGCTGAAGCAAAACTGATAGAGAAAAACTACTTGAGAAGGTTAACATTGGACTGGGATAGTGAGCGATCTAGTGTTGAGCCTTGTGTAGAAGCAGTGGTTCTTGAGAGCCTTCAACCACATGAAGATCTTCAAGTGTTGTGCATTAGAGGACATGGAGGCCCTTCGTGTCCAACATGGCTGCGCGATGAGTTCGCCGTTGAAGCCCTACAGTCCCTTTATCTTTATGGTGTTTCTTGGGAAGTTTTCCCTTCTTTAGGGAAGGCGTGGGATCTTCGTGAAGTAAGGTTGGAGCATATCGCCAGACTGAAGGAGTTTACTATAGAGAAAAACTTTTGCATGCTAATCAAAGCTCACTACGGGAGTTGTTCATCTATGGTTGCCCAGAGCTGGTCCTGGTGGACTCGCCAACTCTTGTTCCTGGAGGAGGATGGCTCCAAGATTTGCAATCCCTCCAGATATTAAGAATAGAGTTTTCTCCAAAGTTTTTATCCGCCTTCTTGGTTTCCGGTCACATTTTTCCTTTCTCCCTGCAGTTCCTGGAGCTTTGGGGCGTGGAAGGCATGGGGACACTGGAGCCCCTGTTAAACCTCTCCTCTCTTACCAGATTAAAACTGTGGTTTTGCGGAGAGGACCTGAAATGTCAGGGCTTGAGGTCTCTCCTTATCAATGGGGGTCAGCTCAGAAATTTAAGTGTCTATGGCAGCCCCGTATTCTTTGCTGGTTGGGCTTTGGCGGACGTTGAAGGAGGAGAAGAGCGGCAGACACAGCTTGGTTCATCCACATTGCGGGAGCTCTGTACGGATGACGCAGCAGGACTCCTTGCTCCACCCATCTGCAGCTTTCTCTCTTCCTCCCTCACCGAGCTGGATCTTCGTGAGAGTGGGTCCAAACGGATGGCGCGCTTCAGCAAGGAGCAAGAGGATGCCCTTCAGCTCCTCTCCTCCCTCCAGAAACTTGAGTTTAGGCATTTCCACGATCTTCAGCAACTCCCTGCAAGGCTGTGCGCCCTTACTAACCTCAAGATATTGTCAGTCTACCACTGTCGAGTAGTCTTGTTGCCAAATGATGACCTCCCCGATTCACTGCAAGAGCTAAATGTCTACTGCTACCACGACGTAAACGAGGAGCTAAAACATCAGTGCAGGGGGTTAGCGGGAACCATCCCAAGAATCTATATACACTGATCCAAGGTAACATAAATATACTTTCTTGTGGTTTTCCACTTTGCCCTTTTCCTGCAATCCTGCTTAATAACACTGTGTTTGTTCCCATTCGATGTGCAGGACTCGGCCTTGGAGTTCCCTTCTACGTTCTTCTAGCCTTGTAAAGCTCTGCTTTCTCTGTACAAACACACTTGCCACATGCATGACATGAGGGTCCTGTGTCCGCCGCATTCCTTCCTGTACAAAAATATGGTGAATACTTCTAAACCGGAACTTTACTCCCGCTGTACCATATCGCTTATATCAACTTCACTTCCACTTATACATGCCACAAAAAATATACCCACCTAAGGAAGCTGACCCTGTCACAGGGAAAAAGGAAGCTGCTGAGGTCTGTCACAGGCGAACTCCAGCCAGGCCGTGTGACCGCTGTTGATTTCCTGATACTAGGTCTAGCTGGGATAACAAGGTGGTGTCTGAATAACTGAACTTACAAATGGAAATGATAACCTGGCATCCCAAATGTCGGGTCACCGAGCTTTGCAATTGTCCCCAAGCAGATCCCAGCTAGACCTAGTATCAGGAAATCAACTTCACTTCCTCGCACTTATATATTGTGTGACTCGGATAGGATACACTTTCGCCATCTGTTTCAATCCCGTCTCGGCACAGCTGGTATGTCCCGTGCTGATTAATCATATATCCTGATGATTCGTTACATAAACAGAGACTAACCTGAGCTTTCCTTTTTCCACAGTGTTCTACACTGATACCTGTTGTTCTGACCTTATTATCCACTCAAAGGAGTACCCCCACATTTCTGAAGAATATGAGCTATCCAAAGTGGCACTAGAGGGCTTCATAATCGTGAACGCAAAAAGGTTATTTCTTTCTCACGAACATCTGCCCATGAATACTGCATCTAAATGCGAGACTATCGCGTTATTGAAGTCTGTATTTCCAATTTTGTAAACATCCACTCATGCTAACTTGCTGCTCTCTTCTCTTTCAGGTATCCTGGAGTTTGGCTAGTTACTCGCTGCGGCTTGCTGCTCAGGAGCGGTTTCGATATTCACAAGTACAAGATTTATATGTTGGTTCTGTTCATGTATGGCCTGTTCTTCAGGGTTGTTGCATTTGTCGTGATGATTCTGCCGAAGAAGAGACGACGGAGTGCAATTGTACAATATTTTTCTTATCTAATCTCTTCATTTTTTTTCTCTGTACATTTGTAAATATTTTTTATGTTCTTTCTTACTGAAATTTGTAGAATAGTCACAGAGTTTGCCCACGTTGATTTTTGCCACTCGACATGTACAATTACCCTTGTCATGATTCAAGCAGCTTGGAGGAAAAGGCTTTCACGAATTACAGACAGTTTTGCTTGTGGCAGAATCTGTTGGCCATTACAGTTGTATATAAAAACATTAACCAAATAATTTTTCTCACCTCAAAATTCTTCACTTCCAATACCCTCACTTGTAAGATGATTAACTGATGTCGAACAAGTGTGCATGAAGTGACTTCAAAGACACAAATTTGAAAACACATAAAAAAATTGAATTTTCAGAACTATAGATATGTACTGTAGAGAAATCAAATAAAAAAACTAAAACATTGAAAAATGTCTGTGCTTTACATAATTGACTTAATGTTTAAATTTGAGAATGTTTTTGGAAGCTAAAAATACAACATGCTTTAAAATTCTTTGAAATTTAAATGAAGTACTACCATTTTGAACTTTTTCGGCAATGGACTAACTGTAGTTTAAGAAAAATTACAATTACCAGTAAACAGCAGAGTTATGTAAGAGTGTGTCGTAAACAACATCTCATCCAAAATAAATAAATAAATAAATAAATAAAAACCCTAGAAAACAACACATCTCACGGAGGGGCGTGGTTCAGGCCTGCGCAGCGCGTGCGGCTCACCGGTCAGCCGGGACCCAGGACCCGGGACGGACGGCCGTGCCAGCCGCTGCGCACGGCGGTTCCAGGCCCGCATGCTTGCCTCAGCCGTCACAGGTCAGAACCTAGTTCTTCCGCGAGAGCTATAGCTCGCTTAATGCAAGATGTTAGCTCATCTCGGCTGAAGAGTTTTCTCCGCTGTCATAACTGGGCCAGCCCGCTTTGTTCTTGTTTTTTGCTCGTTCGCTGGCCACTTTCGATGGTTTTTGTTTGCTCGCTCACTGTAGCTTCATTGTTTTTTTTCTTCTTTGCTGTTTATTGGTTTGACTTGGCCGTTCAGTTTTTTTTCTGTGTTTTTTACGGTTTTCTTTGGTTTTTATTTTTTTCTGTCTGTTTTCTTTATGGTTGTTTTTTCTGTCTTCTGTGTTTTCTTTATGGGTTTTCAATTGTTATTTTTTTCTGTATGATTTCTTTACGGTTTTCATCAGTTTTGCTAGTGTGTTTAAGTTCTGCTTTTCATTGGTTTTCTTGAGTTTTGATTTTTTATTCTTTAGTAACTTTTTCTTCAGTTTTTATTTACGGCTGTCTTTGGTTTTACTTTGTTTTTTTTCTATATTTTCTATTTCTGTCTTTTTATTTTTTCTTCATTTTCTCCGGTTTTCGTCTGTTTTTCTTTTGCATTGGTTTTATTCTGTTTGCAATTGTTCTTTATTTTCTATGTTTTATTTTTGGTTTTTATTGGGTTTATTTATATTTCTTTGTTTCCTTGTTGGTTTATATCGGTTTCTTTTTTGTTCAACACATGTCAACCGATGAAAACCGTGAAGAAAAACTCAAAAAAGAAAGGAAAAAAACCCAAAGAAAACCATTGAAAACTGTAAAGGAAAACACTAAAAATAAAGAAAATAAAAAAATGATTAAAACCGAAGCAATCAAGCCACTAGACAGCAAAAGAAAAAAAAAACACCGTACGGGGACCGAACCACGAATGGCAGTAACCCAAGCGAGCGAAACTGATAGTTGGGCTGGCCCATTTGCGCAAACACTCCCACACAAATATTCATGAACATTTTTCGGGAGCAACTAATCAAGGGGTATCCCATGCGGGAGGGCCGCAAGGGTCACTTTAGTGGGCAGAGAGCGCACTTGGCGCGCTCTCAACCGCTGCCACGTGTCGCATGTTGGGCGCTCCCTCAGGATTTTTTTTTCTATACGCGTTTTAAGGTATCAGATGTTTTTTTGGGCTTTTCGTCTGGTTTTCCATAGGTTTCAGAGAAAGAATTTTTTTTTTGTTTGCCTGATATTTTTGCTTCCACGAGAGGCATAGTAGTGCCTCTAGAAAAAGGAAAAAATGGTGTTTTTTTACTTCCACGAGAAGCACAGATTTGCTTCCGCCTCTCGAAAAGAAAATAAAACACGTTTTACTTCTTCCGTGAGAAGCACAGATTTGCTTCTCGTGGAGACACAGATTTTGCTTCCGTGAGAGACGCAACTGTGTCTCTCTTGAAAAAGAAAAACAGAACATGTTTGTGTGTGCTTCTTGTGGAGGCACATATTAGCTTCCGCGAGAAGCACAGCTCTGTGCCTCTCGGAAAAAGAAAGAAAAGTGGAAAAAAGTGCTCCCGGCTCCGACTTTTTTCTACCAGTTTTCCATGATTTTTTTTTGTCGAAACCTATTAAAATGAGATCTCGTTTTGAAAAGCTCGACGCGAAATATCCAACGGTGAAGACACTCCGGGATTTCGACGCATGATTCAAGAGATAAAATGTTTTGAAAAAATGAATCTACGAAAAAAGGAAAAACTCTCAGGTTGCGACAAGTGGTGCACATACAGTGCACAGCCTGTCAGCGCCTGCGAAGGTGGGAATGACCTTTGCAAGGGTACCCCTTAATTAGTGATCTCGACATTTTTGAATCCATGAACATTTGTTCAAAATCATGAACTTTGTTTTTCAATTCTGAGATTTTTTTTAATTCAAGAACATTTTTCGAACTCGCATACATTTTTCCACCGGGGCTCGCTTGGGCTTGGCCCATTTAGCAAACATTTTTCCATTTGCTCTACTTGTGCTTGGCCCATTTAGCAAACATTTTTCCATTTGCTCTACTTGTGCTTGGCCCATTTAGCAAACATTTCTTCTTTTTCGGTTTTCGAATATCTTTTTCAAATTTTGTGATCATTTTTTTGGAATCATAGATATTTTCTGAAATCGTGAACTTTTCTAAATTCGTGAACATTTTTTGTGTAACCGTGAACAATTTTTAAATTGTGAACATTATTTCTGTAATCGTGATCACTTTTTATGCAATCGTGAACATTCGCTAGCATTTTGTACAAATTCGTTAACACTTTTTAAAATTGTTAACATTTTTTGAAATCACTAACATTTTCTCTTAATTTAGTCAACTTTTTCTTAATTTAGAACATTTGTTTGAAACTCGTGACCATTTTGTCTAGTCAGCGACATGTTTTGAATCGATAAACTATTTCTGGGAACAATTTTTTATATTCCTGAACATTTTCTGTTTGAGGAATTTTGTTTTGTAATGAAGTGGACCCTGGGGCGGCCCGAAAGCACGCGCTTGGGGAGCGAGTGCTCGCTGGCCAGCGACCTGCGCGCGAAATAGGCGCTGCCTATTTGACGCTCATGACCGTCAGAACGGCGTGGCTTCGCTTATGCTAGGCCACGTGACGCCCCAGTTTGAACCGCCCCACGGTTGCTTCGCTGTTTCTACTCGTTTCTGTTTATTTTTTTTCTTTTTCTTTCCTTTTTTTCAGTTTATGTTTTATTTCTTTTCTTTTGTTTACCTTATTATTTTTCCATTTTTTTCCTGTATTATACGAAGTTCATTGTGTGTTACAATAATGTTCGTCGTATATTAAGGAAATGTTCACAGTATATTACGGAAAGGTCATCTTGCCTTATAAAAAAAGTTTATCTTATATTCGAAATTGTTCAATGAATATACAACTGTTCACTATGTTTCTGAAAATTTGTTCAGTGTATATTACACAATTGTTCAATGTGTATTAAAAAAATGTTCAATGTATCTTACAAAAATTTCCAATGCGTATTCGAAAAAGTTCATCGTACATTTTTTTTCAATTTTTTATCATATATTAAAAAAAGTTCATCATATAATACAAAAAAGTTAATCGTATATTTATAAAATGTTCAACGGATATGACAAAATGTTCAATGTGTATTTTCTGATTTTATTTAAAGTAAGTTCGTTACTTAAACTCTCGCGCTGTGAATCTATCACTAGATTTCATCAGCTCGATCGGTTAGTAACACTCGTTCACGAGAGGGAGCTCGTGAGTTCGAGCTCCCCCCACATGACATTTTGGCGACTTTGTTTTACGTGTCTCGAGCTTGTTACCTCCAAATGGGCCGGCCCGTTCGCCCCTGCCTTCAGCTTTGGCGAGCTCTCCGCGAAATAAGAGCTCTCCACGCAAAAGATGTGATACTGCTAAAAACACAAAATATGTGATACATATCACGACCGATCGCTAACTAGTGCCACACATGGGCCAACCAAATAAGCGCGCCCAGACAGCTTCCGGTAACGGTTTTCTGAAGGCTTCAGTGGCTTCTCACCCATTTTGGGAAGCTTCTAGACCGTTTTTTTTCTTTTTTTCCTGTGATTTGCTTTGCTGGTTTTTATGATTGTTTATCTTTTCCCCTTTTTGTTTCTTTCTGCATTTTTTTAATGTTTCCTTTCCATATCTTGTTTATAAATTCATGAACATTTTTCGAATCCATGTTTTTTTAATTTTGTGAGCATTTTTCAAAGTCCATGTAGAATTTTTCAAATTTTCAAACAATTTGTCAATTCGTTATTTATTTTTCCAATTGTAATTTTTTAATTTTGTAACATTTTAAATTCGCAAACTTTTCTAAATTTTCAAAAATATCAAATTTAGGAATATTTTTCGATCATGGATCTTTTTAAAATTTAGAAATATTTTTTATTCATGAACTTTTTCAAAATTCGTGAATATTTTCTCACGAATTGTTTTTTTTCAAATTTACATATTTATTTTTTCAATTGAATGAATAGTTTTAACACTAAAATAATCCAAAAAAAAAATTAATGAGAAAAAATGGTAAATAGTTTTAATACTAAAATAAACCAAATAAAAAATTAATGAGAAATAAACCAACTAGTTTTAATACTAAAATAAACCTGTACTGGATTGCTAGAGACTCTCGCTAGCTAGGCTCATATATCGCATGACGTGATATGGCGTGCGCATGAGCGATGGGAGCTCTTAACACTGGCAAAGAGTACGCCCCCGCATCACCCAAATCACTAGTTAAGGGGTATCTTTTACAAAGGCCACTTTCATCTTTCCGTGGTGGTGACAAGTGGTGTATCATATGTGCGCAACTTGCCGCAATCTAGTTTGGGTGAAATATCTTCCCATGAGCAGGAGGGATGGTTGATTTTGTTTGTGTTTTCCTCGTAGATCATTTTTTTTTCAAAATGATATATATCTTCAATCTTCAACCATCCGTCCATATCACGAACCGTTTTTACTGTTATCTTCCTTGTGTTGAGATCTTAAAAACAAGATCCCATGTAATAGGCTTCGAAGAACATTTTTGTGGGAGAAAATAGTACCCAAAGTGAACTAACATGTACTTTCATATTGTACTAACTCGTGCTCCCAGGTTAAACTAACTTGTGCTCCCGCAAGAGGAGGGGGGGGGGGGAAACTTGTGCTCCCGCAAGAGGAGGGGGGGGGGGGGGGGGGGGGGGGAGGGGGAGTACACCCGCACTTCACCCAGAAGCACACTTGTGCTTCACGCGGGAGGATATCATACCATGCTTCCGCGTGAAGCAAGCATGTGCTCCATGGTCAACACACACATGCTCGTGATAGATGAAAAGCAAATAAAATCAGAGGAAAAAAAGACCTAAAACCTAAAAATTGAAAAAAGCTGGAAACAAAAAAAAAGCTCATAAAAACCCGCCTCGATGGACAAAAGTCCAGCGTGCGACACATAACGGCGCTGGGGCGCACCACATGGAGCGCTGAAAGCGCGCCCATAAGTATACTCTAGGAAGCCTGCCTAAAATGCACCCTATAACTAGTTGCTCCCTGCTTTAAACGAGACTGAAGGGGTGCGGCTATAGGTCACTTATAGCAACCCGGGAAGAGCTCTCGCCTCAAGCTACCTTCCGAACGCTACAATTGGGCCGGCCCAAGTAACTTCCTTCATGTTAGTTCGTTTTTGTTTTTTCCCTGTTTGTTCTTTTGTTGTTTTGTTCATAATTTTTAAAATATTCTAAATACATATATTCCAAAAATATAAATTTACGTAAAAAAAATTAAAAGCCAAGAATGTGAAAAATGCTAACACAGAGTAATTTTTTTTGTTTCCTTAGTTTTTGGAAAAGTTGATAGCATTCAGAAAAATGCAGGTGACATTTAAAAAATGTTCATAAAATGTACAAAACTGTTCGTGTAATTGAAAGGAAAATGTTTCGTACCATTCAAAAAAACATATGTTACATTTCAAAAATGTTTACGCGTTTCAAAAATATGTTTGTGACACTTTTAAAAAATGTTTATACAAATAAAAAATGTTTGCATAGTTTAAAAAAGAATGTTTCATATCATTCAAAAACATGTTTCAACGTGTATTTGAAAAATGTTTAACACATATTAAAAAAATGTTAGAAAAATCTATTTAAAAATATGTTAACCATGTATTTGAAAAATGTTCAACGTGTATAGAAAATGTTTCAGATGTATAAGAAAAATATACAACATGTGTTTGAAAAAGTAGACAAATATTGAGAAAAAGGAAAAGAAAAAGAAAAAGAAAAAATAGAAAAAAAACAAAGAAAACAATGAAAATCGAAAAGAACAACACAAAAAAGGAGAAAAAAACATACAGAAGCTTCTAAAACCGGATCGAACTTGTCCATAGATAGAAGCTTCCCAAAACCATTCAACTGGGCCGGCCACTAAGGCGAGCCACAGCTGAGCGCAAGAGGCGAGGCTATCCTAAAAATTGGGCGAGAAATATCTCCCGTGAGAGGGAAGGTAGTGTCGCTTTAAGCACCGTTTAAATGGGCCAGCTATTGGCATGATCCATTAGCACATATCTTTTTCCTGTTTCATGGGCTAAGATGGGCAGGCTATGTGAGGCTCTACGGTTTCAAGTTGTTCCTCCCTCCCTTTGCGCAATCACCATTTAAGGGGTACCCCTTGCAAAGGTCATTTTCATCTCCTCTAATGATGACAAGTGGCGTACTGCATGTGCGCCACTTGTCACAAGTAGAGAGTTTTAGTGGGATTTCTTCCCACGCACATGAGATATGGATGGGTTTATTTGTACTTTTTTCGTACATTCATTTTTTTAAATGATTTATCCCTCAATGTGCATCCAAATCACGATAAGTTTCACCATCGCATTCCTCGCATCGAGATCTTCAAAACTAGAAACCATATTGATATGTTTTGATGTCTTTTTTTGGCACAAAATCTGTGCTTCAAAACTATAGTAACACGTGCTTCAAAAACTATAGTAATTGTGCTTCACTTTTGGGGGAGCACAATCGTTAGTTTTCACATGAGAAGAACAGTTGAGCTTCACGCGGAGGCACAACTGTGCTTCACTACTTGGAGAAGCATAATTGTGTTTTCACACAAGAAGCACAATTGTGCTTCAGGCGGAAGCATAGAAGCACAAGTGTGCTTTCACGCGAAAAGCACATATGTGCTTCATTTTTTGGGGAAGTACAATTATACTTTCACATGGAGGCACAACTATGATCCAAGCTCCCAACAGACAGAAACCAAAAAAATAGGAAAAAAGAATGAAAAAAACTGATCTTTAAAAAAAAAGGATCATAAAACCCAGAAAAAACTGAAAAAGGAAGAAAAAACATGCCCGGTGGGGGAAGCGCCCGGCGCGCGACACATGGAGGTGTTGGGACACGCCACATGGCACACTGGGTCGCTCCCGCTCTAGAAAAAGTGCCCCCATGGGGTACCCTCTAACTAGTTACTCTCCTCCCTCTATCGTTTCCCATTTTGTTCTATATGTAGACAACTTTTTTTTAGGGGTATATGTGGACAACTATGCATCAACATTTCCACCAACTAGCAGCCCATGTTTAGCCCAGCACGGCCCATAGAGATTTCTAGCATATCTTTTATGTTGGCTCGCTAAAGAAAAGCGAAAAATAACTGTGCCCTCCTTTACACATGGCTTGTCTCGCTCAGAAACTAGGGAAATAATGTGGCGCCAGTCCATGACGCGCTGCAAGAAAGAAAAACGAAAACGGTGAGGGGAGATGTCATTTTGTTTCTCGGGGAAATATTCTCTAGTCTCCCTGATGAACGGTTAAAACATAAAATTAGTTTGAAAGAAAATAAATTCAGAATTTTTATGACATATATCTTCAATTGCATGCAAAATTTTGTGAAAAAAGGACACATGTTATGAGCTAAAATTATCCGAGCTCTTAAAATACTATTTTTGAAACAGTAATTTAGTTTCTTGATATACTCGGATACTCCTAGTCCTCCCCATTCTCCACCGGCCTGCTGCCTCGCCATTACAGTACAGAGAGTCCGGTCACTCCAGGCCGATCATGCTGAAATCCGCGAGCGCACAAGCCCGAGAGGTGCCGGGACATGCATAGAAAAGTCTCGGGGTCGCCACCACATCCGCTGTTGTCATCTTCGCCGCCGGTGGTCGCCTTGCTCTCAGGTCACTTGTCATCGGAACCAGTCCGCCGCCGTCTTGGAGCCACACGCTACGAGATAGACGTACGAACCCCCGCAGTATGTATTCTCTCCCGTTTGTATATGTATAGAAAACAAATCTGATGCTATCGGTCGCACCTCCGCATGGACCAATGAAAGTTGCCTGGTGCAGACATGCATTTTCCCATAGAACACCCCCCATGCAAGTCTCGGCTAATCAGAGCAGCCGGCTGTGGACTGCTCAAATACGAGCCGTGTGTGCGCAACACTGTACGTATGATCATGCCATGTCCTATGCAGTGACCGTAACGAGTGTATTCCAAAGTACCATAGAGTGCTTTTGACTCAAGTTCATTGACCGCCAACATATTTAACTCTTTTGAAAAAATAAATCCTGAATTTTTTTTTCTATGTTCAATCGCGTGCAAAATATTGTGGAAAGAATGACATATGTTATGACCTAAAAATATCCGTGCTCTAAAAAAGTTATTTTGGAAATAATAGTTTTGTTTTTTGATTTACCCATCGTGCTCCATGTTCTCCACTGGACTGCTGCCTCACTAAGTACAGGGACTCCGGCCACTCCAGGCCTGATCATATCGAAATCCGCGAGCGGACGAGCCTCAACCATCTTGTCCTCCTCTCGCTTCACTAATGCTCTTTTTAACTTCTTTAGCTAATTTTTCTCCTTTGTAGCTTTGATTCACTTCTCCTATCCAATCCGGCAACAACTTGCTCACAAGGGTGCAACCACTGAATTTGTAACGACACAATGATTTGAAAAACAATATGTAAAGAACACAAACAGTAAAGGTAGAAGATCATTTCTGGGTAGATAGGAAAGCTATTAAAATCCACAAACATCAATCAAAGAAGAGGTGCCGGGGCACATGCACAAAAGTCTTGGTGTCGCCTACAATTGCCGGGGCACGGGCCTCCACCACATCTACTGCTATCATCTTCGCCGCCGGTGGTCGCCTCGCTTAGGTCACTTGCCACCGGAACCAGTCTGCCGCCGTGGAGCCACACGCTACGAGATAGACGTACGGACCCGTGCGGTATGTATTCTCTCTCGTTCGCATCTGTGGAAAACAAATCTGGTGCTATCATGGGTCCCACCTCCGCGTGGACCAATGAAAGCTGTCCGGTGCAGACATGCATTTTCCCAGAGAAAATAGAAATAGCCTTTCGAATTGATATGCATGCATAAAATGCTCTTAAGACTTGTCAAACCAATAGTGCCGTCACAGATTCTGATTGGGTCTCTCTTGTAGGTTATCGATCGTGTCCATATCTTTGTCCCCACATCAAACCACATATTTAACACACCAATATCATGCGATGCAACATACATATGCAACGCAGCCGCTGCAATCAGTGAGAGTCGTACAACATACTGTGTGCTTCTTTTTTTGATAGCTTACCAGGCTTGCCGGCTGGTACAACATACTGTTTGCTAGTACGTACGACCCGTCCCCAGAGTTGATTATTGTACGTCTTTTATGGTGGCGTAGATCCTACTACCTCTCCTTCGTCCGTCTATATAACATGCAAGGTAGTAGCACCGCACTTCTTCAAGCAAAGCAAGCTTACTGATCTTGCAGTTCATCAGGCCTTGAGCACCACACTGATCCACCCATCATCAGCAATCCATTCCCAGCAGTTGATCCTATGGCTGCTCCTGTCATTGCTGACCTGCAGAAGCCTCGACCTTACACCCCCAGCCTCTGGGGCGATTTCTTCCTCAACCACAACCCATGCACCCCATCACAGGTTTAATTATGGATACCTTTTATGTTTTGAAATAAAGGAAGTTCCCTGCTTACTTTCTGTTGCTGCACCAACATATTATTGAATGCACACGCGCACAAGATATGTAGTAGCTTCGACTTATTTTTGATGGCATATATTGTTTTCCATGTGTTCATGTATGAATGTTTTCAGTTTTTTTTAAACACTCTTGTTGAACCCTAGCATGCACTCTTAGCTGTTAGCTCCACAAATTTCCAAGATGATATAAGTTTTCTTTCCTCACAGTATTCGGCTATGAAGGACATGGCGAGTATCAAGAAGGAGCGGGTGAGAAAGATCATCTTGGCCGCCATATCTTCTTCTGATTTACCTATGAAGCTGGAGCTTGTCGACACGCTGGAACGGACCGGTGTGGCCTATCACTTTGGAAAAGAGATCCAAGAGTTACTATGATGCGGAGCATCCTTCGATCATCCCCATGGATACCTCACCAACTCACCAAGCACCAAGTGGACCTATGACAAGAGCTCGCGCACGTGCCATCGAGAACGAGGTGAACTCAATCCTTTACAACTTTCATATGGATATGGATGGAACTTGGATGCCACCTCACAAAGGAACTCTATGTATCATTAGGTATGATGGAGTCGACCGTCAAGAGGCTAAGGACCATCACCAAGGCCAAGAGGAACCACGCCAAGGCCACGAGGACGGCGGAGGAAGAAAACCTGAAGAGGACAGCACCTCCCAGGCGACCCCGTGCGCACGGGCCCCCAAGACCCCGTGCGCACGGGATACGGCAAAACTACTGGACACCCCGTGTCCACGGGCTCCCCGGACCCCGTGCGCACGGGCCTCGCCGCTGTAGCACCCCGTGCGCACGGGCGTGTACCGTGCACACGGGACCCGTGCGCACGGGGCCTACTTAGCCCGTGCGCACGGCCCCTCCCAGCGAGCTGGCTGTGTGTGGCTGTTTTACCCCCACTTCGTCCCTTACCTCCCACCTACTATATATTCCGAGGATAGACCATTTGTTAGGGTTAGCAAAGTGTATTGAGATATTCATAGAGGGCTTTGCTCATCTACCACTCCTCTTGGAGATCAAGACCTCCTAGAGAGAAGATCCCCTAGTGGATTCAAGGCCCCTTCTAGGGAAGGATCCCCATCATAGGATCATCAAGACCTCACCTCCTTTGGAGTGGGAAGAACCTTATCTTTGTGCTATTTTCCTTTAATTGTCTATGTATGCTTGTGGATCTATGTATGCTACTCTAGTGGATGTGTGATTTGGGTTTGTTTTGAGTGATTTCTCTCTTGTGTTCTTGTGAGTTCATCCCTCTTGCACTCCAAGTGTGAAAAGATCTTCACTTAGGGTCTCTACCCTACAACATCTTGGTATCATGAGCCACGTTGATTCACATCTTGGAGTCCCTACCCCCCCCCCCCCCCCCCCCGCTTTCTAGCCTGATTTTGCTTTGTTTTGTCCCAATTTCGAAAATCCCCACAAAAATAGCCATACCATTTTTTTTTGCTTTTGTTAGATCTTGTGAGATTTTGTTGTTTTGGTCAACAAATTTCGTATTTGGCAACTGGATCTACCCCTTTCCCACCATCCCCCATCTTTCCCACCACCAATTTCCCCGGAATTTTGCAATTTTGCCACGGATTTGGAGCTGTTCATCCGCAGCCGCCGACCCCGTGCGCATGGGCCCTGATACCCCGTGCACACGGGCCCCTGATACCCCATGCGCACGGCCTCACCAGAGATCTGTCACTTCCTGTTTAGTCCATTTTTGACACACACTTGCACCACTTTCGTTTTCCGCACTAACACACGTGTTTCTTTGAGATTTTGAGTTGCGGTTGCCGTGTCCTAAGGTGTTTCGGCTACTTAGGGACGGTTCTACATCATTATCACCGCAATTCATCATCGCCCCGACCTCGACTTCGACATCGACAACTTCATTCCATACCAATCGAGGACGGTAACCTCGACGACACCTTGTATTTACCCTTGCCATTGCATTGATAGCCTTGAGCCTATTGCGTCACTTACCCATCGACACTAGCGAGTCGAGAATTGCCGGGCGACGTATTTGTGCACCATAGTGATATGCCTACTCCGCATAGCTACATTTAGCGTGCATTTATCTTGCTATCATCATCGTGCCATAAGTCTCTCCCGTGCATATCTTACTTACTTGACTTAGATATCGGCTCTAGCATCAAGCATTTTGGCATAGTAAAAAAAACAGAAAAAGCTTTTAAGCAAAAGAGAAGAAACAAAGAGCTTGTAAGTAATACCATCGAGCCTTTTTGCATAGTACATCATATTGGACCATACATACATATCATACTTGGGATTGAAGACAAGCACATTACTCTCTTAGGTTGGTGCACAAGCGTATCTAGCCCAATTGAGCAATCGAGCTAGTGTCTCTCTAGCATCCGTGCAACAAGAGCATTTTTCGTGGTTCCACATTTTGAGCTCGTTCCTTGGTTGTGCGGATCCCATTCATCTTCGTGTGTGTGTTTCCAAGTGTTCTACTAGGGTGTTGATCTATTTGTCTTACTTGCAATTTGTGCATCTTCTCAACATTTTCGATATCTTGACTAACACTTGCTTGAATTTTGTGCCACTCATCCTAACCAAGCTACTCCATCAGCCTTACTTTGTAGGTGTGAGAAACAAACCCGGTACCAATTCTACTATTGTTGCATTACATTGAGTGATACTTGATACATCCTCAATCATCGGAAAAGGTAACTTTGGTATTGTTCTCTCATTTCCTACTCACCACCACTTGACTAAGATGGATAGGCCAAGTACATCGGAGAACCCGCTCTTTGAAGAGCAAGAGGAGACGCACGACTACGTCACCAAGGGTCATCTCTTCGGCGTTCAACGAGCGCTACACCAAGAAAGTGAAGCTTTGGGAGATCGTATCGAGCAACTCGCCACCGACTTGCGCCACTCCGAAACACGAACAAGGGACTACTTCGACGCCAAGCTTTCATCTCAAATGGAGGAATTGCGAGACATCATGGCCAACCGCGCCACTTCCACGACTTCCTCTTCAAGACGGCGTCACTCAAGTCGACACTCTTTGGATTCTTCTTCACACTCAAGCCCATCTCGAGCACGTTCTCATAGGCGCAACAATCATGACGATCATCAAGCTCCACAAAACCCATTCCATGGCAATGGGCTACAAGACCGACTTTGAGCACGAGAACGCCAAGCGCGCCAAGGCCAAGCACCATCACGTCCAAGACAAATTGACCAAGACGGCGACGCCCTCCGGCAAGAACTCCTACACCGAGAAGAACAAGCACTTGAAGCGCAACGTGCTCTCCGCGAAGCAACTCATGCCGTGAACGAGCGCAACCGTCATGTGCGTGAACAAGAAGAAACGCTACGACATGAACTACGAGACGACGAAGCTCACCTTGAGGAGCGCCAAGAAAGAAGAAATCGAGCTCGGATTCCACCTCCAAGACCGCCGCGCCAAGCAAATCGAGCGGAGCATGAGGATGACAATCCACCTCCAAGACCACCGCGCCAAGCAAATCGAGCGGAGCATGAGGATGACGATCCACCACCACGGCAAGATCGACCTCACCAACGACGACATGATGAGGAACAATGTTTCGGCAAGCTCAAGTTCACCATGCCCAAGTTCCACGGCGGCAACGATCCCGAAGAATATCTCTCATGGGCATTGAAGGTCGACAAGATATTTCGCCTTCACAAGTACGAAGAAGAAAAGAAGATCGCCATGGCATCTCTAGAGTTCCAAGACTATGTTCTCATTTGGTGGGAGCAAGTGCTCGCAAGGCGTCAAGAGAAGGGCGAACCACCCATCGCGACTTGGAATCAAATGAAAGATGTCATGAGAGCTCGTTTTGTGCCTACACATTACAACCGCGACCTCTTCAAGAAACTCCAACTACTCAAGCAAGGAACCAAGTCGGTTGAAGAATACTATCAAGAAATGGAAGTTTCCATGATACGAGCCAATGTCAAGGAAGATGATGAACAAACTATGGCGCATTTCTTGAATGGCCTCAACCATCCCATCAAGAAGATAGCGGACTTCCAACCATACTCCAACCTCCTCGAGCTAGTGCACCAAGCGAACAAGGCGGAGCGACAAGTGCAATAGGACTACAAGTACTCCAAGTACTCTTCCAAGACCTACGGTTCATACACTCAAGCTTCAAGGACTACGACCACTCCTTCCATGACTCGATCTACCTCAAGTACCGGCGACAAGTCAAGTTCCAAGCAACCTTCGACATCTTTGAGTCGTCCTCCTACTACTACAAGCAACTCCAAGCAAAAGCCTTCGTCATCGACACCCCCTACGGACGCCAACAAGACAAGTGACATCAAGTGCTTCACTTGCAAGGGCCGAGGCCACAAGTCTTTCGAGTGTCCAACTCGACGCACAATGATCCTCAACGACGACGGCACATACGACTCAATGAGCGAAGATGAAATGGAAGCCCTCGCGCATGTGGCTATGCACCGATAAGTGAATGATGATGAAGACGCACAAATCTATTGCGACAATGATGCGAGCCCCGCTCTTGTTGTCTCCAAGGTCTTGACACTTCAACAAGATCAAGACGAGGACCAACGTTGCCACATCTTCCATACCAAAGCGGGCATCCAAGGACGTTCCGTCAAGGTCATCATCGACAGTGGAAGTTGCCACAATTTGGCAAGTGAAGAGTTATGCTCCAAGCTACAATTAGTCAAGAAGAAGCACCCTCGCCCCTACAAGGCCCAATGGCTTAGCGACCCCGGCACAATCCAAGTGGAGCACACCGTCCAAGTCTCCTTCAAGATCGGCGCCTACGAAGATACCTTGGAGTGTGATGTGGTTCCCATGTCCGTATGCCACCTCCTACTTGGGCGACCTTGGCAATTCGATCGCGGAGTCACCCACAACGGACGGACCAACCACTATAGCTTCAATATGAAGGGCAAGGAATTCGTTCTTCGACCAATGTCTCCAAGTCAAGTCGTCGCCGACAATCAAGCATCGGGCCATCGTGGAGAGACTAGTGAGAGAGAGAGAACCACCACAAATAGAGTGGGCGCCACAATCCCAAATTGAGTGACCCCACGATGAGCGACAAGAAAAACTTAGTTCTACTAGCCACCAAAAGAGATTTGAGGGATGTGAGTGAGAGCCCATCAAGTGTTGTTCACTTTGTGCTTTTATGCAAAGGTGAAGCTGAGCGGACTAATACTTCACAACATCTTCCTCTAGTGTTGTCTCATCTCTTGCAGGAATACAAGGACGTGTTTCCCGATGAGCTACCTCCCGGACTACCTCCTCTACGCGGAATCGAACACCGCATCGACCTCATCCCCGGCGCACCTCTACCGAACAAGGCACCATACCGCGTCAACCCCGACGAGACCAAAGAAATCCAACGGCAAGTACAACATCTCATGGAGAATGGGTATGTACGCGAGAGCTTGAGTCCATGTGCCGTTTCGGTAATTCTTGTGACTAAGAAAGACGGTACCTATCGCATGTGTTCTGATTGCCGTCCCATAAATGCTATCACCGTTAGATATCGTCATCCCATTCCACGCCTTGATGACATGCTTGATGAACTTAGTGGAGCCACCATTTTCTCAAAAATTGATCTTAAAAGTGGTTACTATCAAATACGCATGCAAGAAGGTGATGAATGGAAAACGGCTTTCAAAACCAAATTTGGCTTATATGAATGGTTAGTCATGCCTATGGGTTTATCGCAAGCTCCTAGCACTTTCATGCGTGTGATGCATTATGTTCTTCGCAAATACATTGGCATTTGTGTTGTGGTCTATTTTGATTACATTCTTGTGTTTAGTGAAACTCTTGAAGATCATGTCAAACACCTTCGAGACGTATTGCAAGTTCTTAGAGACAAGAGACTTTATGCTAACATGGAAAAATACACTTTTGGTGTTGATAAGCTTGTTTTCTTGGGCTTTGTTGTCTCTTCTAAGGGTGTTGAAGTTGATGAGTCTAAAATTGATGCTATTAAAACTTGGCCACAACCAACCAACTTGCAACAAGTGCGTAGCTTCCTTGGTCTAGCCGGATTTTACCGTCGCTTCGTTAAGGACTTTAGCACTATTGCTTCACCATTACATGCCTTGAGTAAGAAGAACGCACCTTTTGTTTGGGGACCTTCCCAAGATACCGCATTTCATGAGCTTAAAAATTTGCTTACACATGCTCCAATTCTTACCTTACCAAACTTTGAGAAAACATTTGAAGTGCATTGTGACGCTATTGGTAATGGCATAGGTGGTGTTTTAATGCAAGAAAAGCGACCCATTGCATATTTTAGTGAAAAGCTTTCCGGTGCTCAACTTAATTATCCCATCTATGACAAAGAGTTGTATGCTTTGGTGAGAGTCTTGCATGTTTGGGAGCATTATCTCCGACCTCGTGAATTTGTCATCCATACCGATCATGAAACGCTTAAGTACCTTAGAGGTCAAACAAAATTGAACAAACGGCATGCTACATGGAGTGAATTTATTGAGTCCTTCCCTTACATCATCAAATATATCAAGGGAAAGGAGAATGTTGTAGCGGACGCTCTTTCACGCAAGTGCATGATAGTTACTCAACTTGAATTGAATGTTATTGGCTTTGAGCACATTAAAGATTTATATGAGCATGATGATTCATTTGCAACTCATTATGCCAAATGTCTTACTAACACTTATTGGGAGCGATATTATATCAAGGATGGATACCTTATGCGCGCTAACAGACTTTGTGTTCCCAAGTCTTCTCTTCGTTTGTTGCTTTTGCAAGAGGCTCACGGCGGTGGACTTATGGGACATTTCGGTCGCGACAAGACTTTTGCCACGCTCTCCAACAAGTACTATTGGCCCAAGATGTTTCGCGATGTCGCACGCTACACCAACCGATGCTCCACATGTCGCAAAGCTAAGTCACAAGCTCAATCTCATGGTTTACATATGCCACTCCCTATACCATATCATCCATGGGAAGACATTAGCATGGATTTTGTGCTTGGCTTGCCTAGAACAAAAAATGGACAAGACTCGATATTTGTAGTTGTTGACCGTTTCTCTAAAATGGCACATTTTATTCCATGTCACAAGAACGACGATGCTTCACATGTTGCAAATCTTTTTTGTAGGGAAATCTTGTGACTTCATGGAATGCCCAAGACGATTGTTTCGGACCGCGACGTCAAGTTCCTTAGCTACTTTTGGAAGACACTATGCGGCAAGCTCGGGATCAAGCTCCTATTCACGTCGGCCTATCACCCACAAACCGATGGTCAAACGGAAGTCACCAACCGCACGCTCTCTACACTACTTCGCGTGTTGATCAAGAAGAACCTCACGGAATGGGAAGAATGCCTACCGATCGCCGAGTACGCCTACAATCGAGCAAGACACTCTACCACCGGCAAGTCTCCATTCGAAGTGGTCTATGGCTTCAACCCTTTGTCGCCATTGGACATCCTACCGCTACCACTACAAGAGCGAGCGAACTTGGACGCAAGCGCAAGAGCAACATATATCAAGAAAGTGCATGAAGACACAAGGCTCACGATCGAACGCCAAGTACAACGACTCGCCAACAAGCTCAACGCAACCAAACATCCCATGGTGTTCAACCCCGGTGATCTCGTGTGGCTACATCTTCGCAAAGACCGTTTCCCCAACGAGCGCAAGTCAAAGCTTCTACCTCGCGCCGATGGGCCATTCAAGGTGCTAGCACGCATCAACGACAACGCATACAAGATCGACCTCCCGCGAGACAAGTACAACGTGAGTGACACCTTCAACGTCAAGGATCTATCCCCCTACCATGGTGATGAAGATATTGATCTGAGGGCGGATCTTTCCCAAGGGGGGGGGGGAGATGATGCGGAGCATCCTTCGATCATCCCCATGGATACCTCACCAACTCACCAAGCACCAAGTGGACCTATGACAAGAGCTCGCGCACGTGCCATCGAGAACGAGGTGAACTCAATCCTTTACAACTTTCATATGGATATGGATGGAACTTGGATGCTACCTCACAAAGGAACTCTATGTATCATTAGGTATGATGGAGTCGACCGTCAAGAGGCTAAGGACCATCACCAAGGCCAAGAGGAACCACGCCAAGGCCACGAGGACGACGGAGGAAGAAAACCTGAAGAGGACATCACCTCCCAGGTGACCCCGTGCGCACGGGCCCCCAAGACCCCGTGCGCACGGCCCCCCAAGACCCGGTGCGCACGGGATACGGCAAAACTACTAGACACCCCGTGTCCACGGGCTCCCTGGACCCCGTGCGCATAGGCCTCGCTACTGTAGCACCCCGTGCGCACGGGCGTGTACCGTGCACACGGGACCCCGTGCGCACGTGGCCTACTTAGCCCGTGCGCACGGCCCCTCCCAGCGAGCTGGCTGTGTGTGGCTGTTTTACCCCCACTTCGTCCCTTACCTCCCACCTACTATATATTCCGAGGATAGACCATTTGTTAGGGTTAGCAAAGTGTATTGAGATATTCATAGAGGGCTTTGCTCATCTACCACTCCTCTTGGAGATCAAGACCTCCTAGAGAGAAGATCCTCTAGTGGATTCAAGGCCCCTTCTAGGGAAGGATCCCCATCATAGGATCATCAAGACCTCACCTCCTTTGGAGTGGGAAGAACCTTATCTTTGTGCTATTTTCCTTTGATTGTCTATGTATGCTTGTGGATCTATGTATGCTACTCTAGTGGATGTGTGATTTGGGTTTGTTTGAGTGATTTCTCTCTTGTGTTCTTGTGAGTTCATCCCTCTTGCACTCCAAGTGTGAAAAGATCTTCACTTAAGGTATCTACCCTACAACATACTATGTGGCATGCAAGGTGACGAACAAGGCTTTGATGACGACCTCCACATAACCGCATCACGGTTCTACTTGTTGAGGAAGCATGGGTACCACGTCTCTCCTGGTATAATTATCGTCACAATGGTTAATTCCTGCATATACGTACAACTACATTCTTTCAATTCAAGTATTAGATATTGTGTACATATAAGCCATACTTACTTATTGAAGATGTGTTTCTGAAGTTCAGAGATGACCGAGAAACTTTGCAAGCAATGATGTGAACTCATTGTTGTCACTGTACAACGCGGCATATCTTAGGACTCGTGGGGAAGAAGTGTTGGATGATGCTATTGTTTTCGCCAAGAGCCGTCTACAATGCATGCTAGAACATCTAGAACCACAGTTGGCAGAAGAGGTCCGGTGTACACTGGAGACACCCAGTTTTAGGAGAGTCGAGAGAGTGGAAACTAGACGTTACATCCCGGTGTATGAGAAGAAGACAACGCGAGATGAAGACATATTGGAGTTTGCTAAGTTTGACTTCAACATTTTGCAAACACTCTATTGCGAGGAGTTGAAAGCTCTTACTATGTAAGAAGACTAACTAAAATAGAAATAGAAATATGAACATGATAATTACTATTTACATAGTTTGACTTGTGCTAATATATATTTAATTATTAATTTACAGTTGGTGGAAAGACTTCAAATCACAAACGGATCTAAAATTTGCACGAGACAGAATGGTGGAGCTACACTTTTGGATACTTGGAGTTGTTTATGAGCTGCAGTATTCCTATTCACGTGTAATGCTGACAAAATTGATCGTATTTGTGTCATTATTTGATGACTTCTATGACAACTATAGCACCACAGAAGAAAGCAACATCTTCACCGCAGCCATGGAAAGGTACGTTCACCCTTTTTTTTCCGGGTAGTCTTTATCGACCTTGCACAAAGACAATGAAATGCAAAATATTTATCATACATGAAATCTCTCCACTTTGTTCTAACTATTCTGATTCCCAGCAAACAGAGGCCATTAGGTGATAGACATGGCGCACACCCTGTAGTTTTGAAGAAGAACGACGCAACATTAGCTAGGGGACTATTTTCCTTATGCCCAGCTTTCCGAAAACAATGTTTGACTTGAGTGTGTTGAGCATATAGATAGCGTTCCTTCCGAGCAAGGATCAAACTCAGATTTTGGCTATGATTGGGCTGAACAGTGGTAGAATACTTAAAAAATATGTAAGATTTCGTCTTAAGTTCGCCTCTTTCACCGCCTCTCCAACCGTACATCTTTTTACAATTTTACCGATGTTCCCATCGGTTTTTCTTAAAACCACCTCAACGGCCTCACGTCTTATTTCCTTACCAAATAAAATCAGGTTTTCTTTGGTAACTTAATAAGTATTTATTCAGTTGGCCGCTAAAGTATATTTTGGTACGTAATCACATTAACGATATCATCGTCATTGTGTACAAAATTTGTGGTTGTAAAATGCTTTAGCAAAAATCATCCTACATGTAATTGTTTTCAACCAACTTGATATATAGCTATAATTGTGTATAACACATATATTTCTCTTTCAGAATGAACTTGATCAGTAGAATTTTCTGCCAAAATTATGTATTATAGTAATGTCGCTCGAAATATTATACCTCCAAGTCGGATTACTCCTTTACTACCAAACAATGTACATAAGCCAAAATTTCAATATATGACATGTATTCTTACGATAAGAGAAGCAACGTCCTGCCATAGAGAATTCTTATAAGCTAGTAATGACTCTCCTACACAGCCCTAACAATTGTCCTTGACTCGAGTTTATTACATGCCACCAATAAATACTTCTTATAACCCGCAGATGATGAGTTAGCTACACATTTGTGACTCCCATAATTTTGCAAACACTGGAGATATAGCCATAATTTTTGTTTTACTCAAGAGTTTTCCACAAAAACATTTGGCGCCCCAGTTCCCGATCTGTACTTCACATATATCTCAATTTACAATCATAATTCAAAAATATTTAATTATACAACTTTTCGATATGACTTTTTGGGTAATATGTAGTGCATCAAGGTAACAACATATTGTCCAAAGTTGCACATATAACAAGGTGTGCAAGTTATCCATCTAAACGTCTGGGTCCCAAATAAATTAAGTTTCACCATAGAATTTGCATAACCTTGTTTACATGTAAATATTCATCATTAGAATTTATATGTAACATTCAATTCAACATCATATAGTTTTTTTTTGTATTAAACTCACATTTTCCTAAACTACAGGTGGGGTGAACATGCTGCAGACAATTTACCAGCAAACTTGAAGGCATTGTACATCAACATACTTAACACTACAAATGATATCGAGGAAGAGTTAAACCGTCAAAAAAATAAGAATGCCGAATTGGTAAAAGAATTGGTAAGTGTTTTTCAAGATTGTACCAAATTAGCCAAAAAAACAATAACCTTGATGTATGCCACTAAAGTAAATACAGTAGTATTCAAGGATTTTGTATCAAGTAATATACTTTTTTTTCCTGAATGAAGTAATATACAAGTTTATATAAGTAATAAACAAGAGCATCTATGTGTTAGATATGAGATTCTTGTCGAGGTGGGACAAGGAAATCCAAATATAAGTTGTTCAAGCTTCTGACTCCAATGATTGGGTATCATTATTTTATTGTTTGGTGGTTTCCAAATGGAAACTGGTGGCGGCATGAGCACATTAATTAACTTGAAAAAAATAGCAAGTTTGGAGGAAAATGTGAAAAATCATCATTCTTTAGTTTTTCTCTTAGACAGAACATATTGTATAATCCATCTATAAGTTGCATTTTAAATATCTATCCTTTGATGCATGTATTGTGTAGTTCAACAAATGTTATTGCATGCTTTTAAGTTGGTTTATGTGTTAAACTTTGCTTGATGTTGCATTTCACAATGAATATGATTATGTTTCAAAAGGAAATTGTTTATGCTTCGTTATTACCCAATAGACTGCAACTATAAAGGCACCGTGAGAAAAACATTCTCCATTTATATACCATATTTAACCTTTAACTTTCACATTGTTTAGGTAATCCACATCGCCAAATGATATCACGCCGAGATGAAATGGCGTGACGAACACTACGTACCAACTAGTGTTGAAGAGCATTTGCAAATTTCAGTGCGCAGCAGTGCTTGTATGCAAATAATAAGCTTTGTATTCATTTCGCTGGGTGATGTGACTACAAGAGAGGTTCTTGAGTGGGCTTTAACCTATCCAAAAATTATCAGATCTGTATGCATTGTTGGGCGCATTGGCAATGACATGGTGTCACATGAGGTATGAACTCTCTCCGTTAAAATTTTGATGTTGTAAACATATATTTTCTTACCAACGGCAGTCCTAATTAAAGTTATCTAGTAATCACTTAATCGAACACTTGTGAACTAATATATAAATATAATTTTTTTCTTATGGAACCTCACCAGAGGGAAGGGTGTTCATGCACTAGAACAAAAACAAAGATTGGCCCAGTTTATGAGGGAAATTAGTTTGTAAATGTTACATGGCACGATTGACTCAAGGAAGACTATGCAAAACCTATACATCAGGAAGCAACTGACTAAACTAGGCCTATAGTGACAGCCTACGAAATAAGCACAGCGAGGACACAATATGATCGTCCATTAGAGGCACCCGTGAAAGGATCGATACAATCGACTAGATGTGGACGGGGGTGAATAGGAGACTACAAATTTAAGCTTAATTACTAATTTTAGGAACGGATAAAGTAGGTTCTCTAGATATGCACTAGATGAACACAACATATATGGCAAGCAAGCTCATAGCAATGTAAGCTTGGCAACAATATCAAAGCTGGCCAAAAGGGCCATGCTAGCTGGGCCAGCCCGGTAGCACGCAGGCACGGCACGACCCAGGCTGAACGAGCCGTGCCCGACACGCGACACGCCAAGGGCCGTGCATGGGCCTAGAGGCTGGGCACGCGGGCCGACACGACATGACCCATTATTATTTTTAATTTTTTTGAATTATATAAACATATATGGCCTATATAAACAGCATAATAGGTCGATAATGACCCAAAAACAGCCCATAAGGTCAAACTGCACGTGGGCCAAACGTGCTAAACGGGCTAGCATTCTAGCCCGATTAACAAACAGGCTATGCCTGGGCCTAGAGACGCGGAACGAGGGCCGACACGGCACGACCCGTTTACTAAACGTGCCCCTGTGGGCCGTGCCGTGCCAGGCACGATTACGGCGGGCTGGGACTGGTCGTGCCATGCCGGCCCGTTTGGCCAGCTGTGAGCAATATCATTAGCAAGCCTACAAGCATATAAAGCAAAGTAAAGTGCGGGAAAGGATTAACCACAAGTGAGTTAGGGACACCGATTTTATCCCGAAGTTCTCCGTTGGAGCGGTGCTGGTGCCAAGGCCCCGGAACTCCACCAAGCGGCTCACCATTTTCTCCTCGAGTCACCCCAACGGATGAGCCTTGAATCACTCGGGGTTGGTCTTGAAGGTGACCACCACACCTTTACATACGTCTCCGAAGCACACCACAAGCAAGGAAGCTTCCATGGGAATCGAACCTCTAACCACCCAGGAGCCCAAGCTCCAAGAGTAACAAATTCTGAATGAAATTAACGGGGAGAACAAATCGGTTTGGTGGAAGTGTAGATTGGCTGATCCTCTCTCTTTTCCCTCAAATGAGTGGAGTGATTGGGTGGAGGGATGAGGAGTAAATGGAGCTTTTGAGCTTTCAAAAATGGAGGGAAGAGAGATAAAACAACTCAGCTCAAGTGTGGAGAGTAGGATACCTCTTGGGCAAGAAAGGAAAACCGATGCCTTTTTCCTTTTTGCAATAGGGGGGTCAACTCCGTCCGTAGACGACCATCAAGAGGCCAATGTACTGAGATAAACTGGAGAACTGACATTAGGCCTCACTAACCCTATTGTCATCAACACCAAAACACCATTAGGGATATAATACACTTTCAACCCGCACTATGATGCCCCAACCGACAACTTTAATCAGAATTCTACTAGCAAACACAACCGCCTCAAATAGTAGGGTGTGAATGGAGCTCTTTTGTTGATCCTAAAAGTAGGGAAGCAATGTCTATGGATGCCACTATTATTGGCCCTAGCACCTGCGGGGTCAAGACTTCTGCCTAGATCCTATCAAACTGCCACATTGCCAAAATCCCTAGGGAGGGGGATTGCAAATGCAACAGCCATCACGACCACCTCAAATCCAACCAGCAATGGTCATGTGGAGGCAAAGAAATAATTTCTCAATGATGCCTCCATGGAGTAGAAAAGACTCACCGGCACCGACCCCCATCGAATAGAAGTTTTCAACCAGAACGTGTCATCCTTTCAACCCGTCGAACCACATCTGTATTGCCACATCGCCTAGGAGACCTGGTCAGATCTAGCCAACGCCCGCCATGGACAGCTCACCACTTGTAACAACTGTCCAGAAGCAAGCACCAGCCATCTAGCATGTAGCCACCGCTGAAACCACCACCACCGTGTGCCTTTCCCAATACCAGGCCATCCATAATCCCAAGTCAAGAGGTGGCGACTATCCCACTCTGGAACATGCAAGATCAAGGATGCTACGCTAGATCTGCACAACAAGTGGCGGTTGAGCTGCCCAACCAAGACGACATTGTGGCTTTTTACCAGGCGCACCATCGAGGCCCTATGCCAGATGACCACCATGCGACCTATGCCAGATGACCACCATGCGACCAATCAACTCCCATCACTGAGAAACTCCCATGCAAGGACACGAGCCGCTTTTGTCTAGGATCCAAAACTAGGGGATCAACTACCTCGTTGTCTTCGCAACAACCGCCAGTAGTGGCGGCAATGAGGGAGCACGGAGGCGCTGAACCAACATGTGTGGCAATTTTCACCTCTCTGGTCGCCCGTGCATGAGAGGCACTATAGAGTTGGGAGAGTTATATAATCCATATATGCAAAAACATTTATATCTATACATCCATGGATGCAAATGATGAAACCTCATCTAGTTAATAGTGATTTTTTTCTTTTCTTTTTGTAGCGTGAACAAATATCACAACATGTGACATCCACGGTGCAAACTTGTACAAAAGAGCACGGGATAACGGTAGCACAGCCAATGAGAAGCTCAAGGTGATAATTGAAGAAGCATGGATGGACATAGTCCACGAATGCCTCCACAGAAAACAGCCAATTGTGCTTCTAGAGAAGGCAACCGATCTTGCCCGGACAATGGATTTTATGTACAAGCGTGAAGATGCGTTTACCCTCCCGTCTAATCTCAAAGAGACCTTAACTTCACTTTATGTGAATTACATATGAACCATTTTTTCATTGCGATGATATATGAACTTTTTCTCAAGAAAAAAACATATGAGATGATGATCTCACATACATATTGTATTTTTCAATAAATTCTTGGATAATATGAGCTGTACTACATATTGTATTTTGTTTTAGCGAGAGATGCATATGGTGTACTACTTTAGTGATCTAAATGCTCTTATATTTCTTTACGGAGGGAGTAATTTTTATCATCCATATCTAGCCATGCATGTATGTGTTTGATCGATATAAACTTATGTAGTAATATAGAGAGAGTTGTACAATAATATGATACAAAACATATGCATGCAGCAGCTGCAATCAATCAGTGAGAACTGCACAGTTTGTGTATGTCCGTCCCCAGCGTCTGTACATTGTAGAGGCACTTCCGTTTGAGTTGTTTAGTGTATGTCTTTGGCGTTGGCATAAATCATAAGATCCCTACCTCCTGTAACTTGTCATCAGCATATAACTTTGGAGCTGACATCTTTTTTTTTTTTTTTTTTTGAGGTAGTAGCTGACATCTGTTGAGACCCGCGTGCTCACAACGGAAGGAAAAAAAATAGGAACAAATAGTAGCCGAAAAATCAGGAACACACGCAAGGTATAACAAATAGCAAATCGTGGAAGCACTCATCTACGTACAAAACTAGGAATTTACCTTTTCCAAAAGCAGAAGAAAATTAGCCAGCTCTAGAGTAGTGCTTCCAAGATTTGCTTAGAGCATCTACAACCAAGATTACCTAATTTGGAGCCCTATACGCCGCGGGCGTGTCTGCTGGCACTGCCCGGATAGTACCCAAATTTCCTCCTCCACAACCACAAACCCCAAATGTGGATACCCTATTCATACAAACACATGCATAGTATGTAGATCATAAACATATATAGCATAAAAACTTAACAGTTGCGGACATCGGACATGCAATTTGTTCATCCAAATGGGCCGAGCTCGTCCAAATTAAACATCAAACGAACATAAAAACAACTAAAATCTAAAAGCGGGCGGCTGGAGTTCACCACTTCTTGGCCGGGCCCTTGCCCTTGCGGTCGAAGGCGCGACGGTACATCTTCTCCATGTACGTGTCGGCGGTGGGAGGGTCGTCGTTGTCATCGTCCGTGGTGGTGCCGCTCTACGATGCGGACGAAATGTACCCGGAGAGGCGGAGGAGGAGGCGCTGTTGCTCCTTCACGTGGCGGGCAGCCTTGGCGGCGGCGGTCTCCTCCCAGGCGAGGCGCTCGGACACCTCGTGACCGAGGCGGAGCGCCTTCGCGTTCTTGCGCTGGAGGCGCCGCGCGTCGGTCTTCGCCATGGTTAGCGACTTCCGCATCACCTCGCGGAGGAGCGCCTCCTCCGGGTCGACGGGGACGGAGCGCGCCCGCTGGCGAGAAGAGTCGGGCTCCCCGCGGCCACCGCCCGGTGCCACTCGCGCCGGGCCGCCTTCGCCTCCGACTCTGGCATGCACATATGCACTGGAGCCACAGAATTTGCTCAGAAGAAGGAAAGTTGGCTGTGAGAATGATTTCTCGTACGTAGTCTTTCCTAGGACCATTCGAACAGGATGCTCAGAGCTGGGTGGAGAAAAAGCTCAAAAGACATACTTCATGTGCTTTCAGAGGATATAAATCAGTCTTCATCCTTTCGCTTTTCAAAGCCCCTCGCAATAAATATGTAAATTCGTTTCACAGAAATTCAGAGATTTTCGATCTCCTCGAAAGAAAATGAGGCACAAGCACCCACCGCTGCCTGGGTGGTGCGCGCGTCGGAGGGGAAGGGGAGCCGACCGTGGGCTGGATTTGGAGCGGCACGGAGCGGGAAGGGCGACCGCGTCCCGCATTCCTACATCGGGAGGTGGAGGAGCTAGCGGCGGACGCGAGGGAGCTCGAGCTACCGCAGGTGTCCACATGCGAGCGCTCGATGGCGATGCGGAGTGCGAGCTCCTCGTTGTCCGGCGCATTGGAGCTAGATCCGGCGTCCTCCTCCTTCACGAGCCTGTCCCAGTCGATGGGATCGGGTTCGCTGCCGGAGCGCTCACTGGAGTTGGCAATGGCGAAGGGGAGGGTAGGGTTTGGGAGGAAGCGGAGGAGGCGAGGAGAGCGGAGAAAACGAGTGTGGATTGAGGTGGAACTAGGGTTCGTCGGATGGGATGAGATTTTTATGGGGGCGACGCGGGCCCTTGCGGGCTGATCCGACGTGACGTCCGCGTCCGGGCGTCCCCATATCCGCCCATATATGGGTCGGATATGGGGGTTGCCGGTCAGTCCGAGCGTTTGGGCCGGATTTGGGGCGTCTGGTTGGGTGCCGATTTTGCGTCCGGTCACTAATCGGGCAGCCCGTCCAGGCGTTTGGGGCGGATTCGAGGGATCCGAGATGCTCCTATACGCTAGAATCGACTGCTATAGTCAACAGATTCTTGACCACCACCGTGACGAAGAAAGATCAAAACAAAATGTTTGAGATAAAAAACGAAGTGGTAACAAGTTGACCAACATAGCATAACAAAATGAAATTGGAGAACTGCTGATCAATGTGAAATTAACACCGGTATCACCAAAACAACAGTCAGGACAGACTGAGATGACAAACAATAGCACAAATTATTTGTAACAGGCGGCTCGCCAGGCAACCATCGTCAGAACAGACTGAAACGTCAAACACAGTCTACACTGTTTGTAACCGTTGGTTCATGAGACGGAGAATCATAGGTAACAATCAGTACGAAAATGGCAGTGGCTACAGCTTGCCTGCAAACACACCCGTACACAGAACAATCAGGACGTCTCGCTGAAGGCAGCCGCCGATTAGGCCGGTCCAGCACGGCCACTTGCCTTCAGCGCTTTTTTTTCCTTCCTTTTTTGTCATATTTTGTGTTCGAAATTCTGAATATATCTATTATAAAAATCATTTTATATACAAAATTTGCAAAATATTAATCATGCATTTAAAAAATATAAAACATGTATAGAAATATACAAAAATTGTACAATGCGTATGGAAAAAATTAGAAATAAAGAAAAATAACTTTTTAATTTTACTTGAATTTTTTTAATCACGCATTTAAATATGTTAAATGTGTATAGGTATGGAAAAATGTTTCTGATGTAAAAGTAGACATAAAAAAAATAAGTTTTAAAAAATGTTAATCATGTTTGGACAATGTTAAACATGTATATAAAAATATTTTTAACATATAAAAAAAATGTAGAATGTGTATGAAAAATGTAGCAATAAAAAATATGTTTTAAAAATGTTAATCATATATTTGGAAAAATTTAAACGTGTATATATAAAATAATCCTGAAGTATACAAAAAATATACAATGTTTATGGGAAAAGTAGACATGAAAAAATATATGTTTAAAATATGTTAATTATGTATTTCCAAAATGTTAAACATATATATAAAAACTGTTCTTGGTGTATTAAAAAAATGTACAATGTGTATAGAAAAAGTAAACATCTAAAAATATAAGTTGTCAAAAATGTTAATCATGTATTTGATAAATGTTAAAAGTCTATATAAAATATATTTCTGGTGTACACGAAAAATGTACAAACATGTATGAAAAAAATGGACGTACAAAACATATGTTCACACTGTTTTAAAAATGTTTATTACAATAAAAAAATGTTCCGCGTGTATTCGGAAAAATATAGACCATGTATTCGAAAAAGTGTTCATAGCATGTTACTTCAGAAAAATATACATCATGTATTGGGGAAATGTAGAACGTGTATCAACAAAATGTTTAACGAGTACACTGAAAACATACACTGTGCACTCAAAAATTTAGATATGTTTTGAATAAAAAGGAAAAAATAATGAAAAGCGACAAACAAACATAAAAAAAGCGAAGAAAACCAAGAAACAACTAGCAGAAACCGAAGTATAACGAAGACAAAAATCAGGAAAGAAACAAAAGAAGGAAAAAAATATACCGAAGAAACAACCAGTGCAAAAAAAGAAAAGGAAACGGAGAAAACGGAAGAAAACCGAGAAAAGACACAAGAAAATGAAGAAAAAAGGAAAACAATGAAAAAACAATGAAAGAAACAAGGAAAACCCAAGGAAAACGAAAGACAACAAAGAAAAAAAAACAGTGTAAAATAATGAAGAAATGAAGGAAACCGTGAAAAAAAGTAAAACAAGGGAAAAGACAAAGAAAAAACAGAAAACCGAGGAAAATCATAAAAGAAATAGAGAAAACCAATAAAAAAGAAAAAAGAAAAAAGAAAAAAAATGAAGCAAACGCATCCAATCCTATATGTCGCCTTCAGCAAGTCCACCTTCTGACTCGCTAAAGAGATGGGCGGCCCACTCTAGCAGGTGGCCACAGGCTCCTTTTCTGGGTTTTTTTTTCACATTTCAGTTTTCGTTTTTGCTTTATTTCTGTACTTTTGATTATACTTTAAATTATCCTAAATATATATATTACATAAAACACTCTACAAAAAGTATTTGAAAAATGTTGAACAAGTATTTGAAAAATGTTAAGTCAAGCATTCGAAAAATGTTGAACAAGTATTTGAAAAATGTTAATCAAGTATTTAAAAAAGGTTAAATGTGTTTAGAAAAAACTGTTAATCATGTGACAAAAAAGTTCATATTGCATTACTAAAATGTTAATCAAGCATTTGAATAAAAGTTGAATGTGCATAGAAAAAATGTTGACCATGTATTAGATAAATGTTAATCTTGTATTTGAAAAGTGTTAATCAAGCATTTGAAAAAAATTAAAAGTGTGCATAGAAAAAATGTTAATATTGTATAGAAAAAATGTTAATCAAGCATTTGAAAAAGTTTAAAGTGTGTATAGGAAAAATGTTGATCATGTATACACAAAATGTTAATCTTGTATACACAAAAATGTCAAACGTGTATTAGAAAAATGTTGTTGAAATATACAAAAAAATGTTGAATGAAAACCAAAAGAAACAAAGAAAACCAAAAAATAAATGAAATAATAAACCAAAGAAACCAGAAAATTTGAAAAATGAAGAAAGAAAAGCAAAAAATAATGAAAAAAAGGGAGAAGAAGAAAGAAAAGGAAACGAAAAAAAAGGGAGAAAACCGGGTCGACTTCAAGTAGGTCGCGCCCTTTTTGTTATCATGAACGGTATTTGGGTGCAGTGGCTAGTCGCGCATGCTATGTTCGCGGCGACCAGGTATCCATCCCCGGTGCTTCCCTTTTCCCTTCTATTTTTCTTTAGACTCTGCGTGAAAATGGGCCAGCCCAGTAACGACCACGACCAGGAAAACTTCCACGCGAGACTTAGTCTAAGAACTTGCTTGATGCGATATATAGTCGCCGCGCATAGGGAGCACGTGCAAGCGAACGGTCCGGCCCTGTACTCTAGCTTTTAGGAAAAAGCTTTAGAATAGACCGTAGATACTCTCGCTGTAAGTGGGATATAGCGCGACATCTATGTGTCCCTCATAATAATTCCTAATAGGAATCGCCTACGGGGGACACAGTCGCTGGCCGGCTCATTAGCTGCATCGCTCAACAGCTTCGCTCATGCCGTGTCTGGTCGCTGCCCTCGATCGATCAGTCTGTGTTTTTTTATATGGTTTTCTTTGTTTCTTTCTACAGTTTTCTTTGATTTAATATTTTTTTCTTCATTATGTGTTCAGTTTTCTTTGTTTTTCAATGGTTGCATCAGTTTTTCTTTTACTTCGTTATAATTTGTTTCTTTGTTTCTTTTATTGGTTTCCTCTTTTTTTGTTTCTTTGATTTTCTTTTTATTTGATTGTCGGTTTTTTCGTTCTGATTTTTCAACACATGTCCACTTTGTCATACACCTTGTACATTTTTTGTATAAATGTAGAATATTTTTTATACTTGTTTAACATTTTTAAAATACATTTTTACCAAAAATTTTATTGATATATTTTTCAAATACACGTTGAAACATTTTATGAACGATAAAAAATATTTTTCGAAATTGTGCAAACATTTTTTTTTCAAAATGCATGATTAAATTTTTGAAACTTGTGAACTTTTTTTAAATGTGATATACATTTTGTTAAATGTACGAAACATTTTTCAAAATTGTATAAACAATTTTTAAATGTCATACAAATATTTGTTGAGATGTGACATTTTTTTGTTGTCACAAACATTTTTCATAAACATGACTAACATTTTTGGTACACATGATTAACATTTATACCTTTTTCATTCACATTATACATTTTTTCATACAGACCAGAAATGATTTTCTATAACAATTTTCAAATATAAGATTAGTATTTTTGAATTACAAGATTAATATGTTTCAAATACAGTATGAACATTTTTCGAATTTTTATGTAAATTTTTTGTAATATTTATATTTAGAATATTTAGAAATAAACACAATTAATAAAAAATAAAACAAAATGTGAAGGAAAAACGAAAAAATCACGCATGACGTCAGCGTGAGGCTGCTTGTAGTTACCGGGCCAGCCCAGTTCAGACTCGCTTCAGGCAAGCCGTGCCTATGCGTCGCAGTAAGCCCAAATGAATTTAGGGCCATTACGAAAAACAAAATCAAGGCTGACTCAAGAAAAAAATAGTGTCTTTGTCTAAAATAAAATATTCTGTCACGCTTTTAATTTTGTTCATACGGTTGTGAGAGTTCTTCATGAACACTAAGTAAAACTAGTAGAATGCCCGTGCGTTGCCACGGGCCTTTTAGCTTTTTCCTGATTGCATATGTGTGTGTCTATATATATATATATATATATATATATATATATATATATATATATATATATATATATATATATATATATATTCGTTCGCAAATATATATACATATATGCCCAGATTGTTGTATAAAGCTTGGTGAATTTTAGGCTCCTTACAACAACATTGCCTTGGGACCCTTATCGACGGATTCTTTTTTAACATCGACATAATCCATCTTCATCTCTCTTATACTATGCAAAAATAAACCCAAATGCTAAGTGCCACACATGTGGCATGAAGCAATCCGGCCCTGATCATTTTTTACAACTAAAGTTGCTATCCGAAAAGAAAAAACAAACCCAAAAAATAAACTGAAGCACGAAAGTTGTCTTGCTTGACAACTAAAGTTGCCATTCTCGCGTCACTAAACCTTCCATAAAAAATATTCGGAGTTGCCATGTGTTCGTGCCACACGTGTGGCACTTATCAGGGTCCAAAATAAACATATATAGAGATACACCTTTTGTTTATCATGTGCAACATATATAGATGGAAGAGCAATTATTCGTATGCATCTCATTGTGTAAAATTTGATGAGTTTTGAGTCCATTCGATCATAGTTACATCTGTGACCTACAAAAGTGAACATATATTAAAAATATAGAAGACAACGCATCATGTAGTATTGTGTTCGCTCAGAAGATATGTCATCTCACCGTACCATTGCTTGACATCTTTTCTAAACTTTAGCTAATCTATGAAAAGGTCCACACATACTTGAGAGATGATGGCGTATTGTATAACTGATTGGAAAATGAGACGGTTATCACTACCTCGAGAGATGATAGCGTATTGAATTTCTTATTTATGATTAATGAAAGATGCATTTTGTGCTATGGCAAGTTTATTTCTCCTTATATTCTTCAACTTCAACAAAGATAATGGTTTTTGGCTGCGAAGAAACAGAAACAGAAACACTCATTCATGAAACTTCTTACAGTTAATTGTGGTACCACTTGTTTGTTCCAAAAAATAACATGGGTATGCAAAGTCTAGTAAGATAACTCTGTGTTGATATAGAGTAAAAAAGGGCATGAAATGACGGTAGTTAAACAAACATTCTCTCATGATCGTCATGCCACCCTGAGATAACCCTCCTCTCTGTCGACTGTCGCATGCTTCCGCTCTCAATCTAGCGCATGACTTGGACTTCTCAACAAACTTGCATTTGAAAATGGTGGTGAAGTTGCGAGTCTGAGTTATTCGTCTCTGGCCATGCTATATAATGCTTAATGACCCAAATGCATGTCGTTCATGATGGCATAAGGTTCCATTTACATAGGGACACATACCATTATCTGATTTTTTTTATCTGTGACAATCATCATATATCCTTACAAACCAACTCCTTGTAAACAAGGCAACCCTTCCAACCCTCTACTTCCTCACTTCGCTCACTTGCTCTACCATCATTTTCGCTTCAAAAGTCTATCATTTCGCAAAATATGATACTGTTTATTATGTCTGATTTAAAAATGGAATGTGTCTCACCTGTCGCCAGAGATGTCGTATTAAATTTCTTATTTACAAGATGCATGTAGTGCAATAACAATATTGTTCTCTCTTATTATTCGCCGGCAAGAAAGATAACATTTGTGTGTTTGCAAGAAATGTGAAGGAAAAATAGTGTATATACGAGAAAATCAAACTGAAACAAAGGCCTGCTTAACTAAAATATTTCCATTAGCTTTCAGATTAAATTCACCGCTATAATAAAATCACCAACCACAACATTGGGAATAACTATAGATGTAAATCAACACTGAGTTGCTCTTAAATGCAATTCAAGGAACACGAGAGCATGAGCTTCCTAGCTCAGATACCGCATTCGACTTGCTATACGAATCCACCCAAAAGTGCACGATAGTATAAACCACAAGTACGGGGGACAAAGAGTAGCGAGTATGGGGGGCAAAGAGTAGCGCTCCAACATAAACTGATGCTTATACATAAATCTGCATATACAACTGAATCATTCTAGAAGCATGCATAAATCACCAAATTAACCATCCATACACCATGCAGCTCACTAAAAGCTAGAGTTCGGTGAACATACAACCCGTCTGATCGTCCCAGCTTGGCCAGTGGCCACTGGCAACCTGTGTTGGTATCCATCAACAAATATGCGATTAAGTTTATTTCTTCTTGAGGTAAAGAATTCAGTAAGCTAATTAATACATGCAATGGGAACTTACCTTTCTCTTTTCTTCTAAGGCACTTATGTTATTCACACAAGATCTCTTCCTTAAAACAAATCAGTGTACTGTTGGGAACAGTCAATTATATATCTGAACAAATCTGTGTGAGAAAAATTACGAATACATTCCCGCATTTTTTTTATGAATACATATTATGATCAAGTTTATTACCAGGGGAACATCAGATTGTAAACTTTTATTCATTGGTGATCTTGGTGTTGACATAACTAACTTTTCTCATTTATCAAGAACACTATGTGTTTCAAGAAGAGAAAGCCTGAAATTTTATATTCACAACAAAAACAGAAAGAAAAAACATCAAAACTAATTCAGAGAATTTTCTGATCCTAGAATATACACCATGATTATAAGCAGTTATGTGGCACCACTATTTCGAAGCCACAGATTGCACTAATCATCTAATCCTGTTCTATTTTACTAACATGTGTGTTGTGCATTGTTTTCAATTATCGATATGCAAAGTCAGAAAATCAATTATCTGAATTGAATGAGGCACAACTTTTTACATATACATCACATATGTTTTTAACTACTACGAAATCAACATTGTGAACTATACATCATAACTGGGACGCTCATATGCGTGCTTCAACTACACGATGGAAAGTATAAATGTTGACAAATGAACATAGTCTGCATCCTGCCATGTACTAACTGATATTTATGGAGCTTGCTATGCTGTGTTAAAATAAAATAAGCTGGTCTTTCTCTGTCCCGCAAAAGGCCAGCCTTTTGCCGTTCTCAAACAAGTTTATGACAGGACTATGATTGCACTTCACATACACCAAATAAAGTTTCAACTTAAAAAAACAGAGATTAGTAAGAAGGATATAATGTTCTCATTGTGCATATGGCTGAGCATCATAAATCAAATAATTAAATCTCAAGATGAAACTTTTATTACCGTCAGATATGAGTATCAATGTGCATGCAGGCACTGCAGGTTTAACATGATTTGTGCACAATCAAAAGAAATTTAGTACAAAATGCAGCAGGAGGGGACTCTCCGTGTCAAAATGTTCACATTATCAAATTCACACGGCTTAATCAGCTCAAGATGCACCAAATTAAACATCAAAACACTAACGGTTACTTTTGATGTATACTTACTTGCTACTCCATCTTTTTTTTGGACAAGGAGGATCACCCCCGGCCTCTACATCAGAACGATGCATTTGCTACTCCATCTTGCAGTACTGAAGCATGTACCACACTAATTAGACATCTTTTTAGATGGTCAGTTCCTTCTGACTTGCACATAGACATGGTGTCATTTATGTCAGAACAATGTACATGACTGCCGATTGAGTACAGGTCTCAAGTAATAGGGCTGAAAGTAGTCAAGCAACTCACTGGTTATAAGTTTCAAATGTTGCAGCCTGGGTTTGCCTACAAAAAAGACAGAGTAAAACATATATAAATGCCGACTGCATGATTTATTCCAAATTAATAATTACAAGATGCAACAATGGATATTAGTGGCGCGTAGATAACCTTACGGGGCGGTGGAACTCCCTGCTCCTCTCTTCCATGCGTGGCGGCGGGGCTCCTTGGAGCTGACGAGTGCGAGGGAGGAGCTCCCTACTCCTCTCCTTTGTTTTTTGGGGGTGAGACCATGAGACGAAGAAGTACGTTTTGCAGAGGGCAAGCATTTCCCTACTTTTCTCATAGTGCTGAATAATGGTTGGAATTCATTCCTGAAAAACTTCAAACTGCCACCGAATGGTGTCCATGTGTCATCATCTATTCCCCGAAGACAACCAAATTGAGTGACATGCAATCAAACAAGGCAAGTTGGGTCTAATTAATCAAAAGCACAAACCTGATTTCAATGAAGAATATGCCACTGTCTCTTCCCTTGAGCCATCAATCAATAGTACAAACTCATGGTCAATATTAATCTGTTAAACAAATGCACATGTGTGAAGCACACAACAAGATATTGATCTGCTTTTGGCACTATCGAAGGTACATAGAAGCATTCTTAAATATTCTCGTATGATTGGCGGTTAATTATCTTCATTTTGCGGAAATCCATCAATCAGAAACTTATCATTTTCCAATCACAAGCATGTTCTTTACTAATTAACATGACAATGATCTCAAAAGGCACAACCTTTCCTTCATGCATGAGATCCTTGATCATTGTACTAACTGAAAGAGGTTGGCATTAAAAAGTTATCAAGACAATGATTACAATGTAAGAGTTTATTTACAGTAACTTCTTCGCGAAGAAGATCACCGGCACTCAGATATGCAAACCAATACTGGTTAACAATCTTAGCACACTAAATAGCTTTGCCACTGCCTCGCCCTCCTGTACCAGCAATATAAGCAATGGACTGAACATCATGGCCCACACATGTAGCAGTATACTAATCTTGCAAAATGTGACACAGGGATCCAATCACTAATACTTCATCTCCAAAGAGAGGCAACTGGTTTACTAATGCATGGCCGAGCTTATGTCTTGCCCAAAATAAACAAAGCAAGCTACTTTTCTTTTCCCAAAGCGAGGGCACTACAGCCACGACATCACAAACTGAGAGGCAATGAGCTATTAACAGAAATTAATCCACACGACATGAGGTAAGGATCCACCTCTGAATCTATAGCAAATAAAACTTCCCGCTAGTGCACTTTGTTGGTGGGGGGGGGGGGGGGGGGGTCACTACTATTCACGTCAAGAATATAGCAATGGGAGACGTACATATCACAACCCAGAACATGAAGTTTTCCATTATAAACTATGTAGTTGTCTCTAAGAATAAGATGACGAGGTGTAGTTGAAACAAGAGTATGTGGTACTTTCCTTAACCAAGAATTTAAGTGTTGCAATATTAACCATGTAGCTAACTCTAAGAATAAGATGATGAGATCTACTCGAAACAAGAGTACGTGGTACTTTCATTCGCCAATCGCTCCAAAATTTCAGCATGTTGTCTATCTTGATTTATAAAGCATTTTCACACCTGGAAAATTGGTCATGTAATTCATGAATTAAAAAAAATGTAAGCAGCTGTCAGGAAATTCAGAACGGTAACTTGTAAATTTGTCATTTGTTTTCGAAACCATATGTTATTACCATGAACTACAAAAGGTGAAACAAATGGCTCTCCCTATTTTCCGAACCATACACTTGATAAAGTATTGGAAATTTCCAGATAATCATACTTTTAACTCAAGTTCAGGCATGCATAAGCAGCAATAAGAACAAGCGTGTCAACTTGAGGATCCCCATGTCTCTCAAGTGATAAATTTTAAGGAAGCACCCTAGTGGGGAAAAAAGATGACATATCCAAAATGGTTGGCAATTTAGTGTCACCTATTCTTTGTAGAAATTCAAGGTATTAGTACTATTTTTATCAAGTTCATATGGAAAATATTACAGCCAGTACCTTAGATATAGGTTGTAGGGAAAGTGCACATGCGAAATCATTACTTTACCTCCTTTTGTTCATATATCCGTATATGGCAATGTCATTGATGTTAGTTAAATATGCATAAAGAAAAAGTGCCTAAGGTATGAATCGGATTACCTGAATTAGGAGCTAGAAGAACTCCGCCCTGTACTATATAGCCTAGCAGATTGACACCTAAGAAATGGACATCCAAAGTCCATATTTCCCTCTCTGCAGTAGAATAAAATGTATAATCAAATTGAAAGTGCCCGTGTATTGCAACTGGATGACAAAAAAGACACACATCCATTGCAATAAAACGATATAGAAGATCCATGTTTGGACAGAAACATGGCATCTAGTTGAGTAACAAATAATGCTGCTAAAGCCCTAAAAAAACTGTACTTTCTTTCTCACTCAAAACCTAAGTTGGTTTTATTACAACACCTAAGTCAGTTTTACTACAAACAGTTCTGGAGAGATACATATATAAAAAACATGTATACATTTCTTTCTCACTCAAAACAATTTATACAAATGTATATGGAAAGAGAAGCCAAACTTGTCAATATCCTCGTGATGTTGGACTGTCACTACTTGTAAAACTGGGTTTTCTTCTCTCTAGTCATTTCTTCCTGAAAAGATGATAAAGTAACTCATGACAGAAACAAGGACTGAGCTGGGAGCGGACAGACGATCAGGCTCTTCATTGCGACGTGCTCGCTCGTGCACCTGCCAGCCCTCCCTCAACTCCGTCCGCTCAGTGCCAGCACATGGATGCATCGGCCGGCACTACACCTGCCCATCAAAGAACAAAATTAGAACAAATCTGGGATTAAAAAATGAAACTTGACACAAATGTAGTTTGCAGTTACCAACAACACTAATCTGAAACCTTCTAAATCTCACGTAGTGCAAGGTTGCAAGATCTATCCCGTCATATACTTGAGTTAGCATAGCCACTGCGAGTTAAGGTTCCACCCGATGGTGTAATCTACTGCCGTTGAGCCTCTGGTCGTCTCAGGCCGCCGACAGTTGCTAAGGAGCAAGGAGATGGGAGGCGTGGGAGGACATGGTCGCCGTCAGGGTGGGATGAAGGGACTGAACCCCAACCACCGGCTGGTAGGTCATAGGCTGGAGCGCTGACGAGGCCGGTGGATGGGAATCGGGCGAGCTCTTCGTCCATGTCCGGCAAGGCATGCAGCTGGGCGGCGGCTTGAGCTCCTGCAGGGCGGCCGAGATCCAATCGGGCAGCGGCGTTCCCTGCTGAACCAGCGGGCGGTGGCGGCGTGATCCAATCGGGATGGTGTCGGGGAGCTCCTATAGGAGGGGCGTCTGCGGGATCTGCACAGACACAGCGGTGGTGCATAGAGAAGATCGGGGAGGCTGCAGCCGGCAAGGCGTCGGTGGGCACCAAGGGCGACGACCTTGGCAGATTCGCGAGGAGAGGAGGCTAGGGGAGGCCGCGGCTGGTGAGACGACGTCGCTGGGGAGCAGCACTGCGGGAGGAGACGGGGTTGGATGGCGGCGTCGGATGAGAACCCTATCTTGGTTCGGGGATGAGCAGGGAGACAGGGCGTGGGCGGCGTGCCTAGAGGAAGCAGGACGGGGAAAACGATGGCCAAAAAAAAGCGGGCGGACGAAAGCAGGGAACCGGAGAGAAAAATCAAGTGGGGGGAGGTGAGACGAAAAAAAACCAGACAAAAAAAATCAGATGAAAGTGGGAGACGAAAAAAAAACCGTGGAGGCTATCCTACCAAGTGAGACATTAGGAGTAGAGATCTTCACACAAGTAATAAAAAATATTCCATAAAATTACACAAAAACATTTTGTGTCAGACATACCATATTCCTATTTGAAAATGTTCATATATTCCAAAATAATTGCTCATGACTATAGAAAAAAAGTTCACAAATCTCAAAAGGTAATATTTATGTATCACTGAACAACAAGTCCATATGTACGACAATAAATGTGTGTGACTCAAAAAATATTGACATACTTACAAAAATGTTCATGTATTTACAATAATAATAAAATACGAAAATAAGAAGAAATAAATTCTAAATATAAGGCAGTATAAAAATTTAAAATGAAAGAAATTGGGAATGGCAAAACATAAGAAAAATCAAAAGAAAAGTAGTGTAAATATAAAAAAAAGGAAAGGAAAGGAAAAGGAGAAAGCAAAAAAGAAAAGGAAAACAGAAAGACAGAAAAAGAAAAGGAAAAACAAGAAAGGGAAGAAAGGAAAAATTCTCGCGTATTGGACAAGCCCAACTGCCCTGGCCTTCATGCGAGGATTTCTTTGCGCTCGCTTAAGGTGAGCGCTAGGAAATCCGAGCCCAGAGCCCTAATACTGTGGGGGAAAACAAACATGAGTATCAATAACCCCCCACCCCCCACCCCCTAAAAACATTAGTATGAATAACTACAATGGCAAACAGTCCATATAATCTAGATTATCCAGTTAAAGCATCAGGACTACAAAGAAGAGAAAAAATAAATATTTTCCATGTAGTTTATGAACATTGTCTTCCCACTTCTAGGGTTGAGTGGTTGACTCCAGAGGAAAGGGGGGAAACTGCGCTTACCACATAACTGCCAAAATGGAACCTGAAATTCATCGACCGGCCATGTATTTCCGTTGCTCTCTAGATTAAGGCTCACAGAACCTACAATGTGGTTATTTTTGTAACTTCTCTGAAAGCACAGTTAGTCGAAACTGCCTCTCGCAGCCCAAGTTTTCTTCTCTTTCCTTCTCTTAGCGCAAAACAAATATGCTTACAAGCTTTAAGTAAGGCACATACACGTACACTGTAGGAGATATGCCCTAGAGGCAATAATAAATGTTATTATTTATCCCCATGTTCCTAATTAAGTTTATGTTCCGTGCTATAACTGCCATGGTTCCCGAGCCCGTATATCCATAAAGGCTCTGAGGAAAACCCATGTGCACGTGTGGAATAATAAACGGTAAAAAATATTCCTAGTCAAGCCTCTAAGACTGGCTCAAGTGTTGCATGATGATCACATTTTCCTGATCATGGGCATGTTTATGCCGGCAACTTTGAGGGCACAATGTTAGAAGAACATTTGTGTTCAATCGACCCGAATTGATGTTATGCTATGAGATACATTCGTCACAAGTTAATGGTTTATAACACAGAGAAAGTTAACGTTTGCATAATTCCTTAGACCATGAGAGTATCGAGTTTCTTCATGCTTGCTTCATGAACTTTGGGGTTTGTTAAACGTCATCCGTAACTTGGTGGCTATTACGGCGGCTTACGGGTTCATGGGAAAGTATGACAAGGGACTTGATAGCTCAAGATTGGGATTTGCTCCTCCAACGGTGGAGAGATATTCTCTGGGCCCTCTCGGTGTTACGGTATCCATCATCGTCTGGCCAGACACCATGTGATTTGATCACAGGGATGCCAGAACACGGGAACGAGAAAAGAGAACAAAACCGGTAACTGGCATAGTGGACAAAAGTTGTTGATCCACGGGGATGCCGATAAATCTCACCTCGGGTGTTTGTAACACATCGAGAAGCAACAGGAATAGCACACGGCAACTGGAGGTTCACTCGAATATTTATTCGTGTGGGTATAGGGGTCAATATGGGTGTCCACGGCTCTGATGTTGATCATTGATCGGAAAGTGTTCCGGTCATGTCTATACTTAACCGAACCTATAGGGTCACACGCTTAAGGGTCATCTATCTGCTCAATACTAGACAGGGAGTCTGAGAGAAAGTCACCGGAAAAGTTTCGGAGACAACGGAAGAGTTCCGGAGAGGGAACACTGGAAGGGTTTCGGTAAAACCGAAAAGTTGTTTCGGAGTATACCATTAAGTCAAAATGTTTTCGGCACACGCCTGGAAATTCTTGGAGGGTGCCAGAATTGTTCTGGGAACTTCTGGGATTTTTCCGGAGGAAAAAACCGGAAATGTTCCGGAGCTGCCGGAACCGCTTTGGTTGCTTTTCGCTGATGAAAATCACTGATCCGGAATTGTTTCGGAATGCGTTCAAAATTATTTTAGGGGGTACTGGAAATGTTCTAGGCCCACATAAATATTTTCGGATTTAACGGTCGCGGAAAAATGTTTTCGTGAATAGTGAAAAGCACTTTATGGTTGCTTTTTGGAAAGCCACCTTTTTGGGCTTTGTCCCAAAAGATCTAGGGGATGACATGGATGGATGGGAACCCCTTTTTTTTGGGGGGGGGGGACCCACATGGGGTGGGCAGCCAAGGGGGCTCCTCTTACCTCCCCATTATGCCCTTTATGTGTGACATAAAGCATGGGCATTTTGGGTTTTTCATGTGCCACCCTACCCCTTGGTTTTTCCTATAAATAGAGGTGGAGAAGCACTCTCCACACACACTCTTTCTCTCATACATTATGCCATGGAATGATCTGGCTTCTTCTCTCCCTCACACGAAATAGTTTCGTCGAGCCGAAAGGTTGTCTGGGTTCCGGTGGGAACTAGTTCTGGACGGCGAAGCCCTGCCAGATAGCTGACACCGTATGTGTGCAACCCCATAGAGAGGTCGTAGGTTCGATCTTTTTGCCCGAAGGGTTGTCCGAGTGACCATCCGAGTTTCTGTGAGTGCCTCCCGAAGGGCTGTCCGTGACACCGTCCGGGGGACTGTCCGACCGCCTCTCGAAGGGCTGTCCGAGGGACTGTCCGAGGAGCAGACGAGGGAGTACATCCTCGCGGTTGGGAGGTTGTAAATCCTAACTGCAGGGATCTGCACTGACGATCTACATCGACTCTACTTCCGCTGCGCTACGAGTCGGTAACGATCAGATCAAAAACCTTGTAGGCATCTCCATAGTGGTCCTGGGCGTGTTGGCTGTACCGAATTTTTTTGTTTTCTGTCACATTCCCTTACAGTGGCATCATGAGCCGTGCTAAGCGTAGATGCAGGTTACGATCTAGAATACATAGAGATGTATGGGTGTTGCACAATATAATTTTATAGTAGATGAGTTCTATTGCTGAAAATTATTTGTGCGGGTAGCAGATTAAATATGTTACCCGATGTTCTTGTTGCTTCCCTGAAATTTGCATATTTCTGAGCTTGATAACGGCATGGTGGAGTTTCAAAGTTCTGGCAATCCGCGATCCTGATTGATCAACGAAGTGCTAATAGTTCATTGAATTCCACCATAGTTAAAAGAAAGATGAAATTTCGCAGACAAAAGGGCAATCAGATATGATCTGCACGGGGGTCATGCGTATGACGAAGTTCAGTATGGGGCTCGAGATTTTATTATCTCGTGTTTCATACACCCCGCAAAGTTAATCTAGCGACGTGAATAATCATACTTGATGGTAAACGTTGGTAGCTGCGGTTTGGTTGAAACCTTAGAAGCCACGTAAAATAAAATTTTGCATAAACCGATTAGAGGCGTCTAACTTGGTTTTGCAGGATGACCTGAGATGTGGTATAGTCTTCATCATCTTTAATTTGATTATGTATGAGATGACTATATAATGTAAATTAACATGACCTGCGTGTCATGATTCGGCATGATGGCTGGAGCCATATGATTGTCACTTTAAATGACCTGCGTGTCAACCTTATGTAATGCACTTATTTTATTAGCTATAGAGATAGAAATATTATCTGGTGCATCGACAAGGTGGTGGCAATCTTCGCAAAGGTGAACACCGACGCGAATGCCGAAAACGAAGAAATTAAAGACTTCTCCGTCAGAAAGGGCTATACCATATCATGCTATTGTGAATTGCCTGAGATGTTTATCCCTCTTGATGCACCCTTTTGATTGCGCGGTAGTCGCTTATTATTAGGGTGATCTCTCATTTAAAATATCAAGTAGTTAGTGTTCTCCCAAGTGTAGCACCGTCACGACACCTATCTTTTCGGGGTGCGTCATGTTTCCATGAGTACGAAGGATTAGAGAAGTGTGAGGCGGGTGAGTTGAGACCTCACAGCGAGATCACTTGGTTGTCTTGACGTTCTGGCTTGAGAGTTCTGAGCTCGGAACACGCCCATCGAAAGATGAACAAGAGTCACATAGAGATGTGATTGGCAAGTTGGCCTACCAGTTGAGATTTTCGTCATCAGTGATGTTTCCATCAATGGCGTTGAATTGAAATGCGGATCTTGAATCGCTCAAAATCAATTATGAGAGATATTGATTTGAGTGGGAGCGCACTGTAGAATTAACTTGTTTAATTCTCAGTGCAATTAATTATGAACATAGTCCAAGTGTGATTTGTATAATAGTTGTAGAATAATGACTCGCATTTCTACCTTCCCTATTAAAATTGAATAAGCTGTTATTTATCTAGTTAATCTTTACGATTGGTAAACGTAATATGAGGATTGTCCTCAAGAGTGCCGAGAAGGACTTTGTCCTATCGCATGTTTTCGGTATTTTCCCGCTAATGCTATGGATGATGTGACTCTCGTCCTTCGATCCAAAAGCTAAAATTCCATTACGGTCAAGTGCAAAATGTTTGCTTCCATGAGACTCGAACTTCAAAAGTTTGGGATAGTTATGTGATATTCATGGAACTGAAAATTATTTTCAGATACAAACAAAGGCTAAAAAATATGAGATATCCAAAGCAATGTTTGTTTGCAAAGTATTAGTAAAGTGTTTACTGGGCATTTTACTGATGAGAGAGGGATCCAGAAGAACGTCTGTCATGTAATGAAGGTGAATAAAACAACAACTTAAAGAGAAAGGAAATGTCCAAAGGGTGTTAGTGTGACTTACACGCCTAGGAAGTCCAGGGCTAACGCCACTCTTAAAGTTGGGTGCTTCTTCTGAGAGTAGGAGAAATACTGAAACTTAAACTGTTAGAAGTATAAAGGCAAAAAGAGAGAAGACTGGAATATCCATCTCATGTATGAATATCATACGAGTTATAGATGTATGGAAGGCTGGTCAAAGAAATAGTTCTTGGGAATTATGATTAAACATGTTAATCACTGATTCTTGGGTATTGTGAGTTGATTACAGAGATACTCGCTCGATTGCATTCTGTTGCGACTCGATGCAAGAACTACTATGGCCTAAAAGACTTGCCAGTAATGAGGTTTAGATATGCGCTGGGAACATAGTAAAAGTTGCTATACTCGGTACATTACCTATGTATTTATTTTCATAATTCATTTTAGAGTTTTTATACACTCTAGCCCATTGCATAAAGTATCTTGCAAGAAGGTTGTTCATAAGTGAACTTTTGATGTTCGGTGTTATGAATAACATAAGGGCCATACTTTCATTATGAATGAGATGTATGTTATGAATATTGATAATAATATAATACATCCATGACACTGACGCTAAATGTCGCAAGACTAAAAGAATACCACATATGTGTGGCACTGCATTTGGTCACATTGGAGAAACCCGCATGGAGAAATTCCATAATGATGGATTTTTTAAGTCATTTGATTATGAATCATCTGACACTTGCAACTTTTTTCCGAAAAGTGAAGTGACTGAAATACCGTTCACAGGCCATGAGGAACGAGTAACGAACTTATTGGTGATCATACATTATGATGTGTGTAGTCCGATAAATGTTGTTGCTAGTAGTGGATTTGTTTATCTTCAGAAATGACTCAAGTAGATATATGTATATTTACTTGATAAGACATAAGTCTGGATCTTTTGAAGTCATTCAAAAGGTTTTCAAAATGAAGTAGGAATTATTGTAACAAGAAAATTATGTTTTTGCAATTAGATTGCGGAAAGGAATATTTGAGTTACAAGTTTAGCGAATGTCTGATGAGTTGTGAAAAGAGTTTCATAACTTACACCTCCCGGAACACCACTATGAGTGGAATGCCCGTGAAGATGTAATCAAACCATTTATGACATGGTGAGATCAAAGATGACATAAAATCAATTTGCCATTATCACTTTTAAAGTAATGCTTTAGAGACTGCGGCTTTTACACTAAAAAGAGCGCCATCAGATCTGTTGAAATGACGCCATGGTATGGTAACCCCAACCATGTTATATCTTTTCTTAACATTTGGAATAAGGGGCTTGTGTAAAATATTTACAAACCTATTCCAAATCAAACAAGTGCTACTTTGTAGGTTATCCCAAGTTATTGGGTATTCCTCCATCACTATACCGAGGCAAAAATGTTTGCCAAAAAAGCGGTATGATTTTTGAAGAAAATGGTTCTTGCAAAAGGTGAGTGGGAGGATAGTGCAACTCGACGAGATAACAGTATCTTCGTTATCAGGTCAAAGGAAATAGACCTTGTAAGTGATTCCAGAGTTTCATACCGCGACTGATATGGAAGCCTCTACATGAGATGTATGGGCTCTGGTCGAACTTGCAGCTGAACCACGTAGGCAAAACTCGTGCAAACCTCTCAGGTGCGCAAACGAGATATTGTTGTTAGACAACAGTATACCTACGATACACAAGGAAGCATTGATGGGCCCTGACTCCGGAATTGGCTAAATGCCAATATAATCCGACATAGTATCCATATAAATGATTCAAGATTAGATCTTGATAAACCCTTCGGAAGACTTAAAGTCCAACGAATATTAATGGAACTATAAACTGATACGGATAAAAATGTTTTATCCATAAAACTCGATTTGTTGCTTATAACAAATTCAAGGAATTAACTACGGCGAGATTGTCTCTCCGTAGCGATGCTTAAAGTCGGTTCGGGTTAAACTAGCAATTGATACATATTTCAATCATAAGATATGATACATGGATGCCAAAAGGATTTCCATGAGATGGAAATGCTACCTAGGACTTGCATGTGATACAGTCCAAGGTGTTTTGTCAATCCAGAGGATGCTAGTGAGTATGCAAACTTCAGAGTTCCAGCGATGGACAGAAGAGAGCAAAATGGAGTTGAAATCTTCGGTTTTGATGAAATAGTCAAAAGAGTTTGATTTCATCAATGGAGAACAAAGATGCTTGTGGTTACAAGAAAGTAAGTGGGAGCATAATAATATTTCTAAAAACCTTGTGTGCTTGACACATTGTTGATTGGAAATAACATAAATTTCTTGACACGAATTAGGACTTCATTGAAAATAGTTTTTCGATGAAGTGCTTGGTCTAAGTAGCCTTGATATTAGGCATATTTATTTACGAGATAGAATTGCCTAATAGGGCTAAGACAAAATACATATTGACGAGATGCTAAAACAGTTTAGCATTAAAAACACCAAGGAGTGATTTTTGCCGAAGTCACATGGAAAGAGTTCTGCAAGACTCGGTGTCCTAAAACACTGATGAGCAAAATACATGATGGAGATTTCACACACTTTTGTGTTTGGATTAATCATGTATTCCATGGTATGTAAAACAACCAGATATGTCCGATACTCCCAAGCTGTTGCGAGTATAGATACCAAAGTGATCAAAGTACTGATCATGGGACAACAGTGAAAAATGTCGTTAAGTACTAAAGTAGCACTGATGACATGTTTTCTCGCAAGCAGAGATTGTGAAGTGCTCGTTGTAAGTAGTTACATCGATACAGTCTTCATCAATGCTCCAAGCGATTTTCGATTTAAGTTAAGAATTTTGTGTAATACACGATATGGTGGCACGGTAGTTGAAAATTGTTCCAAACAGGTTACTGTGGTGAATTCTATAATAAAGGCTAAGTATGTTGATGCTTTGGAAGCGACAAAGAAGATGTTGAATCATATAGTTCATTCATGAACTTAGTATGGTTCCAAGATGGCTTTGGTCAATGGGACACTATTGTAGATAGTTGCTCCATAGCTCAGTCTGAGGAATCTAGGTTCGACCAGTGATTCACATATATATAAAGCCAAGTCCATACAAATATGTATTTTGTGAAAGCGTGAAAACGCGAGGATATGCAAAGATACACACGGCGCTGAAGTTGTCAGGTCCGTTAGACGTAGACTATACCACAAGCAAAGCATATTTTACACTGGTATGCCATAGGTGTAAAGTGCATTAGCATTGACTAGATTATTGACTCTAGTGCAAGTGGGAGTCTGTAGGAGATATTCCCTAGAGGCAATAATAAATGTTATTATTTATCCCCATGTTCCTAATTAAGTTTATGTTCTGTGCTATAACTGCCATGGTTCCCGAGCCCGTATATCCGTAAAGGCTCTGAGGAAAACCCATGTGCACGTGTGAAATAATAAACGGTAAAAAGTATTCCTAGTCAAGCCTCTAAGACTGGCTCAAGTGTTGCATGATGATCACATTTTCCTGATCATGGGCATGTCTATACCGGCAACTTTGAGGGCACAATGTTAGAAGAACATTTGTGTTCAATCGACCCGAATTGATGTTATGCTATGAGATACATTCGTCACAAGTTAATGGTTTATAACACAGAGAAAGTTAAGTTTCCATAATGTAACACCCCTATGTAATGAGCTACAGTGATCCACTATATTAATGCCAAGTCATCTGAGATTTGCAATGATAATCCATGTCGATTAATATCTCATTTCAAATTCTGCCCCTGAATTCAAATTCAAATGCAATTGAAATTTGAAGTTGCACAAAAGTTGCTGGAAAAATGTTCATCATTTAGCATAAATTCCAAAACAATTTATTGCTAAGGAAATTAACATCACTCCTATGCAGAGAAGGACAATAGCAATCATTTCAATGCAATTCCAGCAAATATAATTGCAAATTCACTTATGAAAAATGCAAATGAATTCCCCTGGGCTCCAAAATAATTGTGGCAGTGCCTAAAAATGCAAAGTATTCAATGGACCAAGTCACACATTTTTCTAAAATGATTTGGTTGCCCAAATATTCTTTTTTCCTTCTCTGTTTAATAAATAAAAGAAGAAAAAGAAGGAAAAGAAAACGGGCGAAGCCTTACCTGGTAGTGGGCCGTAACGGCCCAGCCCACCTCCCTCACCTGCTCCTGCCCTCCGTGTCGGCGTCGCCGCATCCGGCGCGCACGGCGCCGTTCACCTTCTGCCACGGCGCCGGGGCAGGTGAGCCCCTGGATAAGGGCGCCCCGAGCCCTTCCCCCTAGTCGCCTCGCCCTCACTCTCCTCTCTCCCTCGCTCGCGCTCACTCCTCCTCTCTCCGCTGCTCGCTGCCCGAGCGCCGCCATCACGCCTCCGTCGTCCTCGTGGTCACCGGCGCCCGCTCGTCCTTCCGAGCCGTCCACGAGCTCCGCCGGCGTCCGACTGTTCGCCTGGTGTCCGCCGTTGGAGCCGGGAGGCCCTGCAGTACCGGATCCCCTCGCCCCCCATCTCCGGCTGCCGCGGCGAACTCCGGCGACCTCGAGCTCCTCTACGCTCCTAAGCTCCCATGGGCTTTTCGTAGCCGCGCGGTGAGCTCCTCCTTCCCTCCATTTCTTCTTCCCGTGCCGTAAGCTCTCCCGTAGCCAGCTCGTCACACCGCCGTACTCCGGTCGCCGCGGGACCTCGCTGTCCGGCCGCCTTGGTCACTCCCGTGGCCTCGCGCTAGCGCCGTTGGATGCGGCGTTTCACACACACTCGAATGCGACTGAAAGCGCGCGCGTTAGCACACCGAAGCCATGCCGCCGAACTCACCCGAGAACCGTCGCCGCCACGGCTCAACGCCGGCGGCCTTGCCGGCCATCTTCGCCCGTTCCGACGCCGCAGATGGACGCGGGGTGAAGTGCCCGATCGAATGCCGCAAGAAACGCGCGAAATGACCAACCGTGCGCGAAATCCGAGCTCGCCGGAGCTCTCGGCCGCGTCCAGCGCTCGCCGGAGAGGACTCCGGCGCCGGCGCTGAGCTGGCGTAGCGTGGGGCCCGCCCATAGTCGCTGCCAGTGGGCCCCCTGACCGCGTTTGACCGCGTTGACTACGGTCAACGCGCGGTTACTGTTCACCTTTGCCACTGACCAGTGGGCCCACGCGGTTAATTAGTTAAATTGATTTATTTTAAAATAAAACTTGTAATTAATCAGACACTGACAGACCGGGCCCACCTGTTAATTAACTCATTTAGTTTAAATTAATCGCTAATTATAATCTCTGAGGCTGACAGGTGGGTCCCACCTGTCTGTTTGACCAGCCAGCTGGTCAGCCGACTGCTGATGCAGTGATGACGGCAGCATGACGTCATATGCCTTTTCTGGAATATCTATTAATTTAAATAATTTCAGAAATAGTTTAAAACTTTGAAAAATCATAGAAAATTAACCGTAGCTCGGATCGAAAAACTTTCTACATGAAAGTTGCTCAGAAAAATCCCACGAATCCGATCATGCCATCTGTTTTCATGTCGGGGACCTCTACGTAGGTGAACCCGCAACTTTTTGCCTGTTTTCGATAGATGAATAGTGCATGCATACCTGCTAATAATTCCAACTTAAATCCTAAAATAACTAAAATGGTTTAGAGATACATTTAGGCAACCCTGCACTGCATTTTAGCATGTCATACCCTGTGTTGCATTTGTCTACCTTTATTTATTGTTTCTTCCCCCCTCTTCTTCTCCGATAGCCCCCGAGACCGACGCCGCTCAGGAGACAGACGACACCTTTGACGATCCCTCCTTTGCCGCAGAGCTTCCAGGCAAGCAACCCCCCCTTGACGCATGCCTATATCACCTATTCTTTCTCCCCCCTGCTTGCATTAGAAAATTGCTGCTGCTACTGTTTTATCCTATTCTGATGCATAGCCTGTCCTTGTAACTGTTATTGATACCTACCTGTTATCCAAAATGCTTAGATTAGGTTGGATGGTAGTGAACCATCTGTGGCCCCTCTTCCTTGCTGTAGCTGCCCCGTTGTAGTACATGTGTCCCAATCGATGTGATCGTCGGACTGAGACTAGAATATCATCACACACCCCTAGTTGCTCGCCGCTGTAGAGCTAACATCGAGTGCCGAGGGTGATACCTCTTACCTCACTCCCGATGATGCCTCTGTAGTACAGCTAGTCGGTTGTGGGTTACAGAGGGTGATTCCTCTTCCTCACCTCCGATGAAGCTTTGTCAGTAACCCCGCAAGTGTGAATATCATCGAGGGTGATTCCTCCGGGTTCACCTTGTCGGTTACATCTAGTGGGAATCCAACGAGGGTGAATCCTTGGGTTCCTGCTTGATGTTACGGACACACGGTTACTTACACTTTATTACCGTTGTTACTGGATAAAGTCGGGTAGGCCCTGAGGGGTACCCGCGAGTGATGTGTAGACGGGTTGACCAGGACGGTACCCGCGAGATGAATACGTGGCACGGCCGGGCATTCTTAGCCCTTGCCGTAAGTCCACGAGACGGGGCGACGGGGTCACAGGATCGTGAGTCTCTGCTCGTTTCCGCGCGCTCCTAATGCACTAAGGGTTAGGATATGTAGTCTGAGTAGGCCTCTGGCCTTTTCGCGCTAACCAGCACGTGGGAATAATATGGGTACTCGGCGTCGTATGTATCAGCCGAAGCTCTTCAGACGTCAGCAGTTGAGCGGCGCGCGCCGGGTTGGTCTGGTAAGGCCTGCGCTTGTATTAAGGGGGCTAGGACTGCTCACCGGCCGCGTTCGCAACGCGCAGGAGTGCAAAGGGCGATGGGCCCAAGACCCCTGAGTGCTTAGGATGTAGACCGGCGTGCTGACCTCTCTGTTGAGCCTACGTAGGGCTACGACGTGTCGATAGTCCGAGGCCGGGCATCGACTAAGCAAGTGTGTCCGGCCAGAGTCATCGAGCGTGTTGGGTAAGTTGGTGCACCCCTACAGGGAAGTATATCTATTCGAATAGCCGTGTCCACGGTAACAGGACGCTCGGAGAATATCACGATCTTCTACAACTAGAAATGGGTTGAATATATTGGCTCCGGGATTGCTTTCTCGCAGGGAGTCGAGGAAGGATCTCTGGGCGATGATTGATACTTGCTGCTACTATTATATTTATGTACTAATCTGCACTCTTCTAATGCTGCAAGACCCTGAAGATGCTAGTCTTCAATAGGCTAGGCTTTTCCCTTCTATTCTGGCATTTCTGCAGCCAAGTCCACATATACAGCCTTCCTTTGATAATGTTGCATATTGTAGAATAGATCTGATGTCAATCTTGCTGAGTACTTTGGATGAGTACTCACGGTTGCTTTGCTTCCTTTTTTCCCCATACCTGTTTGACGCGACCAGATGACGGAGCCCCGGAGCCAGCTGCCCCAGCCGACGTCGACTACGGCTACTACTACTACCCCACTGGCGAGTACTACTACGAGGAGCCCTCCGACGACCAGGAGTAGTTAGGAGGCACCCAGGCAGGAGGCCTGCGCCTTTTGATCTGTGTTTTATTTTGCCCCGCCTTCTTAAAGGCCTATTCTATTTAACTTTGTATCTGTACTCAGATACCTGATGCTTCCGCTGATGCTTGTATGACATCGAGCTTATGTATTCGAGCCCTCGAGGCCCCTGGCTTGTAATATAAAGCTTGAATTATTTTATTTGTATTTAGAGTTGTGTTGTGATATCTTTAAGTGAGTCCTTAGGCTTGATCGTGTACACTTGCGTGTATGATTAGTACACGATTAAGTCGGGGGCGTCACACATAATTTCTTAGACCATGAGAGTATTGAGTTTCTTCATGCTTGCTTCATGAACTTTGGGGTTTGTTAAACGTCATCCGTAACTTGGTGGCTATTACGACGGCTTACGGGTTCATGGGAAAGTATGCCAAGGGACTTGATAGCTCAAGATTGGGATTTGCTCCTCCGACGGTGGAGAGATATTCTCTGGGCCCTCTCGGTGTTACGGTATCCATCATTGTCTGGCCAGACACCATGTGATTTGATCACAGGGATGCCAGAACACAGGAACGAGAAAAGAGAACAAAACCGGTAACGAGGTAACTGGCATAGTGGACAAAAGTTGTTGATCCACGGGGATGCCGATAAATCTCACCTCGGGTGTTTGTACCATATCGAGAAGCAACAAGAATAGCACACGGCAACTGGAGGTTCACTCGAATATTTATTCGTGTGGGTATAGGAGTCAATATGGGTGTCCACGGCTCCGATGTTGATCATTGATCGGAAAGTGTTCCGGTCATGTCTATACTTCACCGAACCTATAGGGTCACACGCTTAAGGGTCATCTATCTGCTGAAGACTAGACAGGGAGTCTGAGAGAAAGTCACCGGAAAAGTTTCAGAGACAACGGAAGAGTTCCGGAGAGAGAACACCGGAAGGGTTTCGGAGTATACCATTAAGTCAAAATGTTTTCGTCACACGCCTGGAAATTCTTGGAGGGTGCCAGAATTGTTCTGGGAACTTCTGGGATTTCTCCGAAGGAAAAAACCGGAAATGTTCCGGAGCTGCCGGAACCGCTTTGGTTGCTTTTCGCTGATGAAAATCGCTGATCCGGAATTGTTTTGGAACGCGTCCAAAATTATTTTAGGGGGTACTGGAAATGTTCTAGGCCCACATAAATATTTTCGGATTTAACGGTCGCGGAAAAAATGTTTTCGTGAATAGTGAAAAGCACTTTATGGTTGCTTTTTGGAAAGCCACCTTTTTGGGCTTTGTCCCAAAAGATCTAGGGGATGACATGGAAGGATGGGAACCCCTTTTTTTGGGGGGGGGGGGACCCACATGGGGTGGGCAGCCAAGGGGGCTCCTCTTACCTCCCCATTATGCCCTTTATGTGTGACATAAAGCATGGGCATTTTGGGTTTTTCATGTGCCACCCTACCCCTTGGTTTTTCCTATAAATAGAGGTGGAGAGGCACTCTCCACACACACTCTTTCTCTCATACATTATGCCATGCAATGATCTGGCTTCTTCTCTCCCTCACACGAAATAATTTCGTAGAGCCGAAAGGCTGTCTGAGTTCCGGTGGGAACTAGTTCTGGACGGCGAAGCCCTGCCGGATAGCTGACACCGTATGTGTGCAACCCCGTAGAGAGGTCGTAGGTTTGATCTTTTTGCCCGAGGGGCTGTTCGAGAGTGCCTCCCGAAGGGCTGTCCGAGTGACCGTCCGAGTTTCTGTGAGTGCCTCCCGAAGGGCTGTCCGTGACACCGTCTGGGGGACTGTCCGACCGCCTCTCGAAGGGCTGTCCGAGGGACTGTCCGAGGAGCAGACGAGGGAGTACATCCTCGCGGCTGGGAGGTTGTAAATCCTAGCTGCGGGGATCTTCACCGACGATCTACATCGACTCTACTTCCGCTGCGCTATGAGTCGGTAACGATCAGATCAAAAACCTTGTATGCATCTCCATAGTGGTCCTGGGAGTGCTCGATGTACCAATTTTTTTTGTTTTCTGTCGCGTTCCCTTACATACACACCCAGCAGCCAATCTCGGCCACTAACCGCACATACTAACTGTTGAGTATCCTGATTATTTAGGAAACATAGTATAGCTACCTTGCTTTGTACTTCAAGAAGGTCATGTACTCATTATATATACGCCCGCGAGACTCAAGCAGTACAACAACGATTCTACCAATCTCCCTCTCTATCCTTCTACATGGTATCAGAGCCAAGAGGTCTTGAGTTCAAGACCCGGTTGGCGTAGTTTAAAAATAAAAATTGCAGCCCACTTTCGGTCCGCGCTTAGGCCTAAGGGAGCCACATTAAATGCATAGTCCATCTTTCCCTATCAGCTTGAGCTTTTGGGTGAACTGGTTGATGCGTGCAGTTCTACAAGGTATCAACCTAATCTCGATCCAAACCCTAGCCGCCGCCGCTGATTCCGCACTGCCCTAGGGGCGGTCGATCTTCATGATCGCCACCGTGGGCCGCGCCGCCCGTACCTAGGGTTCGTCCGCCGGTCGTGTTGATCGGCTGCTCTAAAGATTCTTTTTTTCCTGATCCTTTGATCCGGGTTTTTCTCTCTCCCGCCAGTCATCTTGATCGGCATTTTTACTTCTCGTGGAGCCACGGATTTGCTTCCACGAGAGGCACGGCCGTGCCTCTCGGAAAGGGAAAAACCGCGTGCCACTTCGCAAAGGGAAAAAAACATGCTCCCGGTTCGGTTTTTTTGTCTGGTTTGTTTCATGAAAAAAAAGTTCGTCGAAACCTATCAACATGGGATCCAGTTTTGAAAATCTCGACGCAAGAAATCCAACGGTAAAAATGGTTCGAGATTTGAACGCACAGTTTAAGAGATAAAACGTTTTGAATAAACGAATCTACGAAAAAAGGGAAAGCTCACAGGTTGCGACAAGTGGCGCCCATGCAGCGCACCACTTGTCGCAACCTGGCAAGGTGAGAGTGATCTTTGAAAGGAGTACTCCTTAATTAGTGATTTCGACAAATGGGCCGAGAGATCGGGCGGGTCTGCCGCTCGACTGTGCGAAGCACCGGCAGTTTGACACGACGCGTGTTAAATAGGTTTTTCTGTCCCGGCGACTCATCACCCGCAGTATGGGGGTATTAGGCCTGCTCCACGTTTCTTCTTCAAGCGTTTTCCCTTTTTCTTGAGTTCTAGGTGTTTATTATTTATATTTATATTCTGAAATGTTTTAATATGCATATGAAAATAATAACTTTATTTCAATTTTTAAAAGCGTTGACCGCACGTTTAGAAAATGTTCATGTAGTGTACAAAATTTTTTAACGCGATTTCTTAATTTTTTGTACCATTATAAAAATTTCACATGTTTTAAAAATGCTTTTGTGACATTTTATAATAATCGTTATACACTGTCAAAAAATATTCACGTACTATTTAAAAACAAGTGTATCCTACCATCCAAAAAAGTGTTTGCGGCATTTAAACAAAAATATTCTAACACTTAAGCAATGTTTCACACATTTAAAAAAAATGTTCATGGCATTTATGAAAAATGTTCCATGTGTATTAAAAGAATGTTCACCGTTTATTAAAAAAATATGCTCGATGTGTATTTCAGGAAAAACAAATAAAGTCGCACACAAATTGGCTAGAGAAGGTTGCAGGAATAAGCTATGTAAAACTTGGTTCTGGGTACCACCGGCTTTTGTTAGCTCGGTGATGACCTCGGAGTGTATCACGACATTTTAAGCAACACATTCCGTCTCTTAAAAAAATTGTTCGATGTGTATTTGTAAAATGTTCTATGTGTGTATGAAAAAAGATTCAACTTCTCTAAAAAAATGTTAAATGTGTATTTCAAAAAAACGTTCTCAAAGTATTAAAAAACCATGAAAACAACGAGTAAAAGAACCCAAAAGGACTAAAATAAAATTGATGAAAATCAACAAGAAAATACATTGAAACAATAAAGAAATAAAAATAGGTGAAAATACAAAAATGAAAAAAGAACACATTGAAGGTTCTAAAATCGGTACATACCGGTCTTTAAAACCTTTCCACTATCGTTCAAATGGGCCGGTCCACTAAGTTGTGCTCGGTGCACCAAAGGCGAGACAATTTATGGGGATAGATGAGGCGATACATAGAGGGAGCTCCTATAGGGCGCTGTAGGCGCCCGTTAGAGAAGTGGCGCCTACAGCGACCACCAGCGGGCCGCAGCCCATTAAAAACATCGTTCCCTCGCTCCCTTCAGTTTGCTCGCTGGCTGAAAAAAAACTCACTCGACTTGCTGGTTTTGTTTTTCCGGCTGTGCTGCGCTGCTGGTTCAGGAAAAAGACCGCCCTCCGGTTTTTTACAATTTTAAATATGTTCATGAAAAAAACAGTTCATAGATTTATTAAAAAATTGAAAAAAATAGTTCATCGATTTTGACAAAAAAGTTCACAAATCTGAGAAAAGTTCATCGGATTTGAAACAAGTTCATCGAATTAAAAAAAGTTCATTGGATTTGAAAAAAAATTCATTGAATTGAAAAAAGTTCATCGGATTTGAAAAAAAAGTTCATCGATTTTTAAAATAAGTTCATAAAAATGTTAAAAAGTTGATTAATTTTGAAAAAAAAGTTAATCGAGTTTGAAAAAAGTTCATTGAAATTGAAAAAACGTTCATCCAATTTGAAAAAAAGTTGTTCGATTTAAAGAAAAAGTTCACGAATTAGGAAAAAAATATCGTCCATTTGTAAACATTTCACTCATATAAGAGAAAAAAGAAACAGGAAACAGAAAAATAACGGGAGCAAAACGCAGAAAACATAGAGGGCATTTCCTGTACGTATAAAAGAAGGAAAGGAGGTTTGTATGCACCAGCCGCGGGCGGTGGCGTAGTGGTTAGTGGAGTTAGCTCTCAACAAAGAGATTGCCAGTTCGATTCCTCGTCTAACTCCTTTTTTGAGTTTCAAAACAGAAAAGAAAAGGTAGTTGGGCCGAGCCCAGCTAACGCGGCTGCAGGCGCCAGTTTGCAAAATAGGGATTCCCATACATAGATCCCACGAGCGACGGGAGCCGGTAGCACTCGCCATGAGCGCGCCCCAGGCAGGCAGCGTCACTTTAAGCACCGACAAAATGGGCCAGCTATTGGCATGAACCATTTGCACATATTTTCCCTTTTTCGTGGGCTACATTGGGTCGGCTATGCGAGCCTCTACGGTCTCATGTTGTTCCTCTCTCTATGTCCTTCTCTCGTTTTGTTCTATTTATAGACAACTATGCATGAGATCTCCTATTTTGTGGCCGGTGGCAGCAGATAGTCGAGGCTTCGCTGAAGCCTGGCGGGAATGGGCCGGCCTACTCTACCCCCGAGTGATTCTTCTTATTTTTTGCTCTTCGGTTTTTAGTCGGTTTTACTGTATCATCGGGTTTACTATAGCGATCCATACTCTGGCATCTATTTACTGCATCATACCGATTTTGGGTCGGTTTTTATTATGAAAACTTTGAAATACACATTGAATTTTTTTAATATACATTGAACATTTTCTTAATATACGATAAATATCTTAATAATACATGCTGAACTTTTTTGTAATGTACCATGAACATTTTTTAAATACAATGATCTTTTTGTAATATATGGTGAAAAAACTTTAAAGACACATTGGACATTTTTTTAATTTACGATGAATTTTTTATCACACAATGAGCATTTTTAGAATGCATGGTGGACTTTTACATAATATACGGTGAACATATAATTAATATAAAAAAAGAAAAAAGAAAACAGGGAAAAAGAAACTAAACGGAAAATGAACCAAAACAGAAAAAAACCAAAAAATTTGAAACAAAACCTCTGAAAAACCGTAAGCAAAAAACACAGAAAAACGAAAAACAACACGCAGGAAAAAGCAGCGAACAAACATCACACTAATTTCATACGTGGGCTGGCCCAAGTGCAGGCTCGCTTCAGCTAAGCCGTGGCTATTTGCCGCCGGTCTTTTTTAGCTTTTGGACGGAAAAAAAAATTCAAAATTTTTTTGCGCGAAAAAACGTGTTTTTTTCCTTCCGCGAGAGGCACGGTTTTGCTTTCGCAAGAGGCACGTGCCTCTCGGAAACGGAAAAAGAAAACACGTTTTTTTTCTTCCGCGAGAGGCACGGTTTTGCTTTCGCGAGGGGCACGGCCGTGCCTCTCGGAAACGGAAAAAAACATGTTTTCTTTTTTTTTGCTTCCGCAAGAAGCACGTTTTTGCTTCCACGAGAGACACGGTTTGCTTTCGCGAGAGGCACGGCCGTGCCTCTCGAAAACGGAAAAAACGTGTTTGTTTTTCCTTCTGCGAGAGGCACGGTTTTGCTTCTGTGAGAGGCACGGATTTGCTTCTGCGAGAGGCACGGATTTGCTTACGCGAGAGGCACGTCCGTGCCTATCGGAAACGAAAAAAATGCCTTTTTTTTCCTTCAGGGAGAGGCACGGTTTTGCTTCCGCGAGAGGCATGGCCGTGCCTCTCGAAAACAAAAAAAACGCGTTTTTTCCTTCCGCAAGAGGAACGGGTTTACTTTTCGTGGAGGCACGGATTTGCTTCCGCGAGAGGCACAATCGTGCCTCTTTCGGAAAGAAAAAAAAAGTGCTCCCGGTTCGGTTTTTTCGTGCGGTTTTTTTTGTAAAAAAAAGTTCGTCAAAACCTATCAACATGAGATCTAGTTTTGAAGATCTCGACGCCAGGAATCCAATGGTGGAAACTGTTCGAGATTTGGACGCACGGTTTAAGAGATAAAACGTTTTAAATAAACGGATCTACCAAAAAAGGGAAAATTCCCAGGTTGCGCATGTGCGCCACCTGTCACAACCTGGGAAGATGGGAGTGATCTTTAGAAGGAGTACTCCTTAATTAGTGATTTCGGACGCCGGCGGGCAGCAAATAGTATTGGCCACTATGTATCAGCATTCATGTCAAAAAAAAAAAAGCTATGCATCAGCATTTCCACCAACTAGCACCCCATGTTTAGCCCAGCACGGCCCATAGAACTTTCTAGCATATCTTTTATGTTAACGAGAAAACTGTGCCCTCCTTCACACACATGACTTGTCTCGCTCAAAAGCTGTGTGTGTGTGTGTGGGGGTGGGGGTGGGGGTGGGGGGGGGGGGGGGGGGATTTGGCACCACTACGTGAAGCACTGCAAGGACAAGAAAAGTTAGAATGGCGAAGATGTCATTTTTGTTTCTCAGGATGAATGGCTAAACCATAAAAATAGGTTTAAAAATTAATTCTGTATATTTGGTAACACATATGTTCAATTGCGTGCAACATTTTGTGAAAAAAATGATATATGTTATGACCTAAACATATACGTGCTCTAAAAAAGCTATTTTCAAAACAATAATTTTGTTTTTAACTTTTTATTTATATACTCCTCGTGCTTCCAGTTCTCCATCAGACTGTTGCCTCACTACTAGAGAGACTCCGGGCACTCTAGGCCCGATCACGTCGAAATCCGTGAGCGGACGAGCCTCGAGAGGTGCGCCCAAATTCTAGGACCCCCCTCTACACAGCAGCCAGGCTAGCCCACGGCTCAAATGAAAAATAAGCTGGTCCATGGCCCAGGGGAAGAGGCAGGGCTGGGACGTAGGTTGTATTGTGTACGCAAGTAGCTAGAATTCAAATACCGCTCAAAAAAAAAAGCTAGAATTCAAATTTCTCAAAAAAAAAAAAAAGAGCTAGAATTCACGCAATCGTCGGTCGTTTTATTTTCTGATTCTGAAAAGATCATAATCACAGCTCGTTCTGTCTTTCCTTCCGTTCACGAGTCACGATGCCGACGCCTCCAGTCTCCAGGCGCTGGATGCGGATGCATACGCACACCCGAGCGCCTCCCGCCTCCAGACATCAGTCCACGTCGTGTCATCATCGATCGCCTGATCACCGACGCCGATCGACAGGTCCAAGGTATGCCTTATCCATATTATGATTTTTCCACTCTATTCCCTATAGTTATATTGCTAATTAAGTAATTTCTCTTTGCACCTTGAACCGTTCAATCTTGGATAGAGTATAATATTTGTTTTTTTTTAGTGTATAATATTTGTTTCTGCTATGTGTGTTACCATGGTGTTCCAAAATTCACGTCTTGTAGCCAAAAAATGAGAAGGAAAAAACGTGCAGATGACTTGGTAGAATCATAGATAGAAGCGACTGGCAATTCTTTTCAGCACTAATACTGGTCTGTCAATGAACCCAAATCATGAGTTGGCGATAATTGTTGTCGAGGAAGACGAACCAACTAATGAAAATTCTAAATCTGAACAAGAAGAAAATGTTAACATCAACACATGTAATAACCTAACAATTATGTGGCTCTGATGTTTATTATTGTTATGATGTTTACATTAAGGGGCCCTGAGTTTTAGTTCCCGCCCCTGGCCCCCCAAATCTCAAGACCAGCCCTGCGGGGCATGCGTAGAAAAGTCTCATCTCGGGGTCGCCAACAATTGCCATGGCTCATGTGTCCACCACATCCGCTGCTGGTCGCGTCGGTCAGGTCACAGCCTTGGAGAGAAGACGGAACGGGACAAGAGAGAGAGAGGGTCGCGAGGTACCACCCTAGCGGTGAGGGGACAAGAAATGGACACAGAACAGTCCGCCACCGTGGAGCCACACGCTAGGAGATATATCGCGCGGTATGTATTCTCACTCGTTTGTAAGGCTACTCATAGTGAGGAGTATCATATACTAGTATCATGCATATGATACTATCTTTATAGTGCATAGTATCATAGAGTAGTATCATAGATGATTCTATTTATTGCCATGCATGACACAAAGTAGTATAGCATTTATTATGATACGGTATCTATGTTACTCTAACCCTCTCTCTCTTCTTTAATTCTCTGCCACATCAGCATGTTTGCTATTCCCATGTGCATGATACCGGCTAAGATACCACCACTATGGCTAGCCTAAACAAATCTGGTGCTATCATGGGCCCCACCTCCACCTGTACCAATGAAAGCTGCTCGGGGCAGACATGCATTTTTCCGAGAGAAAAGCATGTTTGAGACTTTTCAAACCAATAGTGCCGTGACAGATTCTGATCAGAACCAACACAAGGTTCTAATGGAGGTCGAGCTCAGCAACAGGTCTATATGTTTGTCCACACATCAAACTACATATTTAACCACCAATTTTCTGGTGGTGTAGAATCGTAGATCCTAATACCTCTCCTTCGTCCGTCTATATAATATGCAAGGTAGTAGCACCACACTTTCAAGCAAAGCAAGCTTACTGATCTTGCAGTTCATCAGGCCTTACTTGACCTCCACACTGATCCACACATCATCAGTTCATCGTATGGTTACTCCTGTTATTGCTGACCTGCACAAGCCCCGGCCTTACACCCCAGCCTCTGGGGCCACTTCTTCCTCAACCACAACCCATGCACCCCATCACAGGTTTAATTATGGATACCTTTTATGTTTTGAAATAAAGGAAGTTCCCTTCTTACTTTCTGTCGCTGCACCAACATATTATTGAATGCACACGCGCACAAGATATGTAGTAGCTTCGACTTATTATTGATGGCATATATTGTTTTCCATGTGTTCATGTATGGATGTTTTCAGTTTTTTTAAACGCTCTTGTTGAACCCGAGGATACACTCTTAGCTGTTAGCTCTCACAAATTTCCAAGATGATATAAGTTTTCCTTCCTCGCAGTATTCGGCTATGAAGGACATGGCGAGTATCAAGAAGGAGCAAGTGAGAAAGATCATCTTGGCCGCCATATCTTCTTCTGATTTACCTATGAAGCTGGAGCTTGTTGACACGCTGGACCGGACTGGTGTGGCCTATCACTTTGGCGAAGAGATCCAAGAGTTACTATGTGGCATGCAAGGTGACGAACAAGGCTTTGGTGACGACCTCCACATAACCGCGTCGAGGTTCTACTTGTTGAGGAAGCATGGGTACCACGTCTCTCCTGGTATAATTATCGTCACAATGGTTAATTCTTGCATATATGTACAACTACATCATTTCAATTCAAGTATTAGATATTGTGTACATATAAGCCATGATATATGCCATACTTATTGCAGATGTGTTTCTAAAGTTCAGAGATGACCGAGGAAACTTTGCAAGCGATGATGTGAACTCATTGTTGGCACTGTACAACGCGGCATATCTTAGGACTCGTGGGGAAGAAGTGTTGGATGATGCTATTGTTTTCGCCAAGAGCCGTCTACAATGCATGCTAGAACATCTAGAACCACGGTTGGCAGAAGAAGTCCGGTGTACACTGGAGACACCCAGTTTTAGGAGAGTCGAGAGGGTGGAAACTAGACGTTACATCCCGGTGTATGAGAAGAAGACAACGCGAGATGAAGACATATTGGAGTTTGCTAAGTTTGATTTCAACATTTTGCAAACACTCTATTGCGAGGAGTTGAAAGCTCTTACTATGTAAGAAGACTAACTAAAATATAAATAGAAAAATGAACATGATAATTACTATTTACATAGTTTGACTTGTGCTAATACATATTTAATTATTAATTTACAGTTGGTGGAAAGACTTCAAATCACAAACGGATCTAAAATTTGCACGAGACAGAATGGTGGAGCTACACTTTTGGATACTTGGAGTTGTCTATGAGCCGCAGTATTCCTATTCAGGTGTAATGCTGACAAAATTGATCGTATTTGTGTCATTATTTGATGACTTCTATGACAACTATAGCACCACAGAAGAAAGCAACATCTTCACCGCAGCCATGGAAAGGTACGTTCACCCTTTTTTTTCCAGGTAGTCTTTATCGACCTTGCACAAAGACAATGAGATGCAAAATATTTATCATACATGAAATCTTTCCACTTTGTTCTAACTATTCTGATTCCCAGCAAACAGAGGCCATTAGGTGATAGACATGGCGCACACCCTGTAGTTTTGAAGAAGAACGACACAACATTAGCTAGGAGACTATTTTCCTTATGCCCAGCTTTCCGAAAACAATGTTTGACTTGAGTGTGTTGAGCATATAGATAGCGTTCCTTCCAAGCAAGGATCAAACTCAGATTTTGGCTATGATTGGGCTGAACAGTGGTAGAATACTTAAAAAATATGTAAGATTTCGTCTTAAGTTCGCCTCTTTCGCCGCCTCTCCCACCGTACCTCCTTTTACAATTCTACCGATGTTCCCATTGGTTTTTCTTAAAACCACCTCAACTGCCTCACGTCTTATTTCCTTACCAAATAAAATCAGGTTTTCTTTGGTAATGTAATAACTATTGATTCAGTTGGCCGCTAAAGTATATTTTTGGTACATAATCACATTAACGATATCATCGTCATTGCGTCAAAATTTGTGATTGTAAAATGCTTTAGCAAAAATCATCCTACATGTAATTGTTTTCAACCAACTTGATATATAGCTATAATTGTGTAGAACACATATATTTCTCTTTCAGAATGAACTTGATCAGTAGAATTTTCTGCTAAAATTATGTATTATAGTAATGTCGCTCGACATATTATACCTTCAAGTCAGATTACTCCTTTACTACCAAACAATGTACATAAGCCAAAGTTTCAATATGTGACATGTATTCTTACGATAAGAGAAGCAATGTCCTGCCATAGAGAACTCTTATAAACCAGTAATGACTCTCCTACACAGCCCTATCAATTGTCCTTGACTCGAGTTTATTACATGCCACCAATAAATACTTCTTATAACCCTCAGATGACGAGTTAGCTACACATTTGTGACTCCCATAATTTTGCAAACACTGGCGATATAGCCATAATTTTTGTTTTACTCAAGAGTTTTCCACAAAAACATTTGGCGCCCCAGTTTCTGATCTTTACTTCACATCTATCTCAATTTACAATCATAATTCAACAATATTTAATTATACAAATTTTCTATATGATTTTTGGGTCATATGTAGTGCATCAAGGTAACACCATATTGTCCAAAGTTGCACATATAACAAGGTGTGCAAGTTATCCATCTAAACGCCTGGGTCACAAATAAATTAAGTTTCACCATAGAATTTGCACAACCTTGTTTACATGTAAATATTTGTCGTTAGAATTTATATGTAACATTCAATTCAACATCATATAGTTTTTTTATATTAAACTCACATTTTCCTAAACTACAGGTGGGGTGAACAAGCTGCATAGAATTTACCAGCAAACTTAAAGGCATTGTACATCAACATACTTAACACTACAAATGATATCGAGGAAGAGTTAAAGCGTCAGAAAAATAAGAATGCCGAATTGGTAAGTGTTTTTCAAGATTGTACCAAATTAGCCAAAAAGAAACCTTGATGTATGCCACAAAAGTAAATACAGTAGTATTCAGGGATTTTGTATCAAGTAATATACATTTTTGTGTGGATGAAGTACTATACAAGTTTATATAAGTAATAACCAAGAGCATCTATGTGTTAGATATGAGATTCTTGTCGAGGTGGGACAAGGAAATCCAAATAGAAGCTTCTGACTCCAATAATTGCGTATCATTATTTTATTGGTTGGTGGTTTCCAAATTGAAACTGGTGGCGGCATGAGCACATTAATTAACTTGAAAAAAAGTAGCAAGTTTGGAGGAAAATGTGAAAAATCATCATTGATTAGTTTTTCTCTTAGACATAACATATTGTATAATCCATCTATAAGTTGCATATTAAATATCTATCATTTGATGCATGTATTGTGTAGTTTAACAAATGTTATTGCATGATTTTAAGTTGGTTTATGTGTTAAACTTTGCTTTATGTCGCATTTCACAATGAACTAGAAGGGTTGGGCGCGCTTTGCTGCGCCGTTAATGTTATTGGATTTTTATAATTTATTTACTCCATCTATTTCAAAATATAAGGTGTATTAGGTTTTTTGAAAAGTCAAACCTCTTTAAGTTTGACCACATTTGTGTAGAAATATATCAATATCCATAATATCAAATCTGGTTTTTAGATTCATCGTGAAATGAATTTTCATATTTTATTTATCTAATACTGTGGATATCGATATTTTTGGCTCTGAACTTGGTCAAAGTTAAAGAAATTTGACTTTTCAATAAACTAATACACCTTATATTTTGGTACGAAGTGAGTATTTGGTTTGGTTAGTGGGGAAGATGATGAGGTATGTTTTATTTTTATTCATATAACATGGTGTATTGGTGGGCCTTTCGCGGTGTGATTTTTTGTTATCTGCTAATCGACTCATACTTATGTGGGGGAATTTTCTGCGGTGGTGGATGCATGTACTATATTGGTGCTAAAGTATCACATCTCGAGGCTTTTTTTTCCAGGTGATAAGAGGGTGCGCGGGGTTGATATGTTTTTTATAGGCCAGCTGCTTCCGATTGATTTGAAAAATTGTTGACCCAGTCAAAATCATGAATCAAATCCAATTGAATTTCTCAATGCAATGAGAGAGCTCCAAAATTAGAGAGCGTGGTGATTTAAAAGAATTGAGTGAGTGATTGTTGACCCGGTCAAAATCGGTGACCCAATTCCAAATTGGTGACCTCAATTGAATGAGAGGCCTCCATTCCTAGGGAGCTTAGTGATATAGTATATATGATTATGTTTCAAAAGAAAATTGTTTATGCTTCGTTATTACCCAATAGACTGCAACTATAAAGGCACCTTGAGAAAAACATTCGCCATTTATATATCATATTTAACCTTTAGCTTTCACATTGTTTAGGTAATCCACATCGCCAAATGCTATCACGCCGAGGTGAAATGGCGTGACGAACACTACGTACCAACTAGTGTTGAAGAGCATCTGCAAATTTCAGTGCGCAACAGTGCTTGTATGCAAATAATAAGCTTTGTATTCATTTTGCTGGGTAATGTGACTACAAGAGAGGTTCTTGAGTGGGCTTTAACCTATCAAAAAATTATCAGATCTGTATGCATTGTTGGGCGCATTGGCAATGACATGGTTGTAGGGGAACGTAGCAGAAAACAAAAAATTTCCGACCTACGCACCAGCCCAGGACCACTATGAAGACTACATACAGGGTTTTGATCTGATCGTTACCGACTCGTAGCGCAGCGGAAGTAGAGTCGATGTAGATCATTGGTGCAGATCCCCGCAGCTAGGATTTACAACCTCCCAACCGCGAGGATGTACTCCCTCGACTGCCCCTCGGACAGCCCTCCGGGAGGTGGTCGGACAGTCCATCGGACGGTGTCGCGGACAGCACTTCGGGAGGACCCTCAAAACTCGGACGGTCACTCGGACAGTCCTTCGGGAGGCACCCACGAACAGCCCCTCGGGCAAAAAGATCGAATCTACGACCTCTCTATGGGGTTGCACACATACGGTGTCATCTATCCGGCAGGGCTTCGCCGTCCAGAACTAGTTCCCACCGGAACCCAGACATCCTTTCGGCTCTACGAAACTCTTTTCGTGGGAGGGAGAGAAGAAGCCAAATCATGCATGGCACTTGTATGTGAGAAAGGAGTGAGTGTGGAGAGCACCTCTCCACCTCTATTTATAGGAAATCCCAAGGGGTGGGGTGGCATTCCAAAACCCCAAAATGCCCATGAGTGGAGACCTCCACAAGGGCATAAAGGGAAAGGGAAGAGGGCAAGTGGGGCCCCATGAAGGAGCCTCACCATGGCCGGCCACCCCCTAGTGGGACCCCCCAAAAAGGGTTCCTTTGCCCCTAAGTCCTTCTAGAAGCCTTTTGGTAAAAGCCCTAAAAGGTGGCTTTCCATAAAGTAGCCCAAAAAGCACTTTCACTATTCACGGAAACATTTTTCCGCGACCGTTAAATGCGAAAATATTTCTATGGGTCTTAGAACAATTCCAGTACCCACTAAAATGATTTTGGACGCGTTTCGAAACAATTCCGGATTAGTGATTTTCATCTGCGAAAAGCAACCAAACCGGTTCCGGCAGCTCCGGAACATTTCCGGTTTTTATCCCGGAAAAATCGCAGAAGTTTCCAGAACAATTCTGGCACCCTTCAAGAATTTCCAGGCGTGTGCCAAAAACAATTTGACTTAATGGTATACTCCGAAACAACTTTTCGGTTTTACTGAAACTATTCCGGTGTTCTCTCTCCGGAACTTTTCCGTTGTCTCCGAAACTTTTCCGGTGACTTTCTCTCAGACTCCCTGTCTAGTATTCAGCAGATAGATGACCCTTAAGCGTGTCTATATGTTCGGTGAAGTATAGACATGACCGGAACTCTTTCTGATCAATGATCAACATCGGAGCCATGGACACCCATATTGACCCCTATACCCACACGAATAAATATTCGAGTGAACCTCCTGTTGCCGTGTGCTATTCCTATTGCTTCACGATATGTTACAAATACCCGAGGTGAGACTTATCGGCATCCCCGTGGATCAACAACTTGTCCACTATGCCAGTTACCTCGTTACCGGTTTTGTTCTCTTTTCTCGTTCCCGTGTTCCGGCAGCCCTATGATCAAATCACAATGTGTCTGGCCAGACGATGATGGATACCGTAACACCGAGAGGGCCCAGAGATATCTCTCCATCGTCGGAGGAGCAAATCCCAATCTTGAGCTATCAAGTTAGTTGACATACTTTCCCATGAACCCGTAAGCCGCCGTAATAGCCACCCAGTTACGGATGACGTTTAACAAACCCCAAAGTTCATGAATCAAGCATGAAGAAACTCGATACTCTCATGGTCTAAGGAATTATGCAAACGTAAATTTCTCTGTGTTATTAACCATTAACTTGTGACGAATGTATCTCAAAGCATAACATCAATCGGGTCGATTCAACCACAAGTGTTCTACTAACATTGTGTCCCCAAAGTTGCCGGCACAGTCATGCCCATGATCAGGAAAACAGAACCATCATGCAACACTTGAGCTAGTCTTAGAGGCCAAACTAGGAATACATTTTACCGTTTATTATTCCACACGTGCATATGAGTCTTCCTCCGAGCCTCGTGGTTATTGTAGACTCGAGAACCATAGCAGTTATAGCATGGAATACAAACTTAATTACGAACATGGGGATAAATAATAACATTTATTATTGCCTCTATGGCATATCTCCTACAGACTCCCACTTGCACTAGAGTCAATAATCTAGTCAATGCTAAAGCACTTTACACCTATGGCATACCGGTGTAAAAAATGCTTCGCTTGTGGTATAGTCTGATGTCCAACGGATCTGATAACTTCAGTTCCGTGTGTATCTTTGCATCTCCTCGCGTTTTCACGCTTTCACAAAATTCATATTTTGTGTGGACTTGGCTTTGTATATATGTGAATCAAGGTCAAACCTTGATTCCTCAGACTGAGCTATGGAGCAACTATCTGCAATAGTGTCCCATTGACCAAAGCCTTCTTGGAACCATACTAAGTTCATGAATTAACTATACGATTCAACATCTTCTTTATCGCTTCTAAAGCGTCAACATACTTAGCCTTTGTTATAGAAATCGCCACAGTAACTTGTTTGGAACAATTTCCAACTACCGTGCCACCATATCGTGTATTACACAAAACCCTTAACTTAAATCGAAAATCGCATGGAGCATTGATGAAGACTGTATCGATGTAACCCTTTTACAACGAACTCTTCATAATCTACACTTTGCGAGAAAACATGTCATCAGTGCTACTCTAGTACACAATGACATCTTTCACTGTTGTCCCATGATCAGTACTTTGATTACTTTGGTATCTATACTTGCAACAGCTTGGGAGTATCGGATATATCTAGTTGTTTTACATACCATGGAATATATGATTAATCCAAACACAAGAGTGTGTGGAATCTCCATCATGTATATTGCTCATCAGTGTTTTCGGACACCGAGTCTTGCAAAACTCTTTCGATGTGACTTCGGCAAGAATCACTCCTTGGCATTCTTATGCTAAACTATTTTAGCATCTTGTCAATATGTATTTTTGGCTTTAGCCTATTAGGCAACTCTATCTCGTAGATAATTATGCCTAATATCGAGGCTACCTAGCCCAAGCACTTCATCGAAAAACTATTACCAATGAAGTCCTAATTTGTGTCAAGAAATTTATATTATTTCCAATCAACAATGTGTCAAGCACACAACGTTTTCAGAAATATTATTATGCTCCCACTTACTTTCTTGTAACCACAAGCATCTTCGTTATCCATTAATGAAATCAAACTCTTTTGACTATTTCATCAAAAACGAAGATTCCAACTCCATTTTGCTCTCTTCTGTCCATTGATGGAACTCTGAAGTTTGCATACTCACTAGCATCTTCTGGATTGACAAAACACTTTGGACTGTATCACATACAAGTCCTAGTTTGTATTTCCATTTCATGGAAATCCTTTTGGCATCCATGTTTCATATCTCATGATTGAAATATGTATTAATTGCTAGTTTAACCCGATCTGACTTTAAGCATCGCTACGGTGAGACAATCTCATCGTAGTCAACTCCTTGAACTTGTTATTGCAACAAGTCGAGCATTATGGATAAAACATTTTATCCACATCAGTTTATAGTTCCATTAATGTTCGTTAGACTCCAAGTCTTCCAAAGGGTTTATCAAGATATAATCTTGAATCATTTATATGGAAACTATCTCGGATTATATTGGCATTTACCCAATTCCGGAGTCAGGGCCCATCAACGCTTCCTTGTATATCGCAGGTATACTGTTGTCTAACAACAATATCTCGTTTGCGCACCTAAGAGGTTTGCACGAGTTTTGCCTACGTGGTTCAGTTGCAAGTTCGACCGAAGTCCATACATCTCATGTAGAGGCTTCCGTATCAGTCGTAGTAGGAAACTCTGGAATTACTTCCAAGGTTTCTTTTCTTTGAACTGATGACGAAGATACTGTTATCTCGTCGAGTTGCACTGTCCTCCCACTCACCTTTTTGTAAGAACCATCTTCTACAAAATCATACCGTTCTTTGTGGCAAATCTTTTTGCCTCGGTATAGTGACGGAGGAATACCCAATAATTTGGGATAACCTACAAAGTAGCACTTGTCTGATTTGGAATAGGTTTTTAAATATTTTACACAAGCCCCATATTCCAAATGTTAAGAAAAGATATAACATGGTTGGGGTTACCATACCATGGCATCATTTCAGCAGATCTGATGGTGCTCTTTTCAGTGTAAAAGCCACAGTCTCTAAAGCATTACTTTTAAAAGGAATAATGGCAAATTGATTTATGTCATCTTTGATCTTACCATGTCATAAATGGTTTGATTACATCTTCACGGATATTCCACTCACAGTGGTGCTCCGTGAGGTGTAAGTTATGAAACTCTTTTCACAACTCATCAGACATTCGCTAAACTTGTAACTCAAATATTCCTTTCTGCAATCAAATTGCAGAAACATAATTTTCTTGTTACAATAGTTTCTACTTCATATTGAAAACCTTTCGAATGATTTCAAAAGATCCAGACTAATGTCTCATCAACCAAACATCCATATATCTACTTGAGTCATTTTTGAAGATAGACAAATCCACTGCTAGCAATAACCTTTATCGGACTACATACATCAAAATGTATGATCACCAATAAGTTCGTTGCTCATTCCTTATGGCCTGTGAACGGTATTTCAGTCACTTCACTTTTCGGAGGAAAGTTGCAAGTGTCAGATGATTCATAATCAAATGACTTCAAAATCCATCATAATGGAATTTCTCCATGCGGGTTTCTCCAATGTGACCAAATGCAGTGCCACACATATGTGGTATTCTTTTAGTCTTGCGACATTTAGCGTCAGTGTTATGGATGTATCATATTACCATCAATATTCACAACATACATCCCATCCACGATGGAAGCATGGCCCTTATGTTATTCATGATACTGAACAACAATTGTTCTTTTATGAACAACACTCTTGCAACAAACATTATGCAAAGGGCTAGAGTGTATATAACTCTAAAATGAATTATGAAAGTAAATACAGAGGTAATGTATTATTATCAATATTCATAACATACATCCCATCCATGATGGAAGCATGGCCCTTATGTTATTCATAACACCGAACATCAAAAGTTCTCTTATGAACAACCTTCTTGCAAGATACTTTATTCAATGGGCTAGAGTGTATAAAACTCTAAATGAATTATGAAAATAAATACAGACGGTAATACACCGATGGAAGGTATAGTAACATTTACTATGTTCCCAGCGCGTATCTTAACCTCACTCCTGGCAAGTCTTTTAGGCCGTAGTAGTTCTTGCATCGAGTCGCAACAGAATGCAATCGAGCGGGTATCTTTGTGATCAACTCACAATACCCAAGAATTACAGACTAATAAATTTAATCACAATTCTCAAGAACTATTTATTTTGGCCAGCCTTCCATACATCAATAACTTGTATGACTTTCATACATGAGCTGGACATTCCAGTCTTCTTTCTTTTTGCCTTTATACTTCTAACAGTTTAACTTTTAGTATTTCTCCTACTCTCAGAAGAAGCACCCAACTTAAGAGTGGCATTAGCCCCGGACTTCCTAGGTGTGTAAGTCACACTAACACCCTTTGGACATTTCCTTTCTCTTTAAGTTGTTGTTTTATTCACCATCATCATATGACCGGCGTTCTTCTGGATCCCTCTCTCAACAGTCAAATGCATAGTAAACACTTTACTAATAATTTGCAAAACAAACATTGCTTTGGATATCCCATATCTTCTAGCCTTTGTCTGTATCTGAAACTAATTTTCAGTTCCATGAATATCACATAGCTATCCCAAACTTTTGAAGTCCGGGTCTCATGGAAGCAAACATATTGCACTTGACCGTAACGGAATTCTAGCTTTTGGATCGAAGGACGAGAGTCACATTATCCATAGCATTAGCGGGAGAATACCAAAAGCATGCGATAGGACAAAGTCCTTCTCGGCACTCTTGAGGACAATCCTCACATTACGTTACCAATCGTAAAGTTTTAACCAGATACTAAACAACTATTCAAATTTAATAGGGAAGGTGGAAACGCGTGCCATTATTCTACAACTATTAAGCAAATATCACTTAGACAAAGTTCATAATTAATTGCACAGAGAATTAAACAAGTTAATTCTACAGTGCGCTCCCACTCAAATCAATATCTCTCATAATTGATTGTGAGTGATACAAGACCCACATTTCAATTCAACGCCATTGATGTGGACATCACTGATGACGAGAATTTCAATCGGTAGGCCAACTTGCCGATCACATCTCTATGTGATTCTTGTTCATCTTTCGATGGGCGTGTTCCGAGCTCAGGACTATCCTGCCTGAACGTCAAAGACAACCAAGTGATCTTGCTGTGAGGTCTGACCATCACCCGCCTCATTCCTCTCGATTCGTTCGTACCCATGTGGACATGGCGCACCCCAAAAAGATACAAATTTCAGACGGTGCTACACTTGGGTGAACACTAACTACTTTGATATTTTAAGTGAGAGATCACCCTAATAAAAGCGACTACCGTGCAATCAAAAAGGGTGCATCATAAGGGATAAACATCTCAGGCAATTCATAATAGCATGATATGGTATAGCCCTTTCCTGACGGAGAAGTCTTTCATTTCTTCGTCTTCGGCATTCGTGTCGGTGTTCACCTTCGCGAAGATTGCCACCACCTTGTCGATGCACCAGATAATATTGCTATCTCTATAGCTAATAAAATAAGTGCATTACTTAAGGTTGACACGCAGGTCATTAAAGTGACAATCATATGGCTCCAGCCATCAAGCCGAATCATGACTCGCAGGTCTTGTTAATTTTACATCATATAGTCATCTCATACATAATCAAATTAATATGAGAACTGCTATACCACATCACATGCACATCCTGCAAAACCAAGTTAGACGCCTCTAATCGGTTTATGCAAAATTTTAGTTTACGTGGCTTCTAAGGTTTCGAAACAAACCGAAGCTACCGACGTTCATCATCAAGCATGATTATCCAAGTCGCTAGTTTTAACAATGCGGGGTGTATGAAACACGAGATAATAAAATCTCGAGCCCCATACTGAACTTCGTCATACGCATGACCCCCGTGCAGATCATATCTGCATTGCCCTTTCGTATGCGAAATTTCATTTTTCTTTTTAACTATGGTGGAATTCAATAAACTGTTAGCACTTCGTTGATCAATCAGGATTGCGGATTGCCAGAACTTTGAAACTCCACCATGCCGTTATCAAGATCAGAAATATGCAAATTCCAGGCAAGAAACAAGAACATCGGGTAACAGATTTCATCTGCTACCCGCACAAATAATTTTCAGCAATAGAACTCATCTACTACAAATTATATTGTGCAACACCCATACATCTCTATGTATTCTAGATCGTAACCTACATCTACGCATAGCACGACTCATGATGCCACTGTAGGGGAACGCAGCAGAAAACAAAAAATTTCCGACCTACGCACCAGCCCAGGACCACTATGAAGACTGCATACAGGGTTTTGATCTGATCGTTACCGACTCGTAGCGCAGCGGAAGTAGAGTCGATGTAGATCGTTGGTGCAGATCCCCGCAGCTAGGATTTACAACCTCCCAACTGTGAGGATGTACTCCATCGACTGTCCCTCGGACAGCCCTCCGGGAGGTCGTCGGACAGTCCCTCGGACGGTGTCGCGGACAGCCCTTCGGAGGACCCTCAAAACTCGGACGGTCACTCGGACAGCCCTTCGGGAGGCACCCTCGAACAACCCCTCGGGTAAAAAGATCGAATCTACGACCTCTCTATGGGGTTGCACACATACGGTGTCATCTATCCGGCAGGGCTTCGCCATCCAGAACTAGTTCCCACCGGAGCCCAGACAGCCTTTCGGCTCTACGAAACTCTTTTCGTGGGAGGGAGAGAAGAAGCCAGATCATGCATGGCACTTGTATGTGAGAAAGGAGTGAGTGTGGAGAGCACCTCTCCACCTCTATTTATAGGAAATCCCAAGGGGTGGGGTGGCATTCCAAAACCCCAAAATGCCCATGAGTGGAGACCTCCACAAGGGCATAAAGGGAAAAGGGAAGAGGGCAAGTGGGGCCCCATGAAGGAGCCTCACCATGGCCGGCCACCCCCTAGTGGGACCCCCCAAAAAGGGGTTCCTTTGCCCCGAAGTCCTTCTAGAAGCCTTTTGGTAAAAGCCCTAAAAGGTGGCTTTCCATAAAGTAGCCCAAAAAGCACTTTCACTATTCACGGAAACATTTTTCCGCGACCGTTAAATCTGAAAATATTTCCGTGGGTCTTAGAACAATTCCAGTACCCACTAAAATGATTTTGGACGCATTCCAAAACAATTCCGGATTAGTGATTTTCATCTGCGAAAAGCAACCAAACCGGTTCCGGCAGCTCCGGAACATTTCCGGTTTTTATCCCGGAAAAATCCCAGAAGTCTCTAGAACAATTCTGGCACCCTTCAAGAATTTCTAGGCGTGTGCCGAAAACAATTTGACTTAATGGTATACTCCGAAACAACTTTTTGGTTTTACCGAAACTATTCCGGTGTTCTCTATCCGGAACTTTTCCGTTGTCTCCGAAACTTTTCCGGTGACTTTCTCTCAGACTCCCTATCTAGTATTCAGCAGATAGATGACCCTTAAGCGTGTGACCCTATAGGTTCGGTGTAGTATAGACATGACCGGAACTCTTTCCGATCAATGATCAACATCGGAGCCGTGGACACCCATATTGACCCCTATACCCACACGAATAAATATTCGAGTGAACCTCCTGTTGCCGTGTGCTATTTCTGTTGCTTCACGATATGTTACAAATACCCGAGGTGAGACTTATCGGCATCCCCGTGGATCAACAACTTGTCCACTATGCCAGTTACCTCATTACCGGTTTTGTTCTCTTTTCTCGTTCCCGTGTCCCGGCATCCCTGTGATCAAATCACAATGTGTCTGGCCAGACGATGATGGATACCGTAACATCGAGAGGGCCCAGAGATATCTCTCCATCGTCGGAGGAGCAAATCCCAATCTTGAGCTATCAAGTTAGTTGACATACTTTCCCATGAACCCGTAAGCCGCCGTAATAGCCACCCAGTTACGGATGACGTTTAACAAACCCCAAAGTTCATGAATCAAGCATGAAGAAACTCGATACTCTCATGGTCTAAGAAATTATGCAAACGTAAACTTTCTCTGTGTTATTAACCATTAACTTGTGACGAATGTATCCCAAAGCATAACATCAATCGGGTCGATTCAACCACAAGTGTTCTACTAACATTGTGTCCCCAAAGTTGCCGGCACAGTCATGCCCATGATCAGGAAAACAGAACCATCATGCAACACTTGAGCTAGTCTTAGAGGCCAGACTAGGAATACATTTTACCGTTTATTGTTCCACACGTGCATATGAGTCTTCCTCCGAGCCTCGTGGTTATTGTAGACTCGAGAACCATAGCAGTTATAGCACGAAATACAAACTTAATTACGAACATGGGGATAAATAATAACATTTATGATTGCCTCTAGGGCATATCTCCTACAATGGTGTCACATGAGGTACGAACTATCTCTGTTAAAATTTTGATGTTGTAAACATATATTTTCTTACCAACGGCAATCCTAATTAAAGTTATCTAGTATCACTTAATCGAATACTTGTGAACTAATATATAAATATAAACCTTTTCTTACGGAACCTCGCCAGAGGGAAGGTTGTTCATGCACTATGAACAAAAACAAAGATTGGCCCAGATTATGAGGGAAATTAGGTTGTAAATGTTACATGGCATGATTGACTCAAGGAAAACTATGCAAAACCTATGCATCAGGAAGCAACTGACTAAACTAGGCCTATAGTGACAACCAACGAAATAAGCACAACGAGGACACAATATGATCGTCCATTAGAAGCACCCGTGAAAGGATCGATACAGTCGACTAGATGGGGGGGGGAGGGTGAATAGGAGACTACAATTTAAAGCTTAATTACTAATTTTAGGAATACACGGATAAAGTAGGTTCTCTAGATATGCACTAGATGAACACAACCTATGTGGCAGGCAAGCTCAAAGCAATGTAAGCTTGGCAACAATAAATAACCTGACCAAACGGGTCGTGCTAGCTGGGCCAGCCCGGTAGCACACATGCACGACACGGCCCAGGCTAAACGAGCCGTGCCCGGCACGCGACACGCCAAGGGCCGTGCCTGGGCCTAGAGGCTGGGCACGCGGGCCGACACGATACAACCCATTAATTTTTTAATTTTTTCTGAATTATATAAATATATATGGCCTATATAAACAGCCTAATAGGTCGATAATGGCCCAAAAACAACCCATAAGGCCAAACTGCACGTGGGCCAAATGTGCTAAACGGGCTAGCATTCCAGCCCGATTAACAAATAGGCCGTGCCTGGGCCTAGAGACGCGGCACGCGGGCCGGCACGACACGGCCCGTTTACTAAACGTGCCCCTATGAGCCGTGTCATGCCAGGCACGATTACAGCGGGCTAGGAATGGCCGTGCTGTGCCATGCCGGCTCGTTTGGCCAGCTCTGAGCAATATCATTAGCAAGCCTACAAGCATACAAAGCAAAGTAAAGTGCGGTAAAGGATTAACCACAAGCGAGTCAGGGACGCATATTTTATCCCGAAGTTCACACTTCCTTGGGGAAGTGTGAATCTCCGTTGGAGCGGTGCTGGTGCCAAGGCCCCGGAACACCAAGCGGCTCACCATTTTCTCCTCGAGTCACCCCAAAGGATGAGCCTCGAATCACTCGGGGTTGGTCTTGAAGGTGACCACCACACCTTTACATACGTCTCCGGAGCACACCACAAGCAAGGAAGCTTCCGTGGGAATCGAACCTCTAACCACCTAGGAGCCCAAGCTCCAAGAGTAACAAATTCTAAATGAAATTAACGGGGAGAACAAATCATTGGTGGAAGTGTAGACCGGGTGATCCTCTCTCTTTTCCCTCAGATGAGTGGAAGGATTGGGTGGAGGGATGAGGAGTACATGGAGCTTTTGAGCTTTCAAAAATGGAGGGAAGAGAGATAAAACAACTCAGCTCAAGTGTGGGGAGAAGGATACCTCTTCGGGAAGAAAGGAAAACCGATGCCTTTTTCCTTTTTCCAATAGGGGGTCAACTCCGTCCGTAGACGACCATCGAGAGGCTAATGTACTGAGATAAACTGGAGAACTGACATTAGTCCTCACTAACCCTATTGTCATCAACACCAAAACACCATTAGGGATATAATGCACTTTCAACCCGCACTATGATGCCCCAACCGACAACTTTAATCATAATTCTACTAGCAAACACAACTGCCTCAAATAGTAGGGTGTGAATGGAGCTCTTTTGTTGATCCTAAAAGTAGGGAAACAATGTCTATGGATGCCACTGTTATTGGCCCTAGCCCCTGCGGGGGCAAGACTTCTGTCTAGATCCTATCAAACTGCCACATTGCCAAAATCCCTAGGGAGGGGGATAGCAAATGCAACAGCCATCACGACCACCTCAAATCCAACCAGCAATGGTCATGTGGAGGCAAAGAAATGATTTCTCAATGATGCCTCCATGGAGTAGAAAAGACTCACCAGCACCGACCCCCATTGAATAGAAGTTTTCAACCAGAACGTGTCATCCTTTCAACCCATCGAACCACATCTGTATTGCCACATCGCCTAGGAGACATGGTTAGATCTAGCCAACGCCCACCATGGACAGCTCACCACTTGTAGCAACTTTCCACAAGCAAGCACCAGCCATCTAGCATGTAGCCACAACTGAAACCACCCCCACCGTGTGCCTTTCCCAACACCAGGCCGTCCATAATCCCAAGTCAATAGGTGGCGACTATCCCACTCTGGAACATGCAAGATCAATGATGTTACGCCAGATCTGCACAAGAAGTGGTGGTTGAGCTGCCCAACCAAGACGACATTGTGGCTTTTTACCAGGTGCACCATCGAGGCCCTATGCCAGATGACCACCATGCGACCTATGCCAGATGACCACCATGCGACTAGTCAGCTCCCATCACTGACAAACTCCCATGCAAGGACTGTAGGAGATATGCCCTAGAGGCAATAATAAATGTTATTATTTATCTCCATGTTCATAATTATGTTTATATTCCGTGCTATAACTGCTATGGTTCTCGAGTCTGCAATAACCACGAGGCTCGGAGGGAAACTCATATGCACGTGTGGAATTATAAACGATAAAATGTATTCCTAGTTTGGCCTCTAAGACTAGCTCAAGTGTTGCATGATGGTTCTATTTTCCTGCTCATGGGCATGACTATGCCGGCAACTTTGAGGGCACATTGTTAGAAGAACACTTGTGTTGAATCGACCCGAATTGATGTTATGCTATGAGATACATTCGTCATAAGTTAATGGTTAATAACACAGAGAAAGTTAACGTTTGCATAATTCCTTAGACCATGAGAGTATCGAGTTCCTTCATGCTTGATTCATGAACTTTGGGGTTTGTTAAACGTCATCCGTAAATGGGTGCCTATTACGGCGGCTTACGGGTTCATGGAAAAGTATGACAAGTAACTTGATAGCTCAAGATTGGGATTTGCTCCTCCGACGATGGAGAGATATCTCTGGGCCCTCTCAGTGTTACGGTATCCATCATCGTCTGGCCAGACACATTGTGATTTGATCACGGGGATGCCGAAACACGGGAACGAGAAAAGAGAACAAAACCGATAACGAGGTAACTGGCATAGTGGACAAGTTGTTGATCCACAGGGATGCCGATAAGTCTCACCTCGGGTGTTTGTAACATATCGCGAAGCAACAGGAATAGCACACGGCAACTGGAGGTTCACTCGAATATTTCTTCGTGTGGGTATAGGGGTCAATATGGGTGTCCACGGCTCCGATGTTGATCAATGATCGGAAAGTGTTCCGGTCATGTCTATGCTTCACCGAACCTATAGGGTCACACGCTTAAGGGTCATCTATCTGCTGAATACTAGACAGGGAGCCTGAGAGAAAGTCACCGGAAAAGTTTCGGAGACAACGGAAGAGTTCCGGAGAGAGAACACCGGAATAGTTTCGGCAAAACTGAAAAGTTGTTTCGGGGTATACCATTAAGTCAAATTGGTCACTACAACAAAATTGAGATACTGTGACGAAAATCCTCGTGACGATGATGGACAACGTCGCAGAAATGCCTCATGTATGACGGTCTCATAGGTGGCGTCACCGATTACCGCAAATCGGTGATGACAAACGTCACTAAATTACCTCAGCCCTTGAGCACACCTGGCTGCCAATTTCTGTGATGGTTCGGTAATTTCTTTGACGAACCTGTTAGAGTCATCGAATACTGCAACCGGCTCTTCGCACAAGTGACCAGGCGACCATCATGATATGCAAAAACAACATTGCTAATAGGATAGAGGTCGGATGCTGGTTCTAAAAAAAAGGATCAATATTATCTTCTTGGACTATACACCTAGGCGTGTGTGACTCTACCTCTATATTTCCGTTAAAAAAAACTCTGTAGGTTAGTTATTTCTTCCGGGGCGAATGTGACTCGATCTGTTCGTCTTCTCGGTTCTAGCTGGCAGCGTGTCGCGGCGAGGAGAGGCGGGACGGTGATAGGCGAGGCACGAATCTTCACTCATTTGCATTTTTTTTCAAAACACAAATTAAGACCCCTGCGTACAACCTTCGACATATTTATTTACAATTACCCAAAAATACATGGAAAATACCACATCATAATATTTACGAAGATTTTTTTAATAATCATTTGCTATTTTTCCAATTAAATGAATTACATGATATTAAGTGGAATTAAATTATATGAAAATAAACCATCTTCCCACCCAAAAAACTATTTCCCCTCCACTTCTCTGATTTTTTTCCCGCATCCACTCTGTGTCCCCACCCGTCAAATGCCCAGCCAAATTCCACCCTTCTATTTTACCCGCGAAGATCCACCGCCCACCCCCTGCAATTTCTTCGGACGATTCTACCGGCTCCCTTCTAGCCCCGATTGCAGCGGTCGGCGACGGCAGATTGGGGGAGGCCGCCCCGCCGACCGAGATCGGATCCACCGCAATGACCCACCTCGCGAGCACCTGGCTCTCTTCTCCCCCCCTGATTTCAGCGACCGGCCACGACAGATTGGAGGATGCCGCCTGACTGGCCGATCTCGGATCCACCGCATCAACCCGCCCCGCGAACACCCGGCTCTCTTTCCCTCCCGATTGCAGCGACAGGTGACAGCTCTCGGTAGTTTCCTCGTCCCGCCCTCCCCAATCCCTATCCCTCTAGCCCGTAATGTTCAGTGACTAGGGTTCATCCATACTACTCTCAGTGGAGAATCTAGGATAAGAATGGAGGGTGGGCTGAAATCACTGGTCATTATTCTCTACTGAGATGCGATTTATAGTCTTGTGTTGTGCTGCAATTTAAGAAACTAATGAACCTGACTTTTGCTCTGTTTTCTCTATAGTCTGGTGCTGAATTTGGTCTAGTTGAAGTTAGGTTTCTAAGCATAAGTGCAGCGAGACTGCTAGATGATAACGTTTGCTGTGTAGAAACTGGCCTTGGTGCAGTCCTCGATGCTCTTCCCTTGAACCTACTGAGAGAGGAAGCCTCCAACAAGCGCATCACCTAATAAGGAACGGAGGATAACAAGTTAGGTACAGCAGGAAAATCATAACTGTAACCTGCTAACAAAATTTCAGATCAGACTGTTGTGTCTGTAGCACTTTTATTGAAAATAAATTCACCAAACATGCATTTCTCTCAAATTTTTGTGAATGCTTAATTCTCAATATTAACAATCTGAATTTTAGGTAATTATGTGGCTAGATACTCCTACAGATTAATATCGGGGAGGAGAGTTGAATTTGTTATGCAACTCTACATCTTATGATTTGCGACTCAAAATATAGTGGCATTTCTTGCATGACTGAAAAGGCTCTATTATACTGTTGATTAATCAGTACCATTAACAACTGGTGCAGATGCCCCTTTTTTATATTATCATATGAGATTTTAGCTTATTACCTTCCGTCAACATTGTTCTGATGAATGCATAACATCATTTAGTAATAAGATAGTAGATTTACATGGGCTTCTTCAATATTTCCGATAGTCCAACGTAAATTGAATGTTTAATTAAATGTACTTCCGTCACCTTTTAAAAATTGAATGCATAGAAGTCCTAAATTGTGTTTTTGTAAGATGCAGGTATTTACCAAAAGTCATCTGCTATAGTTTAATTAAATGTACTTCAGTTTTGGACCTCAAACTTCAGTTATTGACTATATACTGACATACTAAACTGGGTAAAATCAAGATGATTGTTAACCTGCTGCATAAAGGTGTAATTATAAGTGCAGTATCCACTCCTTGGATAAGGTACTCCTATTTTACAAACATATAGCACCATCCATCGAGCAGTAAACTTTTTGGTTTTCTGAACTATTCCAGTAGCTACAGTGATATATTTTTTGCTGTTTTTTGTTCAGAACTTTCTGGTCTTGTTTTTCTAGGCTTGCTGGCTGCTTATTCTTGACTGTGCCCCAGGAGCATCCTGCTTGCTTCACTTGTTGGATCCTCTGTGTCTGTTTATATAATTTTAAATATCCCCTGAACTGCTTGTTGGCACTGTTGCCTGTTTACGACTGTTCTACACAATCTATCTTGTTTTTCTTTGTCTACCACCAATGTAAAGCCAACTTTTAATAGATAGTCAATGTAATCATTTACGTTACAAGTACTCCTCCGTCCATATGCGTACTCATAGTGCAAGCAAGAGTAAATGCTTTTCATTAGTTTCACTTTAACAATATGTTATATACAATATTAGTGCATCATATGTTTGCGTTATAAGTTATCTACTTTATTATATTCATGTGTGCACCAGGAAAGTACATATGCACATGTAAAATGGCTGCATCTTTTAAGGTCCATTTCCAAACAAGTTTAAGAAGAATTCATTTATCTAGTGTTACCATAGGCTGGTAGGTCTTTTTGCAACTCATTCAGTTCACTCCGTGTCATCTTTTCCAGCTTCAGTATGAGCCAGATGTTGAAGAGGAGGCCCATGCAGCGGAAGAGGCTTTGAGAGATAAACAGGAGGCTGCTCTTGCTATGTCCAAAACAATCGTAATATATCATGCGAACCTACATCTTAAATAATGTGTACATCAATGTCGATTCACAGACTTTAATTTTGTCTTGCTTGTATCATGTGCATGTCACTATGCACTATATGTACCATACATAATTGACTACTCACCTAAAGATTGATTCACATTTTCTTTTTCCCGACTTCCTTGACTCAGGCACCTGAAGATTCTACCAAGCCAAAAAAATGTGTCAGATCCACAAACAGTGCATCTGCTACCTCAAGAATAACAAGATCTAAAGTTACTACAGCAACCGAGTCAGTTGAAGCTACAAACCATCAACAACAGTCTGCGTCTAATCTGACAAACACATCACCTCACCCAACTTCTAAGGATAGCAACTCACCCGATGCCGATTCTGAAGGCATGATAGCCACATCTTGCCAAGTTGATAACAATATTACATTACAAGGCCAAGGTATATGTAGCACCATATCTTCATGTCATCTATTTTTTACTCGCAATTATAACTTTCTAATTTATCTGCCACCTTCTAATGTAGATGCATTAGCATGCTCCACTGATCCAGGAGCTCTGCTTCATGGGCACAGATCAGAGAATTAGAAGAAAGAATTGAACAAAAGAATACAGAGGCAAGAGATGCAAACTGCAGGTACATCTGTTGTTTCCCTTTGTGTTTTGTTGTTTCTTCTTTTCTGCTTTTGTGTGGACAGTGCACTCATGACAATGAAAATGAAAACACAAATGTGTGTAAATAAGCATTCACCTTCAGTTCTTGTAATGGAAGTTGCACTAAGGAGTGATTTCCTGTTTATGTATGGTTTGGTCCAAATGCAATCATCCAAACTAACATAAAATTTAACAAATGCTTGTAATGAAAAATACATGGTTTGTAGCTGCTGCAACATGAAGGCATGTGAATAATATAGTAATGTATGCAATGCTTTTTAGCAGAATGATATAGGCTGGTAGAGTTTGATCTAAAATAATTGTTGTCCTAGCATAGTTGTTGATGTCGTATTGCTGATGCTTGGTGTTTTTCAAGATTGCTAAATGAAATCTAGCTCTTGGTTATGCATGTTTTTAACCATTATAAGTTATTCTTGGCTTTACTGTTTCATTGGCCCATCTACATGCTTACATTGACATTTAATAATGCACTTCTCTATTTCAGATTCATAATTTGGTAGATTGCAAGCTTCTCAATAGTACTCTTGTACCTTGTTGTCGTGTCTGTTTTCATCTAATGAAGATGCAATATTGTTGTGTTTCATCAATTTATAAGCATCGGGAGGAGTTAGCCGCGAGAATTGAAGCACAATAGAGAGCATTTGAAGAGATGTAGAGGAAGCAACAAGAAGAATTGGAAGCTGTGAAGAAGAGCCTGCAAGAGAAGATGAAGCGTGGGAAAAGAAGCAGCAGGAGACAGATAACTTGATTTGTTTTCTTTTAAGGGCTCAAGAAAGTCAGCAATCCTAGTCCAAACTTGATGGTGCATGAAAGCCATCCTTTTGTGATGGAAAGATAGTTGTTGAATTATACATTGCAATCATCAGGACAACGCATGTGGTCTTTAGTAATCGAAATAATACTAGTCTTTAGTAATCGAAATAATACTTCTCAACTTGTCTATTGTCGAGTAAAGCTTGTGAGTCAGTGTTATTTTTTACCACCATATCTGTTTAGATGATTTGGCTAAGATGATTGAATATATAATATGATTTGTCTTCAGTTTCAATTTATGATGTGATTTGGCTCTTAACTAGTTTATATAATATGATGCGATGCGAATTGAATACTTACTGTGATATGCATTTGGCGAATAGTGGGTTTGATAATATGTTGTAATTTAAAATCAAAATTATTATATATATTTTGATGATGCAATCTTCATCAATAATGAAAGTAGTGATGATGTAGGTGCTAGGAAGTTAGTGACGTTGCCCCGTCATTGAATATGGTACAATATGGCATATTTGGTCCTAACATGTGACATTAATGGCTCGTCACAAAAATAGCAAGTTTATAATGTTTTATGAAACGTCATTGAAGGTCCAATTTCGGTGACATTTCTCTGCGCGCGCCATCACTAGTAGTAATTTGTGACGGGGATTCCGTGACGATGCTTGTGACGCCCATCAAACGTCATTGAGGGGTAATTTGTGACGTTATTAGCTATTTGATGACATTTTTCAGCTCGACACAGTAGGCCCGATCTCTTGTAGTGGGTTTTGGCACACGCCTGGAAATTCTTGGAGGGTGTGAGAATTGTTCTGAAAACTTCTGGGATTTTTCCGGAGAAAAAACCCGGAAATGTTCCGGAGCTGCCGGAACTGCTTTGGTTGCTTTTCGCAGATGAAAATCACTAATCCGGAATTGTTTCGGAACGCGTCCAAAATTATTTTAGTGGGTACTGGAAATGTTCTAAGACCTACAAAAATATTTTTGGATTTAACGGTCGCGGAAAAATGTTTCCGTGAATAGTGAAAAGCACTTTATGGTTACTTTTGAAAGCCACCTTTTTGGGCTTTGTCCCAAAATATCTTGGGGATGACATGGATGGATGAGAGCCACCCTACCCCTTGGGTTTTCCTATAAATAGAGGTGGAGAGGCACTCTCCACACTCACTCTTTTTCACATACAAATGCCATGCATGATCTGGCCTTCTCTCTCCCTCCCCGCGAAATAGTTTCGTAGAGCCGAAAGGCTGTCTGGGTTCTGGTGGGAACTAGTTCTGGACGGCGAAGCCCTGCCGGATAGATGACACCGTATGTGTGCAACCCCGTAGAGAGGTCATAGGTTCGATCTTTTTTGCCCGAGGGGCTGTTCGAGAGTGCCTCCCGAAGGGCTGTCCGAGTGACCGTTCGAGTTTCTGTGAGTGCCTCCTGAAGGGCTGTCCGTGACACCGTCCGGGGGACTGTCCGAGTGACCGTCCGAGTTTCTGTGAGCGCCTCCCGAAGGGCTGTCCGTGACACCATCCGGGGTACTGTCCGACCGCCTCCCGAAGGGCTGTCCGTGACACCGTCCGGGGGATTGTCCGACCGCCTCCCAAAGGGCTGTCCGAGGGGTTGACGAGGGAGTACATCCTCGCGGTTGGGAGGTTGTAAATCCTAGCTGCGGGGATCTGCACCGATGATCTACAGCGACTCTACTTCCGCTGCGCTATGAGTTGGTAATGATCAGATCCAAACCTTGTATGCATCTCCATAGTGTTCCTGGGCATGCTCGCTGTACCAATTTTTTTTGTTTTCTGTCGCGTTCCCCAACAGTGGCATTAAGAGTCGTGCTATGCGTAGATGCAGGTTACGATCTAGAATACATAGAGATGTACGGATGTTGCACAATATAATTTGTAGTAGATGAGTTCTATTACTGAAAATTATTTGTGCGGGTAGCAGATGAAATCTGTTACCCGATGTTCTTGTTGCTTCCCTGAAATTTGCGTATTTCTGATCTTGATAACGGCATGGTGGAGTTTCAAAGTTCTTGCAATCCGCGATCCTGATTGATCAACGAAGTGCTAACAGTTCATTGAATTCCACCATAGTTAAAAGAAAGATGAAATTTCGTAGACAAAAGGGCAATGCATATATGATCTGGACGGGGGTCATGCGTATGACGAAGTTCAGTATGGGGCTCGAGATTTTATTATCTCGTGTTTCATACACCCCGCAAAGTTAATCTAGCGACTTGAATAATCATGCTTGATGATAAACGTTGGTAGCTGCGGTTTGGTTGAAACCTTAGAAGCCACGTAAAATAAAATTTTGCATAAACCGATTAGAGGCGTCTAACTTGGTTTTGCACGATGTGCATGTGATGTGGTATAGCAGTTCTCATATTTAATTTGATTATGTATGAGATGACTATATAATGTAAATTAACATGACCTGCGTGTCATGATTCGGCATGATAGCTGGAGCCATATGGTTGTCAGTTTAATGACCTGCGTGTCAACCTTATGTAATGCACTAATTTTATTAGCTATAGAGATAGCAATATTATCTGGTGCATCGACAAGGTGGTGGCAATCTTCGCGAAGGTGAACACCGACGCAAATGCCGAAGACGAAGAAATTAAAGACTTCTCCGTCAGGAAGGGCTATACCATATCATGCTATTATGAATTGCCTGAGATGTTTATCCCTTATGATGCACCCTTTTTGATTGCGCGGTAGTCACTTTTTATTAGGGTGATCTCTCACTTAAAATATCAAGTAGTTAGTGTTCTCCCAAGTGTAGCACCGTCACAGCATCTTTCCTTTCGGGGTGCGCCATGGATGCATGGGTATGAACGATTGTACGGGTGTAAGGCGGGTGAGGTCAGACCTCGCAGTAAGATCACTTGGTTGTCTTGACGTTCATGGTAGGATCGTCCTGAGCTCGGAACACACGCATCGAAAGATGAACAAGAGTCACATAGAGATGTGATCGGTAAGTTGGCCTACCGATTAAAATTCCCGTCATGAGATGATGATTCTATGGCGATGAATTGAGATATGGATCTTGTATCACTCACAATCAATTATGAGAGATATTGATTTGAGTGGGAGCGCACTATAGAATTAACTTGTTTAATTCTCAGTGCAATTAATTATGGACACTGTCTAAAGTGTGATTTGCATAATAGTTGTAGAATAATGGCTCACGTTTTCCACCTTCCCTATTAAAATTGAATAAGCTGCTACTTATCTGGTTAAAACTTTACGGTTGGTAACGTAATGTGAGGATTGTCCTCAAGAGTGCCGAGAAGGACTTTGTCCTATCGCATGCTTTTGGTATTCTCCCGCTAATGCTATGGATGATGTGACTCTCGTCCTTCGATCCAAAAGCTAGAATTCCGTTACGGTCAAGTGCAATATGTTTGCTTCCATGAGACCTGAACTTCAAAAGTTTGGGATAGCTATGTGATATTCATGGAACTGAAAATTAGTTTCAGATACAAACAAAGGCTAGAAGATATGGGATATCCAAAGCAATGTTTGTTTTGCAAACTATTAGTAAAAGTGTTTACTATGCATTAGACTTATACAGAGAGGGATCCAGAAGAACGCCTGTCATGTAATGAAGGTGAATAAAACAACAACTTAAAGAGAAAGGAAATGTACAAAGGGTGTTAGTATGACTTACACGCCTAGGAAGTCTGGGGCTAACGCCACTCTTAAGTTGGGTGCTTCTTCTGAGAGTAGGAGAAATACTAAAAGTTAAACTGTTAGAAGTATAAAGGCAAAAAGAAAGAAGACTGGAATATCCAGCTCATGTATGAAAGTCATACAAGCTATTGATGTATAGAAGGCTGGTCAAAGAAATAGTTCTTGGGAATTATGATTAAACATGTTAATCACTGATTCTTGGGTATTTTGAGTTGATCACAGAGATACCCGCTCGATTGCATTCTGTTGCGGCTCGATGCAAGAACTACTATGGCCTAAAAGACTTGCCGGAGTGAGATTCAGATACGCGCTGGGAACATAGTAAATGTTACTATACCTTCCATCGGTGTATTACCTATGTATTTATTTTCATAATTCATTTTTGAAGTTTCATACACTCTAGCCCATTGCATAAGGTATCGTGCAAGAAGGTTGTTCATAAGAGAACTTTTGATGTTCGGTGTTATGAATAAACATAAGGGCCATACTTTCATTATGAATGAGATGTATGTTATGAATATTGATAATAATATATTACCTTTGTGTTTACTTTCATAATTCATTTTAGAGTTTTATACACTCTAGCCCATTACACAATGTTTGTTGCAAGAGGGTTGTTCATAAAAGAACAATTGTTGTTCGGTATCATGAATAACATAAGGGCCATGCTTTCATCATGGATGGGATGTATGTTATGAATATTGATGGTAATATGATACATCCATAACACTGACGCTAAATGTCGCAAGACTAAAAGAATACCACATATGTGTGGCACTACATTTGGTCACATTGGAGAAACCCGCATGGAAAAATTCCATAATGATGGATTTTGAAGTCATTTGATTATGAATCATCTGACACTTGCAACTTCATCCGAAAAGTGAAGTGACTGAAATACCGTTCACATGCCATAAGGAACGAGCAACAAACTTATTGGTGATCATACATTTTGATGTGTGTAGTCCGATAAATGTTGTTGCTAGTAGTGGATTAATCTATCTTCAGAAATGACTAAAGTAGATATATGGATATCTACTTTATGAGACATTAGTCTGAGTCTTTTGAAATCATTCAAAAGGTTTCAAAATGAAGTAGAAATTATTGTAATAAGAAAATTATTTTTCTGCATTTTGATTGCGGAAAGGAATATTTGAGTTACAAGTTTAGCGAATGTCTGATGAGTTGTGAAAAGAGTTTCATAACTTACACCTCCCGGAACACCACTGTGAGTGGAATGTCTGTGAAGATGTATTCAAACCATTTATGACATGGTAAGATCAAAGATGACATAAATCAATTTGCCATTATCCCTTTTAAAGTAATGCTTTAGAGACTGCGACTTTTACACTGAATAGAGCGCCATCAGATCTGTTGAAATGACGCCATGGTATGGTACGCCCAACCATGTTTTGTCTTTTCTTAACATTTGGAATATGGGGCTTGTGTAAAATGTTTACAAACCTATTCCAAATCAGACAAGTGCTACTTTGTAGGTTATCCCAAGTTATTGGTTATTCCCCCACCACTATACCGAGGCAAAAGGTTTTGCCACAAAGAACGGTATGATTTTGAAGAAAATGGTTCTTTCAAAAAGGTGAGTGGGAATCTTCGTTTTTGATGAAATAGTGAAAAGAGTTTGATTTCATCAATGGATAACGAAGATGCTTGTGGTTACAAGAAAGTAAGTGGGAGCATAATAATATTTCTAAAAACTTGTGTACTAGACACATTGTTGATTGGAAATAATATAAATTTCTTGACACGAATTAGGACTTCATTAAAAAATAGTTTTACGATGAAGTGCTTGGGCTGGGTAGCCTTGATATTAGGCATAATTATCTGCGATATAGAATTGCCTAATAGGGCTAAGCCAAAAAAAATACATATTGACAAGATGCTAAAACAGTTTAGCATTAAACCGCCAAGGAGTGATTCTTGCCGAAATCACATGGAAAGAGTTTTTGCAAGACTCGGTGTCCCAAAACACTGATGAGCAAAATACATGATGGAGATTCCACACACTCTTATGTTTGGATTAATCATGTATTCCATGGTATGTAAAACAACCAGATATGTCCGATACTCCCAAGCTGTTGCGAGTATAGATACCAAAGTAATCAAAGTACTGATCATGGGACAACAGTGAAAAATGTCATTGAGTACTAAAGTAGCACTGATGACATGTTTTCTCGCAAGCAGAGATTATGAAGTGCTCGTTGTAAGTAATTACATCGATACGGTCTTCATCAGTGCTCCATGCGATTTTCGATTTAAGTTAAGGGTTTTGTGTAATACACGATATGGTGACACAGTAAGTTGGAATTGTTCTAAACAAGTTACTGTGGCGAATTCTATAACAAAGGCTAAGTATGTTGACGCTTTGGAAGCGACAAAAAAGATGTTGAATCATATAGTTCATTCATGAACATAGTATGGTTCCAAGATGGCTTTGGTCAATGGGACACTATTGCAGATAGTTGCTCCATAGCTCAGTCTGAGGAATCAAGGTTCGACCAGTGATTCACATATATATAAAGCCAAGTCCACACAAAATATGAATTTTTTGAAAGCGTGAAAACACGAGGATATGCAAAGATACACACGGAACTGAAGTTGTCAGATCCGTTGGACATCAGGCTATACCATAAGCGAAGCATATTTTACACCAGTATGCCATAGGTGTAAAGTGCATTAGCATTGACTAGATTATTGACTCTAGTGCAAGTGGGAGTCTGTAGGAGATATGCCCTAGAGGCAATAATAAATGTTATTATTTATCTCCATGTTCATAATTATGTTTATATTCCGTGCTATAACTGCTATGGTTCTCGAGTCTGCAATAACCACGAGGCTCGGAGGGAAACTCATATGCACGTGTGGAATTATAAACAATAAAATGTATTCCTAGTTTTGGCCTCTAAGACTAGCTCAATTGTTGCATGATGGTTCTATTTTCCTGATCATGGGCATGACTATGCCGGCAACTTTGAGGGCACATTGTTAAAAGAACACTTGTGTTGAATCGACCTGAATTGATTTTATGCTATGAGATACATTCGTCATAAGTTAATGGTTAATAACACAAAGAAAGTTAACGTTTGCATAATTCCTTAGACCATGAGAGTATCGAGTTCCTTCATGCTTGATTCATGAACTTTGGGGTTTGTTAAACGTCATCCGTAAATGGGTGGCTATTACGGCGGCTTACGGATTCATGGAAAAGTATGACAAGTAACTTGATAGCTCAAGATTGGGATTTGCTCCTCCGACGATGGAGAGATATATCTGGGCCCTCTCGGTGTTACGGTATCCATCATCGTCTGGCCAGACACATTGTGATTTGATCACGGGGATGCCGGAACACGGGAATGAGAAAAGAGAACAAAACCGGTAACGAGGTAACTGGCATAGTGGACAAGTTGTTGATCCACGGGGATGCCGATAAGTCTCACCTTGGGTGTTTGTAACATATTGCGAAGCAACAGGAATAGCACACGGCAACTGGAGGTTCACTCGAATATTTATTCGTGTGGGTATAGGGGTCAATATGGGTGTCCACGGCTCCGATGTTGATCATTGATCGGAAAGTGTTCCGGTCATGTCTATGCTTCACCGAACCTATAGGGTCACACGCTTAAGGGTCATCTATCTGCTGAATACTAGACAGGGAGTCTGAGAGGAAGTCACCGGAAAAGTTTCGGAGACAACGGAAGAGTTCCGGAGAGAGAACACCGGAATAGTTTCGGTAAAACTGAAAAGTTGTTTCGGGGTATACCATTAAGTCAAATTGGTTTTGGCACACGCCTGGAAATTCTTGGACGGTGCCAGAATTGTTCTGGAAACTTCTGGGATTTTTCCGGAGAAAAAACCCGAAAATGTTCCGGAGCTGCCGGAACCGCTTTGGTTGCTTTTCGCAGATGAAAATCACTAATCCGTAATTGTTTCGGAACGCGTCCAAAATTATTTTAGTGGGTACTGGAAATGTTCTAAGACCTACAGAAATATTTTCGGATTTAACGGTCGCGGAAAAATGTTTCCATGAATAGTGAAAAGCACTTTATGGTTACTTTATGGAAAGCCACCTTTTTGGGCTTTGTCCCAAAATATCTTGGGGAGGACATGGATGGATGAGAGCCACCCTACCCCTTGGGTTTTCTTATAAATAGAGGTGGAGAGGCACTCTCCACACTCACTCTTTTTCACATACAAATGACATGCATGATCTGGCCTTCTCTCTCCTTCCCCGCGAAATAGTTTCGTAGAGCCGAAAGGTTGTCTGGGTTCCGGTGGGAACTAGTTCTGGACGGCGAAGCCCTGCCGGATATATGACACCGTATGTGTGCAACCCCGTAGAGAGGTCGTAGGTTCGATCTTTTTTGCCCGAGGGGTTGTTCGAGAGTGCCTCCCGAAGGGCTGTCCGAGTGACCGTCCGAGTTTCTGTGAGTGCCTCCCGAAGGGCTGTCCGTGACACCGTCCGGGGGACTGTCCGACCTCCTCCCGAAGGGCTGTCCGAGGGGCTGGCGAGGGAGTACATCCTCGTGGTTGGGAGGTTGTAAATCCTAGCTGCGGGGATCTGCACCGGCGATCTACACCGACTCTACTTCCGCTGCGCTACGAGTCGGTAACGATCAGATCCAAACCTTGTATGCATCTCCATAGTGTTCCTGAGCGTGCTCGCTGTACCGAATTTTTTTGTTTTCTGTCGCGTTCCCCAACAAGGACACGAGCCGCTTTTGTCTAGGATCCAAAACTAGGGGATCAACTACCTCGTTGTCTTCGCAACAACCGCCAGTGGTGGCGGCAATGAGGGAGCACGGAGGCACTGAACCAACAGGTGTGGCAATTTTCACCTCTCTGGTCGCCCGTGCATGAGAGGCACTATAGAGTTGGGAGAGTTATATAATCCATATATGCAAAAACATTTATATCTATACATCCATGCATGCAAATGATGAAACCTCATCTAGTTAATAGTGATTTTTTTTTTCTTTTTGTAGCGTGAACAAATATCACAACATGTGACATCCACGGTGCAAACTTGTACAAAAGAGCACGGGATAACGGTAGCAGAAGCCAATGAGAAGCTCAAGGTGATAATTGAAGAAGCATGGATGGACATAGTCCACGAATGCCTCCACAAAAAACAGCCAATGGTGCTTCTAGAGAAGGCAACCGATCTTGCCCGGACAATGGATTTTATGTACAAGCGCGAAGATGCGTTTACCCTCCCGTCTAATCTCAAAGAGACCTTAACTTCACTTTATGTGAATTACGTATGAACCATTTTTTTTGCCATGATATATGAACTTTTTCTCAAGAGAAAAACATATGAGATGATGATCTCACATATTGTATTTTTCAATAAATTCTTGGATAGTATGAGCTGTACTACATATTGTATTTTGTTGTAGCGAGAAATGCATATGGTGTAGCTATTATGTACTCCCTCTGTAAAGAAATATAAGAGCGTTATGCTCTTATATTTCTTTGCGGTGGGAGTAATTTTTATCGTCCATATCTAGCCATGCATGTATGTGTTTGATCGATATAAACTTATGTAATATATAGAGAGAGTTGTACAATAATATGATACAAAACATATGCATGCAGCAGCTGCAATCAATCAGTGAGAGCTGCACAGTTTGTGTATGTCCGTCCCCAGCGTCTGTACATTGTAGAGGCACTTCCGTTTGAGTTGTTTAGTGTATGTCTTTGGTGTTGGCATAAATCATAAGATCCTACCTCCTGTAACTTGTCATCAGCATATAACTTTGGAGCTGACATCTGTTTTTTTTTTTTTTTTTTTTGAGGTAGTAGCTGACATCTGTTGAGACCCGCGTGCTCACAACGGAAGGAAAAAAAATAGGAACAAATAGTAGCCGAAAAATCAGGAACACACGCAAGGTATAACAAATGGCAAATCGTGGAAGCACTCATCTACAAAACTAGGAATTTACCGTTTCCAAAAGCAGAAGAAAATTAGCCAGCTCTAGAGTAGTGCTTCCAAGATTTGCTTAGAGCATCTACAACCAAGATTACCTAATTTGGAGCCCTATACGCCGCGGGCGTGTCCGCTGGCATTGCCCGGATAGTACCCAAATTTCCTCCTCCACAACCACAAACCCCAAATGTGGATACCCTATTCATACTAACACATGCATAGTATGTAGATCATAGACATAGCATAAAAACTTAACAGTTGCGGACATCGGACATGCAATTTGTTCATCCAAAAGGGCCGAGCTAGTTCAAATTAAACATCAAACGAACATAAAAACAACTAAAATCTAAAAGCGGGCGGCCGGAGTTCACCACTTCTTGGCCGGGCCCTTGCCCTTGCGGTCGGTGGCGCGACAGTCCATCTTCTCCATGTACGTGTCGGCGGTGGGAGGGTCGTCGTTGTCGTCGTCCGTGGTGGTGCCGCTCTACGATGCGGACGAAATGTACCCGGAGAGGCGGAGGAGGAGGCGCTGTTGCTCCTTTGCGTGGCGGGCAGCCTTGGCGGCGGCGGTCTCCTCCTGGGCGAGGCGCTCGGACACCTCGTGACCGAGGTGGAGTGCCTTCGCGTTCTTGCGCTGGAGGCGCCGCGCGTCGGTCTTCGCCGTGGTTAGCGACCTCCGCATCACCTCGCGGAGGAGCGCCTCCTCCGGATCGACAGGGACGGAGCGCGCCCGCTGGTGAGAAGAGTCGGGCTTCCTGCGGCCGCTGCCCGGTGCCGCTCACGCCGGGCCGCCTTCGCCTCCGACTCTAGCATGCGCATACGCACTGGAGCCGCGGAATTTGCTCAGAAGAGGAAAGTTGGTTGTGAGAATGATTTCTCGTACGTAGTCTTTCCTACGACCATTCCAACAGGATGCTCAGAGCTGGGTGGAGAAAAAGCTCAAAAGGCATACTTCATGTGCTTTCAGAGGATCTAAATCAGTCTTCATCCTTTTGATTTTCAAAGCCCCTCGCAATAAATATGTAAATTCGTTTCGCAGAAATTCAGAGATTTTCTATCTCCTCGAAACAAAATGGGGCACAAGCACCCACCTGCCCCGGGTGGTGCGCGCATCGGAGGGAAAGGGGAGCCGACCGCGGGCCGGATCTGGAGCGGCGCGGAGCAGGAAGGGCGACCGCGTCCCGCGTTCCTACATCGGGAGGTGGAGGAGCTAGCGGCGGACGCGAGGGAGCTCGAGCTACCGCAGATGTCTAGATGCGAGCGCTCGATGGCGATGCGGAGCGCGAGCTCCTCGTTGTCCGGCGCGTCGGAGCTAGATCCGGCGTCCTCCTCCTTCACGAGCCTATCCCAGTCGAGGGGATCGGGTTCGCTGCCGGAGCGCTCACTGGAGTTGACCATGGCGAAGGGGAGGGTAGGGTTTGGGAGGAAGCGGAGGAGGCGAGGAGAGCGGAGAAGACGAGTGTGGACTGAGGTGGAACAAGGGTTCGTCGGATGGGATGAGGGGGTGGCGCGGGCCCTTGCGGGCTGATCCGACGTGGCGTCCCCATATCCGCCCATATATGGGTCGGATATGGGGGTTGCCGGTCAGTCTAGGCGTTTGGGCCGGATTTGGGGTGCCTGGTTGGGTGCCGATTTTGCGTCCGGTCACTAATCGGGCAGCCCGTCCAGGCGTTTGGGGCGGATTTGAGGGATCCGAGATGCTCTTACACGCTAGAATCGACTGCTACAGTCAACAGATTCTTGACCACCACCGCGACGAAGAAAGATGAAAACAAAATGTTTGAGATAAAAAACGAAGTTGTAACAAGTTAACCAGGATAGCATAACAAAATGAAATTGGAGAACTGCTGATCAATGTGAAATTAACACCGGTATCACCAAAACAACAGTCAGGACAGACTGAGATGACAAACAATAGCACAAATTATTTGTATCAGGCGGCTCGCCAGGCAACCATCGTCAGAACAGACTGAAACGTCAAGCACAGTCCACACTGTTTGTAACCGTTGGTTCATGAGACGGAGAATCATAGGTAACAATCAGTACGAAAACGACAGTGGCTCCAGCCTGCCTGCAAACACACCCGTACGCAGAACAATTATCCAACTATGTTTTCGTCTCCAGCACAGCCATTCGGTGTTTTCTTTCTGTACCACCTTTCTTTAATCCTTCATCCATATGTATATTGTTGTATATTGTTGTATAAAAGTCAGTGGGAGCCTCTCCCACTGTCCTCAAGTTTCAAAATAATATTGTTGTATAAGGTAAGTCCCCTCAGCCTATCTCCCATTTCCTTTGAAAAATTAATTGTGAGGCCTCATATCATTTTTTTTCTAGTTTTCCTTTCTTTCTTTTTTTTTTGGCGGGAAGAGGCCTCATATCAACTACAGATGTCCATATGTGAGCCTCAAACCAAATTTCTTTTATACTTTTTGTGGGAAGAGGCCTCATATCACGGTCATAGGGCGCGCCTCCGTCTCACATCAAGCGAGACAGTAGGACGTCTCGCTGAAGGCAGCCACCCGGTTAGGCCGGTCCAGCACGGACACTGGCCTTCAGCACTTTTTTTCTTTTCACATTTTGCATTTGACATGTTCTGAATATATCTATTATAAAAATCACCTTATATACAAAATTTGAAAAATATTAATCATGCATTTAAAAAATATAAAATGTGTGTAGAAAAAATATTTCTGATGTATACAAAAATTGTACAATGCGCATGGAAAAAGTATAAATCACGAAAATATAAGTCTTCAGTTTTATTTGAAATTTCTAATCATGCATTTTTTTAAAAATGTGTATAGAAAAATATTTCCGATGTATATAAAAAATGTACAATGTGTATGGAAAAAACTAGACACAAGTATAAGTTTAAAAAAATGTTAATCATGTTTGCGCAATGTTAAATGTGCATATAAAAATGTTCTTGACATATAAAAAATGTAGAATATGTATGAAAAAAGTAGAAATGTCTGTGTAAAAAGCAGTAAACATGTATATAAATTATGTTTGTGGTGTATACAAAAAATGTACAAATGTGTATGGAAAAAATAGACATAAAAAACATATGTTGGATTTTTTATTCATGTATTTAAAAAATGTTTGCACAGTTCAAAAAATGTTTATTACAATAAAAAAATGTTCCGTGTGTATTCAGAAAAATGTTGACCATGTATTTGAAAAAGTGTTCATAACATGTTTCTTAAGAAAATTATAGATCGTGCATTTGGAAAATGTCGAGCATGTATCAAGAAAATGTTTCACGAGTACACTGAAAATGTATACCGTGCACTGAAAAAGTTAGATATGTTTTGAAGAAAATGGAAAAATAATGAAAAGCGACAAAGAAACATAAAAAAGTGAAGAAAACAGAGAAAAAACCAGAGGAACCCAAAGCAGAACGAAGAAATTTTTTTTGAAAAGAAACAAAAGAAGACTGAAGAGAAAGAAACCGAAGAAATAACTAGTGCAAAAAAGAAAAGAAAACAGAGAAATCGGGAGAAAACCGTGAAAAGAAACAAAAAATGAAGAAAAAAGAAAAAGAAAGAAACAAAAGAAACAATGAAAACGAAAAGAAACAAAGGAAAGAAAAAAAATGCAATGTAAACCAATAAAAAAACTAAGAAAAAAACCCAGAGATAAAACAAAGAAAAAACAGAAAACCGAAGAAATCCATAGAAGAAATAGAGAAAACCAAAAGAAAAAGAGAAAAAAAAACGAAGCGAACTTGCGAATCGAACATGGGAGCGCGGCGTGCGAGCGAACGGGCTAGCCCATTACTGTAGCTTCATGAAAAAGCATAGGACGAGACAGTAGATACTCTCGTTATTAGCGAGATATATAGTGCAACCGCTATGTGTCACCCGTACTAATTTCTAAAGGAATCGTCTACGGGCGACACAGTAGCGGGCCGGTCCATTAGCTGCGTCGCTCGACGGCTTCGCTCGTGCCGCGTCCGGTCCTTGCGCTCGATCGATCAGTCCGGTTTGTTTTATTTTTCTGTTGTTATTTATTTATTTTTTCTTAGATTTTTTTAGATTTTCATTTTTTCTTCCTTATGTCTACTTTGTCATACACGTTGTACATTGTTTGTATACATGTAAAAAAAATTATACACATTTAATATTTTTCAAATAAATGTTTAATACTTTTACCAAAAGATATTTTGAATACATTTTGCAAATACAGGTTAAACATTTTTTGAAATAGACAAACACTTTTTTACATTGTATAAACAATGTTTAAATTTTATTTACATTTTTTTTAAATGTGACATTTTTAATTGTGACAAACATTTTTCATACACATAATTAACATTTTTCGTACACATGATTCACATTTTTGGTGCACATGATTAACATTTATACTTTTTGCATTCACGTCCTATTTTTTTTATATAGACTAGAAATATTTTTCTATACATGTTTCACATTTTTCAATTACAAGATTAACAATTTTCAAATACAAGATTAACATTTTCAAATATAGTATTAAATATTAATAGTTTTCTAATTTTTATGTAAAGCTTCTTTTATAATATTTATATATACTTGGAATATTTCGAAATATAAACAAAATAAATAAAAACGAAAAAACAAATGTGAAGGAAAACCGAATAACAAAATAAATCGCGCGTGAAGTCAGCATGACGCGGCTTGTGGTTACTGGGCCAGCCCAGTTCGGGCTTGCTGCAGGCGAGCCATGCCTAGGCGTCGTAGTAAGCGGCACATAGCCGCGCCCAAGATATAGTTCTCGGGTCATATCACCGAGTGCACAGATAAGACAATAAGCCGAAAAGAATTTAGGCCCGTTACTAAAAAAAAATCAAGGCTGACTCAAGAAAAAGCATACCATCTGACTTTAAATTTTGTTCATACGGTTGTGAGAGTTCTTCATGAATACTAACTAAAATCTTGACGCTAGTAATGAAAAATCTTCCATAAATCACACGTACCATATTCCTATTTGAAAATGTTCATGTATTCCAAAAGAATTGCTCATGACTAGAGAAAAAAAAATTACAAATCCCAAAAGGGAATATTTATGTATCACTGAACAACAAGTCCATATGTACGACAATAAATGTTTGTGACTCAAAAAATGTTCACGTACTGAAACAAATGTTAATGTATTTACAATAATAATAAAATATGAAAATAAAAAGAAATAAATGCTAAATATAGGGCAGTATAAAATTTAAAATACAAGAAATTGGGGAGGGAAAAATAAGAAACATCAAATGAAAAAGTAGAGTAAATATATAAAAAAGGAAAGGAAAGGAAAAGGAAAAGGTAAAAAAGAAAAGGAAAAGGAAAACAGAAAAACAGAAAAACAAAAAAAGAATAGGAAAAACTAGAAAGAGAAGAAAGGAAAAATTCTCGCTTATTGGACAAGCCCAACTGTGGACAAGCCCAACTGCCATGGCCTTCATGCGAGGATTCCTTTGCCCTCGCTTAAGGTGAGCGCTAGGAAATCCGAGCCCAGAGCCCTGATACTGTGAGGGCAAACAAACATGAGTATCAATAACTACAATGGCCAACAGTCCATAGAATCTAGATTATTCAGTTAAAGCAGCAGGACTACAAAGAAGAGAACAATAGATATTTCACATGTAGTTTGTGTACATTGTCTTCCCAGGATTGAGCGGTTGACTCCAAGGGAAAGGGGGAAACTTCGCATACCACATAACTGCCAAAATGGAACCTGGAGTTCATCGACCGGCCAAAGTATTTCTGTTGCTCTCAAGACAATGGCTCACAGAACCTACAATGTGGTTATTTTTGTCACTTATCTGAAAGCACATTACAATAATGCTTAAAAAAATTGGTTATTACCAACGCGTGCCGATTACAAGAAAACATGAAGTATTATAGCCTTTTGCAATGCCAAGCTGACGTGGATGGGGTGTACAAGGAGATGAAACAACAGCTACAACAACAAGAAACAAGCCCGCCACTATTTGGCTTCTGCTTGTGCTAACAATAATCTAAGCAGTGAACTAGTATATGATAGCAAAGCTAGCCTTGGACGTTATTGGTCCTGCTCATTATTTTTCCTAGCCTCAGGTAAGTTCCGCGCAATTTTATGAACTGAGATTAAGATAAACTATCCGTATTGGACCACAACTCGAGCCCAATTGGAGCACGCTGTCCAAAATTTGTAGGTTATCAGATCTACTACATAAAACAAATGAAGTGTATAGAAGTTTAAGCCCTCCAAGAATTAATAACTTAATATATGTGCACCGGCCAGATGCCGCATAAACTAACACATAGCCAAGTCACATGGGAAGTTGGGAACAAGAACAATGATCACTTTGCAATTAAAAACAGAGAAACTAATGCATTGTTTAGAAATGTACAATCCAGAGGGCTACAAATCATGATATAGCACTGAAACCCGAAGGGATCAAGTTTTACTAACTAACTAGGGACTCATCCAAGTAGAACTATTAGCAAACAGAGGGTATATACTGAAATGAGACTCACGGTTCTTTCTGAAGGTAAAGTGCAAAAGGTTCCGGTTTCAGTCTTAGTGTTGTCCAACAAACAAAAGGATATTACACAACATAAAACAATGGTAATATTAGTATAACTAGGCAGAGATATTGGTTGAAATAGAAATGCCTTCAGGTACACGATGGTTCAAACACGACAAAGGAAAATGGCAAAAACAAAATTAAAAGGGAATATGGTGAAAACAAAGCAAGACGGTGCAACTCGGGGAAGTTTCTAAGGACAGCATTAGTTTTATACTCATGATTCCTTCTTGGCTGCATCCAAATACCAACTCTCTTCAAATCACCATTCATTTTCCTTTATGTGGCTGCTTGAAACCAGCAGTTGACAACTCCTTCGAGTTACCACATCTGAGCTGCAATGGCTGCTTCAGTGGTAGGAGGATGGGTAGCCTCAGCTTTCATCACAAAGCTAGTTGAGAAGGTGTGCTCCTATGCTGGAGACCAGTATGAATACCAACGGAAAGATACAAAGGAGAAACTAAGTACCCTAGAGAAGAATCTATCGTCGATCCAAACAGCGATACATATAGCTGAGAGAGTGCAGGCAAAGAACACAGCCATGGGAAGTTGGCTAAGGAGAATCAAAGATGCCGCCTGTCAAGCTGAGGATGTTCTCGATTTGTTTGACTGTCGAGTTCTCCAACCACAAGCTGAAGACAGGGGCATGATTAGCTCAGTTGCTTCAGCTGCAGCTGGCTCATCATCTTCATCCTCAAGCACCATCACCACTGCCTCTACCACCACTAGCAGTAGCAGCAGCTCAACAGTAAATCAGTCGGTTCGTCTTCTCAAACGCTTCCTTTTCTCTGATGAAGATATAGATGAGTTGATTTCTGTAGTCGATAAGTTTGTTGAGATTGATAGTGAGATGCAAAGATTTCTGGAATTTGTGAAGATAGAGGACAGCAGGCCAGAACAGGCAGTTCAGTGGCGCACAACAACCTCTATGCAAGGCTCAGGGAAGTTTTTTGGTCGAGTTAATGAAGAAAACAAACTGAAGAAATTACTTGTTGAGATCAATAAGCAATCCAGTCAGCCATATGATGTTATATCAATTGTTGGTATTGGTGGTGTTGGTAAGACAGCGTTAGTACAGAGAGTGTATAACGACTTGCATGACTCAGATCACTTTGATCTCACAGTATGGCTCCATGTCTCAGATAAATTTGATGTTGAACGTCTAACAAAAGAGATGACACAGTCAGATAATCTCAGCAGTAGTTTAGATCAAGCTCAGAGGATACTTCGGGATAAGCTGAATGGGAAAAAGGCTTTGATAGTCCTTGACGATGTATGGAATGTATTGAGGAGCCAATTGGAGAACCTGTTCAAACCCCTGAAGTTTGCTAGCAAGGGCAGCAAAGTAATAGTTACAACTCGAAGTAAAAATGTTGCAAGTATGAATGAATCAACACAGATCATGGAGTTACATGGCTTACAAGACAAAGACTACTGGAGTTTCTTTTCACAATGTGCATTCGGTGATGAAAATCCTTCTGATTTTCCACGACTGGAAGAAATTGGCCGAGAAGTGGTGAGCAAGTTGGCAGGATCACCTTTAGCTGCAATGACAGTTGGGAATTCATTGAAAGCGGTGCTAAAAGAAAAACATTGGAGTTCTATCTGTGGAAGGAAATTGTGTAAAATAGAGCAAAAGGAAGATGATATCATATCAGTATTGCGACCGAGTTATGAGCATCTTCCTGACCATTTGAAGCAATGCTTTGTTTACTTTGCATTGTTTCCTAAGAAATACCACCTTTGGGGAGATGAGCTAATACAGATGTGGAGAGCTCACGGTTTCCTTGACACGCAAACACCAGATGAAACTGCACGTCATTACATCAATGATCTCTTGCAGCTTTTATTCATTGAGAAGGTACCCAACCAAGAGGACTACTATGTAGTTCACGACTTGCTACATGATTTTGCAGAGTCGGTGTCCAATGGAGAACACTTCCGAATAGAAGATGACTTCAATGTATGTATTCCAAGAAATGTTCGCCACCTATATGTCAGTGCAAGCAATATCTTAAAGGTGTACATGAGTTTGGAAGAATTAAAGAAAAATCTGAGAAGCTTAATAATAAGCAAGGCACAAGAAGGTGCTTCTTGCGAAAGGGTCTCCTCGTCAAACTTTAATCATGTACTTGAACATATACTCCAAGAGCTAAGAAGCTTACGCGTTTTAGTACTGTGCAATCCTGATGGTATGCTTCCAGACAGTCTTGATCATTTGGTCCATCTTAGGTATCTAAACATCCATGAAAGTAGAAGCTTCATCAATGTCCCCAAGTCATTATTCAAACTCTACCATTTACAAGGGTTGAGTCTGCAAACTCAAGACAGGATCATGAAAAAGGAACTCCAAGAGGGCTTAAGTAGGTTGACCCAGTTAAGATACTTAAAGGCTCCAAAGAAAATAATTTCAGGCATAGAATTGATTGGCAGGCCGAGATCCCTCAAAAGAACTAGAGGAGAACAAAGTGAAGAGTAATATGAGGCACAACATATGCCAACTGAGGGAGTTGAATGAACTTCGAGGGATGCTAACCATAAAAAATCTTCAGAATGTAAGATGCAGGGAACAAGCAAATGAGGCAAGATTATTTGATAAGAACCTGAACAACCTAACACTCTCGTGGAATCATCTCAAACAGAGCATCACCAACAGTGACCATGAGGGTGTGTTTGAGGGATTACAACTAAATCCCAACTTGAGAACTTTGTGTCATACGTTACATGGGAATCAAGTCACCTGTTTGGCTATCCTCTGAATACTTATCCAACATTCACTACATTGAACTGCTCTCCTGCCATCACCGGGAGACCCTTCCACCTTTTGGGAGCTTACCACGCCTGGAAATATTAAAGATAATGCATTTGAAGAAACTGGAAAAGATTGATTCTGGATTCTATGGCGATGTTGCAGAGGCATTTCCATCACTAGAAGAGCTTCTATTTGAAGGCATGACTCAGTGGAAAGGATGGTCAGGCGTTGAGAACAACCAGCATGCATTTTCTCGCCTGCGTGACATCCGTATCAAGAAATGTAATGAGTTAGTGGGGCCTTTGCTGTTCCCACCATCATTCAATACAATCAAAATTTCAGTATGTGATTCAACCTATGAGAAGGTAATCAGTCGTGAGCCTGAAGATACAGCTGATGCCAACATGTCCCTCGGTGTTCAGCTCTCCCTGGACCGCTTGGAACTTCTCTACTGCTCTCTGCAAACAAGCAGCCTAGCCACCGTTCATATGCTGGATATCTCATCTGACTACTTGGAAGCTTTTAACAGTGATCAGGAGGAATGGCTGCAACAACTGACCTCAGTGAAGGAAATTCGCTTCACTGGTAGTCCTAAATTGACATCACTGCCATCCAACATGATTCATCTCACATCCCTTGAGTCTTTGTGCATAGAGAAATGTCCAAAACTTGAGTCGCTTCCCCAGATAGGCTTACCTCCTTCCCTGAAGAAACTCAGTGTCATAAGATGCAGCAGAACATTTGGTCAGCTCTGCTGTGAGATCAACTCAAGCAGCACCAAGACGATGCAGCAAGTTATCGTGAGGGAACCTATTGTTGGCAACGCAATAAAAAGAAGGACATCATCACAATAGAAAACCTGTAAGCATGCTGAACATATTGTCTTCTTTTTCATCAATATGAATTGAAGAAACATGTAAATCAATCTTATCCAATCAATCAACAAGATGGATGGAAATAAAAAAAAAATACTTTACCACATGGATTGCTGTTCTAGAAGGTCAATGTCAAACAAGATATTCATGCTTTATTCAATGCTTCGGTTTCTTTGCAGCTCGGAAGTGCAGAAGTTCCTTTTCTGGAGGATAGATGGCTGAACAAGTGCTTGACTGAGCAGCCTGCACCAGCTGTCTTCTCCCTTGTGACGACAAGAATCAAGAATACGCAAATTGTTCAGGAGGCTCTAAATAATGAATGGAATGCTGATGTTTTGGGATCTCTCAGTGTCCAGGCCAATTCACGAAGAGCCGCATCTTTGGGACCAGTTGAGTGCCAGCACACTTGATTCACTGACACCAGCGAAGTTCGTGTGGAAATGGAGAAACAATGGAGGGTATTCAATATGATCAGATTATAAGATCCAGTGCTGGTTCTTCCAGTTCAGCATATTGGTGGCAGAAGCTTGGTAAATCATTGTTACGTCTTCCACTGGCCTTAATGTAGGGTAACGCAGCAGAAAACAAAAATTTTCCGACCTACGCACCAGCCCAGGACCACTATGGAGACTGCATACAAGGTTTGATCTTTTTCGTTACCGAATCGTAGCGCAGCGGAAGTAGAGTCGATGACGAACGGCGGTGCAGATCCCCGCAGCTAGGATTTACAACCTCCCAACCGCGAGGATGTATACCCTCATCTGCCCCGCGGACAGCCCTTCGGGAGGCGGTCGCACAGTCCCCCGGACGGTGTCGCGGACAGCCCTTCGGGAGGACCTCCGAAACTCGGACTGTCACTCGGACAGCCCTTCGAGAGGACCTCCAAAACTCGGACGGTCACACGGACAGCCCTTCGGGAGGCACTCTCGAACTAAGACCGAAACTACGATCTCTCTACAGAGTTGCACACATACGGTATCATCTATCCGGCAGGGCTTCGCCGTCCGGAACTAGTTCCCACCGGAACCTAGACAGCCTTTCGGCTCTACGAAACTATTTCGTGGGAGGGAGAGAAGAAAGGCAGATCATGCATGCCATGTGTGTGAGAGTTGGAGTGAGGATGGAGAGCTCCTCTTCACCTCCTTATATAGTGGTGGAAGGGGTGAGGGGGGGGGGGGGGCTGAAATTCAGCCCACTAAACATGCACCCACCAAACAAGGAAAACATGTTCCCACCAAACATGGAGAAAACATGTTCCCTTGTCCATGGTGTTCCCCCATGGGGCCCCACCTTCCTCCCAACACTCTCCACCATTTGTGGGGGCTGCCCCCCACCATGGGGGCCCCCCAAACACTTTGTCCAGCCACAAGGGGGCTGTCCCCTAAAGGGGGCGCCCCCAAAAACAGCCCCCACGATCCGTGGGATCTTGTCCCCTCTCGCTGGGACAAGATGTTTTCCGAAACTATTTCTTCTGAAAAATTCCGGAAGGTCCCAGAACATTTCCGGCACCCTCTAAAATTATCTGGACTCGCTCCGGAACATTTCCGGTATGGTGGTTTAATTTAAAACCATCTTTGTTTACCCGGTAAACAATTCCGGCAGCTCCGAAAACCTTTTTCGGTTTTTTCTCCGAACAATTTCCAGAAATTACCAGACCAATCTGGCAACCTCCAAAACATTCCCGGTGCTTGCCGAAACCTTTTTGGATCAATGGTTTTATCCTAAACAACTTTTCGGTTTTACCGAAACTTTTTCGGTGTTCTCTCCGGAACTTTTCCGTTGTCTCCGAAACTTTTCCAGTGACTTTCTCTCGGACTCCTTGTCTAGTATTCAGCAGATAGATGACCCTTAAGCGTGTGACCCTATAGGTTCGGTGAAGTATAGACATGACCCGAAACCCCTTCCAATCAATGATCAACATCGGAGCAGTGGACACCCATATTGACCCCTATACCCACACGAATGAATATTCGAGTGAACCTCCAGTTGCCGTGTGCTATTCCTGTTGCTTCGCGATATGTTACAAATACCCGAGGTGAGACATGTTGGCATCCCCGTGGATCAACAACTTGTCCACTATGCCAGTTACCTCGTTACCGGTATTGTTCTCTTTTCTCGTTCCCGTGTTCCGGCATCCCCGTGATCAAATCACAAAGTGTCTGGCCAGACGATGATGGATACCGTAACACCGAGAGGGCCCAGAGATATCTCTCCATCGTCGGAGGAGCGAATCCCAATCTTGAGCTATCAAGTTACTTGACATACTTTTTCATGAACCCGTAAGCCGCCGTAATAGCCACCCATTTACGGATGACGTTTAACAAACCCCAAAGTTCATGAAGCAAGCATGAAGAAACTCGATACTCTCATGGTCTAAGGAATGATGCAAACGTTAACCATCTCTGTGTTATTAACCATTAACTTATGACGAATGAATCTCATAGCATAACATCAATTCGGGTCGATTCAACACAAATGTTCTTCTAACATTGTGCCCTCAAAATTGCCGGCATAGCCATGCCCATGATCAGGAAAACAGGATCATCATGCAATACTTGAGCCAGTCTTAGAGGCTTGACTAGGAATATATTTTACCGTTTATTATCCCACACGTGCACATGAGTTTCCCACCAAGCCTCGTTTTATTTGTAGACTCGAGAATCATAGCAGTTATAGCATGGAACATAAACCTAATTATGAACAGGGAGATAATCAATAACATTTATTATTGCCTCTAGGGCATATCTCCTACACTTAATGCATTGAATAGCAGATTCAGGGGATCACAATTGTGGTTTTACTCACCCTAATTTGCAGCTCTACTGGATACATAATCAAGGTGTGCAAACTCAGGAGGCTGGTTAGAGCGGTGCAGTAGATCGTTGTTCCAGGGAGATATAGCTATTTTGTTTATGTCCTACTTAGGCAGAAGGTTAACTATCAGGCTTATTGTTCTTTTGTTAATAACTTATATGCTGTCCTTGCTCACAGCATCGAAAGACATTTTTGTGATTCTTTGCTCCTTCTAAACAAAATTATACACTTGGCTTATGCACATTATGGTAAAAAAAACAAGAATTTTCCAATTCCACATGAACATTAGTTAAGTAATACTCCAATTTAAAATACCTTACTATTCTAATAACTTTGTCAGCATTATTTTTATATGAGAAATAAAGATATAATAGGCAGATGACTTCCTTACCTTATTTTCAGAAATCAAATTAGATGGTCCAAGAGAAATCTGGCAAGCTACCAGTATAATTTATCCCGACGCACTCATCTAATGGGGAACCACTCTCAATCAATATTGACCATAATCTGATGATTTGACATGGCACATTTATTCGCCCCACCCAGAGCGAATGACACAACAAGTGTCTTGGCATACTTTAGACCAGTGTTAAGCAATCATTCGAGAAATATGTAGTTGGGCATGGCTACAAGCCTATAACAAGCTGCTATGCGGGCACAATAACTCTGAGATTACCGTAGACTCTGTGTACCATTATCTCACACAAAACTGAGCAAGGATTCTATAATTTTGTTCAGCTCAACAACAAGCTGTGGTGGCAGTAACCATTAGTCGTCCCATTTCCGTACAGAATACAAATTAAAGGGCTCCAATCTTCAGTCCACAGGCTACACTATCACAGCCCCTGAATCCAGATCCGCATCAATTCCCCAGTCAATATTGTTTAGGAAAACGAAGGGGCAGCTAAAAAGGAGGGATTCAGCTCGCCCGGGAACCAGAACGGGAACAACAAATCAATGAGAAAATATGAGCTCAGCTAATCGCAGGAAACAATGGCTGCAACCAAGCGAAGGATAAATCGGTGGCAGCCGCACGGTAAGCAACAGCATTCCATCACTGGATTACAGGAAGAGGAGACCGGAGACCGACGATGTAGATGGGACAGTTACTTACCTTGGTGAGAGCGGCGACCTAAGGGCCCGGCGGCCCCTGCCGCCATCGGAGACCACGTCGGAGCCGGCGAAGGGCGGATGGATGGGCTGGTCGGCTGCCGGAACAAAGGGGAAGGAGGGGCTTTTTTTGGGCCAGTGTCGGTCTCACCGTGTGATCCTGGCCCGTTTGCCCATTGGGCCTTCCAAATGCTTGGTCTGGGAATTGGGATTGATTAATTATAACTGGATGCCAACACATATATTGGTTTGCCTAAAAAAAAACACAATTTTTGGTGGATTTTTTCCTCGAAAAAATAAAGTGAACATAATTTTTTAGAAAAAGTGAATTTGATTATAGATTTCAATTTTGGCGGTTGTGAAAATTAGGCGTTTGGGACTTTAAACTCGTCTTTATATACCATAATGTTTTGGTAATTTCAATTAAACTTAACGGGAGACAATTTATCCCAAAGAGGAAGCAGCTTTGTGCACATTGATGGGCCCTCCTATGTGTCGCACGAGAGCACTACGGGCGGGGTAGTGAGCACACGCGTGCAAGGCTATGCGATTCCTCAGACTGAGCTATGTGTGAATCATTGGTCGAAACCTGATTCCTCAGACTGAGCTATGGGGCAACTATCTGCAGTAGTGTCCCATAGACCAAAGCCATCTTGGAACCATACTAAGTTCATGAATGAACTATATGATTCAACAACTTCTTTGTCGCTTCTAAAGCGTCAACATACTTAGCCTTTGTTATAGAATTCGCCACAGTATCTTGTTTGGAACAATTTCCAACTACCGTGCCACCATATTGTGTATTACTCAAAACCCTTAACTTAAATCGAAAATCGCATGGAGCATTGATGAAGACTGTATCGATGTAATCACTTACAACGAGCACTTCATAATCTCTGCTTGCGAGAAAACATGTCATCAGTACTGCTCTAGTACTCAATGACATCTTTCACTGTTGTCCCATGATCAGTACTTTGATCACTTTGGTATCTATACTCGCAACAACTTTGGAGTATCGGACATATCTGGTTGTTTTTACATACCATGGAATACATGATTAAGCCAAACACAAGAGTGTGTGGAATCTCCATCATGTTTTTCACTCATCAGTGTTTTGGGACACTGAGTCTTGCAAAAACTCTTTTCATGTGACTTCGGCAAGAATCACTCCTTGGCGTTTTAAATGCGAAAAGGTTTTAGCATCTTGTCAATATGTATTCATTGCTTAGCCCCATTAGGTAAATCTATCTCCATAGATCATCATGCCTAATATTGAGGCTATTGAGCCTAAGTACTTCATCGAAAAGCTATTTTCAAATGAAGTAATAATTCGTGTCAAGAAATTTATTTCCAATCAACAATGTGTCAAGTACACATGGTTTTTAGAAATATTATTATGCTCCCACTTACTTTCTTGAATCACAAGCATCTTCGATACCCATTTGATAAAGTCAAACCCCTTTTGACCATTCCATCAAAAACGAAGATTCCAACTCCACTTTGCTCTCTTCTGTCCATTGCTGGAACTCTGAAGTTTGCATACTTACTAGCATCCTCTGGATCAACAAATTACTTTGGACTGTATCACATATAAGTCCTAGGTTTCATTTCCATCAGATGGAAATCCTTTTATCATCCATGTTTCATATCTCATGATTGATATATGTATTAATTGCTAGTTCAACCCGAACCGACCTTAAGCATCGCTACGGTGAAACAACCTCATCGTAGTCAACTCCTTGAACTTGTTATTTCAACAAGTCGAGCTTTATGGATAAAACATTTTTATCCGTATCAGTTTTTAGTTCCATAAATATTCGTTAGACTCTAAGTCTTCCGAAAGGTGTATCAAGATTTTAATCTCGAATCACTTATATGGAAACTATCTCGGATTTTATTGGCATTTAGCTAATTCCGGAGTCAGGGCCCATCAACGCTTCCTTGTGTATTGTAGGTATACTGTTGTCTAACAACAATATCTCGTTTGCGCACCTGATAGGTTTGCACGAGCTTTGCCTACGTGGTTCAGCTACAAGTTCGACCGAAGTCCATACATTTTATTGTAGAGACTTCCGTATCAGTCGCAGTAGGAAACTCCGGAATCACTTCCAAGGTTTCTTTCCTTTGATCTGATGACGAAGATACTGGTTATCTCGTCGAGTTGCACTGTCCTCCCACTCACCTTTTGAAAGAACTATTCTCTTTAAAAGCATACCCTTTTGCGGCAAAACCCTTTGCCTCGGTATAGTGGTGGGGGAATACCCAATGACTTGGGATAACCTTACAAAGTAGCACTTGTCTGATTTGGAATAGGTTTGTAACTTTTTACACAAGCCCCATATTCCAAATGTTAAGAAAAGATATAACATGGTTGGGCGTACCATACCATGGCGTCATTTCAACAGACCTGATGGAGCTCTTTTCAGTGTAAAAGCCGCAGTCTCTAAAGCATCATTCTATAAAAGGGATAATGGCAAATTTATTTATGTCATCTTTGATCTTACCATGTCATAAATGGTTCGATTACATCTTCACGGACTTTCCATTTGCAGTGGTGTTCCGGGAGGTGCAAGTTATGAAACCCCTTTCATAACTCATCAGACATTAGCTAAACTTGTAACTCAGATATTCCTTTCTGCAATCGAATTGTAGAAACATAATTTTTTTTTTACAACAACTTCTACTTCATTTTTGAAAACCTTATGGATGAATTCAAAAGATCTAGACTTACGTCTCAACAAGTAAATATCCACATATCTACTTGAGTCATTTCTGAAGATAGATAAATCCACTACTTGCAACAACATTTATTGGACTACACACATCATAATGTATGATTACCAATATGTTCTTTGCTCGTTCCTTATGGCCTGTGAACGGTATTTCATTCACTTCACTTTTCAGAAGAAAGTTGCAAGTGTCAGATGATTCAAAATCAAACGACTTCAAAATCCATCATAATGGAATTTTCATGCGGGTTTCTCCAATGTGACCAAATGCAGTGCCACACTTGTGTGGTATTCTTTTAGTCTTGCGACATTTAGCATCAGTGTTTATGGATATATCATATTTCCATCAATATTCATAACATACATCCCATCTAGGATAGAAGCATGGCCCTTCATGTTTATTCATAATACTGAACATCAAAAGTTCTCTTATGAACAACCTTCTTGCAAGATACCTTATGCAAAGGGCTAGAGTGTGTGAAACTCTAAAATGAATTATGAAAGTAAACCCAGAGGTTATGTATTATTATCAATATTCATAACATACGTCTCATTCATAATGAAAGTTTGGCCCTTATGTTATTCATAACACCGAACATCAAAAGTTCTCTTATGAACAACCTTCTTGCAAGATACCTTATGCAAAGGGCTAGAGTGTGAAACTCTAAAATGAATTATGAAAGTAAATACATAGGGAATACACCTATGGAAGGCATAGTAACATTTACTATGTTCCCTGCGTGTATCTAACCTCATTCCTGGCTAGTCTTTCAGGCCATAGTAGTTCTTACATCGAGTTGCAACAGAATGCAATCGAGCGGGTATCTTTGTGATTAACTCACAATACCCAAGAATTAGTGATTAACATGTTTAACCATAATTCCCAAGAACTATATCTTTGACCAGCCTTCTATACATCAAAAACTTGTATGACATTCATACATGAGCTGGATATTCCAGTCTTCTTTCCTTTTGCCATTTTACTTCTAACAGTTTAACTTTCAGTATTTCTCCTACTCTCAGAAGAAGCATCCAACTTAAGAGTGGCGTTAGCCCCGGACTTCCTAGGCGTGAAAGTTTCACTAACACCCTTCGGACACTTCCTTTCTCTTTAAGTTGTTGTTTTATTCACCATCATCATATGACTGCGTTCTTCTGGATCCCTCTCTTATCAGTCTAATGCATAGTAAACACTTTACTAATGTTTTGCAAACAAACATTGCTTTGGATATCTCATATCTTTTTGCCTTTGTCTGTCTCTGAAAATGATTTTCAGATTCCATGAATATCACATAACTATCCAAACTTTCGAAGTTCGGGTATCATGGAAGCAAACATATTTCACTTGACCGTAACGGAATTTTAGCTTTTGGTCCGAAGGACGAGAGTCACATCATCCATAGCATTAGCGGGAGAATACCGAAAGTATGCGATAGGACAAAGTCCTTCTTGGCACTCTTGAGGACAATCCTCATATTACGTTACCAACCGTAAAGTTTTAACCAGATATTTAACAGCTATTCAATTTTAATAGGGAAGGTGGAAACGCGAGCCATTATTCTACAACTTTTATGCAAATCACACTTAGAAAGTGTTCAGAATTAATTGCACTGAGAATTAAACAAGTTAATTCTATAGTGCGCTCCCACTCAAATCAATATGTCTCAAAATTGATTATGAATGATTCAAGACACGAATTTTAATTCAACGCCATTGATGGTTAGCATCACTGATGACGAGAACTTCAATTGTTAGGCAAACTTGCCAATCACATCTCTATGTGACTCTTGTTCATCTTTCGATGCGTGTGTTCCGAGCTCATGACTTTCATGCCTGAACATCAAGACAACCAAGTGATCTCGCTGCGAGGTCTTAACTCACCCGCCTCACACATCCCTAATCGTTCGTACCCATGTCAGCATGGCGCACCCCGAAAAGTTAGGTGCCGTGACGGTGCTACACTTGGGAGAACACTAACTACTTGATATTTTTGTGAGAGATCACCCTAATAAAAAGCGACTACCGCGCAATCAAGAAGGGTGCATCATAAGGGATAAACATCTCAGGCAATTCATAATAGCAAGATATGGTATAGCCCTTTCTGACGGAGAAGTCTTTCATTTCTTCGTCTTCGGCATTCACGTCGGTGTTCACCTTCGCGAAGATTGCCACCACCTTGTCGATGCACCAGATAATATTGCTATCTCTATAGCTAATAAAATAAGTGCATTACATAAGGTTGACACGCAGGTCATTAAAGTGCAATCATATGGCTCCAGCCATCATGCCGAATCATGACACGCAGGTCATGTTAATCAATTTACATCATATAGTCATCTCATACATAATCAAATTATTATGAACACTGCTATACCACATCACATGCACATGCAAACCATCCTGCAAAACCAAGTTAGACGCCTCTAATCGGTTCATGCAAAAACTTGTTTTACGTGGCTTCTAAGGTTTCGAAACAAACCGAAGCTACCAACGTCCATCATCAAGCATGATAATCCAAGTTGCTAGATTAACATTCCAGGGTGTATGAAACACGAGATAATAAAATCTCGAGCCCCATACTAAACTTCGTCATACGCGTGACCCCCATGCAGATCACATCTGCATTGCCCTTTCGTCTGCGAAACATCCATCTTTCTCAACTATGGTGGAACCCAAAGAACTGTTAGCACTTCGTTGATCTGTCAATCAGCATACTCAAGAGCAGCATGAAAGGATCGCGGATTGCCAGAACTTTGTGAGATTCCACCATGCCGTCAAGATCAGGACTACGAAAATTCAGGGGAAGCAACAGGAACATCGGGTAACAGATTTCATCTGCTACCCGCACAAATAATTTTCAGCAATAGATCTCATCTACTACCTAATTATATTGTGCAACACCCATACATCTCTATGTATTCTAGATCGCAACCTGCATCTACGCATAGCCTGGCTCTTGATGCCACTGTAGGGTAACGCAGCAGAAAACAAAATTTTTCCGACCTACGCACCAGCCCAGGACCACTATGGAGACTGCATACAAGGTTTGATCTTTTTCGTTACCGAATCGTAGCGCACCGGAAGTAGAGTCGATGACGAACGGCGGTGCAGATCCCCGCAGCTAGGATTTACAACCTCCCAACCGCGAGGATGTATACCCTCATCTGCCCCGCGGACAGCCCTCCGGGAGGCGGTCGCACAGTCCCCCGGACGGTGTCGCGGACAGCCCTTCGGGAGGACCTCCGAAACTCGGACTGTCACTCGAACAGCCCTTCGGGAGGACCTCCAAAACTCGGACGGTCACACGGACAGCCCTTCGGGAGGCACTCTCGAACTAAGACCGAAACTACGATCTCTCTACAGAGTTGCACACATACGGTATCATCTATCCGGCAGGGCTTCGCCGTCCAGAACTAGTTCCCACCGGAACCTAGACAGTCTTTCAGCTCTACGAAACTATTTCGTGGGAGGGAGAGAAGAAAGGCAGATCATGCATGCCATGTGTGTGAGAGTTGGAGTGAGGATGGAGAGCTCCTCTTCACCTCCTTATATAGTGGTGGAAGGGGTGAGGGGGGGCTGAAATTCAGCCCACTAAACATGCACCCACCAAACAAGGAAAACATGTTCCCACCAAACATGGAGAAAACATGTTCCCTTGTCCATGGTGTTCCCCCATGGGGCCCCACCTTCCTCCCAACACTCTCCACCATTTGTGGGGGCTGCCCCCCACCATGGGGGCCCCCCAAACACTTTGTCCAGCCACAAGGGGGCTGTCCCCTAAAGGGGGAGCCCCCAAAAACAGCCCAAAAACAGCCCCCACGATCCGTGGGATCTTGTCCCCTCTCACTCGGACAAGATGTTTTCCGAAACTATTTCTTCTGAAAAATTCCGGAAGGTCCCAGAACATTTCCGGCACCCTCTAAAATTATCTGGACTCGCTCCGGAACATTTCCGGTATGGTGGTTTAATTTAAAACCATCTTCGTTTACCCGGTAAACAATTCCGGCAGCTCCGAAAACCTTTTTCGGTTTTTTCTCCGAAAAAATTCCAGAAATTACCAGACCAATCTGGCAACCTCCAAAACATTCCCGGTGCTTGCCGAAACCTTTTTGGATCAATGGTTTTATCCGAAACAACTTTTCGGTTTTACCGAAACTTTTTCGGTGTTCTCTCCGGAACTTTTCCGTTGTCTCCGAAACTTTTCCAGTGACTTTCTCTCGGACTCCTTGTCTAGTATTCAGCAGATAGATGACCCTTAAGCGTGTGACCCTATAGGTTCGGTGAAGTATAGACATGACCCGGAACCCCTTCCAATCAATGATCAACATCGGAGCCGTGGACACCCATATTGACCCCTATACCCACACGAATGAATATTCGAGTGAACCTCCAGTTGCCGTGTGCTATTCCTATTGCTTCGCGATATGTTACAAATACCCGAGGTGAGACATGTTGGCATCCCCGTGGATCAACAACTTGTCCACTATGCCAGTTACCTCGTTACCGGTATTGTTCTCTTTTCTCGTTCCCGTGTTCCGGCATCCCCGTGATCAAATCACAAAGTGTCTGGCCAGACGATGATGGATACCGTAACACCGAGAGGGCCCAGAGATATCTCTCCATCGTCGGAGGAGCAAATCCCAATCTTGAGCTATCAAGTTACTTGACATACTTTTTCATGAACCCGTAAGCCGCCGTAATAGCCACCCATTTACGGATGACGTTTAACAAACCCCAAAGTTCATGAAGCAAGCATGAAGAAACTCGATACTCTCATGGTCTAAGGAATGATGCAAACGTTAACCATCTCTGTGTTATTAACCATTAACTTATGACGAATGAATCTCATAGCATAACATCAATTCGGGTCGATTCAACACAAATGTTCTTCTAACATTGTGCCCTCAAAATTGCCGGCATAGCCATGCCCATGATCAGGAAAACAGGATCATCATGCAATACTTGAGCCAGTCTTAGAGGCTTGACTAGGAATATATTTTACCGTTTATTATCCCACACGTGCACATGAGTTTCCCACCAAGCCTCGTTTTATTTGTAGACTCGAGAATCATAGCAGTTATAGCATGGAACATAAACCTAATTATGAACAGGGAGATAATCAATAACATTTATTATTGCCTCTAGGGCATATCTCCTACACTTAATGCATTGAATAGCAGATTCAGGGGATCACAATTGTGGTTTTACTCACCCTAATTTGCAGCTCTACTGGATACATAATCAAGGTGTGCAAACTCAGGAGGCTGGTTAGAGCGGTGCAGTAGATCGTTGTTCCAGGGAGATATAGCTATTTTGTTTATGTCCTACTTAGGCAGAAGGTTAACTATCAGGCTTATTGTTCTTTTGTTAATAACTTATATGCTGTCCTTGCTCACAGCATCGAAAGACATTTTTGTGATTCTTTGCTCCTTCTAAACAAAATTATACACTTGGCTTATGCACATTATGGTAAAAAAAAAACAAGAATTTTCCAATTCCACATGAACATTAGTTAAGTAATACTCCAATTTAAAATACCTTACTATTCTAATAACTTTGTCAGCATTATTTTTATATGAGAAATAAAGATATAATAGGCAGATGACTTCCTTACCTTATTTTCAGAAATCAAATTAGATGGTCCAAGAGAAATCTGGCAAGCTACCAGTATAATTTATCCCGACGCACTCATCTAATGGGGAACCACTCTCAATCAATATTGACCATAATCTGATGATTTGACATGGCACATTTATTCGCCCCACCCAGAGCGAATGACACAACAAGTGTCTTGGCATACTTTAGACCAGTGTTAAGCAATCATTCGAGAAATATGTAGTTGGGCATGGCTACAAGCCTATAACAAGCTGCTATGCGGGCACAATAACTCTGAGATTACCGTAGACTCTGTGTACCATTATCTCACACAAAACTGAGCAAGGATTCTATAATTTTGTTCAGCTCAACAACAAGCTGTGGTGGCAGTAACCATTAGTCGTCCCATTTCCGTACAGAATACAAATTAAAGGGCTCCAATCTTCAGTCCACAGGCTACACTATCACAGCCCCTGAATCCAGATCCGCATCAATTCCCCAGTCAATATTGTTTAGGAAAACGAAGGGGCAGCTAAAAAGGAGGGATTCAGCTCGCCCGGGAACCAGAACGGGAACAACAAATCAATGAGAAAATATGAGCTCAGCTAATCGCAGGAAACAATGGCTGCAACCAAGCGAAGGATAAATCGGTGGCAGCCGCACGGTAAGCAACAGCATTCCATCACTGGATTACAGGAAGAGGAGACCGGAGACCGACGATGTAGATGGGACAGTTACTTACCTTGGTGAGAGCGGCGACCTAAGGGCCCGGCGGCCCCTGCCGCCATCGGAGACCACGTCGGAGCCGGCGAAGGGCGGATGGATGGGCTGGTCGGCTGCCGGAACAAAGGGGAAGGAGGGGCTTTTTTTGGGCCAGTGTCGGTCTCACCGTGTGATCCTGGCCCGTTTGCCCATTGGGCCTTCCAAATGCTTGGTCTGGGAATTGGGATTGATTAATTATAACTGGATGCCAACACATATATTGGTTTGCCTAAAAAAAAACACAATTTTTGGTGGATTTTTTCCTCGAAAAAATAAAGTGAACATAATTTTTTAGAAAAAGTGAATTTGATTATAGATTTCAATTTTGGCGGTTGTGAAAATTAGGCGTTTGGGACTTTAAACTCGTCTTTATATACCATAATGTTTTGGTAATTTCAATTAAACTTAACGGGAGACAATTTATCCCAAAGAGGAAGCAGCTTTGTGCACATTGATGGGCCCTCCTATGTGTCGCACGAGAGCACTACGGGTGGGGTAGTGAGCACACGCGTGCAAGGCTATGCGATTAAGGAGTACTCCTTCCAAAGACCACTCTCACCTTCTTAGGTTGCGACAAGTGGCGCACATCGCACTGCATGCACGCCACTTGTCGCAACCAGTGAGTTTTCCCTTTTTTCTAGATCCGTTTATTCAAAACGTTTTATCTCTTAAACCGTGTTCAAATCTCGAACCGTTTTCACCATTGAATTCTTCGCGTCGAGATCTTCAAAACTAGATCCCATGTTGATAGGTTTTCACGAACTTTTTTTTCACGAAAAAAATCAGACGAAAAACCGAACCGGAAGCACATTTTTTTCCCTTTCCGAAAGAGGCACGGCCATGCCTCTCACGAAAGCAAAACCGTGCCTCTCGCGCAAGCAAAGTCGTGGCTCTCGCGGAAGGAAAAAAAAATAGAAAACGCATTTTTTTTTCGAGAGGCACGGCCATGCCTCTCGCGAAAGCAAAACCGTGCCTCTCGCGGAAGGAAAAAAAACAGAAAACATGTTTTTTTTTCGTTTCCGAGAGGCACGGCCGTGCCTCTTGCGAAAGCAAAATCGTGCCTCTCACGGAAGCAAAACCGTGCCTCTCGCGAAAGAAAAAAAAATAGCAAACGCGATTTTTTTTCGTTTCCGAGAGGCTCGTCCGTGCCTCTCGTAGAAGCAAAAGAAAAGACGTTTTTTCGCGCAAAAAAATAAATTTGATTTTTTTTCAAAAAGCTAAGGAAGACCGGTGAAAAACCAAAAAGCCAAAAGGGGGGGGGGGGACCGTTTAAAAAGCCGAAAACGCGTGCGGAAAAATAAAAAAATAAAATCCGGAGGGATCGCCCAGAGCGTGACACGTGGCGGTGGCTGAGGGCATGCCAAGTGACGCGCTCCTAGCCCATCCCAAGTGATCGTTGGGAGGCTCCCGAAAAAGCACTTGTCAACTAGTTGCTCTCCTCCGGTTTTCCTCGGCACGAGCTAACTAGAGTTGTACATGGGATGGGCCCATCTCTAGTTTTGGGTAGGTTTCTTTGCTAGGCCCAGTATCGAAACAGTAGACTGCAGAAAAGTGCGCCACGTTCAGTTTTCGAGCTCGGTTTTAACGAAAAATCTGGAGTCTTTTCTATATCGTAAATTAGAAAATGTTTCACGAATTTAGAAAAAGTGGTCAGGACTAAAATATTTATTTCAGATATTTGAAAAATGGTTCACAAATTCTAAAAAAAATATTCATCAATTTTAGAAAGTTCATACTTTTTAGAAATATTCACAAATTTAAAATATGCTCACAAATTTTAAAAATGTCCATGCGTTAGAAAAATATTTATGAGTTTTAGAAAAACTTTACTGAATGAAAAAATGTTCACGGATTCATCAATGAAAAAATCTGGATGCCAACACATATATTGGTTTGCCTAAAACAACACAATTTTTGGTGGATTTTATTCCTCAAAAAAAGAAAGTGAATATAATTCTTTAGAAAAAGTGAATTTGATTATAGATTTTAATTTTGGCGGTTGTGAAAATTAGGCGTTTAGGACTTTAAACTCGTCTTTATATACCATAATGTTTTGGTAATTTCAATTAAATTTAACGGGAGACAATTTATCTCAAAGAGGAAGCAGCTTTGTGCACTTTGATGGGCCCTCCTATGTGTCGCACGATAGCACTACGGGCGGGGTAGTGAGCAAACACGTGCAAGGCTATGCGATCGAGAGCAACTAATTGACGAGCGCTCCTTCGGGAGCCTCCCAAGGGTCACCTGCGGATGGGCTGAGAGCGCGCCACTTGGCGCGCTCTCAGCCGCCGCCGTGTGTCGCGCTCTGCGCGCTCCCTTCGGATTTTATAATTTTTATTTTTTCGCACGCGTTTTTGGCTTTTTAGATGGTTTTTTTTAGGTTTTTTCGGCTTTTTTGTTTTCCACCGGTCTTTCTTACCTTTTGGACAAAAAAAACCGATTTTTTTTGTGCGAAAAAACGCATTTTTTTGCTTCCGCGAGAGGCACGGCCGTGCCTCTCGGAAACGGGAAAAAAAGTGTTTTTATTTTTTTTCCTTCCGCGAGAGGCACGGATTTGCTTCTGCGAGAGTCACAGCCGTGCCTCTCGGAAACGAAAAAACACGTTTTCATTTTTTACTTCCGCGAGAGGCACGGATTTGCGAGAGGCACGGCCGTGCCTCTCGGAAACGGAAAAAAAAAATTCTTTCCGCGAGAGGCACGGTTTTTTCGCCCAGTTTTTTCCGTCCGGTTTTGTTTGTGAAAAAAAATTCGTCAAAACCTATCAACATGGGATCTAGTTTTGAAGATCTCGACGTGAAAAATCCAACGGTGAAAATGGTTCGAGATTTGGACGCACGGTTTAAGAGATAAAATATTTTAAAATAAATAAATCTACGAAAAAGGGAAAACTTGCAGTTTGTGACAAGTGGCGCACATGCAGCCAGTGGCGGAGCTACGTTGAAACAAAACAAGGCTATGGCCCACCCAGGATTGTACCAAAACAATGAGCCTAATGCTAAAACTGGGCCATGCGGATAGAAAACTTAGGCTTGACCTTCAGTTTGGCCCGCCCAACTTATTTGCTGTAGCTCCGCTACTGCATGCAGTGCGCCACTTTGTGCAACCCGGGGAAGTGAAAGTGATCTTTGAAAAAAGTACTCCTCAATTAATGATTTCGTGGTTTTTCTCGGTACGAGTTAACTAGAGTTGTACATGGGATGGGCCCATCTCTAGTTTTGGGTGGATTTCTTTGCTAGGCCCTGTATCGAAACAGTAGACTGCAGAAAAGTGCGCCATGTTCAGCTTTCGAGCTGGGTTTTAACGAAAAATCTGGAGCCTTTTCTATATCATAAACTTAAAAATGTTTCACGAATTTAGAAAAAGTGTTCAGGAATAAAATATTTATTTCAGATATTTGAAAAATGGTTCACAAATTCTAAAAAAATATTCATCAATTTTAGAAAGTTCATACATTTTAGAAATATTCACACATTTAAAATATGCTCACAAAATTTAAAAATGTTCATGCATTAGAAAAATTTACTGAATGAAAAAATGTTCACGGATTCATCAATGTTAGGAATGAAAACAAACATTCATGAGTAGTAAAAATTATTTACAATTTATTAAGTACTCATGAATTTGAAAATGTTCACCACATTAATAAGGTGTTCATGAATTATAAAAAATGCTCACCAATTTAGAAAATTTTCAAGAATTTTTAAACTGTACATGAATTTTTAAAATGACCAAAGATTTTTAAAATTTTTAAAAATTTATAAAAAGTGCTCATGGATTAAAAAAAACGTTCATGGTTTTAATTAAAAATCATTTATTCCTTATACAATATATAAAAAAGTAACCACACAAAAAGAGTGAGCCAAGGTGCGAGACACGGAATCCTACTTACTGGTCAGCTCACATCTAAACCTCAAAGGTTCGCAGTTGGCTGGACCCAGTAAAGCAGGTACTTTTTCTCAGAATTTCTCTTAAAAGTTTAAATTTAAAAAAAGACTCTTGTTAAATTTGAATAACCAATTAAAATGTTTCGCTTGATATATAATGGATTTGACTATGTAAAATACTAATGAGAGAATATAATTAAGATAACGAAGGACTTGTGTGAATTAGTAAGTGGTATAAGCGTAGATCCATCGTACTTTTGAATCAAACTTATCTATTAGCCTGCTTTGCTATTGATATCAATCGCAACCTATTCGCAAAAGATAAAATAAAAAATCAATCACAACCTTTAGGGTCTCTAAACTATTTTTTAAAGATTTTTCCAAATCAATGATGATATTTATTAATTTATACACTGATAGCTTTCCTAAAAAATCATGAGCAGTGCCAACAGAAGATGCTTTGTAAGCAAAGTACACTGCAAGGTATATTAATTATGTTCATGGAGGGATCATGATCGTTGTAGATATGCTAGCAAATCATGATATCATATGTAGTGTACTAGATGGACTAGAGACAACGGCTGATCTTTCTTCAGGAGGAATATTTCTCATAAGAAATAATTACTTTTTGGTAGTAGCATAGAAATGGGCTATGTATGTTTGTGAAAGCCACATGCACACCAACATTTTTCTTGCAATATAAGATAGTGTTCGCTGGAAAACATGAGCACTAAGTGCCAACCAATATATACTGAATGATAAGGTCTACCTGGCTATGAGACATAATGGCAATTGCTATACTGAAAGAAATGTTATAGGATGGGGATAGCGTTATTGGAGAGATGATTTTGTCTCATCAGCTATATGACCTTTCTAGCTGGCAGGAATTAGTGACTAGCTAGAATTAGTGATGTGCGTGCCTTCATCCAAACCAATTAGCTAGGAGACTTCGCAAAACTGACAAGCATAGTTGATGCTGTTTGCTACCTTCATGGTTGGTGAAACTCGACCTGGTAGTACTTCAACAACAACAAGATAAACAAAGTGGTACCTAGCTAAGAAATGATCCCGTCTATCTCTGCAGCTAACACTACTGATAGAGAAACCATCGTAGAACCCCTCACTGGTAATTGCTAGAAGAGACGGCTGTGCTAAAATGTGTCATCATTGCATCATGAACCACTTGTGATGATCAACAATCTCCGTAAACTGAACCAGATGTACTAAATATTAAAGACGGATCCTCAACATATATCTTAGACATTTATTTATTTTTGAACTGTCTGAGGCATTATATATGTGGTCCCATGCGGTTTGTAAAGGAACGGTCTATGGTAATCTATCTAGATATGTAATGAAGGTTCAAGAGATAGATCTGCTAGCTTGCCTCGGGTAGGGTTTTATGGTGTAGGGTAAACATTCATCACTGCAAGCTAGCTACACTTTCATTCTTTGTTACCGGATGTCACATAATATGTGCATGTGTAGAAGGTTGTATTTCCTTTCAAAGATTAGAAGGTTGAATTTACATGCACAAGTGGTGTTCAGGTAACTTTGCGGGATGCACGGAAAGTTAAATTTAGCGATCATGGCGTTATATATCCTATATTTTGATAAGGGGGAAGTAAAGATCTACGACCTATGATGATATATTCCCAGAACCTAGACTATGTTAGCAAATCATGATATATACCATATCCAATGGTGTAGAATGAGGCTACTTATGTTCTCAAACCTGTTCAAGACAATAACAAATACCTTTTCCTTTTGAGTAACGACGAATAATAAGTATATCTAGGTGTGCTAAAACCATGATGACCAGTTGCCCATCCATTTGCAAATATACTTAATTAACCAACCATATATGGTTTAACAGTAAAAAGCAATTTAATTTTTAAATATAACTACGTGCAAGAAAATGAAAAGATATACAAGGAATAAACAATATCTTCAGATAACCCCGACAAACCGAAGTGGTTGTTCGGTAAGAGCGCAGTTGTATAACTTTGTTGTTATGTTGGTTACAAATTATGCGTTCCACTTCAGCTTCCGCTGAACATGTCAAAGATAATTTGATTTTTGTCTATGATTATTATTGATGTAAAAGTTGTGCGTGCCCGACATCCACTATCCTATAGAAGAGATGGTTATCTTTATTGTCAAGTTATACCTTGAGTCTTTCTCCTATATATAGGTATGTTAACTGCTCCGAGTGTTACATACTTGCCAGGAGGGAGTTGCTTGAAACATGTAAGTTGCCATAATGTTTTCCCATGTTTGATTTAATGCATGTTTTCTATTTTGTTGTGTAATACAATAACTTATAATTCATTTTTAGTAAGCTCCAACATCAGGATCTCATGATTATCAAAACCACGCAGTGAGAAAAGATTATGTTGTCCAATTAGAAACAAACTAATACATGCGTGTTCACAAAAACTAAGTAGATGTGAGAGGTATTTGTGCTTATAATTATGACCAATGGCCAGAGTAATATCTTTGAAAATTCACCATGTGTTTTACTTAATTGTGTGTCACCATAGGGTGTTTTAATAAATAGAATCAATTAACAATATTTCCACTAACACCTTAGGTTCAATATTTGTCATTCTATGCAAATGCTCGATCTATTGTTTTTGAGTAATAGACAAGACATTAATTTACACTTGCACAATTAACTTCCAACCAACATGCTTGAAAATTATCTTGTTAGATCATATAGGATCGTTACTCCCTTAGCTAGGTTCTAGAATGGAAAAAAAAATCTTTCAAGAGATAATTTTGAAAACCCCTTTATTATAGCTATATAATCTCCAAAATAATGCATGGTTAACCAACAACTAAGCAATTCATTCATGTACACTCTTAGTAAACTCTTTGTTGTAGTCCCTTATGCCTCTATAGATACATATAATCTCATCTTGAAGGTCTACAAATGCTCATGATCTTCAACCCTTCCTTGTTTGACTTTCTATTTTCAATATTCTTGTAGCATATAGCTAGCATGGCTCATATTCATCAAATTATTTCCCTTGATTTCTCTCTTAATTACAAGCACATATTAGATATTCTAACAAAAAATGTGTTAACTCATCCAGAGGGAAAATGGTGAAGAGAAACACTGTTGGCCTACTACTTGTCCTTGCAATTATGTTCTCCTACAATGTCTTGGAAGGCGGTGCACACCAGAGCCAAGTTGTATTCTCTCGCAAAGTGATGAATGCAGATCACAAAGCATCCTTTAGTGGGATGAGTTCATCCCTTGGCGGGCATGTTCCTGGTGCGGCCAATGCAGGAGGTGTGAGTAATAATGCTGAAATAGCAAATGTTGAAACTACCACTACCATAGAGTCCCACCGTGATGTCTCCGTGGGAGATTTTCATGGGATTAACCACAAACCACCAACTTATAACAGGCCATAATGATGAACCTAAGACAAAGGACCATGGGCACCAACTCGATATCCGTGGATGAACTAATTATGAAGTTGGTGATTTCTACATTAAAGATGTAGTTCTTCATTATATGCATGTGTAATGTAACTGCTTTTAAGACCTGGATGGTGTGTTGGAGTGTCAAGCTATTTACTGTTGTACTAATATTGTACAAGGTAGTAGTATTGTACAACACTGTAGAATAAATCATGCCCGTGGTCCATGGTAATGGCCACTATTTATATATTCCATGCTATTCTTTGTCGTTCTACAAGTAGAACACCTTAGACTAGAAAGCGGTAGCGAGGAAAATGATTTTAGTCCACCTTTGATGCTAACAATATTAAAATAGAAAAGTCCATCTTAGACTATATGTTCAGTGAACCACTCTGATAATCGCCATCAGGTACGGTTGTGCTAAATGTGGCGTGTTTATACCATGAACGGCCTACGATGATCGACAATCTCTGTAAACTGGACCAGATCTACTGAAATATAAAGACGTCCCATACAGTTTGTAATGAACCGACTATGGCAGCTTATCGTCCCATACAGTTTGTAATGAACCGACTATGGCAGCTTATCTAAGTATATAGTGGAAAGTTCGGGACGGGGCTTGCCTGCTCCGGTCCCGTGCTCACACACCACTAAATTCTTCATCCAACAGATGTAATAATATTTGGGCGGCCGCTCGTACCCTCATACGCCTGTGAACCCAGTGTGCTAGGGTTTCTCGTGCCTCCCGCTGGCGCCGCCGCTAGTCTATCTCGTCTCTTGTGGTCTTAGGGCCATGGAGGCGCGGTGGATCCTGGCCCTTGCCGGCGGGAGGGCTCCGTCTTTTGATTTTTTTTGAGTTATGTTATGGTTTGTGTCCTGCTCAGAGATGTGAGGCGGTGGTGGCTCTCTGTAGATGGAATAAGGTCCTCCACACGCTCTCCGACTGTGTAAAATGAGACTACTTATATTGTTGAAAGAAGACAATAAACTTTTTTTTTGCCTTTTGAGTGATGACAAATAAGTGTATATAGGTGTGCTAAAAGCATGATTAAAATTAGCTTATCCCTTTGGAGAAACTTAGTCAAACAAATATGGTTTAGAGTAAAATGCAATATTTTTAAAATATAAAGGTGTGTAAGGAAATGTAAAACCATCGTAAGGAATACAAAATATCTTATCTTGCAGTGCATCAAGCCTTAGCTTGAGCACCACACTGATCCACACATCATCAGCAATCCCTCCCCAGCTAGCAGTTGATCATATATGATGGCTGCTCCTGTTATATCTGACCTGCACAAGCCCCGGCCTTACACCCCCAGCCTCTGGGACCACTTCTTCCTCAACTACACCCCATGCACTCCATCATATGTATATGCTTTATTTTTTGAAATAAAGGAAGTTCCCTTACTTTTTATCACCGCACCAACATATTACCGAATGCACATGCACAACATATATAGTAGTGTCGACTTATTTTTTATGGCATATATTGTTTTTCCTTGTGTCCATGTATGAAAGTTTTGAATTATTTTGTTTGAAACTCTCCCTCTCAAAATTTTCCAAGATGATATAAGTTTTCCTGCCTTGCAGTATTTGGCTATGAAGGACATGGCGAGTATCAAGAAGGAGCGGGTGAGAAAGATCATCTTGGCCGCCGGATCTTCTTCTGATTTACCTACGAAGATGGAGCTTGTCGACACGCTTCAACAGACCGGTGTGGCCTATCACTTTGCCAAAGAGATCCAAGAGTTACTATGTGGCATGCAAGGTGACGAACAAGGCTTTAGTGATGACCTCCACATAACCGCGACGCGGTTCTACTTGTTGAGGAAGCATGCATGGGTACCACGTCTCTCCTGGAATAGTTATCATGACAGTGCTTAATTCCCGCGTATACGTACTACTACATTGTGTCAACTAGACAATACCCCGCGCGTTGCAGTGGGATGGTAATGTAATAAATAATTTGAAAGAGAGGGGCACACGGTAAGGAGAAAAAGAGTAAGAAAATAAAAATAAGAAATGTTTTGCAGCAGAACATGGCTTGGATTTAATGTGTAACTCTGACATCAACTTACTTAGTATGATCAGTTCTCTAACCAAATTTGCAGAGGATCTTACCTTTGATCATCTCAATGGAAAGAAGACAATACATCTGATGTGCTGCTAATAAAAAAGTAGCAATTAATACTGCAATACAAATTACATGTCTGCACCTTGAATGAACTCCCAACACTAATCTTTCCCGGGTATGTGCCTTCGCTGAACTTACATATTGCTATATGTATGTATAGCATCTAGATCGTAAAATAGGCGTCGTGGCGGTTTATGCTAGAAACAGTAACAGTACAAAGGAAGCACGAGATTTAAGACTTAAGAGCCATACCTAAAGGTTGTTTCTCCCCTTTACAACAACTGGATGTGCTGTAGTTGAATCAACAGATGTTGTGATGAGTAGGTGGGGCGTGCAGGCGGAGGCCAACTAGGTATCCTAGCGGCGGTGACGCAATGCAATGACCTGCTCGTGTAGCGGATCAAAATCAGACTGATGATGAGTGGTGGAGAAACAGTAAGAGATGTGGGACGCGAGCATGCCTGACCCTGCTGGGCTGCATGACACCGCGGGAGAAGGCGGGACAATGGCCTGATTGAGGTTGCTTCATGGTGTTGCTTGTGGCAACATCCTCAGCGGTAGTGCGCCCTGCGACCACGGCGCCCCCATCCGATTTGGCCGGCATGGCCGATGACATCGCGTCACCCTCTCGTCCCCCTCGTTGTTGTCCCTATCTCGGCACCGACGCTGTCCACGGCCACATCAAAACCGGTGCCATCGTCTTCCCGCACCAACGTCAGCCTCTGAACCTCTAGGTATGTACAGTCGTGCAGTACCCAGGTTGGTCTGGGTTCTGCGGAAGAGATCGAGCAAGGGAAGGAAAAACATCATGAATCCTCATAAGGTGATGAGGTCGTTGCTATTTATTAGAAGAACTCATGTTAGATGGACATGTTATGAGGGAATGAAGCGATGCCTTCAGCTGTTACTCCTAGACTTGTTCCGTAGAGAAGTTGAATATTAATGAGATAGTGGGGATGTGAACAGCCAACCATTTCTGCTGCTTCTTTTTGCATGGAGGAGATAGTGGACTCATGGTTAGTAAACTAAAGCAAAGAAAGAAAAAAAAATGAAAACATAAGTGATGACATGGCATCACAGTAGAGCAGGGAAATTCGGTTGCATGCTTGCTGATATGGCATGATAGCTGAGTTGGCATGTGTGCATGTCAAGATAAATAGAGTAGTGAGGATGAATCTCTCCCCGCACGTTGATGCGGTAACTTTGTTAAAAAAATGCGTAAGTAGTTGCTAAAAATAACTAAATCTAGTGAAAAGAAAGTATAAGCTTGAAAATCAATAAAAGAAAGTGTCTAAAAATTGAATAAAAACTTTTGAATTACAGTTAAGAATGTCATTTCAAACAAAACTGTGAAGGATGACTAACATGAATATATGATGTTGCAGAGTTACATGCATAGACTAATACAAAAATAATTGTAATTTATAAGTTAAATGCATGACTCGCTTATGTGAAAGATTTTGCATGGCTTAGTGGGAGAGAAGACTTAAATGCATTGCTTAGTGGGACGTTGAGGTGAACACTTTGCATGTTGAGAATTTATAAGTTAAATGCATGACTCGCTTATGTGGCAGATTTTGCATGGCTTAGTGGGAGAGAAGACTTAAATGCATTGCTTAGTGGGACATTGAGGTGGACACTTTGCATATTGAGAGAATTGGGACCAACTTATTAAAAATGTAAGATTCAAATATTAGAAATTGTGTGCATATAAGCCATGCATGTCATATTTACTTCATGCAAATGTGTTTCTGAAGTTCAGAGATGACCGAGGAAACTTTGCAAGCAATGATGTGAACTCTTTGTTGGCACTGTACAACGCGGCATATCTTAGGACTCGTGGGGAAGAAGTGTTGGATGATGCTATTATTTTCGCCAAGAGTCGTCTACAATGCATCCTAGAACATCTAGAACCGTGGTTGGAAGAAGAGACCGGTGTACACTGGAGACACCCTGTTTCAGGAGAGTCGAGAGAGTGGAAACTAGACGTTACATCCCGGTGTATGAGAAGATGACCACGCGAGATGAAGACATATTGCAGTTTGCTAAGTTTGACTTCAACATTTTGCAAACACTCTATTGCGAAGAGTTGAAAGCTCTTACAATGTAAGAAGACTGACTAAAATATAAATATAAATATAAAAATGAACATGATAATTACTATTTATATAGTATGACTTGCGATAATATATATTTGATTATTAATTTACAGTTGGTGGAAAGACTTCGAATTCAAATGGATCTAAAATTTGCACAAGACAGAATGGTGGCGTTACACTTTGGATACTTGGAGTTGTCTACGAGCCGCAATATTCATATTCACGTATAATGCTGAAAAAACTGATCATATTTGTGTCATTATTTGATGACTTCTATGACAACTATAGCTCCACAAAAGAAAGAAAAACATCTTCACCGCAGCCATGGAAATGTACGTTCACCTTATTTTCCCGGGTAGTCTTTATCGACCTTGTACAAAGACAATGGAATGAAAATATTTATCATACTACATGAAATCTCAGTTCTTAGCTATTTCGATTCCAACAAACAGAGGTTGTTAGGTGATAGTGGTAGCGCGCACCCTGTAGTTTTGAAGCAGGACGACACAACTTTAGTAAGGAGACTCTTTTCCTTATGCCCAACTCTCCAAAAACCAATGTTTGACTTGCATGTGTTAAGCATATAGATAGCGTTCCTTCGAGCCAGGATCAAACTCAAGTTTTGACTATGATTGGGCCGTACAGTGGTAGAATACTTACAAAAACTAGTAATTATGTACATGCAATGCATGTTAATATTATACAATATATTAATTGTATTATACATTAATATTAAGCAAGATATAAATTGCATGTTAATAATAGGTAAGATATAATTACTTGGTTAATGCTGACATTGATATTAGACATGCTATTAGTTAGCGGAGAATGCTAAACATGTTTAGTACTAAACATGTTTAACGCTAAACACCGGAGCGACATAGACCATTGGATAGATACAGTTGAACGGGTGAGATTAGTTGGATCTCCACAACTCACTCTTTTTATATTACTTACAAAAATACATAAGGTTTCGTCTTAAGTTCGTCTCTTTCGCCGCCTCTCCCCACCCCACTTCCTTTTTTAATTTTACCGATGTTCCCATCGGTTTTCCTTCAAACCGCCTTAACTGCCTCACGTCTTATTTTCTTACCAAATAAAATCATGTTTTCTTTGGTAAGTTAATAAGTATTGATTCAGTTGGCCGCTAAAGTATATTTTTGGTACATAATCAAATTAACGGTAAGATAGCAGGCAAATTGCCGTGATTGCGTATAAAATTTGTGATTATAAAATGTTTTAGCAAAAATGTTCCTACATGTAACTGTTTTTCACCAACTTGATATATAGCTATAATCGTGTAGACCACATATAGTTCTCTTTCAATGATCAGTAGCATTTTCTACCAAAATTATGTATTATAGTAATATCGCTAGAAATATTATATCTCCAAGTCAGATTACTCCTTTACTACCAACAATGTACATAAGCCACAATTTTCAATATATGACATGAATTCTTACGATAAGAGAAGCAATGTCCTGCTGTAGCGAACTCTTATAAGCTAGTTAAGATTGTCCTACAAAGCCCTTACGATTCTGCTTGACTCGAGTTTATTACATGCCACCAATAATACTTATAAACCGTAGATGATGAATTAACTACACATTTATGACTACCATAATTTTATGTAAACACTCACGATATAGCCATACTTTTGTTTTACTCAAGAGGTTTCCACGAAAATATTTGGCGCCTCAGTTCCTGATCTTTACTACACATCTATCTCAATTTACAATCATAATTCAACAATATTTAATTATAAAAAATTTCTGCAATTTTTGGGCCATATGTAGTGCATCAAGTTAACAACATATTGTCAAAATTTGCACATATAACAAGGTGTGCAAGTTATCCTTCTAAACGTTCGGGTCCCAAAACAAATTAAGTTTTACCAACCACATAATTTGCATAACCTTGTTTACATGTAAATATTTGTCATCATAATTTATATGCAATATTCAATTCAATATCATATAATTTTTATATTAAACTCACATTTACCTAAATTATAGGTGGAGTGATCAAGCAGCGGGGAATTTACCACCAAACTTGAAGGCATTGTACATCAACATAATTAACACTACAAATGATATCGAGGAAGAGTTAAAGCGTCAGAAAAAATAAGAATGCCGAATTGGTAAAAGAACTGGTAAGTGGTTTTCAAGATTGTACCACTATCCAAAAAAATAACTTGGATGTATGCCACAAACGTAAATACAGTAGTATTTGGTGATTTTGTATCAACTACTCCCTCTGACCCAGAATAAGTGACGTGGTTTAGTTCAAATTTGAACTAAAACCATGTCACTTATTTTGGGATGGAGAGTAATATACTTTTTTTGTGTGAATGTAGTAATATACGAGTTTGTATCTAAGTAATATACAAGATCATCTATGTGTTAGATTTGAGATTCTTGTGGAGGTGGACAAGGAAATCCAAATATAAGTAGTTCGAGCTTCTAACTCCAATAATTGGATATCATTATTATATTGGTTGGTGGTTTTCCGAATGGAAACTAGTGGAGGCATGAGCACATTAATTAACTTGAAAAAAGGCAGCAAGTTTGGAGTAAAATGTGAAAAATCATCACTCTTTAGTTTTTGTCCTAGACAGAACATATTGTATAATCCATCTAAAAATGCATATGAATTATCTATCCTTTATGCATGTATTGTGTAGTTCAACAAATGTTATTGCAAGATTTTAAGTGGTTTATGTGTTAAACTTTGCTTGATGTTTCATTTGTCAATGAATATGATTATGTTTCACAATGACATTATTTGTGCTTCGTTATTACCCAATCGACTGCAACTATAAAGGCACCTTGAAACCAAACATTCTCCATGCATTTATATACCATATTTAACCTTTAGCTTTCACATGTTTAGTAATCCACATGACCAAATGCTATCGTGCCGAGGTGAAATGGTGTGAAGAACACTACGTACCAACTAGTGTTGAAGAGCATCTGCAGTTTTCGATGTGCAGCATGTAGGAGATATGCCCTAGAGGCAGTAATAACCGTTATTTTGTATCTCCAAGTTTGTAATGAATGTTTATGTTCCATGCTATAACTGCAATGATTCTCGAGTCTGCAATATCCACGAGGCTCGGATGGAAACTCATGTGCACGTGTGGTATAATAAATGGTAAAATGTATTCCTAGTCATGCCTCTAAGACTGGCTCAAGTATTGCATGATGATCATGTTTTCCTGATCATGGGCATGACTATGCCGGCAATTTTGAGGGCACATTGTTAGAAGAACACTTGTGTTGAATCGACCCGAATTGATGTCATGCTATGAGATACATTCGTCACAAGTTAATGGTTTATAACACAGAGATAGTTAATGTTTGCATAATTCCTTAGACCATGAGAGTATCGAGTTCCTTCGTACTTGCTTTGTGAACTTTGGGGTTTGTTAAACGTCATCCGTAACTGGATGGCTATTACGGCGGCTTACAGGTTCACGGAAAAGTATGACAAGGAACGAGATAGCTCGAGATTGGGATTTGCTCCTCTGATGATGGAGAGATATTCTCGGGCCCTCTTAGTGTTACGGTATCCATCATCGTCTAGCCAGACACAATGTGATTTGATCACAGGGATACCGCAATACGGAAACGAGAAAAGAGAACAAAACTGGTAATGAGGTAACTGGCATAGTGGACAAGTTGTTGATCCACGGGGATGCTGATAATTCTCACCTCGGGTGTTTGTAACATATCGCGAAGCACAGGAATAGCACACGACAACTGGAGGTTCACTCGAATATTTATTCGTGTGGGTATAGGGGTCAATATGGGTGTCCACGGCTCCGATGTTGATCATTGATCGGAAAGTGTTCCGGTCATGTCTATACTTCACAAAACCTACAGGGTCACATGCTTAAGGGTCATCTATCTGCTGAATACTAGACAGGGAGTCTGAGAGAAAGTCACCGGAAAAGTTTCAGAGACAACGGAAGAGTTCCGGAGAGAGAACACCGGAAGAGTTTTGGTAAAACAGAAAAGTTGTTTCGGAGTATACAATTAAGTCAAATTGGTTTCGGCACACACCTGGAAATTCTTGGAGGGTGCCAGAACTGTTCTGGGAACTTCTGGGATTTTTCCGGGGAAAAAACCAGAAATGTTCCGGAGCTGCCGGAACCGCTTTGGTTGCTTTTCGCTGATGAAAATCATTGATCTGAAAATGTTTCGGAACACGTCCAGAATTATTTTAGTGGGTACTGGAATTATTCTAAGACCCACAGAAATATTTTCGGATTTATCGGTCGCGGCAAATGGGTTCATGAATAGTGAAAAAGCACTTTCTGGTTACTTTTTTGGAAAGCCTTTTTTTGGGGCTTTGCTCAAAAGATCTAGGGGAGGATGACATGGAAGAGTGAGACCCCCTTTTGGGGTCCCCACATAGGTGGACGGCCAAGGGTGGCATCTCCATGATGCCACACTTGCTTCCCCCTTTATGCCCTTGTGAAGGCCATATTTCCATGAGTTTTTGGTATTTTTAAGTGCCACCCTACCCCTTGGGTTTTCCTATAAATAGAGGTGGAGAGGCACTCTCCACACTCACTCCTTACTCTCATACAAATGCCATGCATGATCTGGCCTTCTCTCTCCCTCCCCGCGAAATAGTTTCGTAGAGCCGAAAGGCTGTCTGGGTTCCGGCAAGAACTAGTTCTGGACGGCGAAGCCCTGCCGGATAGCTGACACCGTATGTGTGCAACCCCGTAGAGAGGTCGTAGGTTCGATCTTTTGCCCGAGGGGCTGTTCGAGGGTCCTCCCAAAGGGCTGTCTGAGTTACCGTTTGAGCTTCAAGGGTCCTCCCGAAGGGCTGTCCGTGACATCGTCCGGGGGACTGTCCGACCGCCTCCTGAAGGGCTGTCCGACGAGGGAGTACATCATCGCGGTTGGGAGGTTGTAAATCCTAGCTGCGGGGATCTGCACCGACGATCTATGCTACTTGTGAGCTGCGTTGGGATTTCCCCGAAGAGGAGGGGATGATGCAGTACAGTAGAGATAAGTATTTCCCTCAGTTATGAAACCAAGGTTATCAATCCAGTAGGAGAATCACGCAACAACTCGTTAGCAGTACCTGCACACAAAACAACAAATCCTCACACCCAACGCGAACAAGGGGTTGTCAATCCCTTGGCGGTTAATTGCGAGATTAAATTGTATGGTGATAAATAGATAGATCAAACAAAAATACAAAATAAAATAAATAAAGTAAAATTGCAGCAAGGTACTTTTACGATTTTCAATATATGATTATGGTAGACCCGGGGGCCATAGTTTTCACTAGAGGCTTCTCTCTTGAAAATAGCGTATGGTGGGTGAACAAATTACTGTTGGGCAATTGATAGAAAAGTAAATAATCATGACGATATCCAAGGCAATGATCATGTATATAGGCATCATGTCTGAGACAAGTAGACTGACTCCTGCCTGCATCTACTACTATTACTCCACACATCGACCGCTATCCAGCATGCATCTAGTGTATTAAGTTCATGAAGAACGGAGTAACGCCTTAAGCAAGATGACATGATGTAGACAAAGTAAACTCACGCATGAATAAACCCCATCTTTTTACCCTTAATAGCAACGATACATACGTGTCATGTCCCTTTCTGTCATTGGGATTGAGCACCACAAGATCGAACCCATTACAAAGCACCTCTCCCATTGCAAGATAAATCAATCTAGTTGGCCAAACCAAATCAATAGACCAGAGAGAAATACGAAGCTATAATAATCATGCATAAAAGAGTTCAGAGAAAACTCAAATAATATTCATGGATAATCTGATCATAAACTCACAATTCATCGGATCCCAACAAACACACCGCAAAAAGTGATTACATCGGATAGAACTCCAAGAACATCGAGGAGAACATTGTATTGAAGATCAAGAAGAGAGAAGAAGCCATCTAGCTACTAACTATGGACCCGAAGGTCTGTGGTAAACTACTCACGCATCATCGGAAGGGTAGCAAGGATGATGTAGAGCCCCTTCGTGATCGATTCCCTCTCCGGCAGAGTGCCGGAAAAGGCCTCCAGATGGGATCTCTCGAGAACAGAAACTTGCGGCGGCGGAAAAAGTATTTCATGGACTCCTCTATTGGTTTCCCGATTTTAGAGAATTTATAGAGGTGGAATTAGGTCAAACGGAGCAGAGGTGGGCCCATGAGGCACCAGGGCGCGCCACCCCCCTGGAGCGCGCCCTGGTGGCTCGTGGCCACCTCCTCTGTCTTCTGGCCCTCTCCCGAATCTTCTAGTGTCTCTTATGTCTAGAAAAAAATCTCCAAAAAGTTTCGTGGCATTTGGACTTCGTTTGGTACTGATATTCTGGAAAACCAAAAACAGGCAAAAAATAGCAACTGGCACTGGGCACTAAGTTAATAGGTTAGTCCCAAAAATGATATATAATTGCTTGTAAATGTATATAGAAACATCCAAGATTGATACTATAATAGCATGGAACAATCAAAAATTATAGATACGTTGGAGACGTATCAAGCATCCCCAAGCTTAATTCCTGCTCGTCCTCAAGTAGGTAAATGATAAAAACAGAATTTTTGACGTGGAATGCTACCTATCATATTCATCATATATTCTTTTGTTTGTAGCATGGACATTTGGACTTGAATGATTCAAAGCAATAGTCTATAGTTTGACATGAAGACATAAATACTCAAGCATACTAACAAGCAACCATGTCTTTCAAAATATCAATGCTAAAGAAAGTTATCCCTAGCCCATTATGCTCAATCATTGATCCATTCATGAAACACACTCAATATTAGCTACACACAATGCACAATTATGACAATAATGCTCTCTAGTTGGTGCTTTGTAAGAGAAGATGGAGACTCAAAATAAAAATAAAAATTGCATAAAAGTAAATAGATAGGCCCTTCGCAGAGGGAAGCAGAGATTTGCAAATGTGCCAGAGCTCAAAGCTTAAATTAGAGAGATAAAATTATTTTGAGAGGCATGCTTTTCCTGTCAACGAAAACGACCGAGAATTCCCAATATCTTCCATGCTAGACACATTATAGGCGGTTCCCAAACAGAAAATAAATTTTATTTCCTTTCCACCATTCTTTCACAATCCATGGCTAGCCGTATCCACGGGTGCCCTCCATACCAACACTTTCCAAGGAATTTGTTATTATTATTTTTGATTCATTGTGGGACTGGGCATCCCTATTACCTGCCAGTCTCTCGTGCAATGACAAGTGAATAAACACTCATCGTGAGAATAACACACCTAGCATGGAAAATATTGGCCACCCCATGCCGCTTCATGAGCGGTACGGGAAGACAAAACGGAAAATTATTTTGAAAAATTTAGATTTGGCGCATGCAAATTTACTTGGAACGGCATTGAAATACCGCATATAGGTAGGTATGGTGGACTCATTTGGCACAACTTGGGTTTAAGGAGTTGGATGCACAAGCAGTATTCCCGCTTAGGACAAATGAAGGCTAGCAAATAGATTGAGAAGCGACCAACCAAAAAGCGAAAACGGTCATAAACATGCATTGAACATAACTAACACCGAATAATGCACCATAAGTAGGATATAATTTCGTTGCATAACTATTGACTTTATGTGCATGCATAGGGAATCACAAACCTTAACACCAATATTCTTACTAAATCACAATTACTCACTAACATGACTCACATATTATCATCTCCATATCGCAAAACTATTGCAAGAAATCAAACTTATCATATCCAATGATCTTTCATGAAAGTTTTTATTATATCTCTCTTGAATATTCATCACTCTGGGACCAAATTCATATCTTGTGCAAATTACCATTACTATTATCAACTCTAAAAAAGATATAAGTGAAGCATGAGAGTGCAAATATTTCTTCAAAATTTTAATCTTATCAACTCTCAAAATAATATAAGTGAAGCATGAGAGTTCAAATATTTCTTCAAAATATAGCCACCGCCGTGCTCAAAAAGATTTAAGTGAAGCACTAGAGCAACTGCCTAGCTCAAAAGATTTAAGTGAAGCACATAGAGTATTCTAATAAATCATGATAAACGTGTGGCTCTCTCAAATAGGTGTGTCCAGCAAAGATGATTGTGACAAACTAAAAATCAAACAAAGCAAAAACTCATATAATACACGACGCTCCAAGTAAAACACATATCATGTGATGAATAAAAATATAGCTCCAAGTAAAATTACCGATAGTTGGTAGAAGAAAGAGGGGATGCCTTCCGGGGCATCCCCAAGCTTAGACGCTTGAGTCTTCCTTGAATATTACCTTGGGGTGCCTTGGGCATCCCCAAGCTTAGGTTCTTGCCACTCCTTATTCCTTCATCTATCGTGATCTCATCCAAAACTTGAAAACTTCAATCACACAAAACTCAACAAAACCTTCGTGAGATCCGTTAGTATAACAAATAAATCTTTAACTTTAAGTACTGTGGTAAATTAATTCATATTTAATATTGGCATAATTCTACTGTACTCCAACTTCTCCATGACTCATACCCCCCGATACGATCCATAGATTCATCAAAATAAACAAACTATGCAACAAAAACAGAATCTGTCTAAAACAGAACTGTCTGTAAAGATCCATTTAAAAGCTATACTTCTGTAACTCCAAAAATTCCGAAAAAATAGGAAAACGTGGGAAATTCATATAAAAATACGTTGTAAAAATTTCAGATGTTTCTGACGCTCCAGTACAGAATTAAAATTCCAGCACTGGACGCAAAACTTTCTGTTTTCCAAACAGCATCAATTATACTATCTTCCAAATCATCCCAAAGGCATTACTTGGCACAAACACTAATTAAAACATAAAAACACAATCATAACAGTAGCATAATTGTGTAAACACACAAGAACGGAAATAAAAAGCAAAAAATTTTATTTTATTCATTGGGTTGCCTCCCAACAAGCGCTATTGTTTTATGCCCCTAGCTAGGCATAATGCATAGTTTTCAAGTATCGTCATCCTTCAAGTTGATTTCATAAGTGGCCCTCATAATGGATTCATAGGGTGCTTTAATTCTTTTCCTAGGGAAGTGTTCCATCCCTTTCTTTAGTGGAAATTGAAATCTTATATTCCCTTCTTTCATATCAATAATAGCACCAATAGTTCGTAAGAACGGTCTACCAAGTATTATGGGGCAAGACGGATTGCAATCAATATCAAGTACAATAAAATCAATGGGCACATAATTTCTATTTGCAAGAATAAGAACATCATTAATTCTTCCCAATGGCTTTTTAATAGTAGAATCCGCAAGATGCAAATTAAGAGAACATTCATCTATATTGGTAAAACCTAGCACATCACATAAGGATTTTGGAATTGTGGAATCGCTAGCACCCAAATCACATAAAGCATTGCACTCATAATTTTTAATTTTAACTTTACTGGTGGGTTCCCATTCATCATATAATTTTCTAGGAATTGAAATTTCTAGTTCTAGCTTTTCTTTTAACACTTTCATCATTGCTTCTACAATGTGTTTAGTAAAAGCCTTGTTTTGTTCTTAAGTGTTGGGTGAATTTAGCATGGATTGTAACAAAAAAATACACTCAATAAAAGAACAACTATCATAATTAAAGTCTTTGTAATCCAAGAGAGTGGGCACATCACTAGTTAAAGTTTTTACCTCTTCAGACCCATTTTTATCAATTTTTTGATCAAGATTTTCACCATCCGAATTATGGGGACGCCTCCTAGCTAAAGTTGACTCTTCTTCAGTCCCCTTTTCATCAAGTTTTATATTGCTAAACAAGGAATCAATAAATGAAACACCAATCATTTTAATATCCTCATCATTACTACGATAGAAACCGGGAGGAATCGCTTTTTCTAAAAATTCTCGTTTAGCTTTTAGCATAGCGGTTCTTTTCTTACTCTCATCCATGGAGACATATAAAGCTTTAATTGATTCATTAATATCAATTTTGGGTGGCAAAATTTTAGTCTTAAGATTTTCCACATCATGAATAATTCTATAAATGCTCCTAGACATATCATCAAGTTTACTTAATTTTTCTTTTATCGTAGTGTTGAAAACTTTTTGAGCATTAATAAATTCTTTAATATTACTTTCAAGATCAGAGGGCATCCTATTATTATTATTATTATTATTATAAGAATTACCATAGGAATTGCCATAATTATTAGAGGAATTTCCAGGAAACGGCCTAGGATTAAAATTACCTCTATAAGCATTACTATTAAAATTGTTTCGCGAGACAAAATTCACATCTACGGGATCATTATTTTGCTCAATCAAGGTGGATAAAGGCACATCATTAGGATCAATAGGAGTATTTTTGCTAGCAACCAATTTCATAAGCGCATCAACTTTATCACTCAAATTACTAATTTCTTCAACAGAATTCGCTTTTTACTAGTAGGAGCTCTTTCAGTATGCCATTGTGAATAATTTGCCATAATATTATCAAGAAATTTAGTAGCTTCTCCCAATGTAATCTCCATAAAAGTACCACCCGCGGCGGAATCTAAAAGATTTCTAGAAACAAAATTTAATCGCGCATAAACTTTTTGTATGATCATCCACAAATCTAAACCATGAGTAGGGCAATTTCTTATCATTAATTTCATCCTTTCCCAAGATTGAGCAACATGTTCATGATCAAGTTGCTTGAAATTCATAATTTGGTTTCTAAGGGAAATAATTTTCGCGGGAGGAAAATACTTGGTAATAAAAGCATCTTTACACCTATCCCAAGAATCGATACTATTTCGTGGTAAAGATGAAAACCAAATTTTTGCGCGATCCCGCAATGAGAACGGGAATAATTTTAATTTCACAATATCATTATCCACATCTTTTTTCTTTTGCATATCATACAATTCTACGAAAGTGTTAAGATGGGATGCAGCATCTTCATTAGGACTACCAGAAAATTGTTCTTTCATGACAAGATTTAACAAAGCGGCATTAATATCACAAGTCTCCGCACTAGCGGTGGGAGGAGCAATCGGTGTACTAATAAAATCATTATTATTAGTATTGGAAAAATCACACAATTTTGTATTTTCTTGAGACATCGTGGCTACGCAAACAAGATAACAAGCAAGCAAAGAAGCAAACAAGAAAAAAGTAAACAGAAAATATTTTTGTAGTTTTGTAAAAACCTTTTTAGAAGTGGGGGAGATGAAAACGAGAGGCGAAGGCAAATAAAATAAATGCAAGGAGATGAAGGTTTATGCATAGGTACTTGATAGATGTTGATGATGTCTTCCCGCCAACCGCGGTGCCCCCATCCGATTTGGCCGGCATGGCCGATGACATCGCGTCGCCCTCTCATCCCCCTCATTGTTGTCCCTATCTAGGCACCGACGCTGTCCACGGCCACATCAAAACCGGTGCCATCGTCTTCCCGCACCAACGTCAGCCTCTGAACCTCTAGGTATGTACAGTCGTGCAGTACCCAGGTTGGTCTGGGTTCTGCAGAAGAGATCGAGCAAGGGAAGGAAAAACATCAAGAATCCTCGTAAGGTGATGAGGTCGTTGCTATTTATTAGAAGAACTCATGTTAGATGGACATGTTATGAGGGAATGAAGTGGTGCCTTCAGCTGTTACTCCTAGACTTGTTTCGTAGAGAAGTTGAATATTAATGAGATAGTGGGGATGTGAACAACCAACCATTTCTGCTGCTTCTTTTTGCATGGAGGAGATAGTGGACTCATGGTTAGTAAACTAAAGCAAAGAAAGAAAAAAAATGAAAACAGAAGTGATGACATGGCATCACGGTAGAGCAGGGAAATTCGGTTGCATGCTTGCTAATATGGCATGATAGATGAGTTGGCATGTGTGCATGTCAAGATAAATAGAGTAGTGAGGATGACTCTCTCCCCGCTCGTTGATGCGGTAACTTTGTTAAAAAATGCGTAAGTAGTTGCTAAAAATAACTAAATCTAGTGAAAAGAAAGTATAAGCTTGAAAATCAATAAAAGAAAGTGTCTAAAAATTGAATAAAAACTTTTGAATTACAGTTAAGAATGTCATTTCAAACAAAACTGTGAAGGATGACTAACATGAATATATGATGTTGCAGCGTTACATGCATAGACTAATACAAAAATAATTGTAATTTATCAGTTAAATGCATGACTCGCTTATGTGAAAGATTTTGCATGGCTTAGTGGGAGAGAAGACTTAAATGCATTGCTTAGTGGGACGTTGAGGTGGACACTTTGCATGTTGAGAATTTATAAGTTAAATGCATGACTCGCTTATGTGGCAGATTTTGCATGGTTTAGTGGGAGAGAAGACTTAAATGCATTGCTTAGTGGGACATTGAGGTGGAAACTTTGCATATTGAGAGAATTGGGACCAACTTATTAAAAATGTAAGATTCAAGTAATAGAAATTGTGTGCATATAAGCCATGCATGCCATATTTACTTCATGCAAATGTGTTTCTGAAGTTCAGAGATGACCAAGGAAACTTTGCAAGCAATGATGTGAACTCTTTGTTGGCACTTTACAACGCGGCATATCTTAGGACTCGTGGGGAAGAAGTGTTGGATGATGCTATTATTTTCGCCAAGAGTCGTCTACAATGCATCCTAGAACATCTAGAACCGTGGTTGGAAGAAGAGACCAGTGCACACTGGAGACACCCTATTTCAAGAGAGTCGAGAGAGTGGAAACTAGACGTTACATCCCGGTGTATGAGAAGATGACCATGCGAGATGAAGACATATTGGAGTTTGCTAAGTTTGGCTTCAACATTTTGCAAACACTCTATTGCGAAGAGTTGAAAGCTCTTACAATGTAAGAAGACTGACTAAAATATAAATATAAATATAAAAATGAACATGATAATTACTATTTATATAGTATGACTTGCGCTAATATATATTTGATTATTAATTTACAGTTGGTGGAAAGACTTCGAATTCAAATGGATCTAAAATTTGCACGAGACAGAATGGTGGCGTTACACTTTGGATACTTGGAGTTGTCTACGAGCCGCAATATTCCAATTCACGTATAATGCTGACAAAACTGATCATATTTGTGTCATTATTTGATGACTTCTATGACAACTATAGCTCCACAAAAGAAAGAAACATCTTCACCGCAGCCATGGAAATGTACGTTCACCTTATTTTCCCGGGTAGTCTTTATCGACCTTGTACAAAGACAATGGAATGAAAATATTTATCATACTACATGAAATCTCAGTTCTTAGCTATTTCGATTCCAACAAACAGAGGTTGTTAGGTGATAGTGGTAGCGCGCACCCTGTAGTTTTGAAGCAGGACGACACAACTTTAGTTAGGAGACTCTTTTCCTTATGCCCAACTCTCCAAAAACCAATGTTTGACTTGCATGTGTTAAGCATATAGATAGCGTTCCTTCGAGTGTGACGCCGCCGACCCAATCATGCGCTATCCATACACGCAAATGCACACGATCAAGCCTAGGGACTCACTTGAAGATATCACAACACAACTCTAAACACAAAATAAAATAATTCAAGCTTTATATTACAAGCCAGGGGCCTCGAGGGCTCAAATACATAAGCTCGATGTCATACAAGCATCAGCGGAAACATCAGATATCTGAGTACAGATATAAGTTAAACAGATATGCCTTAACAGGCGGGGCAAAACAAAACACTGAATCGAAAAGGCACAGGCCTCCTGCCTGGGAGCCTCCTAACTACTCCTGGTCGTCGACGGTCTCCACGTAGTAGTAGGCCCCACCAGAAGTGTAGTAGTAGTCGTCGACTGGGGCGGCTGACTCCGGGGCTCTGTCATCTGGTCCAGCAATCGGGTATGGGGAAAAAGGGAAGCAAAGCAACCATGAGTACTCATCCAAAGTACTCGCAAGACTTACATCAGAACTATTCTACTTATGCATCGGTATCAAAGAAAGGCTGTATATGTGGACTGAACTACAGAAATGACAGAAGAGAGGGGAAAAGCCTAGCCTATCGAAGACTAGCCTCTTCAGCGGTCTTGCAGCATAAGAAGAGTGCAGATTAGTACATAATTAAAGTAGCAAGCATGTTGTAGCAAAGCCTAGGGATCCTTCCTCGGCTCCCCGCGAGAAAGCGATCCCGTAGCTTAAATTTAATTAACAAGTATCCAGTTCAAGTTGTAGTAGATCGGGATACAACACTGAGTGTCCTGTTAGCGTGGACACAGCTATTCGAATAGATAATCTTCCCTATAGGGGTGCACTACTGTTACCCAACACGCTCGATTAACTCCGGCCGGACACACTTTCCTGGGTCATGCCCGGCCTCGGCTGATCGACACACCGCAGCCCTACCTAGAGTTCAGCAGAGAGGTCCCCGCCGGTCTACATCCTAAGTGCTCAGGGTTCTTGGGCCCATCGCCCTTTGCACTACGGGTCGTTGCGAGCAGGGCGATCCAGGCACCACCTCTGGGGTGCCGACCCGGCCGTGCCGTAATGCTGAACTGGATGTCTGACAGAGCTTTCGGCTGATACATACGGTGCCGAGGGCCCCATTAAACCATTATCCCACGTGGTGGTAGTGTGTATAGGCCAGTGGCCAACTCAGATCAATACCCAAATCCGTTAGTGAATTATTAGGAGCTCGCGGTGACGATCAGTACTCCAATCGCCCCGTCTCGAGGAAGTGCAACAAGGGTCAGGCCCATCCCTCTCTAGGGCGGTCTCTGCCTGCCCGGCAACACCTTGTAATTATCTCGCGGGTACCCTCCAGGTCAACCTGTCTTCCCAGGAGACTGTCGGGAACTCAGGTCCACCTCTACCGGGGCGGTACCGCCTGTCCCTTCAGTCCCGCAATAACAGTACAAGGGGGCAACAGTTAAAGGTAACCGTGTGTCCGTAACATCAAGAGGGTAATCCGAGGAATCACCCTCGATGGATTCGCACTCGATGCTACCATCAAGGTGAACCCGGAGGAATCACCCTCGATGGATTCACATTTGAGGGGTTGCACGACAGAAGCTTCATCGGAGGTGGTGGAAGAGGAATCACCCTCGTATCCCACAACCGACTAGCTGTATCACTGTAACACCCCATGTAATTAACCACAGTGATCACCTTTGTTAATGCCATGTCAGCATGATTAACTATGCTTGATCATCATTGCATCATATCTCATTTCAAATTCCCATTCGAATTGCAATTCAAATTTAAAGTGAAAAATAAAGTTGTCCAAATTTGAAACTAAAATGTTCATTAAATAGAAAATAATCTATAACAAATTATGTTCAGGAGGGCAACATCACTAAAAATGCCTAAGTTACTCTAACAACCTCAAACAGTAGCCAAACAGCACATTTTAATACCTTTTATTTAATCCAATTTACAAATGAAATTGTATTTTACTCCAACCAATTTCTGGTGATAGAGGATAATGCACTGCAAATTATGAGCTGAGTCACATATTTTATAAAAGTAGTTTAGTGGCCTAACAATTAGCAAAACAGAAAGATATAAAAGAAAACATAAAATAGAAAAGAAAAACGGAAACGCTCACTGTACGTTTGGGCTTTCGGTCAACAGTGCGGCCAGGCCCAGCCCAGCCAGGTCGTCGTCCTCCTCTGCCTCACTGTTGGCTGGCGCGCGCGACAGAGCCACCGATCGCCACGCGCCGGCGATCCCGCGTCTCCCCGGCAAGGATAAGGACCCCGAGGCCTCCCGCAACCCTAGCCAGCCCCCAGTTGCCCCCTCACTCGTCCCCACTCGCTCTTTCTCTCTCTGTCTCGCGCCCCACCCGAGAGCTCGCCGCCGCCGACGCTCGATCCCGCGGCCACCGCCTCCCGATCGTCGCTCCGCTGAGCCCGCCGTGTTCCCCGTCCTCGACTACATCGCCCGAGGCCGCGCATTGGAGCTGAGCGCCACCGCAGCGAACTCCTCGAGCTCATCTTCAACTTGTGGTTGCCGGCGTTTCTCCGGCGATTGTCGCCGTTCGGCTGCTCCTAAACTCCCCGACGAGCCTCCGTGTGCTCCGCTGTAAGCTCCACCCCCCTTCCCCTCCTTTGTTTGAGCCCCATTTCGAGCTTAAGCCGCTGCTCTGCGGATCGGGAGGCGACCGTCCGGTGACCGTCCGGTGACCGTTTGGTCTCGGGCTGGTGCTCCTCTGCGGATCTCGTCCGGTGACCCAAGCACTCCTCTGCGGATCTCGTCGCCGGCAACTGTCCGGTGACCGTTTGGTCTCGGGCTGGTGCCCGACGAACTCGCCGCACTGCGTAGCACCCGCCTAGTCTCTTCTCTCGCTCGTTTGCGCGCCGGAACGCTGCCCCCGTTGCTCACCCGAATAGCTCGCCGCCGGTGAGGTCCTTGCGCTCGATTCCGGGCGCCCCAGCCGCTCACACCACCACCATTCGACGCGGCGTCGTCTTGTCGTTCGAATGCGACCAACCGCGACCGAAACGGCGCCCTGTGGGAGTTTTCCGACCACCTCCTGAAGCCGCGCCGCCGCGAACGGGCTCGCCGGCGAGATTCCGGCGAGTCTCCGGCCGGCGTCCGACCTGGCGCCCACGTGGCGGCCCCTGTGTCGCTGACACTGGGTCCCACTGGGCCCAGTTGACCCAGTCAACGCTGACTGGGCTGGCCCAGTGAGACTGACATGTGGGTCCCGCGTAGTTTAAACGAATTTAAATAAATAGATAATCTGTTAATTAATTAAATTAGTTAATTAAAATGTTAATTAGTCACTGACAGTGCGGGCCCACTAGTTAATTAGGTTAATTAGATTAAATTATACCCTGTTTAGTTAAATGAGTCACTGACCAGTGGGACCCACTGGTCAGGTTTGACTCCGGTCAGCCTCTGTTGACCGCTGACGTCAGCACTACGTCATGCTGACGTCATCCCCTACTATTTCGGATAATTCGTATTTATTAATTAAAATAATTCCAGAAAATATTAAAAACTTTGAAAAATCATATAAATTAAACCGTAAGTCAGATGAAAATAATTTATATATGTAAAACAATCAGAAAAATATGAAGATTCTGAATATGTGATCAAAATGGCTGTCCAACACTCCTAGCTAGGTGAACATGTAACTTTTTGACTGTTTTCGATAAATGAATAATGCTCAACTTTAATAAAATAAATCCAAATAAATTCCTAAATTAACTAAATCATTTAGTTAGTCAGTATAGGTCATCTACATATCATTTAGGCATGTCATGCATAGTGATTGCATTTTTGCCGTGAATTTATTGTTTCTTCCTCCCCCTTCTCTCCCGATAGACGCCGAGACCAACGCTGCCGCAGCTGAGTTCGACTACACCCCCGACGAGCAGCCGACTGACGATCAGCCACTCTCTGCAGAGCTTCCAAGCAAGCAATCCCCCTTGACGCATGCCGATATCTCCTATTCTTTCTCCCTCCTACTTGCATTAGAAATTGCCGCTGTCTTGCTTTATCCTATTCTGATGCATAGCCTGATTTTGTCGCCTGCTACTGATACATTACCTGTTATCCCATGATGCCTGGTTAACTATGCCGCTATTCCATCTTTGGCCCTTCGCCTTGTCCGTATGCCATGCTTGATACCGGGCCGTGATCACTCTGGGTGTGGTCGCGGAAATGTTTACATTACTGCACTGCTTAAACTGTTAAAGTTGGGCTGGCCCCAAGGGTGCCCGTGAGAGAACATCATTAAAGACGGGTCGGCTCCAAGAGTACCCGCGAGTGAGATCAAGTCGGAGCGACAAAAACTCTGATCGTCTCTGCGAGTTACTAAATATGCCTAACGGAACTGGGTATTTGATCTGAGTGGGTCGTCGTGCCCTATACGCACTACCACCATGTGGGATAATGGTTATGGGACCCTCTACGTCGTATGTATCAGCCGAAAGCTCTTCAGATGTCACAGCTCAGAGATGCGGGCTGATCGTCTGGTTTGGGCTGGTTACGTCACTGGTGTATTCAGTGTCGCGCCTGCTCCCCGTCCAGCCACGCAACGTGCAGGAGTGCAAAGGGTGATGGGCCCAAGACCCCTTCGCACTTAGGATTTAGACCGGCGTGTTGACCTCTCTGCTGAGCCTAGGTAGGACTGCGTCGTGTCGATCACCCGAGGCCGGGTATTACCCAGCCAGTGTGTCCGACCGGAGGTAATCGAGCGTGTTGGGTAACAGTAGTGCACCCCTGCAGGGAAGTAATCTATTCGAATAGCCGTGTCCACGGTAACAGGACGCTCAGAGTTGTATGCGGATCCAGGACAACTACGAATTGATGATGATACATAATAAACTGATACTACTGTTCTCGGGATCGCTTTCTCGCGGGATAGTCGAGAAAGGATCTCGGGGAGTTGCTGCTATACAACCACTATTGTATGTTACTATATTCTACTCTCTTCTGATGCTGCAAGATTGCTTGAAGATGCTAGTCTTCGATAGGCTAGGCTTCTCCCCCTCTATTCTGGCATTCTGCAGTTCAGTCCAAAGATATAGCCCCATTCCTTTGATACCAGTGCATAATTAGTATAGTTCTGATGTCAGTCTTGCGAGTACTTTGGATGAGTACTCACGGTTGCTCTGCTATTCTTTTCCCCCATATCCATTTGATGATACATCAGACGACAGAGCCCAGGAGCCAGATGCCACCACATTAGCTTACTACCAGGAGGGTCCCGATGGCACGTACTACTGGGTTGATCCAGCCGACCAGGAGTAGTTAGGAGGCCCTAGGCAGGAGGCCTTCGCCTTTTGATCTGTATCGCTGTTTGTGCTAGCCTTCTTAAGGCAAAACTTGACTAACTATGTCTGTACTCAGATATTATGGTTTGTATGACTTATGTATTCGGGTCCTCGTGACCCCTGGCTTGTAATATGATGGTTTATGTTTAATTTGAGTTTAGAGTTGTGTTGTGATATCTTCCTGTGAGTCCCTGTGCTTGATCGTGCACGTTTGCGTGTATGATTAGTGCACGATTAAGTCGGGGGCGTCACAAGTTGGTATCAGAGCCGACTGCCTGTAGGAAGCCCCTTTCCAACTCCTTGGCCGCAGTTGAGTCTAGTCTTTCCGAAAACTATTTTACTAACATGGCAGTGTGGCTTACGGGCCCACGTCGCCAACTGGGTGGTATTATGATCTTTTATTCCTCTTCTATACTCTGGGACTCTGAACTCTCTTCCTTTCGGGTTAAATGAATTTTACTAACGCCGACACTAGGTTCTCGTAATCTTGTCCATCCGGAGAGCTGGATTATCTGTGCTTGTTCCTTACCATTGATCTGATTAGTCTGATAATCACATTTCCTTTCCATTGGTTTGTTTAACCTTTCTCTCCAAGTTATATTATACTTCTCATTGTCATTTGACAATCCTGAATTTCCTCTGTTTCAGATGGATCGCCTGTTTCCGCCGCGCCCTGCGACGCAGCTTGTGCTTCGCACTTGGGCTCGTGATGCCCCTGGTTTTCCAGCTGTCCTGATCGCCCTCCTGACCAGACTGGGCTACCGCTGGTACCCCGAGTACATGGTCTATGAGGATTTCCACGAGTTCAACCAGGAGCAGTACCATGCTGATGTTCGTATCTATGATCAGAGGGATAACTCCGACACTGAGTTGCACATCTTTCACGGTATCGGTGTGACGATTGAGATGGCAGTCCATGATGCTGCCTATTCTGCTGTCGCACGACTCCGTGGAGAGCATAGTAGCTTGGATGCCTCTGAGTTCCGATACATCCCGTATGCCCCTACTGGAGATGCTACCGGATACTACACAGCTATCTGTGCCCCTTACGAGCATCGTCGATACGACCCGCACGTGTTGATTCAGTGCACTCAGGCTCTGGATCGCACTAACCGGGCTCTTGCCGTCGAGCTGTTTGCCACTCGAGCACGTCTCTACGATGCTATGACACAGTTGCTACCAGCTGTTCATGCAGGGATACATCCGGAGTACATTCTTTACCCACGCAGGACTCAGATGCCGGCAGGTATCGATTGGCCTGCTGTTGGAGGTCATATACCTGCACGTGGACCTCTTCTTCCAGTTTGAGACCGGGTTCTGCATCAGAGTGCACATGGAGAGCAGGACTTTACTGCCTTGGAGACTCATCGTCCGCACTTGCAGTTACCCCGTTTCAGTGGTTTTCGCCGACGTTGATGTAGCCTTTGCTATGTCTCGTTGTGTATTCCTCACCGCGTGCCTGCGCGCCGCCTAGTATGTCTTTTTCTTTAATTTTACGCCATTATGCTGTCCGTGTGTAACCGACTCTGTGTATGGATCTGTATGTCTTAATTTACTACTGTTATGTATCTATTGCACTGCTTATTCATTGTCGTGTTGAATTAAGCTTATCGTTAAACACTCGCAAGTGCTTTTTCTAAACTACCCCCTGTTGAAATTTTAGCAGGATGGTTAGGTCAGGTGCTCGTGGTCGTGGTCGTGGCCGTGCTCTTGAACAGCCACCACCGCCAGACTATATGGCAGCTATGATGCAGCAATTCGAGCTGAACCGTCAGTTCATGACTAATATCATGGCTCAGTTCCCGCACCAGAACAATCAGAACCAGAACCCAGCTTCAATAACACTGTCAGAGTTTGTGCGTCTCAACCCCACTATTTTCCGCAACTCTGAACAGCCACTGGATGCCGATGACTGGCTTCGCGACATCGCCTTTGAGATGGAGTCTGCTAGTGTCACCCCTGACAACCTTGTCACCTTCGCGACCTACTTCCTAAAAGGACCCGCTGCTCAATGGTGGTCCACTCACAAGCGTACACTGCCTGCTAGGACAATCGTTACATGGGTTGAGTTTCAGACTGCCTTCCGTGCTCGCTATATCCCTCAGGGAATCATAGACCGGAAGAAGACCGAGTTCCGCAACCTCATTCAGGGCAACAAGACTGTCGAAGCCTATCAGCGAGAATTCCTTAACTTGTCCCGCTATGCTGAAGAAGACATTCCAACTGATGCTCGTAGACAGGAGAAGTTCCGTAGTGGACTCCACCCAGACCTCGAGCTTGCACTTGCTGCTCAAGACTTCACCGACTTTGCCACTCTCGTGAACAAGGCTATTCTGGTTGAGACCGCTCAGATCAAGCACAAGGAGTCGCAGAAGCGCTATCGTGACATTGGCTCATCTTCGAGCTCAACACAGAAACGTCGTATCTGGATTCCCAACAATGTGTACCATCCAGCTGCCCCTGCGCCGAGGCCCTCTTATGCTGCACCCCGTCTGCCTCCTCCACCACCGAGGCAGTCGAGAGCTCAAGCTGCTCCACCCAATGCTCCTCTTCGTCCTGAAGATGGTCTGTGCTTCAAGTGCCGCAAACCAGGTCACCTTGCTAAGGACTGCCGCCAGACTCAGAATCAGTTGGCATTCCCTCGTAATGTCCGTGGTAATGGTCGTGGCAACAATCAGACCCGCAACTATAATACTGGGTCTGCTGCTTATGGTCGTGGACATGCTTACAACATTGATATTGAAGAAGTTCAGGATCAACCTACTACTGTGATGGGTACCCTCCTCGTTAACCCAGTACCCGCTTCTGTTTTATTTGATTCAGGAGCATCGCATTCATTCATGTCAGAAGCATTTGCATTATCACATGACATTGCATTTGATAAAATGAACCTACAAATGGTCGTCCGTACCCCTGGAGGCCAGTGTCAAACCTCTGTGATGGCACACAATGTCTCTGTTGAAATTGAAGGGTTAGAATTCCTTGTTTCACCTATCATCTTGAAATCTTCCACGATAGACCTCATTCTGGGAATGGATTGGTTGAAAGCTCATATTGCTTCGATCAATTGTGCCACCAAAGTCATCCAACTCCTTCACCCCTCCGACGAGATAGTGAACTACACCTCCCGGATTACCCGGAATGCCGAAGCTCAGATATATGCTTTGAATGCTTTGAACGCTTCACCTCTTGAGGGGATTGAGAACGTTCCAGTCGTCCGTGACTTTCCGGACGTCTTTCCGGAAGAACTTCCAGGAATACCACCGGTTAGAGCTGTCGAGTTTGTCGTTGACTTGAAGCCTGGCACTACCCCTATTGCGAAGCGTCCTTATAAGATGCCTCCGCATGAACTTCTCGAGCTTAAGGAAGAAATCAACAAGTCACTTAAGAAGGGTTTCATCCGTCCAAGTTCCTCTGCTTGGGGAGCACCTTCTCTCTGTGTTAAGAAGAAGGATGGAACTAACCGATTGGTCCAGGACTATCGGCCCATTAACCAAGCAACAATCCAGAACAAATATCCACTTCCCCGGATCAACGATCTTTATGATCAGCTTGCTGGATCCTCTGTGTTCTCTAAACTCGACTTGAGGTTGGGTTATCATCAGATTCAAGTTCGCAAGGAGGATATTCCGAAGACCGCTTTCGTTACTCGCTATGGATCATACGAGTACACCGTCATGTCATTCGGATTAACCAATGCTCCAGCAATCTTCTCCCGATTGATGAACTATATCTTCATGGACTACCTCGACAAGTTCGTCGTGGTCTACTTGGATGATATCCTTATATTTTCCAAGAATGAAGAAGAACACGCCGAACATCTTTGGCTTGTATTGGAGAAGCTACGAGAACACCAGTTATATGCCAAATACTCTAACTGTGAATTTTGGTTATCTGAGGTGACTTATCTTGGTCACGTGATTTCCAAAGATGGTATTGCTGTTAACCCCGAACGAGTTCATGCTATTCTTGACTGGACTCCCCCGAAGAATGTCAAGCAAGTCAGGAGTTTTCTCGGACTCGCTAGTTATTGCCGTCGATTCGTCGAGAACTTCTCCAAGATTGCCAAGCCTCTGACTGATCTGCTTCACAAAGGTGTTAAATTTGATTGGACAGAAAAATGTCAAGAAAGCTTTCAGACACTTAAAGATAAGTTGACCTTTGCCCCAGTATTAGCACCCCCGGATTCCCAAAAGGACTTCGTGATCTACTGTGATGCATCTCGTCAAGGATTAGGCTGTGTCCTAATGCAAGAGCGCAAAGTGATTGCCTATGGCTCTCGACAATTGCGTCCTCATGAGGAAAACTATCCAGTACATGATCTCGAACTTTCTGCGGTTATTTATGCTCTGAAGCTATGGTGACATTACCTCCTTGGTAATCGTTGCGAGATATACACGGATCATCAGAGTTTGAAGTATCTGTATACTCAGCCAGATCTGAACCTTCGTCAACAAAGGTGGCTCGAGACAATAGCCAATTATGACATGAATATCTCTTATACCCCTGGCAAGGCTAATGTAATGGCCGATGCTTTGAGTCGCAAGGCTTATTGCAACAACCTCATGGTCCAGGAAGCGCAACCTATGCTTTATGAAGAGCTTCGCAAGTTGAACCTACATATTGTTCCGCAGGGTTATCTCAATACCCTGGTTGTTGAATCAAATCTCGAGCATATGATCAGAAGTATGCAGAAGTATGACTCCAAAGTCCACAAGATTAAACAATATCTTGGTGAAGGAAAGTATTTAGAATTCCACCTAGATGACCAGGACGGTTTGTTCTTCAATGGTCACTTAGTGGTCCCTACAACTCACAACCAGGATATGAGGAAGGACGTTATGAAAGAAGCACATGAAACGCCTCTGTCAATTCACCCTGGAAGCACAAAGATGTACCAAGATATTCATCAGAGATTCTGGTGGCCTGGTATGAAACAAGACATCGCTCGATATGTTGCTGAGTGTGACATTTGTCGTCGCATCAAAGCGGAACATCAAAGGCCTGTTGGAACTTTGCAACCCCTTGAAATACCTGAATGGAAATGGAACAAGGTTCAAATGGACTTCAGTACTGGTTTTCCCAGATCTCAGAAAGGTCATGATGCTATCTTTGTCTTCATCGACCGGTTCTCCAAGGTTGCTCACTTTCTGCCAGTCAAGGAGACAATCACCGCTAGTCAGTTAGCAGACTTGTATGTTTCCAGAATCGTATCGCTCCACGGTGTTCCGCTGGAGATCAGTTCAGATCGTGGCAGCCTCTTTACCTCAAGGTTTTGGAACAGTTTCCAAGAAGCAATGGGAACACATTTGTCCTTCAGTACAGCTTTCCACCCTCAGTCTCAGGGTCAAGTTGAAAGAGTCAACCAAGTGCTTGAAGATATGCTTCAGGCTTGCGTTATCTCATTCGGTAAGAAATGGGAGGAATCTCTCCTGTATGCCGAATTCTCTTATAACAATAGCTACCAAGCTAGTCTGAAGATGGCACCGTTTGAAGTTCTATATGGATGTAAGTGTCGAACCCCTCTGAATTGGTCAGAAACTGGGGAACGTTCACTCTTCAGACCGGACATTATTCAACAAGCTGAAGAACAAGTCCGCGTTGTCCGGAAACATTTGCAAGCTGCTCAGTCTCGTCAAAAGAGCAACTATGACCGAAAGCACAAGGTAATGGTCTATCAACCTGGCGAGCAAGCTTACCTTCATGTCACTCCGTTGAAAGGCACTCATCGGTTCGGGATCAAGGGCAAGTTAGCTCCTTGCTACATTGGCCCGTTCCGTATTCTCTCCTGTCGTGGAGAAGTGGCATATCAATTGGATTTGCCGCCAAACCTTTCTCAGGTGCATGATGTCTTTCATGTGTCACAACTCCGACGCTGCTTCAAGGATCCTATCCGAGCTGTGGATCATGAAGTGCTTGAATTGCGAGAAGATCTATCTTATCCAGAATATCCGATCCGCGTTCTTGATCAAACTGAACGCCAAACTTGTCAGAAGTCGATCAAATTCCTCAAGGTTCAGTGGTCAAATCATTCTGAAGATGAAGCCACTTGGGAACGCGGGGATCGTCTTCGTGAAGAATATCCCGCTTTCTTTCAGTCTTCCTCTTAATTCTCGGGACGAAAATTCTTGTTAGAGGAGGAGAATTGTAACACCCCATGTAATTAACTACAGTGATCACCTTTTGTTAATGCCATGTCAGCATGATTAACTATGCTTTATCATCATTGCATCATGTCTCATTTCAAATTCCCATTCGAATTGCAATTCAAATTTAAAGTGAAAAATAAAGTTGTCCAAATTTGAAACTAAAATGTTCATTAAATAGAAAATAATCTATAACTAATTATGTTCAGGAGGGCAACATCACTAAAAATGCCTAAGTTACTCTAACAACCTCAAACAGTAGCCAAACAACACATTTTAATACCTTTTATTTAATCCAATTTACAAATGAAATTGTATTTTACTCCAACCAATTTCTGGTGATAGAGGATAATGCACAGCAAATTATGAGCTGAGTCACATATTTTATAAAAGTAGTTTAGTGGCCTAACAATTAGCAAAACAGAAAGATATAAAAGAAAACATAAAATAGAAAAGAAAAACGGAAACGCTCACTGTATGTTTGGGCTTTAGGTCAACAGTGCGGCCAGGCCCAGCCCAGCCAGGTCGTCGTCCTCCCCTGCCTCGCTGTCGGCTGGCGCGCGCGACAGAGCCACCGATCGCCACGCGCCGGCGATCTCGCGTCTCCCCGGCAAGGATAAGGACCCCGAGGCCTCCCGCAACTCTAGCCAGCCCCCAGTTGCCCCCTCACTCGTCAGCACTCGCTCTTTCTCTCTCTATCTCGCGCCCCACCCGAGAGCTCGCCGCCGCCGACGCTCGATCCCGCGGCCACAGCCTCCCGATCGTCGCTCCGCCGAGCCCGCCGTGTTCCCCGTCCTCGAATACGTCGCCCGAGGACGCGCATTGGAGCCGAGCGCCACTGCAGCGATCTCCTCAAGCTCGTCTTCAACCTGTGGTTGCCGGCGTTTCTCCGGCGATTGTCGCCGTTCGGCTGCTCCTAAACTCCCCGACGAGCCTCCGTGTGCTCCGCTGTAAGCTCCACCCACCTTCCCCTCCTTCGTTTGAGCCCCATTTCGAGCTTAAGCCGCTGCCGCCGTCGCGCCCGAGCGCTCCTCCGCGGATCTCGTCGCCGGCGACCGTCCGGTGACCGTTTGGTCTCGGGCTGGTGCCCGACGAACTCGCCGCACTGCGTAGCACCCGCCAAGTCTCTTCTCTCGCTCGTTTGCGCGCCGGAACGATGCCCCCGTTGCTCACCTGAACAGCTCGCCGCCGGCGAGGTCCTAGCGCTCGATTCTGGACGCCCAGCCACTCGCACCACCACCATTCGACGCGACGTCGTCTTGCCGTTCGAATGCGACCAACCGCGACCAAAATGGCGCCCTGTGGGCGTTTTCCGACCACCTCCCGAAGCCGCGCCGCCGCGAACGGGCTCGCCGGCGAGTCTCCGGCCAGCGTCCGACCTGGCGCCCACGTGGCGACCCCTGTGTCGCTGACACTGGGTCCCACTGGGCCCAGTTGACCCAGTCAACGCTGACTGGGCTGGCCCAGTGAGACTGACATGTGGGTCCCGCGCAGTTTAAACGAATTTAAATAAATAGATAATCTGTGAATTAATTAAATTAGTTAATTAAAACGTTAATTAGTCACTGACAGTGCGGGCCCACTAGTTAATTAGGTTAATTAGATTAAATTATACCCTGTTTAGTTAAATGAGTCACTGACCAGTGGGACCCACTGGTCAGGTTTGACTCCAGTCAGCCTCTGTTGACCGCTGACATCAGCACTACGTCATGCTGACGTCATCCCCTACTATTTCGGATAATTCGTATTTATTAATTAAAATAATTCTAGAAAATGTTTAAAACTTTGAAAAATCATATAAATTAAACCGTAAGTCAGATGAAAATAATTTATATATGTAAAACGATCAGAAAAATATGAAGATTCTGAGTATGTGATCAAAATGCCTGTCCAACACTCCTAGCTAGGTGAACATGGAACTTTTTGACTGTTTTCAATAAATGAATAGTGCTCAACTTTAATAAAATAAATCCAAATAAATTCCTAAATTAACGAAATCATTTAGTTAGTCAATATAGGTCATCTACATATCATTTAGGCCTGTCATGCATAGTGATTGCATTTTTGCCATGAATTTATTGTTTCTTCCTCCCCCTTCTTTCCCGATAGACGCCGAGACCAACGCTGCCGCAGCTGAGTTCGACTACACCCCCGACGAGCAGCCGACTGACGATCAGCCACTCTCTGCAGAGCTTCCAGGCAAGCAATCCCCCTTGACGCATGCCGATATCTCCTATTCTTTCTCCCTCCTGCTTGCATTAGAAATTGCCGCTGTCTTGCTTTATCCTATTCTGATGCATAGCATGATTTTGTCGCCTGCTACTGATACATTACCTGTTATCCCATGATGCCTAGTTAACTATGCTGCTATTCCATCTTTGGCCCTTCGCCTTGTCCGTATGCCATGCTTTATACCGGGCCATGATCACTCTGGGTGTGGTCGCGGAAATGTTTACATTACTGCACTGCTTAAACTGTTAAAGTCGGGCTGGCCCCAAGGGTGCCCGCGAGAGAACATCATTAAAGACGGGTCGGCTCCAAGAGTACCCGCGAGTGAGATCAAGTCGGAGCGACAGAAACTCTGATCGTCTCTGCGAGTTACTAAATATGCCTAACGGAACTGGGTATTTGATCTGAGTGGGTCGTCGTGCCCTATACGCACTACCACCACGTGGGATAATGGTTATGGGACCCTCTACGTCGTATGTATCAGCCGAAAGCTCTTCAGATGTCACAGCTCAGAGATGCGGGCTGATCGTCGGGGTTGGGCTGGTTACGTCACTGGTGTATTCAGTGTCGCGCCTGCTCCCCGTCCAGCCACGCAACGTGCAGGAGTGCAAAGGGTGATGGGCCCAAGACCCCTTCGCACTTAGGATTTAGACCGGCGTGTTGACCTCTCTGCTGAGCCGAGGTAGGACTGCGTCGTGTCGATCACCCGAGGCCGGGTATTACCCAGCCAGTGTGTCCGGCCAGAGGTAATCGAGCGTGTTGGGTAACAGTAGTGCACCCCTGCAGGGAAGTAATCTATTCGAATAGCCGTGTCCATGGTAACAGGACGCTCGAAGTTGTATCCGGATCCAGGACAACTACGAATTGATGATGATACATAATAAACTGATACTACTATTCTCGGGATCGCTTTCTCGCGGGATAGTCGAGAAAGGATCTAGGGGAGTTGCTGCTATACAACCACTATTGTATGTTACTATATTCTACTCTCTTCTGATGCTGCAAGATTGCTTGAAGATGTTAGTCTTCGATAGGCTAGGCTTCTCCCCCTCTATTCTGGCATTCTGCAGTTCAGTCCAAAGATATAGCCCCATTCCTTTGATACCAGTGCATAGTTAGTATAGTTCTGATGTCAGTCTTGCGAGTACTTTGGATGAGTACTCACGGTTGCTCTGCTATTCTTTTCCCCCATATCCATTTGATGATACATCAGACGACGGAGCCCAGGAGCCAGATGCCACCACAGGAGCTTACTACCAGGAGGGTCCCGATGGCACGTACTACTGGGTTGATCCAGCCGACCAGGAGTAGTTAGGAGGCCCTAGGCAGGAGGCCTTCGCCTTTCGATCTGTATCGCTCTTTGTGCTAGCATTCTTAAGGCAAAACTTGACTAACTATGTCTGTACTCAGATATTATGGTTTGTATGACTTATGTATTCGGGTCCTCGTGACCCCTGGCTTGTAATATGATGGTTTATGTTTAATTTGAGTTTAGAGTTGTGTTTTGATATCTTCCCGTGAGTCCCTGTGCTTGATCGTGCACGTTTGCGTGTATGATTAGTGCACGATTAAGTCGGGGGCGTCACAATCATAGAGGCATATCAGGAGTGAGTTAAGAGGTATCACCCTCGGCACTCGAGGATAACTCTGTGGAGTCGAACAACTTAGGGGGTGTGCGGTGATGTGCTGGTTTCAGCCCGACGATCACTTCGATCGGGGCAACTGTAACTAAGCGGGGCAACTAGAGCAAGGAAGAGGGGCCACAGAAGGTTTATCAACCAACCTATACTAAGCAGTTCAGATAGCAGGCAGGTACTAATAACAGTTACAAAAATAGGCTATGCATCAGAATTAGGATCAATCAGTAGCAGTAGCAAATTCTAATGCAAGCAAGAGGGAGAAAGAATAGGTGATATAGGCATGCGTCAAGGGGGGTTGCTTGCCTGGTTGCTGGGCGGCAAAAGAGGGGTCGTCGACGGAGTAGCAGTCCTCGGGGGCAACGTCGGTCTCGGTGTCTAACGGAGGAGAAGAGGGGGAAGAAACAATAAATAAAAGCAAACAATAGCAACACGATGCATCGCATGGCAAAATGCAGCGTTAGAGGTGACCTAATGCAATGCTACACGCATCAGATGAAGCGGGAAAATATCTGGGATATTTTCCCGGCGTTTAGGCGGATTTCGGAATACTGAACCGGAGGGGAAGGTTCCATGTTCAGGTAGTTAGGAGTGATGGTCAAGCATTTTGACCACATAATCGGATTCGTCTCGTTTTTCTGATCAACTTTCATGTAGAAAGTTTTTCGATCCGAGCTACGGTTGAATTTCTATGAATTTTCAAAGATTTAAAAAGTATTCTGAAATTATTTAATTAAACAGAAATGCTAGAAATGGAATATGATGTCATGCTGATGCCATCATTGCGTCAGCAGGCGGCTGACCAGCTGACCAGTCAAACTGGCAGGTGGGGCCCAGCTGTCAGCCACAGAGAGGTTTAAACAGAGTTTAATTTAAACTAACAGATTAATTAGTGAGTGGGCCCGGCCTGTCAGTGACCTAATCAACTAATAGAGTTAACTTAATTAACCGCTAACAGTGATTAGCCGTGCGGGCCCACATGTCAGTGGCGGTAGATGCCACGTCAGTGTGTTGACCGCGGTCAACGCAGTCAACCATGGCCAGGGGACCCACTGGTAGTGACCCAGGTGGGCCCCAGGCCACGCCACGTCGGACGCGGCGGCTGAACTCCGGCGAGGCTTGGGTTTCGCGTACGGTCGATCATTTCGCCCGCGGTTTCTTGCTCTCGATCGGGCACTGCGAGCCGCGTCATTCTGTGCAAACGGCGTGACCTCCGATGGTCGGAAACGATGGCTACAGCGAGTACAGGCGGCAGCCGGAATCGGGGGTACGCGGATCCGAGCAACAAGGCCCGTCCGCGTCCATTTGGAGTGCCCACACACTGCCTGCGAAGCCCGGGAGCACGTTCGTGCTCTTGGTTCGGTCAATGGGCGAGCGCAACGGCAACGGCGAGCTCCGCGGCGGAGCAGAGCCCGGCAATGGCGACGGCGACGCGCGCGACTAGCTAGGAGGGAAAAAGGGCTCGGGGAGGGAAACGGAGAGAGGTGGTGGATCACCGAGCGGCTCAAGGTGGCCCGTGGAAGTTTTGTAGCAGCAGGGGAGGTCAAATCGACGACGGCGGCGTCCGGTGGCCGGAGATGGGGACGAATACGAACTACAGCGGCAGGGCTCCCCGGCTCCAACCAGCGGTCGGGGAGGAAGAGGCGGAGGTCGGCAGGCCTCCTGGACAGCACGGGAGGACGGAACGGCACCGGTGGCCGCGATAGTGGCAGCGGCGCGTCGGCGGTGGCGCTCGGGCGAGAGGGGAGGAGAGAGCCGAGCGCACGAGGGAGAGAGGGAGAATGGAGGGGAGTGGCATCCAGGGGAGAGGGAGGGGGGTTGGCCTTATCCAGGGCCAACTGCCCCGTCGCGGTGGCAAGCAACGGGCGGCGCGACGAGCTGCGGCCATGGCGGCCGTGACAGCGAGGCGGAGCAGGTAGGGGAACAGAGACGGGCCAGCTGGGCCGCGAGCCAGGTAAGGCCAGGTAAGCGCCTGCCCCCTTTTTCTTTTCTTTCTGTTTTCTATTTTATTTATTAAACAGAGGCAGAAAAATATTAATTGGGGCCACCAAAAGACTTGGGAAAAATATGGAACTAGGCCATAAAAATCTCTTGAATTATTTGGCACTACCACAATTATTTTGGGAGAGGTTTGGATCCATTTGGAATTTTCATAAATGAATTTGCATTTTAAATTGCTGGGATAGCACTGTTTTAAGTGCTAATGCTCATTTTAGCAACATGGTGATGTTGTTTTTCTTAACAACAAATTGTTTTGAAATATTTGCTAAATGATGAACATTTTTCCAGTAACTTTTATGCAACTTCAAATTTCACTTGCAACCCAAATTTTAATTTGAAGAGGAATTTGAAATGAGATATGAAACTAATGATGATCCAACACTTCAAATCAAAGTGACTTGGTATTAACATGGTGGATCATTGTAGCTTAATTCTCAGGGGTGTTACAATTCTCCTCCCCTAAAAGAAATTCTCGTCCCGAGAATTTAGGAGGTAGAAGGGAAATGGGTCGGGGTATTCCGGGATTTTTTTCCTGGAAGTACCCCTAGAGGTCGTGAACGATTGGGACATTTTGATTTCACAATTTTAATACCATGCATGAATGCAAAAACTTTTGGCATGAATGGGTACGATGGTCCCGAGTAAATCAAAACAGAAGCTGGCACTGAGTTAACAAGAGGAGCACCTTTCTCAGTAGCTGGCTGATCTTGAGCTTCAATCAGATCAACATGGTAAGCTTGACCACGGCCATTACCACGGCCAGCAGAGGGAAGTGCAAGCTGATTCTGATTCTGAGGGCATTCTCTGGAATGGTGACCTGGACGGCCACACTTGAAGCAGAGACCACTGTAGGGACGGGGAGCAGGAGCTTGAAACATTGGAGCTTGAGGTCTTGGCTGCCCCGGCGGTGGAGGAGGTGTGGCTGGATGATACATGCTATGAGGAATCCAGATGCGGCGCTTCTGCGAGGACGAGCCCGAAGATGAGCCCGCTTCCCGGGTGCGCTTGAGAGCGTCCTTGTGTTCCTTCAGACCAGTCTTAACCTGTATAGCCTTGTTCACCAAGGTGGCGAAGTTGGCAAAGTCCTGGACTAGCAGTGCAAGCTTGATATCTGGGTTGAGCCCTTCACGGAACTTCTCCTGTCTGCGGGCATCTGTAGCAATGTCCTCTTCAGCATAGCGGAACTGTTCAAGAAACTCCCGCTGATAGGCTTCCACAGTCTTATTGCCCTGTGTAAGGTTGCGGAACTCGCGCTTCTTCCGGTCCATAACTCCCTGAGGTATGTAATGGGCACGGAAAGCAGCTTTGAACTCCACCCAGGTGATGATAGTTCCAGCACCTAAGGTTTTCCTGTGAGTGTCCCACCATTGGGCTGCGGGTCCCTTCAGAAAGTAGGATACAAAGGTGACGTAGTTGGCAGGGGCCACATCCGCAGACTCCATCTCGAAAGCGATGTCGCGGAGCCAGTCATCAGCATCTAGCGGCTGAACTGATTTGCGGAAGATGGTTGGATTCAGGCGCACAAAATCTTGAAGTGTAATTGTGGCTGGCTGCTGGTTGGCATTGGGGCGAGGAAACTGATCCATAAGCCCTTGCATGAACTGGCAGTGCATTTCAAATTGTTGCATCATCGCAGCCATATAGTCGGGCGGTGGTGGATTGTTGGCACCACTGCCATGACCTGTGGGTCTAACCATCCTGCTAAAAGTTCAACAGGGGGTAGTTTAGCAACGAGCATTGTAGTTGTATGGAAATATTCATGAGGTAACTCGCACAATCAAAAGAAGTGCAGTACATACATCAACGCGACATAGCGATATGCTATATCAATGTCGGAGAGAACCACTGAAGCCAGGTAGCTGCAGGTGACGATCCAGGGCACCCTCGATAGAAGGATCCTGCGCTCCGTGGACACTCTGGTGCAGAACCTGGTCTCGGACTGGAAGAAGAGGACCACGTGGAGGAGCAAAACCTCCAATAGCAGGCCACTCAAGACCTGGTGGCATCTCCGTCCTGCGCGGGTAAAGAATGTACTCTGGGTGCATCCGTGCACTGACTGCTGGCAGCAACTGTCTCAGAGCGTCGTAAAGACGAGCACGAGTGGCATGCAACTCGACAGCAAGAACTTGAGAAGTGCGGTCCAGAGCCTGGATGTGCTGTACCATAACCTGCTGGTCATAGAGACGCAGCACGTAAGGAGCACGGACAGCGGTGTAGTATCCAGTCTCGTCCCCAGCAGGAGCATACAGGATGTATCTGAAAGCAGTCTCCTCCAAGCGACTGTTGTGCTCTCCACGGATACGGGCAATAGCAGTATAGGTAGCATCATGGACGGCCATATCGACAGTCACTCCAACACCAGAGTGTTCACGGAGCGCAGGATCCTTCCATCGAGGTTGCCCTGCATCGTCACCTGCAGCTACCTGGCTTCAGTGGTTCTCTCCGACGTTGATATAGCATATCGCTATGTCGCGTTGTTGTATCCCTCCACCGCGTGCCTGCATGCCGCCTAGTTGCCTAGCTTCTCTTTTCACTGTTGTAACGCTGGCTTGTAACCGAACCTATGTATGGATCTGTATATCATGTTGACTATGTTAATGTATCTATTGCACTTCTTTTGATTGTGTGAGTTACCTCATGAATATTTCCATACAACTACAATGCTCGTTGCTAAACTACCCCCTGTTGAACTTTTAGCAGGATGGTTAGACCCACAGGTCGTGGCCGTGGTGCCAACAATCCACCACCGCCTGACTATATGGCTGCGATGATGCAACAATTTGAAATGCACCGCCAGTTCATGCAAGGGCTTATGCATCAGTTTCCTCGCCCCAATGCCAACCAGCAGCCAGCCACAATTACTTTGCAAGATTTTGTGCGCCTGAATCCAACCATCTTCCGCAACTCCGTTCAGCCGCTAGATGCTGATGACTGGCTCCACGACATCGCTTTCGAGATGGAGTCTGCGGATGTGGCCCCTGCCAACTACGTCACCTTTGCATCCTACTTTCTGAAGGGACCCGCAGCCCAATGGTGGGACACTTATAGGCAAACCTTAGCTGCTGGAACTATCATCACCTGGGTGGAGTTCAAAGCTGCTTTCCGTGCCCGTTACATACCTCAGGGAGTTATGGACCGGAAGAAGCACGAGTTCCACAACCTTACACAGGGCAATAAGACTGTTGAATCCTATCAACGGGAGTTTCTTGAACTGTCCCGCTATGCTGAAGAGGACATTGCTACTGATGCCCGCAGATAGGAGAAGTTCCGTGAAGGGCTCAACCCAGATATCAAGCTTGCACTGCTAGTCCAGGACTTTGCCGACTTCGCCACCTTGGTGAACAAGGCTATACAGGTTGAGACTGGTCTGAAGGAACACAAGGACTCTCTCAAGCGCACCTGGGAAGCGGGCTCATCTTCGGGCTCGTCCTCACAGAAGCGCCGCATCTAGATTCCTCACAGCATGTATCATCCAGCCACACCTCCTCCACCGCCGGGGTAGCCAAGACCTCAAGCTCCAATGTTTCGAGCTCCTGCTCCCCGTCCCGACAATGGTCTCTGCTTCAAGTGTGGCCGTCCAGGTCACCGTTCCAGAGAATGCCCTCAGAATCAGAACCAGCTTACACTTCCTTCTGCTGGCCGTGGTAATGGCCGTGGCAACAGTCAGCCCCGCAACAACAATGCCAGGCCTTCTTATGGCCGTGGTCAAGCTTACCATGTTGATCTGATTGAAGCTCAAGATCAGCCAGCTACTGAGAAAGGTGCTCCTCTTGTCAACTCAGTGCCAGCTTCTGTTTTGATTTACTCGGGACCGTTGTACCCATTCATGCCACAAGTTTTTGCATTCATGCATGGTATTAAAATTGTGAAATCAAAATGTCCCAATCGTTCGCGACTTCGAAGGATACTTCCAGGAAAATTTCCAGGAATATCCCGACCCATTTCCCTTCTACCTCCTAAATTCTCGGGACGAGAATTTATTTTAGGGGAGGAGAATTATAACACCCCTGAGTATTAAACTACAGTGATCCACCATGTTAATGCCAAGTCACCTTGATTTGCAATGTTGGATCATCATTAGTTTCATATCTCATTTCAAATTCCATTTCAATTTAAAATTTGCAATGTAAGTGAAGTTTGAAGTTGCACAAAAGTTGCTGGAAAAATGTTCATCATTTAGCAAATAATTCAAAACAATTTGTTGTTAAGAAAAACCACATCACCATGATGCTAAATGGACATTAGCATTTAAAACAGTGCTATACCAGCAATTTAAAATGCAAATTCATTTATGAAAATTCCAAATGGATCCAAACCTCTCCCAAAATAATTGTGGCGGTGCCAAATAATTGAAGAGATTTTTATGGCCTAGTTCCATATTTTTCCCCAGTCTTTTGGTGGCCCCAATTAATTTTTTTCTGCCTCTGTTTAAAAAATAAAAGAGAAATCAGAAAGAAAAGAAAAAGGGGGCAGGCGCTTACCTGGCCTGACCTGGGTCGCGGCCCAGCTGGCCCGTCTCTGTTCCCCTACCCGCTCTGCCTCGCTGTCAACGCCGCCATGGCCGCAGCTCGCCGCGCCGCCCGTTGCTTGCCACCGCGATGGGGCAGTTGGCCCTGGATAAGGCCAACCCCCTCCCTCTCCCCTGGACGCCGCTCCCCTCCGTTCTCCCTCTTTCCCTCGCGCGCTCGGCTTTCTCCTCCCCTCTCGCCCGAGCGCCACCGCCGATGAGCCGCTGCCACTGTCGCGGTCACCGGCGCCGTTCCGTCCTCCCGTGCTGTCCAGGAGGCCTGCCGACCTCCACCTCTTCCTCCCCGACTACTGGTTGGAGCCGGGGAGCCCTGCCGCTGCAGTTCGTCTTCGTCCCCATCTCCGGCCACCGGACGCCGCCGTCGTCGATTCGACCTCCCCTGCTGCTACAAAACTTCCACGGGCCACCTTGAGCCACACGGTGAGCCACCACCTCTCTCCGTTTCCCTCCCTGAGCCCTTTTTCCCACCTAGTTAGTCGCGCGTGTCGCCGTCGCCATTGCCGGGCTCTGCTCCACCGCGGAGCTCACCGTTGCCGTTGCGCTCGCCCATTGACCGAACCAAGAGCACAAACGTGCTCCCGGGCTTCGCAGGCACTGTGTGGTCACTCCAAATGGACGCGGACGGGCCTCGTTGCTCGGATCCGCGTAGCCCCGATTCCGGCCGCCGCCCGTACTCGCCGTAGCCGTCATTTCCGACCACCGGAGCTCGCGCCGTTTGCACAGAACGACGCGGCTCGTAGTGCCCGATCGAGAGCAAGAAACCGCGCGCAAAATGATCGACCGTACACGAAACCCGAGCCTCGCCGGAGTTCAGCCACCGCGAATGGCCTCGCCGGAGCTGTTCCGGCGTCGGCGTCCGACGTGGTGTGGCCTGGGGCCCACCTGGGTCACTGCCAGTGGGTCCCCTAGCCACGGTTGACTGCGTTGACCGCGGTCAACGCGCTGACGTGGCATCTACCGCCACTGACATGTCGGCCCACGCGGCTAATCACTGTTAGCGGTTAATTAAGTTAACTCTGTTAGTTGATTAGGTCACTAACAAGCCGAGCCCACTCACTAATTAATCTGTTAGTTTAAATTAAACTCTGTTTAAACCTCCCTGTGGCTGACAGTTGGGCCCCACCTGCCAGTTTGACTGGTCAGCTGGTCAGCCGCCTGCTAACGCAATGATGACATCAGCATGACATCATATTCCATTTCTGGCATTTCTGTTTAATTTAATAATTTCTGAAAACTGTTTAAATCTTTGAAAATTCATAGAAATTCAACCGTAGCTCGGATCGAAAAAATTTCTACATGAAAGTTGATCAGAAAAACGAGACGAATCCGATTATGTGGTCAAAATGCTTGACCATCACTCCTAACTACCTAAACATGGAATGTCCCCCTCTGGTTCAGTATTCTGAAATCCGCCTAAACGCCGGGAAAATATCCCAGATATTTCCCCGCTTCGTCTGATGCGTGTAGCATTGCATTAGGTCTCCTCTAACACTGCATTTTGCCATGCCATGCATAGTGTTGCTATTGTTTGCTTTTATTTATTGTTTCTTCCCCCTCTTCTCCTCCATTAGACACCGAGACCGACGTTGCCCCCGAGGACTGCTACTCTGTCGACGACTCCTCTTTTGCCGCAGAGCAACCAGGCAAGCAACCCCACTTGACGCATGCCTATATCACCTATTCTTTCTCACTCCTGCTTGCATTAGAATTTGCTACTGCTACTGATTGAACCTAATTCTGATGCATAGGCTGTTTTTGTAACTGTTATTGGTACATGCCTGCTATCCGTACTACTTAGTATAGGTTGGTTGATAAACCTTCTGTGGCCCTTCTTCCTTGCTCTAGTTGCCCCGCTTAGTTACAGTTGCCCCGATCGAAGTGATCGTCGGGCTGAAACCAGCACATCACCGCACACCCCCTAAGTTGTTCGACTCCACAGAGTTATCCTCGAGTGCCGAGGGTGATACCTCTTATCTCACTCCTGATATGCCTCTGTGATACAGCTAGTCGGTTGTGGGATACGAGGGTGATTCCTCTTCCACCACCTCCGATGAAGCTTCTGTCGTGCAACCCCTCAAGTGTGCATCCATCGAGGGTGATTCCTCCGGGTTCACCTTGACGGTAGCATCAAGTGGGAATCCATTGAGGGTGATTCCTCGGATTACCCTCTTGATGTTACGGACACACGGTTACCTTTAACTGTTGCCCCCTTGTACTGTTATTGCAGGACTGATGGGACAGGCAGTACCACGCCGGTAGAGGTGGAACTGAGTTCTCGACAGTCTCCTGGGAAGACGGGTTGACCTGGAGGGTACCCACGAGGTAATTACGAGGCACGGCCGGGCAGGCAGAGACCGCCCTAGAGAGGGATGGGCCTGACCCTTGTTGCACTTCGTTGAGACGGGGCGACAGGAGTATTGATCATCACCGCGAGCTCCTAATAATTCACTAACGGATTTGGGTATTGATCTGAGTTGGCCACTGGCCTATACGCGCTACCACCACGTGTGATAATGGTTTAATGGGGCCCTCGGCACCGTATGTATCAGCCGAAAGCTCTGTCAGACGTCCAGTTTAGCATTGCGGCAAGGCCGGGTCGGCACCCCAGAGGTGGTGCCTGGATCGCCCTGCCGCAACGACCTGGAGTGCAAAGGGCGATGGGCCCAAGAACCCTGAGCACTTAGGATGTAGACCGGCGGGGACCTCTCTGCTGAGCTCTAGGTAGGGCTGCGGTGTGTCGATCAGCCGAGGCCGGACATGACCCAGGAAAGTGTGTCCGGCCGGAGTTAATCGAGCGTGTTGGGTAACAGTAGTGCACACCTGCAGGGATGATATATCTATTCGAATAGCCGTGTCCACGGTAACAGGACGCTCAGTAAGGTATCCCGATCTACTACTTGAACTGGATACTTTTAATTAATAGTAAGCTCCGGGATCGCTTTCTCGCTAGGAGTCGAGAAAGGATCTCTAGGCTTTGCTACAACATGCTTGCTACTTTAATTATGTACTAATCTGCACTCTTCTTATGCTGCAAGACCGCTGAAGATGCTAGTCTTCGACAGGCTAGGCTTTTCCCCTCTCTTCTGGCATTTCTGTAGTTCAGTCCACATATACAGCCTTTCTTTGATACCGATGCATAAGTAGAATAGTTCTGATGTAAGTCTTGCGAGTACTTTGGATGAGTACTTACGGTTGCTTTGCTTCCCTTTTTCCCCATACCCGATTGCTGCGACTAGATGATGGAGCCCCGGAGTCAGCCGCCCCAGTCGACGACTACTACTACACTTCTAGTGGCGCCTACTACTACATGGAGACCGTCGACGACCAGGAGTAGTTAGGAGGCTCCCAGGCAGGAGGCCTGTGCCTTTTCGATCCAGTGTTTTGTTTTGCCCCGCCTGTTAAGGCATATATGTTTAACTTATATCTGTACTCAGATATCTGATGTTTCCGCTGATGCTTGTATGACATCGAGCTTATGTAACACAAGTTGGTATCAGAGCCGACTGCCTGTAGGAAGCCCCTTTCCAACTCCTTGGCCAAAGTTGAGTCTAGTCTTTGCAAAAACAGTTTTACTAACATGGCTGTGTGGCTTATGGGCCCACGTCGCCAATGGGTGGTATTAGGATCTTTTATTCCTCTTCCATACTCTGGGACTCTGATTTCTCGTCCTTTCGGGTTAAATGATTTTGCTAACTCTAACACTAGGTTCTCGTAATCACATACACCCGGAGAGCTGGATTGTCTGCAACTAATTCTTTCCTTTGTTCTGGATAATCTGATAATCACCTTTCCCTTTACATTGGTCTGTTTAACCTTTTCTTTCCAAGTTATCATATGCTTCTCACACTGTCATTTGACATCTTGCACTCCTTGTTTCAGATGCGTCCCGCAAGACAGCTTGTCCGTCTGACCGTGGCTCGTGACGCGACTGCGTTTCTGGCCATTTTGGTCGAACTTCTGACTAGGCTGGGATATCGCTGGTATCCTGAGTACACTGTTTATGAGGATTACCGCGGGTTCAACCAGGAGCAGTACCACGCTATGGTTCGCATCTTTGATCGGCAGGACATCTCCATCACTGAGTTACACACCTTTCATGGTGTTGGAGTGACTGTCGATATGGCCGTCCATGATGCTGCCTATAGCGCTATTGCCCTTCTCCGTGGAGAGCACAACAGTCGCTTGGAGGAGACTGCTTTCAGATACACCCCGTATGCTCCTGCTGGGGATGAGACTGGATACTACACTGCTGTCCGTGCTCCTTAAGTGTTGCGTCGCTATGACCCGCAGGTTATGGTACAGCACATCCAGGCTCTGGACCGCACTGCTCGAGCTCTTGCTGTCGAGTTGCACGCCACTCGTGCTCATCTTTACGACGCTCTGACACAGTTGCTGCCAGCAGTCAGTGCACGAATGCACCCAGAGTACATTCTTTACCCGCGCAGGACGGAGATGACACCAGGCCTTGAGTGGCATGCTGTTGGAGGTTTTACTCCTCCACGTGGTCCTCTTCTTCCAGTTCGGGACCAGGTTCTGCACTAGAGTGTTCACGGAGCGCAGGATCCTTCTGTCGAGGGTACCCTGCCTCGTCACCTGTAGCTGCCTGGCTACAGTGGTTTTCCCCGACGTTGATGTAGCATATCGCTATATCGTGTTGTTGTATCCCTCCACTGCGTGCCTGGGTGCCGCCTAGTTGTCTAGCTTTTCTTTCGCTGTTGTAAAGCTGGCCTGTAACCGAATCTATGTGTGGATCTGTATGTCCTGTTGACTATGTTGATGTATATGATGCACTTCCTTTTGTTGTGCATGTTACTTCATGAAAATTTCCATACAACTGCAATGCTCGTTTGTTGGCTTTTCCCAAGGATCGAACACACGATCACGCTGCAGCCTGACTAGTCGTGTACGCGCAACTCGGCTCGACGTATACGAACTAGCTGTAGCACTCGATATCTCACCGGAGCTCACGCAAACACCGGGACCAGAACACACGCACGCGAACGCAGCAACACAAAGATAGCCAGAGGCACGTGTCGTGCCTCGTAATAATCTCTTTATTGCTTTTCTCATTTTTCTGGTGCTTACAAACGATACAAGGTGGTGCATATATATAGGTGCACGCACTTGACTCAACCCACGGACTTGGACTCCTAAACTAGTATGATACGAACACAATTAAGGTAACAAAGACTGCCCCTTCCTAACTTAGGCTACTAAGACTAGTACGTAATATTGACTTGTGCTAGACTCGGACTACTATATGGAAACCAAACCGACTCGGTACTAGACCTTCCTAACGCATCCAAGCTCCAAAGTTTGGATTACTCTAACATTCACCCCCTAATACAAACTTTCGACTCGCAGACGTAGAACCAACACATCCTGGATTACCAGTCCACGCCGTCACATCTTAGTGTGCTACATGTAGACTAAACACATAGCCTCTCATGCAGGAACTCAACTTAACTGGTGCACATCCATCTTCAAGCTGGCCTTCGTCTTCTCGCCGAGACACACTGTCGACTTAGACACAAAAAAAACTAAAGACACGACTCTTTTTTTTTGTTTTTTCCAGCAGCAATTTTTCATCAAAGCAACCCTGGGTCGTCATCCGTACCCACTTTAGCCAGCTGTAGAATCGCATGCTCCTTCTTTGCCTCCTTTCGCGGATTAGAACACTCTCGAGAATAGTGTCCATAGTCCTGACAATTGTAGCAACGAACTTTAGATTTGTCGAACTTCCGGTACTTCTGCTTATTACGCAAGAACATCAACTGCTCCTCTTCTTGGTCGCGTTCACGCCCCTTCAACGTCAACTCATAAGTCTTTAGCCGCCCGATCACCTCCATCACCGACATCTTCGTCACATCGCCCCACTGCTCGATGGTGCCAACGATCGGTAAAAACTTGTCGGGAACAGCTCGTAATAACTTCTCTACAACCACGATGTCCTCCATCTTTGATCCAAGAGCTCGCATCTCATTAACCAGGGAGGTTAGTTTTAATGCAAATTCACCAACCCCTTCTGACGTCTTCATGCTCATCCTCTCAAACTCCCTCCTTAGAACTTGAACACGTGCCTTCTTGACACGATCATCTCCAGCATGCATCTCCTTGAGCGCTTGCCAAGCTTTCTTTGCCGTCTCTTTCTCCGATATAGTCATGAAAACGGCATCCGACAAACCTTGGGCTATGGCGGCGAAAGCCTCTTGGTCCTTTGTCTCTTCGACCGCGCCTTCACCTTCCACCGCCGCCCAAACTCCACGTGCACGCATGAAGATCTTCATCTTCGCAGCCCACACCCCATAATTGTCACCTTCAAGCATGGGGTACTGGATGGTCACACCACCACCACTCGCCTTCGAAGTCGACATGATCCTCTTCCTCGATTTTTCGTCGTCCGTGACACAACTCGACGGCGACGAAGAATCCTTCAACTCCACCATGACGCAACTTGACGGCGGAGCCTCCACACCTTGCTCTGATACCAATTGTTGGCTTTTCCCAAGGATCGAACACACGATCACGCTGCAGCTTGACTAGTCGTGTACGCGCAACTCGGCACGACGTATACGAACTAGCTGTAGCACTCGATATCTCACCGGAGCTCACGCAAACACCGGGACCAGAACACACGCACGCGAACACAGCAACACAAAGATAGCCAGAGGCACGTGTCGTGCCTCGTAATAATCTCTTTATTGCTTTTCTCATTTTTCTGGTGCTTACAAACGATACAAGGTGGTGCATATATATAGGTGCACGCACTTGACTCAACCCATGGACTTGGACTCCTAAACTAGTATGATACGGACACAATTAAGGTAACAAAGACTGCCCCTTCCTAACTTAGGCTACTAAGACTAGTACGTAATATTGACTTGTGCTAGACTCGGACTACTATATGGAAACCAAACCGACTCGGTACTAGACCTTCCTAACGCATCCAAGCTACAAAGTTTGGATTACTCTAACATCGTTGCTAAACTACCCCCTTTTGAATTTTAGCAGGATGGTTCGACCAGCAGGTCGCGGTCGTGGCCGTGGTGACAACAATCCACCACCGCCCGACTATATGCCTGCAATGATGCAACAGTTCAAAATGCACCGCCAGTTTATGCAAGGGCTGATGGATCAGTTTCCTCGCCCCAATGCCAACCAGCAGCCAGCCACAATCACTTTGCAAGATTTTGTGCGCCTGAATCCAACCATCTTCCGCAACTCAGTTCAGTCGCTTGACGCTGATGACTGGCTCCGTGACATCACTTTCGAGATGGAGTCTGCGGATGTGGCCCCTGCCAGCTACATCACCTTTGCATCGTACTTTCTGAAGGGACCCGCATCCCAATGGTGGGACACTCATTGGCAAACCTTAGCTGCTGGAACTATCGTCACCTGGGTGGAGTTTAAAGCTGCTTTCCATGCCCGTTACATACCTCATGGAGTTATGGACCGGAACAAGCGCTAGTTCCGCAACCTTATCCAGGGCAATAAGACCGTGGAAGCCTATCAGCGGGAGTTTCTTGAACTGTCCCGCTATGCTGAAGAGGACATTGCTACTGATGCCTGCAGACAGGAGAAGTTCTGTGAAGGGCTCAACCCAGATATCAAGCTTGCGCTGCTAGTCCAGGACTTTGCCGACTTCGCCACCTTGGTGAACAAGGCTATACAGGTTGAGACTAGTCTGAAGGAACACAAGGATGCACTTAAGCACACTCGTGAAGCAGGCTCATCTTCGAGCTCGTCATCGCAGAAGCACCGCATTTGGATTCCTCATAGCATGTACCATCCAGCCGCACCTCCTCCACCACCGGGGCAGCCAAGACATCAAGCTCCAATGTTTCGAGCTCCTGCTCCCCATCCCTACAGTGGGCTCTGCTTCAAGTGTGTCCGTCCAGGTCACCATTCCAGAGAATTCCCTCAGAACCAGAACCAGCTTGCACTACCTTCTGCTGGCCGTGGTAATGGCCGTGTCAACAACCAGTTCCGCAACAACAATGCCAGGCCATCTTATGGCCGTGGTCAAGCTTACCATATTGATCTGAGTGAAGCTCAAGATCAGCCAGCTACTGAGAAAGGTGCTCCTCTTGTTAACTCAGTGCTAGCTTCTGTTTTGATTTACTCGGAACCGTCGTACCCATTCATGCCAAAAGTTTTTGCATTCATGCATGGTATTAAAAATGTGAAATCAAAATGTCCCAATCGTTCGCGACCTCTAGGGGTACTTCCGAGAAAAATTTCCAGGAATACCCCGACCCATTTCCCTTCTACCTCCTAAATTCTCGGGACGAGAATTTATTTTTGGGGAGGAGAATTGTAACACCCCTGAGTATTAAGCTACAGTGATCCACCATGTTAATACCAAGTCACTTTGATTTGCAGTGTTGGATCATCATTAGTTTCATATCTCATTTCAAATTCCTCTTCAAATTAAAATTTGGGTTGCAAGTGAAATTTGAAGTTGCAGAAAAGTTGCTGGAAACATGTTCACCATTTAGCAAATATTTCAAAACAATTTGCTGTTAAGTAAAACAACATTACCATGTTGCTAAAATGAGCATTAGCACTTAAAACAGTGCTATCCCAACAATTTAAAATGCAAATTCATTTATGAAAATTCCAAATGGATTCAAATAATTCCCAAACTTTTTGTGGCAGTGCCTAAAAATGCAAGAGATTTATGTGGACCAGATCCATATTTTTCCTTAGCCTTTTGGTAGCCCAACTATTTCATTTTCCCTCTCTGTTTATTAAATAAAATAGAAAAACAGAAAAAGGAAAATTCACCTGGCGCTCACCTATGGCCTGGCGCCGGCCCACCAGGGCCTTCTCCCACCTATTCCTGCCGCGGTGTCGGCGCGCCCATGGCCGAGCTCGCGCGGCTCCTGCCGTTGGCTGCCACGGCGCCGAAGTAGGTGAGCGAGGCGATAAGACCGCCTCTTCTGCTCCACCTGGACGCCCTCGCCCCTCCTCCTCTCCTTTCCAGCGCTCGCGCGCTCTTTCCCCTCCTCTCCAGAGCGCTGCCGTCGCCGCCGCTCGTCTCCGCCACGGCCAACGCCGTCCCCGCCTCCCTCCGACGTGCCAGCCATCTCCGCCGAGCTCGACTACGCCTCCTGCACCGCCACATCTAGCTTGGGGAGCCCTACCTCGTCGGGATCGAGCCGCCCCTCTTTCTTCGGGCGCCGGCGACCTCCGGCGACCTCTGCTGCTCCAAAGCTGTCGCCGGCTTTTCGTAGCCACTCGGTGAGCTACCACCTTCCTCCTCTCCGTTCCCGAGCCGCGCATTCCTCCCCTAGCTAGCTGTACTCGCCGTCGCACTCCGGCAGAAGCTCTGCTTCCGGCATCGAGCTCGTTGCCATCGCGTTCGCCCATGTCAAGCCGATACGCCACCACCGTTGAGCTCCTTGAGCTCCATAGAACCCGCCAGCGTGCTCCGTTTGGCCGAAATCTTCCCGCAGCCGCGTGCCCGTACTCGACTGAAAACCGCCGCCGCCAACCGTCGTCGCCGGCGACGTTCCGGCCACCCCCTGGTCCAACCAGTGGCACCACTCGACGCGCGAGGTCGCCAGCTTTCGAACGTGCTCGACCGCGGTCCAAATGGTGCACCACAGCGATTTTCCGGCGAGGCCCGAGGCCCTCCGCCACTTTTCGGGTCGCCGGCGGCAAGATTCCGGCGCGGCCGACGTGGCACCAACGTGGCTCACCTCTGGTCACTGGCAGCTAGGCCCCGTGGGCCCAGTTGGCCGCGCTGACCAGGTCAACCTGCTGACGTGGCAGCTTCAGTCGCTGACGTGTGGGCCCCCTTCTGTTAATTAGTCTAATCAAACTATTTTCTAAATAAACTTAATTAATTAACTTATTTAGTTTCTGTTTAGATTAAATAACTCTAATTAGCACTGAGCCACTGACCAGTGGGACCCACTGGTCAGGTTTGACCTGGCCAGCTCAGTTGACTCGCTGATGTCACTCTGGCGTCATGATGACGTCAGGTGCTACTGTTTCGGATAATTCGAATTTAAATAATTAAAATAATTCCAGAAAAAGGTTTAAATCTTTGAAAATTCGTAGAAAATAAACCGTAACTCAGATCGAAAAACTTTCTACATGAAAGTTGATCAGAAAAACGAGACGACTCCGAATATGTGGTCAAAATGCTTGACCATCACTCCTATCTATATGAACATGGAACCTTCCCCTCCAGTTCAGTGTACCGAAATCTGCTTAAACGCCGGGTAGATATCCCAGATATTTTCCCGTTTCATCTGCGACAAGTAGCCATGCATTAGGTCACCACTAACTCTGCATACCGTCATGCCATGCATCTGTGTTGCATTATTTGCCTTTATTTATTGTTTCTTCCCCCTCTTCTTATCCGATAGCCCCCGAGACCGACGCAGCTCCAGAGACCGACTACATCCTCGATGATCCCTCTTTTGCCGCAGAGCAACCAGGCAAGCAAACCCCCTTGAACATGCCTATATCACCTATTCTTTCTCTCTCCTGCTTGCATTAGAATTTGCTACTGCATTTATTTGATCCTATTCCGATGCATAGCCTATTTTTGTAAACTGCTATTGATACCTTACCTGTTATCCTAAATGCTTAGTATAGGTTGGATGAAAACCATCTGTGGCCCCTCCGCCTTGTCCTATTTGCCCCACATAGTTACCAGTGCCCCGTTCGATGTGATCGACGAGCTGAGACCAGCAAATCACCGCACACCCCCTACATTGCTCGACTCTGCAGAGCTAATATTGAGTGCCGAGGGTGATACCTCTTATCTCACTCCTGATGTTGCCTCTGTAGTACAGCTAGTCGGTTGTGGGTTACGAGGGCAATTCCTCTTTCACCACCTCCGATGAAGCTTCTGTCGTGCAACCCTGCAAGTGTGAATACCATCGAGGGTGATTCCTCCGGTTTCACCTTGACGGATACGTTGAGAGGGAAATCCAACGAGGGTGATTCCTCGGATTCCTTCTTGGTGTTATGGACACACGGTTACCTGGGTTATACTATAGATACCTGATAAAGTCGGGTCGACCCCAAGGGGTACCCGCGAGAGATGTGGAGTCGGGTTGACCATGAGGGTACCCACGAGATGATTACGTGGCATGGCCGGGCATTCTTGGCCCTTGCCGTAAGTCCACAAGATGGGGCGACGGGGCCACATGTTTCGTGGATCTCTGATCGTTTCCGTGAGCTCTCAACACACTTAACGGATTTGGGTATTTGGTCTGAGTTGGCCACTGGCCTATATGCACTACCACCACGCGGGATAATGGTTTAATGGGGCCCTCTGCACCGTATGTATCAGCCAAAAGCTTTGTCAGACGTCCAGTTCAGCATTGCGGCACGGCCGGGTCGACACCCCAGAGGTGGTGCCTGGATCGCCCTGCTCGCAACGACTCGGAGTGCAAAGGGCTATGGGCCCAAGACCCCTGAGCGCATAGGATGCAGACCGGCGGGGACCTCTCTGCTGAGCTCTAGGTAGGGCTACGGTGTGTCGATCAGCCGAGGCCGGGCATGACCCAGGAAAGTGTGTCCGGCCAGAGTTAATCGAGCGTGTTGGGTAATAGTAGTGCACCCCTGCAGGGAAGATATATCTATTTGAATAGCCGTGTCCACGGTAACAGGACGCTCAGTAAGGTATCCCGATCTACTACTTGAACTGGACACTTTTAATTAATTGTAAGCTCCGGGATCGCTTTCTCGCTAGGAGTCGAGGAAGGATCTCTAGGCTTTGCTACAACATGCTTGCTACTTTAATTATGTACTAATCTGCACTCTTCTTATGCTGCAAGACCGCTGAAGATGCTAGTCTTCGACAGGCTAGGCCTTTCTCTCTATTCTGGCACTTCTGCAGTCCAGTCCACATATACAGCCTTCCTTTGATAATGTTGCATAACTAGACTAGTTCTGATGTAAGTCTTGCGAGTACTTTGGATGAGTACTCACGGGTGCTTTGCTTCCCTTTTTCCCCATACCCGATTGCTGCGACCAGATGACGGAGCCCCGGAGCCAGCCGCCCTAGTCGACGACTACTACTACACTTCTAGTGGCGCCTACTACTACGTGGAGACCGTCGACGACCAGGAGTAGTTAGGAGGCTCCCAGGCAGGAGGCCTATGCCTTTTCGATCCAGTGTTTTGTTTTGCCCCGCCTGTTAAGGCATATTTGTTTAGCTTATATATGTACTCAGATATCTGATGTTTCCACTGATGCTTGTATGAAATCGAGCTTATGTATTCGAGCCCTCGAGGCCCCTGGCTTGTAATATAAAGCTTGAATTATTTTATTTTGTGTTTAGAGTTGTGTTGTGATATCTTCAAGTGAGTCCCTAGGCTTGATTGTGTGCATTTGCGTGTATGGATAGCGCACGATTGACGCCCCCGACTTAATCGTGCACTAATCATACACGCAAATGTACACGATCAAGCCTAAGGACTCACGGGAAGATATCACAACACAACTCTAAACACAAATAAAATAATACAAGCTTTATATTACAGGCCAGGGGCCTCGAGGGCTCGAATACAAAAGCTCGCATACAAGCGTTAGCGGAAGCAACACAAAAGTATCTGAGTACAGACATGAAGTTAAACAAAGATGCCTTAAGAAGGCAGAGCAAAACAAAGACATATAGACCGAAAGGCGCAGGCCTCCTGCCTGGGAGCCTCCTAAACTACTCCTGGCCGTCGGTCTCCACATAGAAGTATGCTCCACCGGGGTAGCAGTAGTTGTCAGCAGAATCATCTTGCTCCGGGGCTCCGTTATCTGATCGCGGCATTCGCATAGAGGGGAAAAGAGGAAGCAAAGAAACCGTGAGTACTCATCCAAAGTACTCGCAAGACTTACATCAGATCTATGCTAAGTATGCATCAGTATCAAAGGGAAGGCTGTATCTGTGGACTAAACTGCAGAATTGCCAGAATAGAGAGAGGACCTAGCCTATCGAAGACTAGCATCTTCAGCGTCTTGCAGCAATAGAAGAGTGCAGATCAGTATATAATAAAGCAACAAGCATGTAGTAGCAAAGCCCAGAGATCCTTCCTCGACTCCCTGTGAGAAAGCGATCCCGGAGCTTACAATTAAATTAACATGTATCTAGTTCAAGTTGTAGTAGATCGGGAAACAACACCGAGCGTCCTGTTACCATGGACATGGCTATTCGAATAGATAATCTTCCCTGCAGTGGTGCACTACTGTTACCCAACACGCTCGATTAACTCTGGCCGGACACACTTTCCTGGGTCATGCCTGGCCTCGGCTGATCGACACACCGCAGCCCTACCTAGAGCTCAGCAGAGAGGTCCCCGCCAGTCTACATCCTAAGTGCTCAGGGGTCTTGGGCCCATCGCCCTTTGCACTCCGGATCGTTGCGAGCAGGGCGATCCAGGCACCAACTCTGGGGTGCCGACCCGGCCATGCCGCAATGCTGAACTGGACGTCTGACAGAGCTTTCGGCTGATACATACAGTGCCGAGGGCCCCATTAAACCATTATCCCACGTGGTGGTAGCGCGTATAGGCCAGTGGCCAACTATAATCAATACCCAAATCCGTTAGTGAATTATTAGGAGCTCGCGGTGACGATCAGTACTCCTGTCGCCCCATCTTGAGGAAGTGCAACAAGGGTCAGGCCCATCCCTCGCTAGGGCGGTCTCTGCCTGCCCGACCGCACCTCGTAATTATCTCGCGGGTACCCTCCAGGTCAACCCGTCTTCCCAGGAGACTGTCGGGAACTTAGGTCCACCTCTACCGGGGTGGTACTGCCTGTCCCTTCAGTCCCGCAATAAAAGTACAAGGGGGCAACAGTTAAAGGTAACCATGTGTCCGTAACATCAAGAGGGTAATCCGAGGAATCACCCTCGATGGATTCCCACTCGATGCTACCGTCAAGGTGAACCCTGAGGAATCACCCTCGATGGATTCACACTTGAGGGGTTGCACGACAGAAGCTTCATCGGAGGTGGTGGAAGAGGAATCACCCTCGTATCCCACAACCGACTAGCTGTATCACAGAGGCATATCAGGAGTGAGATAAGAGGTATCTCCCTCGGCACTCGAGGATAACTCTGTGGAGTCGAACAACTTAGTGGGTGTGCGGTGATGTGCTGGTTCCAGCCCGACGATCACTTCGATTGGGGCAACTGTAACTAAGCGGGGCAACTAGAGCAAGGAAGAGGGGCCACATAAGGTTTATCAACCAACCTATACTAAGCAGTTCGGATAGCAGGCAGGTACCAATAACAGTTACAAAAACAGGCTATGCATCAGAATTAGGATCAATCAGTAGCAGTAGCAAATTCTAATGCAAGCAGGAGGGAGAAAGAATAGGTGATATAGGCATGCATCAAGGGGGTTGCTTGCCTGGTTGCTCTGCGGCAAAAGAGGGATCGTCGGGGATGTAGTCGGTCTCCGGAGCTGCGTCGGTCTCGGCGGCTATCGGATAAGAAGAGGGGGAAGAAACAATAAATAAAGGCAAATAATGCAACACAGATGCATGGCATGACGGTATGCAGTGTTAGTGGTGACCTAATGCATGGCTACATGTTGCAGACGAAACGGGAAAATATCTGGGATATTTTCCCGGCATTTAGGCTGATTTCGGAATACTGAATCGGAGGGGAAGGTTCCATGGTCAGATAGATAGGAGGGATGGTCAAGCATTTTAACCACATACTCAGATTCGTCTCGTTTTTCTGATCAACTTTCATGTAGAAAGTTTTTCGATCCGAGCTACGGTTGAATTTCTATGAATTTTCAAAGATTTAAATAGTTTTCTGAAATTATTTAATTAAACAGAAATGCCAGAAATGGAATATGATGTCATGCTGATGCCATCATTGTGTCAGCAGGCGGCTGACCAGCTGACCAGTCAAACTGGCAGGTGGGGCCCAGCTGTCAGCCACAGAGAGGTTTAAACAGAGTTTAATTTAAACTAATAGATTAATTAGTGAGTGGGCCCGGCCTGTCAGTGACCTAATCAACTAACAGAGTTAACTTAATTAACCGCTAACAGTGATTAGCCGCGCGGGCTCACATGTCAGTGGCGGTAGATGCCATGTCAGCGCGTTGACCGCGGTCAACGCAGTCCACCGTGGCCAGGGGACCCACTAGCAGTGACCCAGGTGGGCCCCAGACCGACTGCCTGTAGGAGCCCCCTTTCCAACTCCTTGGCCGAAGTTGAGTCTAGTCTTTGCAAAAACAGTTTTACTAACATGGTTGTGTGGCTTACGGGCTCACGTCGCCAATGGGTAGTATTAGGATCTTTTATTCCTCTTCCATACTCTGGGACTCTGATTTCTCGTCCTTTCGGGTTAAATGATTTTGCTAACTCTAACACTAGGTTCTCGTAATCACATTCACCCGGAGAGCTGGATTGTCTACAACTAATTCTTTCCTTTGGTCTGGATAATCTGATAATCACCTTTCCCTTTCCATTGGTCTGTTTAACCTTTTCTTTCCAAGTTATCATATGCTTCTCACACTATCATTTGACATCTTGCACTCCTTCTTTCAGATGCGTCCCGTAAGACAACTTGTCCGTCTGACCGTGGCTCGTGATGCGACTGGGTTTCCGGCCATTTTGGTCGAACTTCTGACCAGGCTGGGATATCCCGAGTACACTGTTTACGAGGATTACCGTGAGTTCAACCAGGAGCAGTACCACGCTGTGGTTCGCATCTTTGATCGGCAGGACATCTCAATCACTGAGTTACACACCTTTCATGGTGTTGGAGTGACTGTCGATATGGCCGTCCATGATGCTGCCTATACCGCTATTGCCCATCTCCGTGGAGAGCACAACAGTCCGTATGCTCCTGCTAGGGATGAGACTGGATACTACACTGCTGTCCGTGCTCCTTATGTGCTACGTCGCTATGACCCGCAGGTTATGGTACAACACATCTAGGCTCTGGACCGCACTGCTCGAGCTCTTGCTGTCGAGTTGCACACCACTCGTGCTCATCTTTACGACGCTCTGACACATTTGCTGCCAGCAGTCAGTGAATGGATGCACCCAGAGTACATTCTTTACCCACGCAGGACGGAGATGCCACCAGGTCTTGAGTGGCCTGCTGTTGGAGGTTTTGCTCCTCCACGTGGTCCTCTTCTTCCAGTTCGAGACCAGGTTTTGCACCAGAGTGTCCACGGAGCGCAGGATCCTTCTATCGAGGGTGCCCTGCATCGTCACCTACAGCTACCTGGCTTTAGTGGTTCTCTCCGATGTTGATATAGCATATCGCTATGTCGCGTTGTTGTATCCCTCCACCGCATGCCTGCGTGCCGCCTAGTTGCCTAGCTTCTCTTTTCGCTGTTGTAACGCTGGCTTGTAACCGAACCTATGAATGGATCTGTATGTCATGTTGACTATGTTGATGTATCTACCACACTTCTTTTGATTGTGCGAGTCACCTCATGAATATTTCCATACAACTAGAATGCTCGTTACTAAACTACCCCCTGTTCAACTTTTAGCAGGATGGTTAGACCCACAGGTCATGGCCGTGGTGCCAACAATCCACCACCGCCCGACTATATGGCTGCGACGATGCAACAATTTGAAATGCACCGCCAGTTCATGCAAGGGATTATGGACCAGTTTCCTTGCCCCAATGCCAACCAGCAGCCAGCCGCAATTACTTTGCAAGATTTTGTGCGCCTGAATCCAACCATCTTCCGCAACTCAGTTCAGCCGCTAGATGCTGATGACTAGCTCCGCGACATCGCTTTCGAGATGGAGTCTGCGGATGTGGCCCCTACCAACTACGTCACCTTTGCATCCTACTTTCTGAAGGGACCCGCAGCCCAATGGTGGGACACTCACAGGCAAACCTTAGCTGCTGGAACTATCATCACCTGGGTGGAGTTCAAAGTTGCTTTCCGTGCCCGTTACATACCTCAGGGAGTTATGGACCGGAAGAAGCGCGAGTTCCGCAACCTTACATAGGGCAATAAGACTATGGAAGCCTGTCAGCGGGAGTTTCTTGAACTGTCCCGCTATGCTGAAGAGGACATTGCTACTGATGCCCGCAGACAGGAGAAGTTCCATGAAGGGCTCAACCCAGATATCAAGCTTGCACTGCTAGTCCAGGACTTTGCCGACTTCGCCACCTTGGTGAACAAGGCTATACAGGTTGAGACTGGTCTGAAGGAACACAAGGACGCTCTCAAGCGCACCTGGGAAGCGGGCTCATCTTCAGGCTCGTCCTCGCAGAAGCGCCGCAACTGGATTCCTCACAGCATGTATCATCCAGCCACACCTCCTCCACCGCCGGGGCAGCCAAGACCTCAAGCTCCAATGTTTCGAGCTCCTGTTCCCCGTCCCGACAGTGGTCTCTGCTTCAAGTGTGGCCGTCCAGGTCACCGTTCCAGAGAATGCCCTCAGAATCAGAATCAGCTTGCACTTCCCTCTGCTGGTCGTGGTAATGGCCGTGGCAACAACCAGCACCGCAACAATAATGCCAGGCCTTCTTATGGTCGTGGTCAAGCTTACCATGTTGACCTGAGTGAAGGTCAAGATCAACCAGCTACTGTGAAGGGTACTTCCCTTGTAATCTCAGTATCAGCTTCTGCTTTAAATTATTCATGATGCAACGTACTCATTCATGTCTAAAGCTTTTGCATAGATGCATGGCATTAAATTGTGGAATTATAACGTCCCAATCGTTCGCGATTTCGAAGGATACTTCCAGGAAAATTTCTAGGAATATCCCGACCCATTTCCCTTCTACCTCCTAAATTCTCGGGACGAGAATTTCTTTTAGAGGAGGAGAATTGTAACACCCCTGAGTATTAAACTACAGTGATCCAACATGTTAATACCAAGTCACTTTGATTTGCAGTGTTGAATCATCATTAGTTTCATATCTCATTTCAAATTCGTCTTCAAATTAAAATTTGGGTTGCAAGTGAAATTTGAAGTTGCATAAAAGTTGCTGGAAAAAAGTTCATCATTTAGCAAATATTTCAAAACAATTTGTTGTTATGAAAAACAACATCACCATGTTGCTAAAATGAGCATTAGCACTTAAAACAGTGCTATCCCAGCAATTTAAAATGCAAATTCATTTATGAAAATTCCAAATGGATCCAAACCTCTCCCAAAATAATTGTGGCAGTGCCAAATAATTCAAGAGATTTTTATGGCCTAGTTCCATATTTTTCCAAAGTCTTTTGGTGGCCCTAATTAATCTTTTTCTGCCTCTGTTTAATAAATAAATGAGAAAACAAAAAGAAAAGAAAAAGGGGGCAGGCGCTTACCTGGCCTTACCTAGCTCGCGGCCCAGCTGGCCCGTCTCTGTTCCCCTACCTGCTCCGCCTCGCTGTCATCGTTGCCATGGCCGCAGCTCGCTGCGCCGCCCGTTGCTTGCCACCGTGACGGGGCAGTTGGCCCTGGATAAGGCCAACCCCCTCCCTCTCCCCTGGACGCTGCTCCCCTCCGTTCTCCCTCTCTCCCTCGCGCGCTCGGCTGTCTCCTCCCCTCTCGCCCGAGAGCCACCGCCAACGTGCCGCTGCCACTGTCGCGGCCACCGGCGCCATTCCGTCCTCCCGTGCTGTCCAGGAGGCCTGCCGACTTCCGCCTCTTCCTCCCCGACCGCTGGTTGGAGCCAGGGAGCCCTGCCGCTGTAGTTCGTCTTCGTCCCCATCTCCGGCCACCGGACGCCGCCGTCGTCGATTCGACCTCCCCTGCTGCTACAAAACTTCCACGGGCTACCTTGAGCCGCTCGGTGAGCCACCATCTCTCTCCGTTTCCCTCCCCGAGCCCTTTTTCCCTCCTAGTTAGTCGCGTGCATCGCCATCGCCATTGTCGGGCTCTGCTCCTCCGCGGAGCTCGCCGTTGCTGTTGCGCTCGCCCATTGACCGAACCAAGAGCACGAACATGCTCCCGGGCTTCGCAGGCAGCGTGTGGGCACTCCAAATGGACGCGGACGGGACTCGTTGCTCCGATCCGCGTAGCCCCGATTCCGGCCGCCGCCTGTACTCGCCGTAGCCGTCGTTTCCGACCACCGGAGCTCGCGCCGTTTGCACAGAACGATGAGGCTCGCAGTGCCCGATCGAGAGCAAGAAACCGCACGTGAAATGATCGACCGTACGTGAAACCCGAGCCTCGCCGAAGTTTGGCCGCCGCGAATGGCCTCGCGGGAGCTGTTCCGACGCCGGTGTCCGACGTGGCGTGGCCTGGGGCCCACCTGGGTCACTGCCTGTGGGTCCCCTGGCCACGGTTGACTGCGTTGACCACGGTCAACACGCTGACGTGGCATCTACCGCCACTGACATGTGGGCCTGCGCGGCTAATCACTGTTAGCGGTTAATTAAGTTAACTCTGTTAGTTGATTAGGTCACTGACAGGCCGGGCCCACTCACTAATTAATCTGTTAGTTTAAATTAAACTATGTTTAAACCTCTCTGTGGCTGACAGCTGGGCCCCACCTGCCAGTTTGACTGGTCAGCTGGTCAGCCACCTGCTGATGCAATGATGACATCAACATGACATCATATTCCATTTCTGGCATTTCTGTTTAATTAAATAATTTCAGAAAACTGTTTAAATCTTTGAAAATTCATAGAAATTCAACCGTAGCTCGGATCGAAAAACTTTCTATATGAGGCCTGCCAAGGGTGGCATCTCCATGATGCCACACTTGCTTCCACCTTTATGCCCTTGTGAAGGCCATATTTCCATGAGTTTTTGGTATTTTTAAGTGCCACCCTACCCCTTGGGTTTTCCTATAAATAGAGGTGGAGAGGCACTCTCGACACTTACTCCTTACTCTCATACAAATGCCATGCATGATCTGGCCTTCTCTCTCCCTCCCCGCGAAATAGTTACGTAGAGCCGAAAGGCTGTCTGGGTTCCGGCAGGAACTAGTTCTGGACGGCGAAGCCCTGCCGGATAGCTGACACCGTGTGTGTGCAACCCTGTAGAGAGGTCGTAGGTTCGATCTTTTGCCTGAGGGGCTGTTCGAGGGTCCTCCCGAAGGGCTGTCCGAGTTACCGTTCGAGCTTCGAGGGTCCTCCCGAAGGGCTGTCCGTGACATCGTCCGGGGGACTGTCCGACCGCCTCCCGAAGGGCTGTCCGACGAGGGAGTACATCCTCGCGGTTGGGAGGTTGTAAATCCTAGCTGCGGGGATCTGCACCGATGATCTATGCTACTTGTGAGCTGCGTTGGGATTTCCCCGAAGAGGAGGGGATGATGCAGTACAGTAGAGATAAGTATTTCCCTCAGTTTTGAAACCAAGGTTATCAATCCAGTAGGAGAATCACGCAACAACTCATTAGCAGTACCTGCACACAAAACAACAAATCCTCACACCCAACGCGAACAAGGGGTTGTCAATCCCTTGGCGGTTAATTGCGAGATTAAATTGTATGGTGATAAATAGATAGATCAAACAAAAATACAAAATAAAATAAATAAAGTAAAATTGCAGCAAGGTACTTTTACGATTTTCAATATATGATTATGGTAGACCCGGGGGCCATAGTTTTCACTAGAGGCTTCTCTCTTGATCATAGCGTATGGTGGGTGAACAAATTACTGTTGGGCAATTGATAGAAAAGTAAATAATCATGACGATATCCAAGGCAATGATCATGTATATAGGCATCACGTCTGAGAGAAGTAGACTGACTCGTGCCTACATCTACTACTATTACTCCACACATCGACCGCTATCCAGCATGCATCTAGTGTATTAAGTTCATGAAGAACGGAGTAACGCCTTAAGCAAGATGACATGATGTAGACAAAGTAAACTCACGCATGAATAAACCCCATCTTTTTACCCTTAATAGCAATGATACATACGTGTCATGTCCCTTTCCGTCACTGGGATTGAGTACCGCAAGATCGAACCCATTACAAAGCACCTCTCCCATTGCAAGATAAATCAATCTAGTTAGCCAAACCACATCAATAGATCGGAGAGAAATACGAAGCTATAATAATCATGCATAAAAGAGTTCAGAGAAAACTCAAATAATATTCATGGATAATCTGATCATAAACTCACAATTCATCGGATCCCAACAAACACACCGCAAAAAGTGATTGCATTGGATAGAACTCCAAGAACATCGAGGAGAACATTGTATTGAAGATCAAAAAGAGAGAAGAAGCCATCTAGCTACTAACTATGGACCCGAAGGTCTGTGGTAAACTACTCACGCATCATCGGAAGGGGAGCAAGGATGATGTAGAGCCCCTCCGTGATCGATTCCCCCTCCGGCAGAGTGCCGGAAAAGGCCTCCAGATGGGATCTCTCGAGAACAGAAACTTGCGGCGGCGGAAAAAGTATTTCATGGACTGCTCTATTGGTTTCCCGATTTTAGAGAATTTATAGAGGTGGAATTAGGCCAAACGGAGCAGAGGTGGGCCCATGAGGCACCAGGGCGCGCCACCCCCCTGGAGCGCGCCCTGGTGGCTCGTGGCCACCTCCTCTGTCTTCTGGCCCTCTCCCGAAGCTTCTAGTGTCTCTTATGTCCAGAAAAAAATCTCCAAAAAGTTTCGTGCCATTTGGACTTCGTTTGGTACTGATATTCTAGAAAACCAAAAACAGGCAAAAAACAGCAACTGGCACTGGGCACTAAGTTAATAGGTTAGTCCCAAAAATGATATATAATCGCTTGTAAATGTATATAAAAACATCCAAGATTGATACTATAATAGCATGGAACAATCAAAAATTATAGATACGTTGGAGTCGTATCAAGCATCCCCAAGCTTAATTCCTGCTCGTCCTCGAGTAGGTAAATGATAAAAACAGAATTTTTGATGTGGAATGCTACCTATCATATTCATCATATATTCTTTTGTTTGTAGCATGGACATTTGGACTTGAATGATTCAAAGCAATAGTCTATAGTTTGACATGAAGACATAAATACTCAAGCATACTAACAAGCAACCATGTCTTTCAAAATATCAATGCTAAAGAAAGTTATCCTTAGCCCATTATGCTCAATCATTGATCCATTCATGAAACACACTCAATATTAGCTACACACAATGCACAAGTATGACAATAGTGCTCTCTAGTTGGTGCTTTGTAAGAGAACATGGAGACTCAAAATAAAAATAAAAATTGCATAAAAGTAAATAGATAGGCCCTTCGCAGAGGGAAGCAGAGATTTGCAAATGTGCCAGAGCTCAAAGCTTAAATTAGAGAGATAAAATTATTTTGAGAGGCATGCTTTTCCTGTCAACGAAAACGACCGAAAATTCCCAATATCTTCCATGCTAGACACATTATAGGCGGTTCCCAAACAGAAAATAAAGTTTATTTCCTTTCCACCATTCTTTCACAATCCATGGCTAGCCGTATCCACGGGTGCCCTCCTTACCAACACTTTCCAAGGAATTTGTTATTATTATTTTTGATTCATTCTGGGACTGGGCATCCCTATTACCTGCCACTCTCTCGTGCAATGACAAGTGAATAAACACTCATCGTGAGAATAACACACCTAGCATGGAAAATATTGGCCACCCCCTGCCGCTTCATGAGCGGTACGGGCACACAAAACAGAAAATTATTTTGAAAAATTTAGAGTTGGCGCATGCAAATTTACTTGGAACGGCATTGAAATATCGCATATAGGTAGGTATGGTGGACTCATTTGGCACAACTTGGGTTTAAGGAGTTGGATGCACAAGCAGTATTCCCGCTTAGTACAAATGAAGGCTAGCAAATAGATTGAGAAGCGACCAACCAAAAAGCGAAAACGGTCATAAACATGCATTGAACATAACTAGCACCGAATAATGCACCATAAGTAGGATATAATTTTGTTGCATAACTATTGACTTTATGTGCATGCATAGGGAATCACAAACCTTAACACCAATATTCTTACTAAATCACAATTACTCACTAACACGACTCACATATTATCATCTCCATATCGCAAAACTATTGCAAGAAATCAAACTTATCATATCCAATGATCTTCCATGAAAGTTTTTATTATATCCCTCATGAATATTCATCACTCTGGAACCAAATTCACATCTTGTGCAAATTACCATTACTATTATCAACTCTAAAAAAGATATAAGTGAAGCATGAGAGTGCAAATATTTCATAAATTTTTTAATCTTATCAACTCTCAAAATAATATAAGTGAAGCATGAGAGTTCAAATATTTCTTCAAAATATAGCCACCGCCGTGCTCAAAAAGATTTAAGTGAAGCACTAGAGCAACTGCCTAGCTCAAAAGATTTAAGTGAAGCACATAGAGTATTCTAATAAATCATGATAAACGTGTGGCTCTCTCAAATAGGTGTGTCCAGCAAAGATGATTGTGACAAACTAAAAAGCAAAAAAAGTAAAGACTCATATAATACACGACGCTCCAAGTAAAACACATATCATGTGATGAATAAAAATATAGCTCCAAGTAAAATTACCGATAGTTGGTAGAAGAAAGAGGGGATGCCTTCCGGGGCATCCCCAAGCTTAGACGCTTGAGTCTTCCTTGAATATTACCTTGGGGTGCCTTGGGCATCCCCAATCTTAGGTTCTTTCCACTCCTTATTCCTTCATCTATCGTGATCTCACCCAAAACTTGAAAACTTCAATCACACAAAACTCAACAAAACCTTCGTGAGATCCGTTAGTATAACAAATAAATCTTTAACTTTAAGTACTGTGGTAAATTGATTAATATTTAATATTGGCATAATTATACTGTACTCCAACTTCTCCATGACTCATACCCCCCGATACGATCCATAGATTCATCAAAATAAGCAAACTATGCAACAAAAACAGAATCTGTCTAAAACAGAACAGTCTGTAAAGATCGATTTAAAATATATACTTATGTAACTCCAAAAATTCTGAAAAATAAGGAAAACGTGGGAAATTCATATAAGAATACTTTGTAAAAATTTCAGATTTTTCTGACGCTCCAGTACAGAATTAAAATTCCAGCACTGGACGCAAAACTTTCTGTTTTCCAAACAGCATCAATTATACTATCTTCCAAATCATCCCAAAGGCATTACTTGGCACAAACACTAATTAAAACATAAAAACACAATCATAACAGTAGAATAATTGTGTAAACACACAAGAACAGAAATAAAAAGCAAAAAAAAATATTTTATTCATTGGGTTGCCTCCCAACAAGCGTTGTTGTTTTATGCCCCTAGCTAGGCATAATGCATAGTTTTCAAGTATCGTCATCCTTCAAGTTGATTTCATAAGTGGCCCTCATAATGGATTCATAGGGTGCTTTAATTCTTTTCCTAGGGAAGTGTTCCATCCCTTTCTTTATTGGAAATTAAAATCTTATATTCCCTTCTTTCATATCAATAATAGCACCAATAGTTCGTAAGAACGGTCTACCAAGTATTATGGGGCAAGACGGATTGCAATCAATATCAAGTACAATAAAATCAATGGGCACATAATTTCTATTTGCAAGAATAAGAACATCATTAATTCTTCCCAATGGCTTTTTAATAGTAGAATCCGCAAGATGCAAATTAAGAGAACACTCATCTATATTGGTAAAACCTAGCACATCACATAGGGATTTTGCAATTGTGGAAACGTTAGCACCCAAATCACATAACGCATTGCACTCATAATTTTTAATTTTAACTTTAATGGTGGGTTCCCATTCATCATATAATTTTCTAGGAATTGAAATTTCTACTTCTAGCTTTTCTTCTAACACTTTCATCATTGCTTCTACGATGTGTTTAGTAAAAGCCTTGTTTTGTTCATAAGTGTTGGGTGAATTTAGCATGGATTGTAACAAAAACATACACTCAATAAAATAACAACTATCATAATTAAAGTCTTTGTAATCCAAGAGAGTGGGCACATCACTAGTTAAAGTTTTTACCTCTCCAGACCCACTTTTATCAAATTTTTCATCAAGATTTTCACCCTCCGAATTATGGGGACACCTCCTAGCTAAAGTTGACTCTTCTTCAGTCCCCTTTTCATCAAGTTTTATATTTCTAAACAAGGAATCAATAGATGAAACACCAATCAATTTAATATCCTCATCATTACTACGATAGAAACCGGGAGGAATCGCTTTTTCTAAAAATTCTCGTTTAGCTTTTAGCATAGCGGTTCTTTTCTTACTCTCATCCATGGAGACATATAAAGCTTTAATTGATTCATTAATATCAATTTTGGGAGGCAAAATTTTAGTCTTAAGATTTTCCACATCATGAATAATTCTATCAATGCTCCTAGACATATCATCAAGTTTACTTAATTTTTCTTCTATCGTAGTGTTGAAAACTTTTTGAGCATTAATAAATTCTTTAATATTACTTTCAAGATCAGAGGGCATCCTATTATTATTATTATAAGAATTACCATAGGAATTGCCATAATTATTAGAGGAATTTCCAGGAAATGGCCTAGGATTAAATTACCTCTATAAGCATTACTATTAAAATTGTTTCGCGAGACAAAATTCACATCTACGGGATCACTATTTTGCTCAATCAAGGTGGATAAAGGCACATCATTAGGATTAACAGGAGTATTTTTGCTAGCAACCAATTTCATAAGCGCATCAACTTTATCACTCAAAGTACTAATTTCTTCAACAGAATTCACTTTTTTTACTAGTAGGAGCTCTTTCAGTATGCCATTGTGAATAATTTGCCATAATATTATCAAGAAATTTAGTAGCTTCTCCCAATGTAATCTCCATAAAAGTACCACCCGCGGCGGAATCTAAAAGATTTCTAGAAACAGAATTTAATCCCGCATAAAAATTTTGTATGATCATCCACAAATTTAAACCATGAGTAGGGCAATTTCTTATCATTAATTTCATCCTTTCCCAAGATTGAGGAACATGTTCATGATCAAGTTGCTTGAAATTCATAATTTGGTTTCTAAGGGAAATAATTTTCGTGGGAGGAAAATACTTGGTAATAAAAGCATCTTTACACCTATCCCAAGAATCGATACTATTTCGTGGTAAAGATGAAAACCAAATTTTTGCGCGATCCCGCAATGCGAACGCGAATAATTTTAATTTCACAATATCATTATACACATCTTTTTTATTTTGCATATCACACAATTCTACGAAAGTGTTAAGATGGGATGCATCATCTTCATTAGGACTACCAGAAAATTGTTCTTTCATGACAAGATTTAACAAAGCGGCATTAATATCACAAGTCTCCGCACTAGCGGTGGGAGGAGCAATCGGTGTACTAATAAAATCATTATTATTAGTATTGGAAAAATCACACAATTTTGTATTTTCTTGAGACATCATGGCTACGCAAACAAGATAACAAGTAAGCAAACAAGAAAAAAGCAAACGGAAAATATTTAAGTATTTTTGTAAAAACTTTTTTAGAAGTGGGGGAGATGAACACGAGAGGCAAAGGAAAATAAAATAAATGCAAGGAGATGAAGGTTTATGCATAGGTACTTGATAGATGTTGATGATGTCTCCCCGGCAACGGCGCCAGAAATTCTTCCTACTACTTGTGAGCTGCGTTGGGATTTCCTCGAAGAGGAGGGGATGATGCAGTACAGTAGAGATAAGTATTTCCCTCAGTTATGAAACCAAGGTTATCAATCCAGTAGGAGAATCACGCAACAACTCGTTAGCAGTACCTGCACACAAAACAAAATATCCTCACACCCAACGCGAACAAGGGGTTGTCAATCCCTTGGCGGTTAATTGCGAGATTAAATTGTATGGTGATAAATAGATAGATCAAACAAAAATACAAAATAAAATAAATAAAGTAAAATTGCAGCAAGGTATTTTTAGGATTTTTAATATATGATTATGGTAGACCCGGGGCCATAGTTTTCACTAGAGGCTTCTCTCTTGAAAATAGCGTACGGTGGGTGAACAAATTACTGTTGGGCAATTGATAGAAAAGCAAAAAATCATGACGATATCCAAGGCAATGATCATGTATATAAGCATCACGTCCGAGACAAGTAGACCGACTCCTGCCTGCATCTACTACTATTACTCCACACATCGACCGCTATCCAGCATGCATCTAGTGTATTGAGTTCATGAAGAACGGAGTAACGCCTTAAGCAAGATGACATGATGTAGACAAAGTAAACTCACGCATGAATAAACCCCATCTTTTTACCCTTAATAGCAACGATACATACGTGTCATGTCCCTTTCTGTCACTGGGATTGAGCACCGCAAGATCGAACCCATTACAAAGCAGCGAAACTTTTTCACGATTTTTTCTGGAAGGAAATAGACCCAGGAAGCTTCGGGGGAACAGCAGAAGACCCACAGGGGCCCCACAAGCCACCTGGGCGCGCCACCCCCCCCCCCCCCAGGCGCGCCCTGGTGCCTCGTGGGCCCCCTGTGGCCCTTCTTCGCGTGATTCCAACGCCAAAAATTCTTATAAATACCAAAAACCCCAGAAATAACCCTAGATTTTGGACTCTGCCACCGCAAGCCTCTGTACCATCGAAATACCATCTGGAGCCCTATTCTGGCACCCTGCCGGAGGGGGAAATCATCACCGGAGGCCACCTTCATCATCCCGACGGTCTCCATGACGAGGAGGGAGTAGTTCACCCTCGGGGCTGAGGGTATGTACTAGTAGCTATGTGTTTGATCTCTCTCTCGTGTTCTTGATTTGACACGATATTGATGTACCGCGAGCTTTGTTAATATAGTTGGATCATATGGTGTTTCTCCCTCTCTATCTTGTTGTGATGAATTGAGTTTTTACCTTTGAGGTTTCACTATTATCGGATTGAATACTTTTATGGATTTGAGAACACTTGATGTATGTCTTGCATATGAATACCCGTGGTGACAATGGGGTATTATATTGATTCACTTGATGTATGTTTTGGCACTCAACTCGCGGATTCCCGATGTGACATTGGGGTAATCTATGCATAGGGGTTGATGCACATTTTCGTCCTACTTTCTCCGGAAGAAATCTTGGGGCACTCTTTGAAGTTCTTTGTGTTGGATTGAATATTATGAATCTGAAGTTGTTTGATGCATATCGTATAATCAACTCACGGATACTTGTGGTGACATTGGAGTATCTAGGTGACATTAGAGTTGGTTGATGCGTATCATATGGTGTTATTTTAGTACGCTCTCTAGGGCTGTTTGTGACACTTATAGGAATAGCTCAATAGATTGATCGGAAAGAATAACTTTGAGGTGGTTTTGTACCCTACAACAATTTCTATCTTATGTTCTCCGCTAGTGGGAACTTTGGAGTGATTCTTTATCGCACGTTGAGGGATTGTTATATGATACAATTATGTTAGCACTGTTGAGAGATTGCACTAGTGAAAGTATGAACCCTAGGCCTTGTTTCTAAGCATTGAAATACCGTTTGTGCTCCGTTTTATCACTTGCTACCTTCCTGTTTTTATATTTTCAGATTACAAAAACCTATATCTACTATCCATACTACACTTGTATCACCATCTCTTCGTCGAACTAGTGCACCTATACAATTTACCATTGTATTGGGTGTGTTGGGGACACAAGAGATTTCTTGTATTTGATTGCAGGGTTGTTTGAGAGAGACCATCTTCATCCTACGCCTCCCACGGATTGATAAACCTTAGGTCGTCCACTTGAGGGAAAATTGCTACTGTCCTACAAAACTCTGCGCTTGGAGGCCCAACACGAGTCTACAAGAATAAGTTGTGTAGTAGACATCAAGCTCTTTTCTGGCGCCGTTGCCGGGGAGGTGAGTGCTTGAAGGTATATCTTTAGATCTTGCAATTGAATTTTTTAGTTTCTTGTTTTATCACTAGTTTGGTTTATAAAAGAAAACTACAAAAAATGGAATTAAGGTTGCCTCATATTATTCATCTTTATAATGTCTTTCTTGAAAATAATGGATCGGAAAATTGTGCTCAATTGATAGAAGAAAAATTCAATAAAATGTTTGGCATAAAATCCATGAATGATGAGCATGATTGCAATGTTGCTAGTATGAATTCTTTGAATATTCATGATGCTAATGATATGCAAAGCCATAAGCTTGGGGATGCTATGTTTGATGAAGATGATATTTTTAGTCCCCCAAGTTTTGAGGTGCAAATTTATTATGATGATTGCATGCCTCCTATTTGTGATTATTATATTGATGAAAGTGGATTTGGAGAGGTCGTGAATTTATTTAGTGATGATTCCACTATTTTGGAAGAAGTTTCAATTGATTATGACAACAAAGTTGCTATCTATGATGATTATGGTGATGACATGTATGCTATAAAGAATAATGATAACTATGAAACTTGTCATCATGATTTTAATTTTCAATTGTATTAAGCCAATCAAGTATCACATGATAGTTATTTTGTTGAGTTTTCTCCCACTATTATGAAGGAGAATACATTTGCTTATGTGGAGAGTAATAAAATCTCTATGCTTGTGGATCTTGAAAAGAATGCTTTATGTGATAGTTATATTGTTGAATTCATTCATGATGCTACTGAAAATTATTATGAGAGAGGAACATATTCTTGTAGGTATTGCAATAATATCAAGTTTCCTCTCTATGCGTTGAAAATCTTGAAGTCATGCTTGTTTTGCCTTCCTATGCTAGCTGATTATTGCTCCCATAAATTGTTTTCTCACAAAATCCCCATGCATAGGAAGTGGGTTAGGCTTAAATGTGCTAGTCATATGCTTCATGATGCTCCCGTTATGTTTCAATTCTTTACTTTTATGTGAGCATCATTGAAATCACCATGCCTAGCTAAAAAGGCATTATAGAAAAGCGCTTGTTGGGAGACAACCCAACATTTACCCCTACTGTTTTTTTGTGTTCACATGATTAAGATACTTTAGTAATCATGTTTCCTATGTTTTATTTCAATAATGTGCCAAGTAAAGCCTTTGGGATAGTGTGGATACTTGTTGATTCGATTCTGTGCAAAAACAGAAACTTTTGCGTCCAGTGCTGGAATTTCTATTCTGTACTGGAGCGTGAGAAAATTCTGAAATTTTTACAGAGCATTGGGTTACAAATTTTTTACGTTTTCACAATTTTTTAGAATTTTTGGAGGTACAGAAGTATGGTTTTGAAATCGCTCACTACATGCTGTTCTGTTTTTGACAGATTCTGTTTTCGGTGCATAGTTTGCTTGTTTTAGTGTTTCCATAGCTTATATTGAGTAATATAAATTGTGGAAATGATATAATACAGTAGGAATTATGTGAGAAAAATTATGAAACTTGTCTTGACAGTACCTAAGTGGATGATTTATTTCTATCATACTAACCTATCTCACAAGATCCGTTAAGTTTTATGTGATTGAAGTTTTCAAGTTTTGGGTGAGATATCGATATAAGGAGAATAAGGAGTGGCAAGACCCTAAGCTTGGGGATGCCCAAGGCACCCCAACGTAATACTCAAGGAAGACTCAAGCGTCTAAGCTTGGGGATGCCCCGGAAGGCATCCCCTCTTTCGTCTTCAACATTATCGGTAACCTTACTTGGAGCTATATTTTTATTCGTCACATGATATGTGTTTTGCTTGGAGCATCATTTTATTTTGTTGATATTTTCTTTCTGCTATCAATAATCATGTTTTGTATCTTTTAGTTCAATAAAATGCCAATTATAGCCTTTACCAGGCTTAGTTTGCAAGTTCATGGGTTACTGTTTGAAAACAGAAAGTTTTCTGTTATGTCCAGAATATTCCTGAATAGTCAAGACATGATAAAAATCTGAAATTTTTACACAGTAAGCATGCATGAGTTCTCTGTCACGTGGTAATTTTTCAGAATTTTAGGAGTTAGGGAAGTATGAATTTTGAATCCCCCTTTACAGGCTGTTCTGTTTTGGCAGATTGCTGTTATAGTTGCACTGTTTGCATATGTTTGCTTGTTTAATGATTCTATTTGAGGATAGGATTATTAAATATGCAGAGGCATTTAGTATGCAATGTTAAATTATAATTTTAGTGATTTGCTACAGTAGAGAATGTTAAGGTTTTGAGTTGATTTATACTAACTTATCTCACGAGTTCTTGTTGAGTTTTGTGTGGATGAAGTTTTTAAGATTTAGGAGAAACCGTGATATGAGAGGAATTAAGGAGACATAAGAGCTCAAGCTTGGGGATGCCCGGCATCCCAAGTATTTATTCTAAGAAGTCTCAAGCAACTAAGCTTGGGGATGCCCCGGTTGGCATCCCACCTTTCTTCATCAACACCTATTGGTTAGCCTAAGTTTTTGCTTCTTCACATGAGATGTGCTATTCTTGGAATGTCATTTTTTTTTGCTGTTTGAATAAAATTATCAAGATCTGAAATTTTAAATGAGAGAGAGTCCTCACATAGCTACCTATTTACTTAACTACTCATTTGGTCTTCAGTTATATCTTTTTGGAGTAGTTTGTCATTTACTCTTTTTCTTCACTTATATCCTATGAGTAAATTGTTGAATGAATTGAAAATCATAAAGTTGAAATTATATGTGCTTCATATGCTTGTATCATGTCTAGTAGTAGTTTCACATTTGGGTTAGAAAGTGAAATCTATTGAAGCTTGACAATCACAATATTGGTCATACAAGCAATTCATGAATGATTAGTATAAGAAAGAGAACTTTCACATATAAATATATTATCTTGGACATCTTTTATGATTGTGAATACCCATTAATTATTTTCAAACTTGAGCAAATTAGTTGAAGTTGTACAAGGAAGACAACGTAATGAGTTATGTTTGGGTATATTTGCATAGAAGTTATATTGTTATGGATCCTCCAACATGTGGTGCTTGCTTAGGATCTTTTGCTAGCCAAAAATTCGTACTAAGTAGAGATACTACTTGTGCATCCAAAAACCATTAAACCCATTTTCTTCCCATGAGTGTCCACCATATCTACCTATGGATTGAATAAGATCCTTCAAGTAAGTTGTCATCGGTGCAAAAAGCAATAAAAATTGCTCCTAAAATATGTATGATCTTTTATTGCAAGGGAAAATAAGTGTTGTACGAACTTGTGATGGTAAAGAAATAAAAGCGGCGGACTGCATAATAAAGGTTGCTATCACAAGGGGCAATATAACGTGACGTTCCTTTGCATTAAGGGCTTGCACATCCAAAAATAAAAAGCGCATGACAACCTCTGCTTCCCTCTGCGAAGGGCCTATCATTTACTTTTATGTATTTACTTTTATGCAAGAGTCAATAGTATCCCTTCTCATTTCAACCTCAATTATTCTTTAGTTGGCAAGCATCATGTGGTGGGGAAAGATCCAGGCACATATGGCCAGTCAAATATATTTGATCATGAATTATTATTGTTGACAATTATCTCTATGATAAATAAGTTGGGAGGCAAAACACTAAGCCCCTATCTTTCTCTGTGTTTGATGGATGCCATTTGTTCTAAAAATATGCTTTGAGTACTAGCAATCATAGAAGACTATATGATAATTGAGTATGTGGAGCTCTTACTTAGACTTTGTTGAAATTAAGTTGAATTGCAATTGTTTGGTGACTAAGAACATAGGTTGTTAAGTTTCAAGCGAATGCATTGTTTGAACCATAACATGTGAATTGATTGCTACTTTATCATGATGAGCTTTATGAGAATGAGCTACTATTTATGATATATAATAATGCTAGGAAAAGTGATTGAAATTATCATTGATCAAACTTATGCACTATGCTAGCATTCACACTTCATTAATTATTTCTTTTATCATTTACCTACTCGAGGACGAGCAGGAATTAAGCTTGGGGATGCTGATACGTCTCCAACATATCTATAATTTATGAAGTATTCATGCCATGTTTATTATAGTTTTGTATGATTTTGGTGCACTTTTATATGGATTTTATATGATTTTCGTGGACTAACATATTGACATAGTGCCCAGTGCCAGTTGCTGTTTTCTGATTGTTTTTGGTTTTCCAGAAAATCCATATCAAATGAAGTCCAAATGCAGCGAAACTTTTTCACGATTTTTTCTGGAAGGAAATAGACCCAGGAAGCTTCGGGGGAACAGCAGAAGACCCACAGGGGCCCCACAAGCCACCTGGGCGCCCCTCCCCCCCCCCAGGCGCGCCCTGGTGCCTCGTGGGCCCCCTGTGGCCCTTCTTCGCGTGATTCCAACGCCAAAAATTCTTATAAATACCAAAACCCCCAGAAATAACCCTAGATTTTGGACTCCGCCGCCGCAAGCCTCTGTACCATCGAAATACCATCTGGAGCCCTGTTCTGGCACCCTGCCGGAGGGGGAAATCATCACCGGAGGCCACCTTCATCATCCCGACGGTCTCCATGACGAGGAGGGAGTAGTTCACCCTCGGGGCTGAGGGTATGTACTAGTAGCTATGTGTTTGATCTCTCTCTCGTGTTCTTGATTTGACACGATATTGATGTACCGCGAGCTTTGTTAATATAGTTGGATCATATGGTGTTTCTCCCTCTCTATCTTGTTGTGATGAATTGAGTTTTTACCTTTGAGGTTTCACTATTATCGGATTGAATACTTTTATGGATTTGAGAACACTTGATGTATGTCTTGCATATGAATACCCGTGGTGACAATGGGGTATTATATTGATTCACTTGATGTATGTTTTGGCACTAAACTCGCAGATTCCCAAGGTGACATTGGGGTAATCTATGCATAGGGGTTGATGCACGTTTTCGTCCTACTTTCTCCGGTAGAAATCTTGGGGCACTCTTTGAAGTTCTTTGTGTTGGATTGAATATTATGAATCTGAAGTTGTTTGATGCATATCGTATAATCAACTCACGGATACTTGTGGTGACATTGGAGTATCTAGGTGACATTAGAGTTCGTTGATGCGTATCATATGGTGTTATTTTAGTACGAACTCTAGGGCTGTTTGTGACACTTATAGGAATAGCTCAATAGATTGATCGGAAAGAATAACTTTGAGGTGGTTTCGTACCCTACAACAATTTCTATCTTATGTTCTCCGCTAATGGGAACTTTGGAGTGATTCTTTATCGCACGTTGAGGGATTGTTATATGATCCAATTATGTTAGCACTATTGAGAGATTGCACCAGTGAAAGTATGAACCCTAGGCCTTGTTTCTAAGCATTGCAATACCGTTTGTTCTCTGTTTTATCACTTGCTACCTTGCTGTTTTTATATTTTCAGATTACAAAAACCTATATCTACTATCCATACTACACTTGTATCACCATCTCTTCGCCGAACTAGTGTACCTATACAATTTACCATTGTATTGGGTGTGTTGGGGACACAAGAGATTTCTTGTATTTGATTGCAGGATTGTTTGATAGAGACCATCTTCATCCTACGCCTCCCACGGATTGATAAACCTTAGGTCATCCACTTGAGGGAAAATTGCTACTGTCCTACAAAACTCTGCGCTTGGAGGCCCAACACGAGTCTACAAGAATAAGTTGTGTAGTAGACATCAAGCTCTTTTCTGGCGCCGTTGCCGGGGAAGTGAGTGCTTGAAGGTATATCTTTAGATCTTGCAATTGAATCTTTTAGTTTCTTGTTTTATCACTAGTTTGGTTTATAAAAGAAAACTACAAAAAAATGGAATTGAGGTTGCCTCATATTATTCATTTTTATAATGTCTTTCTTGAAAATAATGGATCGGAAAATTGTGCTCAATTGATAGAAGAAGAATTCAATAAAATGTTTGGCATAAAATCCATGAATGATGAGCATGATTGCAATGTTGCTAGTATGAATTCTTTGAATATTCATGATGCCAATGATATGCAAAGCCATAAGCTTGGGGATGCTATGTTTGATGAAGATGATATTTTTAGTCCCCCAAGTTTTGAGGTGCAAATTTATTATGATGATTGCATGCCTACAAGAATAAGTTGTGTAGTAGACATCACCCCTCCTCTTCGGAGAAATCCCAACGCAGCTCACAAGTAGCACACCTCTCCCATTGCAAGATAAATCAATCTAGTTGGCCAAACCAGATCAATAGATCAAAGAGAAATACGAAGCTATAATAATCATGCATAAAAGAGTTCAGAGAAAACTCAAATAATATTCATGGATAATCTGATCATGAACTCACAATTCATCGGATCCCAACAAACACACCGCAAAAAGTGATTACATCAGATAGAACTCCAAGAACATCGAGGAGAACATTGTATTGAAGATCAAAAAGAGAGAAGAAGCCATCTAGCTACTAACTATGGACCCGAAGGTCTGTGGTAAACTACTCACGCATCATTGGAAGGGCAGCAAGGATGATGTAGAGCCCCTCCGTGATCGATTCCCCCTCCGACAGAGTTCCGGAAAAGGCCTCCAGATGGGATCTCTCGAGAACAGAAACTTGCGGTGGCAAAAAAAGTATTTCGTGGACTCCTCTGTTGGTTTCCCGATTTTAGAGAATTTATAGAGGTGGAATTAGGTCAAACGGAGTAGAGGTGGGCCCACGAGGCACAGGGCGCGTCACCCCCCCTAGGGCGTGCCCTGGTGGCTCGTGGCCACCTCCTCTGTCTTCTGGCCCTCTCCCGAAGCTTCTAGTGTCTCTTATGTCCAGAAAAAAATCTCCAAAAAGTTTTGTGGCATTTGGACTTCGTTTGGTACTGATATTCTAGAAAACCAAAAACAGGCAAAAAACAGCAACTGGCACTGGGCACTAAGTTAATAGGTTAGTCCCAAAAATGATATATAATTGCTTGTAAATGTATATAAAAACATCCAAGATTGATACTATAATAGCATGGAACAATCAAAAATTATAGATACGTTGGAGACGTATCAATCTACATCGACTCTACTTTCGCTGCGCTACGAGTCGGTAATGATCAGATCAAACATTGTATGCCATCTCCATAGTGATCCTGGGCATGCTCGCTGTACCAAATTTTTTTGTTTTCTGTCGCGTTCCCCTACAGTGGCATCAAGAGCCTTGCTATGCGTAGATGCAGGTTACGATCTAGAATACATAGAGATGTATGGGTATTGCATAATATAATTTTGTAGTATATGAGATCTATTGCTGAAAATTATTTATGCGGGTGGCAGATGAAATCTGTTACCCGATGTTCTTGTTGCTTCCCTAGAATTTGCGTATTTCTGATCTTGAAACGGCATGGTGGAATTTCACAAAGTTCTGGCAATCCGCGATCCTGATTGATCAACGAAGTGCTATCAATTCTTTGGGTTCCACCATAGTTAAGAGAAGGATGAAATTTCACAGACGACAGGGCAACGCAGATATGATCTGCACGGGGGTCATGCGTATGACGAAGTTCAGTATGGGGCTCGAGATTTTATTATCTCGTGTTTCATACACCCCGCAAAGTTAATCTAGCGACTTGAATAATCATACTTGATGATAAACGTTGGTAGCTGCGGTTTAAGTCAAAACCTTAGAAGCCACGTAAAATAAATTTTTGCATAAACCGATTAGAGGCGTCTAACTTGGTTTTGCAGGATGTGCATGTGATGTGGTATAGCAGCTCTCATATTAATTCGATTATGTATGAGATGACTATATGATGTAAATTTATTAACATGACCTGCGTGTCATGATTCGGCATGATGGCTGGAGCCATATGATTGTCACTTTAATAACCTGCGTGTCAACCTTAAGTAATGCACTTATTTTATTAGCTATAGAGATAACAATATTATCTGGTGCATCGACAAGGTGGTGGCAATCTTCGCGAAGGTGAACACCGACGCAAATGTCGAAGACGAAGAAATACTAGACTTCTCCGTCAGAAGGGGCTATACCATATCATGCTATTATGAATTGCCTGAGATGTTTATCCCTCTTGATGCACCCTTTTGATTGCGCGGTAGTTGTGACGCCCCCGGCTTAATCGTGCACTAATCATATACGCAAATGCACACGATCAAGCCTAAGGACTCACTTGAAGATATCACAACACAACTCTAAACACAAATAAAAGTCATACAAGCTTTATATTACAAGCCAGGGGCCTCGAGGGCTCGAATACATAAGCTCGTGTCATACAAGCATCAGCGGAAGCATCAGGTATCTGAGTACAGACACAAAGTTAAACAGATAGCCCTTTAAGAAGGCGGGACAAAATAAAACACTGGATCGAAAGGCGCAGGCCTCCTGCCTGGGTGCCTCCTAACTACTCCTGGTCGTCGGAGGGCTCCTCGTAGTAGTAGTATCCGGAGGGGTAGTAGTGGTAGTAGTCGTCGTCGGCTGCTGGGGCAGCTGGCTCTGGGGCTCCGTTGTCTGGTCGCATCAATTGTGTATGGGGAAAAGGGAAGCAAAGCAACCGTGAGTACTCATCCAAAGTACTCAGCAAGACTGACATTAGATCTATTCTAAAATATGCATCATTATCAAAGGAAGGCTGTATATGTGGACTGATTTGCAGAAATGCCAGAATAGAAGGGGAAAGCCTAGCCTATCGAAGACTAGCATCTTCAGCGGTCTTGCAGCATAAGAAGAGTGCATATTAGTTCATAAGTATAGTATTAGCACAAGTATCAACATCGCCCAGAGATCCTTCCTCAACTCCCTGCGAGAAAGCAATCCCGGAGCTAATATATTCAACCCATTTCTAGTTGTAGAAGATCGGGATATTCTCCGAGCGTCCTGTTACCGTGGACACGGCTATTCGAATAGATATACTTCCCTGCAGGGGTGCACCAACTTACCCAACACGCTCGATTAACTCTGGCCGGACACACTTGCTTGGTCCATGCCCGGCCTCGGCTGATCGACACGTCGTAGCCCTACCTAGGCTCAACAGAGAGGCCAGCACGCCGGTCTACATCCTAAGCACTCAGGGGTCTTGGGCCCATCGCCCTTTGCACTCCTGCGCGTTGCGAACGCGGCCGGTGAGCAGTCCTAGCCCCCTTAATACAAGCGCAGGCTTTACCAGACCAACCCGGCGTGTGCCGCTCAACTGCTGACATCTGAAAAACTTTGGCTGATACTACGACGCCGAGTACCCATATTATTCCCACGTGCTGGTTAGCGCGAAAAGGCCAGAGGCCTACTCAGATCACATATCCTAACCCATTAGTGCATTTGGAGCGCGCGGAAACGAGCAGAGACTCACGATCCTGTGACCCCGTCGCCCCGTCTCGTGGACTTACGGCAAGGGCTAGGAATGCCCGGCCGTGCCACGTAATCACCACGGGTACCCTCTTGGTCAACCCGATATTACATCTCTCGTGGGTACCCCTCGGGGCCGACCCGTCTTATCAAAGACTGTCGGGAACTCAGGTCCACCTCAACCGGGGTGGTACCGCCTGTCCCTTCAGTCCTGTAATAACAGTAACAGTAATGGCAACAAGTGAAGGTGAACATGTGTCCGTAACATCAAGAGGGTAATCCGAGGAATCACCCTTGTTGGATTCCCACTCGATGTATCTGTCAAGGTGAACCAGGAGGAATCACCCTCGATGGTATTCACTCTGGCGGGGTTACCGACAAAGCTTCATCAGAGGTGGGGAAGAGGAATCACCCTCGTTAACCCACAACCGACTAGCTGTACTACAGAGGCCTCATCGGGAGTGAGATAAGAGGTATCACCCTCGGCACTCGATGTTAGCTCTGCAGAGTCGAGCAACTTAGGGGTGTGTGGTGATGTGCTGGTCTCAGCCCGTCGATCACATCGAACGGGGCACTGGTACTAAAGCGGGGCAACTATAGCAAGGAAGAGGGGCCACAGATGGTTTACCATCCAACCTATACTAAGCATTTTGGATATCAGGCAGGTATCAATAACAGTTACAAGGACAGGCTATGCATCAGAATAGGATAAAGCAACAGCAGTAGCAATTCTAATGCAAGCAGGAGGGAGAAAGGATAGGTGATATAGGCATGCGTCAAGGGGGGTTCCTTGCCTGGAAGCTCTGCGGTAAAAGAGGGGTCGTCAGCGGTGTCGTCGGTCTCCTGAGCTGCGTCGGTCTCGGGGGCTATCGGAAAGAAGAGGGGGAAGAAACAATAAATAAAAGCAACATATGCAACACAGAGCATGACATGCTAAAATGCAGTGCATGGTTGCCTAAATGTATCTCTAAACCATTTTAGTTATTTTAGGATTTAAGTTGGAATTATTAGCAGGTATGCATGCACTATTCATCTACCGGAAACAGGCAAAAAGTTGCGGGTTCACCTACGTAGAGGGTCCCGATATGAAAACAGATGGCATGATCGGATTCGTGGGATTTTTCTGAGCAACTTTCATGTAGAAAGTTTTTCGATCCGAGTTACGGATTATTTTCTACAAATTTTCAAAGATTTAAACAATTTTCTGAAATTTCTGGAATTTATTTAATTAAACAATTCGTATTATCCAGAATAGTAGATGCTGACGTCAGCATGATGTCATCATGACGTCAGTGGGTCAACCGCAGCTGTTCAGGTCAAACCTGACAGCTGGGTCCCACTCGTCAGTGTCACAGAACTAATTAGAGGTTAGTTTAATCTAATTCGGGTTAATTAGGGGGTGGACCCCACATGTCAGCGACTGATTAATTATTAGATTTATTTTAAAAACCAATTTAACTAATTAACCGCGCGGGCCCACTGGTCAGTGTCAGTATTGACACGTCAGCGGCGTTGACCGTGGTCAACTGGTCAACTGGGCCCGCAGGGCCCAGCTGCCAGCGACTTAGGGTGGCCCACCGGTCGTGCCACGTCGGCGCCGGCGCCGGAAAGCACTCCGGCGAGCCTTCTGCGGCGGCTGTCTCGCCGGCGAGGCTTGGGTTAGCGCTACGGTGGGTCTCCAGACCCGCGGTTGGGCGCGTTCGACGCGGCTCGACGTCGTGCGCGCGATGGTGCTACTGGTTGGACGCGGGGGTGGCCGAAACGTCACGGTGGCGTTCGGGCGACAGCGGACTCGGTAAAGCAGCGCGCATCGGCTCGAACGAGAGGGGTAGGGATGCTCTACGCGAGCTTGCGAGCTCGTTGGACATCGCTGCGCAGTCGTGCGGTCACCGGATCATGGTCGGCGACGAGTTTGGCGGCGATGGGCTCGGCCGCATCGGGAACGACGGCTAGAGGTGGCGTAATGAGGAGGAAACGGAGAGAGGAGGAGCGGAGCTCACCGCAGCGGCTCATGGCGGCCGGTGGTAGCTTAGTAGCGCAGGGGACGGCGGATCGAGGTGGCGGAGCTCTGGTGGCCGATGGCGATGACGAGGTCGATCCCGTCAATGCGGTGGTCTCCGGCTTGCAACGAGTGGCGTAGTCGGACGAGGCGGAGACGAAGGACACGGTGAGGTGGTGAGGGAGGCACGGAGGCCACAGCTGCGACAGCGGACGGCGACGAGCCCGCTCGGGTAGAGAGGAACGAGAGGGAGAGAGACGAGCGAGTGCGCGAGAGAGAGGGAGGAGAGGACTGCAGCGTCCAGGGGGATGGCTCGGGGTTATCCACACTCACCTGCCCCGTCGCCGTGGCAGCCAGCGGCCGGAGCTGGCGCGCTCGGCCATGGCGCGGGCGACACGGTGGCGGGAGCAGGTAGAAGACTGCTCCCGTGGGCTGGGCCGGACTGGGCCGCGACAGGTAAGGCCAGGTAAGCCTTTCGCCCGTTTTCATTTTCTGTTTTTTTTTATTTAATAACAGAGAGGGAAAATGATTTATCTGGGCATCCAAATGATTTAGGAAATTTATGGAGCGTGGCCCATTAAATCCAACACATTTCTAGGCAGTGCCACAAATATTTTGGGAGGCAGATAATTCCATTTGCATTTTTCATAAGTGAATTTGCAAATTTTAAATTGCTGAAATTGCATTGAAATATTTGCTACTGTCCATCTTTGCATAAGAGTGATGTTGATTTTCTTAACAATAAATTGTTTTGGAATTTATGCTAAATGATGAACATTTTCCCAGCAACTTTTGAGCAACTTTAAATTTCACTTGCATTTGAATTTGAATTCAGTGGCAGAATTTGAAATGAGATATTAATCCAACATGATTATCATTGCAAATCTCAGATGACTTGGCATTAATATGGTGGATCACTGTAGCTCATTACATAGGGGTGTTACAGTAGTCACTTTTTATTAGGGTGATCTCTCACTTAAAAATATCAAGTAGTTAATGTTCTCCCAAGTGTAGCACCGTCACGGCACCTATCTCTTCGGGGTATCACATGGATGCATGGGTATGAACGATTAGAGAAGTGTGAGGCGGGTGAGTTGAGACCTCGCAGCAAGATCACTTGGTTGTCTTGACGTTCCGGAGGATCGTCCTGAGCTCAGAACACGCCCATCGAAAGATGAACAAGAGTCACATAGAGATGTGATTGGCAAGTTGGCCTACCAAATGAAATTCTCGTCACTTGAGATGGATGCATCCTTTGCGTTGAATTGAAATTTGGATCTTGAATCACTCACAATCAATTATGAGAGATATTGATTTGAGTGGGAGCGCACTTTAGAATAAAATTGTTTATTCACTAGTGCAAATTAATTATGAACAAAGTATAAGTGAAACTTGTGTTTACCATTGTAGATCAAATGGCTCGCAACGCCGCGTTCAACTTAGGCCCGATGTTAGAGAAAGAGAAGTTAGCTGCGACTGGAAACAACTATGCGGACTGGGTCCGCAGGGGCGCTAAGAGAATGTATGTGCTTGAATCTCCTCTTCCAGCTAAACCGGCGGCAACTACCCCGGAAGATGAACAAAATGCCTGGGCCACTAAGGATGATGATTACAACTTAGTGCAGTGCCTCATGCTAGCTTGCATGAGTCCAGAGCTTCAAAAACGTTTTGAATTCCATAACGCCCGTGATATGATCCGGGAATTGGATGCTCTGTACAAGGAAACCGCACGGTCTGAACGATTTGATATCACGAAGACCGTGATGGATTGCAAGATGGCTGAGGGCAGTTCAGTTGGCGAACACGTGGTCAAAATGATTGGCTACGCTGAAAGGCTTAAAACCCTGGAATTTCCAATTCCACCAGCCCATATGATGGACATGTTGCTTGCTTCACTCCCCCCGTCTTATGACGGTTTTACCATGAACTACAACATGAGTGGGATGGAGAAGACACCAAATGAGGTGCTCGCCATGCTGAAAACTGCCGAAGGAGGACTGCGGAAAAATCGCAAGCAAGTGTTGCTTGTGAATAAAACCGCCGGTTTCAAAAAAAAGGCAAGTCCAAGAAGGGCAAGGGCTCCAGTAAGACCGGCTCCCGAAGCAACTCTAAGGGCGGAGCCAAGAATGAAACTGAGTGCATCTACTGCAAGGGCACAGGACACTGGAAGAGAAACTGCAAGAAGTATGTGGAAGATAAGAAGTCCGGGAAAACCGAAAAAGGTATAACTGTTATACAGGTTAATGTCATTGATGTTTTGCTTGCTAGCAAAAATTTTAAGTCTTGGGTATTTGATACCAGATCAGTTGCTCACATTTGCAACTCGATACAGGGGCTTCGGAAGGTGCACAAGCTGTCAAAGAATGAAGTCGTGATGCGCGTCGGGAACGGCGCTGGGATCGCCGCTCAAGCCGTCGGCATTATGCCTCTACGTCTCCCTTCAGGATTTACCTTAGAAATAAGAAACTGTTATTTTGTTCAGGCATTGTGTAGAAACATTATCTCTGGATCATGTTTAGTACACGATGGGTACTCCTACAAGTCTGAGAACAATGGTTGTTCGCTTTATTGTAAGGATATGTTTTATGGATTTGCACCCATTGTTGGGGGCCTTTTCATACTAAATCTTGAATGTGGAAATGATGTCTTTAACGTGAATGCTAAACGCCTTAAGAAGGCTGATACCACCACCACTTACTTGTGGCACTGTCGGCTTGGCCACATCGGAAAGAAACGCATGCAAAGACTCCAGAGAGATGGAGTTTTACCGTCCTTTGATTTTGAATCATTCGACACATATGAAGCTTGTCTGATGGGGAAAATGACCAAGACGCCGTTCACGGGTCATCCTGAATGGGCGGGTGAATTATTGGAAATAATACATAGTGATGTATGTGGTCCAATGAGCACAGCTGCACGGGGTGGGTATTTCTACTTCGTGACTTTTACTGATGATTTAAGTCGGTATGGCTATATCTACTTGATGAAGCATAAGTCGGAAACCTTTGAAAAGTTCAAAGAATTTCAGAATGAGGTAGAAAATCATCGTAACAATAGGATTAAGTTTCTACGATCAGAACGCGGGGGCGAATATCTTAGTCATGAGTTTAGCCAACATCTGAGTGACCGTGGAATCGTTTCACAGCTTACGCCTCCCGGAACTCCACAGAGAAACGGAGTATCGGAACGACGTAACCGAACCCTGTTAGACATGGTAAGGTCGATGATGTCTCTTACAGATCTGCCGATATCTTTTTGGGGTCACGCACTGGAAACTGCCACTCACACACTAAACAAAGCACCGTCTAAGTCTGTTGAGACGACACCACATGAGATGTGGCATGGGAAGAAACCTTGTGTGTTGCATCTTAAAATTTGGGGTTGTGAGGCATACGTAAAGCGTTTACAGCCAAGCAAACTCGATCCCAGATCAGACAAATGTTACTTTGTAGGTTATCCCAAAAACACCGTTGGGTATTCCTTCTACCACCAGTCCGAGGGCAAAGTGTTTGTTGCAAAAGTTGGACACTTTCTCGAGAAAGAATTTCTCGCTAAAGAATTAAGTGGGAGGACAATACAGCTTGATGAGATTAGTGAATCTTCGGCAACCGTTGTTATGGCTAAGGATCCAGAAGAAATTCCGCTAATTATCCCTACAACCGAGCCGGAAGTTGTCGCATGTGATGCGAAAACTTCAGACAAGTTTGTATTTGAACCGCGCAGATCAGGTAGGGCTATCGAGCCACCTGAGTGGTTTCATAATGAAATCTTCATTCTTGAAGATGATGAACCTGCGCACTACAAGGAAGCGATGGTGGGGCCCAGCTCAAGGGAATGGCATAGAGCCATGAAATCCGAGATGGAATCCATGTACGAAAAACAAGTTTGGAACTTGGAAGAACTTCCAGAAGGCGTTAAGCCCATTGGTTGTAAATGGATTTTCAAAAGAAAGACAGACGCGGATGGTAACATTACTATCCATAAAGCTAGACTTGTCGCGAAAGGGTTCACGCAAGTTCCAGGAGTGGACTACGACAAGACTTTCTCGCCCGTAGCTATGCTTAAGTCTGTTCGGATATTACTAGCAATTGCTGCTTATTTCGATTATGAAATATGGCAGATGGACGTAAAAACGGCTTTCCTAAATGGAAATCTCAAAGAAGATGTATACATGATACAGCCTGAAGTTTTTGTCATTCATAAGGATGCTGGAAAGGTATGCAAACTTTAGAAGGCCATTTATGGTCTGAAGCAAGCATCAAGGAGCTAGAACATTCGTTTTGATGAAGTAGTCAAAGAGTTTGGCTTCATCAGGAATGATGAAGAATCTTGTGTTTACAAGAAGTTTAGTGGGAGCGCAAAAGCATTTCTAATCTTGTATGTGGATGACATATTGTTGATTGGAAATGACGTGAATTTTCTTAGCGAAATAAAAGACTCATTGAAGAAGAGTTTTTCAATGAAAGACTTAGGCGAAGCGGCATATGTATTGGGCATCAGAATCTATAGAGATAGATCAAAACGCCTGATAGCGCTTAGCCAAAGCATGTACATTGACAAGGTGTTGAAAAGGTTCAACATGGAGAACTCCAAGAAAGGCCTACTCCCCATGTCACCTGGCACAGTGCTTTGCAAGAATCAGTGTCCTCGGACTCTCGATGAGCGAGTACAAATGAATGATGTTCCATATGCTTCGGCAGTTGGTTCTATTATGTATGCCATACTATGTACAAGACCGGATGTTTCCTATGCGCTAAATGTTAGCAACCGGTACCAAAGTGATCCAGGATTGGAACACTGGGTCGCAGTCAAAAATATTCTTAAGTACCTCAGAAGGACCAAGGATTTACTCCTTGTGTACAGAGGTGATGAAGAGCTCATTGTAAGTGGTTACACTGATGCAGGCTTCATGACTGACCCAGATGACTTCAAATCTCAATCAGGCTATGTTTTCATATTGAACGGTGGGGCAGTTGATTGGAAAAGTTCCAAACAAAAGACTGTGGCGGATTCTACGACGAAGGCGGAATATGTTGCAGCTTCAGAAGCCTCCAAGGAGGTGGTCTGGATCAAGCAGTTTCTTGAAGACCTTGGTGTGGTTCCAAGTGCGCTGGACCCGGTGGAGATCTATTGTGATAATAGTGGCGCCGTGGCTCAGGCTAGAGAGCCATCTTTGCACCATAAGACAAGACATATTGAACGCAAATATAAACTCATTCGACATCATGTCGAAGCGGGTTTAGTGAAAGTACGCAAAGTTCACACGGATCTGAACGTGTCAGACCCGATGACAAAGCCTCTACCACGAACAAAGCATGAGCAGCACCGGATAGCCATTGGTGTTAGGGAAGCCATGTAACTGGATTATGACTCTAGTGCAAGTGGGAGTCTATAGGAGATATGCCCTAGAGGCAGTAATAACAGTTATTTTGTATCTCCAAGTTTGTAATGAATGTTTATGTTCCATGCTATAACTGCAATGATTCTTGAGTCTGCAATATCCATGAGGCTCGGAGGGAAACTCATGTGCACGTGTGGTATAATAAACGGTAAAATGTATTCCTAGTCATGCCTCTAAGACTGGCTCAAGTATTGCATGATGATCATGTTTTCCTGATCATGGGCATGACTATGCCGGCAATTTTGAGGACACATTGTTAGAAGAACACTTGTGTTGAATCGACCCGAATTGATGTCATGCTATGAGATACATTCGTCACAAGTTAATGGTTTATAACACAGAGATAGTTAATGTTTGCATAATTCTTTAGACCATGAGAGTATCGAGTTCCTTCGTACTTGCTTTGTGAACTTTGGGGTTTGTTAAACGTCATCCGTAACTGGGTGGCTATTACTGCGGCTTACGGGTTCACGGAAAAGTATGACAAGGAACGAGATAGCTCGAGATTGGGATTTGCTCCTCCGACGATGTAGAGATATTCTCGGGCCCTCTCGGTGTTACGGTATCCATCATCGTCTAGCCAGACACAATGTGATTTGATCAGATCGAAGGAGAAAAATAGGAACAAATAGTAGCCCCGAGATAAGGAACACATGCAAATCTTAGAAGCACTTGTCTACAAAGCTAGGAATTTAGCCAGCTCTAGACAAAAGTTAGAATCGACTGCTATAGTCAACAGATTCTTCACCGCCACCGCGACACAGAAAGATCAAACAATATATTTGAGATAAAAAAAAGTTGCAACAAATCGACCAGCATAGCATAGAAAAATGAAAATTGGAGAACCACTGATCAATGTAAAATTAACACCGGTATCACCAACACAACCGTCAGGACAGACTAAAATGACAAACAATAGCACAAATCATTTGTAACCGGTGGTTCGCCAGGCAACCATCGTGGAAACAGACTGAAACGTCAAACACAGTCCACATTGTTTGTAACCGGTGGTTCGTGAGACCGAAAATCATCGGTAAGAATCAGTACTAAAACAACAGTGACTCCAGCCATCCTGCAAACACACCCCTACACAGAACAATTATACAACTATGTCTTCATCTCCAGCACAGCCATTCGGTGCTTTCTTACTGTACCACCTTTCTTTAATCCTGCATCCATATGTTTTTTTTTTCCAACTCAATTTTTTTTTCCATATGTATTATTTTTTGAGAACTAATCCATATGTATATTGTTGTATAAGATAAGGTCCCCTCAGCCTATCTGTCATTTCCTTTGAAAAAATAACTGAGAGGCCTCATATCAATTTTCTCTTTTCCTTTTTTTGCAGGAAGAGGCCTCACATCAACTACAGATTTTTTTTAAAGGGTTCATATCAACTACAGATGTCCATATGTGAGCCTCATACAAATTTCCCTTTTTCCTTTTTGCAGGAAGAGGCCTCATATCACCGAGTTTACGGATAAGACAACAAGCCCAAAAGAATTTAGGCCCATTACGAAAAATACAAATCAAGGCTGACTAAAGAAAAAAAGATTCCGTCAGATTTTAAATTTGGTTCCTACGGTTGATCTCCACGCTACTAATGAAAAATACTCCTATTCCATAAAATCACACAAAAACATTTTGTGTTATATGTACCATTTTTATTCCTATTCGAAAATATTCATGTATTCCAAAAGAATTGCTCATGACTATAGAAAAAAGGTTCACAAATCTCAAAAGGAAATATTTATGTATCACTGAACAACAAGTCCATATGCACGACAATAAATGTTTGTGACTCAAAAAATGTTCACGTACTTAACAAAAGTTCATGTATTTACAATAATAATAAAATATGAAAAGAAAAAAAATGCTAAATATAAGGCAGTATAAAAATTTAAAATAAAATAAATTGGGAAATGGCAAAAAATAAGAAAAATCGAAAGAAAAAAGTAGAGTAAATATAGAAAAAGGAAAGGAAAGGAAAAGGAGAAATCAAACAAGAAAAGAAAAGGAGACAGAAAAAGAAAAGGAAAAACAAGAAAGAGAAGAAAGGAAAAATTCACGCTTCAAGCCCAACTGCCCTGGCCTTCATGCGAAGATTCCTTTGCCCTCGCTTAAGGTGAGCGCTAGGAAATCTGAGCCCTGATACTGTGAGGGCAAACAAACATGAGTATCAATAGCCCCCCCCCCCCCCCCCCCCCCCCCCCCCCTCAAATTTTCAAAAAAATAAAAATAAATCAATAACCCCCTCAAAAAAAAATGAAAAACATGAGTATCAATAACTTATAATGGCCAACAGTCCATACAATCTAGATTATTCAATTAAAGCAGCAGGACTACAAAGAAGAGAACAATAAATATTTCACATGTAGTTTGTGAACATTGTCTTCCCAGGGTTGAGCGGTTGTCTCCAAGGGAAAGGTGGAAACTGGGCATACCACATAACTGCCAAAATGGAACCTGGAGTTCATCGACCGGCCACGTATTTCTGTTGCTCTCTAGATAAAGGCTCACAGAACCTACAATGTGGTTATTTTTGTCACTTCTCTGAAAGCACATTACAATAATGCGTAAAACAATTGGTTATTACCAAAGCGTGCTGATTACAAGAAACATGAAGTATTATAACCTTTTGCAATGCTAAGCTGACGTGGATGGGGTGTTTCCGATGGAGCACAAGCTCCAGGCGATGTAGGGATGGACAAGAAACAACAAGAAACAAGCCCGCCACCACTTGGCTTCTGCTTGCGCTAACAATAATCTAAGCAGTGAACTATATGATAGTAAAGCTAGCATTGGACGTTATTGGTCCTGCTCATTATTTTTTCCAGCCTCGGGTAAGTTCCGCGCAATTTTCTGAACTGAGATTAAGATAAACTATCCGTATTGGACCACAACTTGAGCCCAATTGGAGCACTGTCCAAATTTTGTTGGTTCTCAGATCTAATACATAAAAAAAATGAAGTGGTGTAGAAGTTTAAGCCCTCCAAGAATTAATAACTTAACTATGTGCATGGGCCAGATGCCGCATAAATTACACATAGCTGAGTCATATGGGAACAAGAACAATGGTACCAATACATTGTTTATGAATGTACAATCTAGAGGGCTACAAATCATGATATAGCACGGACACCCAAAGGGATCAAGTTTTACTAAATAACAAGGGACTGAGCCAGGAAGAATATTACTACCAAAACAGAGGCTATATACGGTGCTGAAATGAGACTCACGATTCTTTCTGTAGGTAAGTGCAAAAGGTTCCGCTTTCAGTCTTAGTGTTGTCCAACAAACAAAAAGACACTGACAAAGTATAATGGCAAAAACAAAGTTGAAAACAACGTTTACTAACCTTCACTAGAATATGGGCGTAAACAAAACAAGACGATGCAACTCAGAGAAGTTTCTAAGGACAGCATTAGTTTTATACTCATGATTCTCTCTTGGCTGCATCCAGATACCAACTCTCTTCAAATCAACATTCTTTTCCTGTATGTGGCTACTTGAAACCAGCATTTGACAACTCCTTTTGAGTTACAGCATCTTAGCTGTAATGGTTGCTCTAGAAATAGCAGGATGGGTAACCTCACCCTTCATCAGCAAGCTAGTTGATAAGGTGTGCTCCTATGCTGGAGATCAGTGGCAACGGCAAAATATAACGGAGAAACTAAGAATCGTGGAGAAGAAACTATCATCAATCCAAAAAACGTTGAGCATAGCTGAGAGAGTGCAAGCTAGGAACACAACCATGGGAAGCTGGCTACAGAGAATCAACGATGCTGCTTTTGAGGCTGCGGATGTTCTTGATTCATTTCACTATCAAGTTCTCCAAGCACAAGATGAAGACAAGGGCAAGGTTAGTTCTGTTGCTTCACCCACAACTGGTTCTTCCTCTACATCCACAACCACCACCACCACTGCTTCTACCATCACTAGCAGCGGCTCAGCAGTAAAACAGCCGGTTTGTGTACGCAAGCGCTTCCGTTTCTCCGATGAACATATCAACGAGTTAATTTCTGCAGTGGATAGATTAGTTGAGATTGAAAGTGAGATGCCCATGTTCCTGAAGTTAGTGGAGCTAGAGGACAGGAGATCAGACCAACCCATTCAGTTGCGGACAACAACCTCCATGCAAGGCCTCTCAAAGTTTTTTGGTCGAGTTAATGAAGAGAAACACCTAGGGCGATTACTTACGCAGGTAAACAAACAATCCAGTCAGCCATATGATGTTATATCAATTGTTGGCATTGGTGGTGTTGGTAAGACTGCATTAGTGCAGAAAATTTATAGCCACTTCCGTGCTAAAAGTGACTTCAGTCTCATGATATGGCTACATGTCTCAGAAAATTTTGATGTCGGACGTCTAACAAAAGAAATGGTACAGTCGGGTAATCTCCCCATATGTGCTGACTTGAAAAGCATCAGTAGTTTAGATCAAGCTCAATGGATACTTGAAGAAAAGCTGAAAGGGAAAAGGATTTTGATAGTCCTTGATGATGTATGGAATAAATGGAGCAGCCAATGGGAGAACTTATGCAAACCCCTGCAGTTTGCCGGTAAGGGAAGCAAAGTAATTGTTACGACTCGAAGTAAAAGTGTTGCAAGTATCAATGGAGCAACAGAGATAATGCACTTACATGGCTTACAAGACGAAGAGTACTGGGGGCATTTTTCCCAATGTGCGTTTGGTGATGTAAATCCATTTGATTTTCCACAACTGGTAAATATTGGTCGAAAAGTGGCGAGTAAATTGGCAGGATCACCTTTAGCAGCAAAGACAGTTGCGGCTTCATTGAAACTGAAGCTAGAAGAAAATCATTGGATGGATGTTGGCGGAAGGAAATTGTGGCAGATAGAGCAGAAGGAAGACGATATTATATCAGCATTGCGACTGAGTTATGAGCATCTTCCTGATGATTTGAAGCAACGCTTTGTTTACTTTGCATTGTTTCCTAAGAAATACCACCTTCGAGGAGATGAGCTAATACAGATGTGGAGAGCTCATGGTTTCCTTGACACAGAAGCACCAGATGAAATTGCATATGGTTATATCGATGACCTATTGCAGCTTTCATTCATTGAGAAGGTACCCAACCAAGAAGACCATTATGTAGTTCACGACTTACTGCATGATTTTGCAGAGTCGGTCTCCAATGGAGAACACTTCAGAATAGAAGATGACTTCCATGTATGCATTCCAAGTAATGTTCGCCACCTATATGTCAGTGCAAGCAATATATCTAAGGTGTACATGATTTTGCAAGAATTCACAGAATTGAAGAAAAATCTGAGAAGCTTAATAATATGCAAGGCAGAAGAAGGTAGTTCCCACAAAAGAATAGCCTCATCAAAATTCAACCATGTTCTTGATCAGACACTCCAAGCGCTAAGAAGCTTAAGGGTCTTAGTACTGCGGAATCCTGATGGTATTCTCCCAGAAAACATCGGTCATTTGGAACACCTTAGGTATCTAAACATTCATGAAAGTAGGAGCTTTATCAATGTCCCCAAGTCATTATTCAAACTCTACCATTTACATGGATTGAGTCTGCAAGCTCATCAAGACGGGATCATGCAAAAGGAACTCCGAGAGGGCTTAAGTAGGTTGACCCAGTTAAGATACTTGAAGGCACCGAAGAAAATAATTTCAGGCATAGAATTGATTGGCAGGCTAAGATCCCTCCAGGAATTAGAGGAGTACGAAGTGAAGAGTAACATGAAGAACAACATATGCCAACTGGGAGAGTTGAATGAACTTCGAGGGAAGCTAACCATAACAAATCTTCAGAATGTAAGATGCAGGGAAGAAGCAAATGAGGCAAGATTATTTGATAAGAAGAAGCTGAACAAGCTAACACTCTGGTGGAATCATCTCAAACAGAGCACCACCAACAGTGACCATGAAGGCGTATTTGAGGGGTTGCAACCAAATGCAAACTTGAGAGAACTTTATGTCAGAGGTTACATGGGAATCAAGTCTCCTTCTTGGCTATCATTTGAATATGTATCCAACATTCACTCCATTGAATTGCTATGCTGCCATCACTGGAAGACCCTTCCACCTTTTGGGACTCTACCCTTCCTTCGGATATTAAGGATAATGTGTTTGACAAAATTGGAAGAGATTGATTCTGGATTCTACGGCAATGCTGAAGTGGCATTTCCATCACTAGAAGAGCTTCTATTCGAAGGCATGACTCAGTGGAAAGGATGGTCAGGTGTTGAGTGCAGCCAACATGTGTTTCCTCGCCTGCGTGACATCCGTATCAAGGAATGTAATGAGTTAATGGGGCCTTTACCATTACCATCATTCAATAAAATCAAAATTTCAGTATGTGACTCAACCTCTGAGAAGACAACCAGTAGTGAACCTGAAGATACAGCTGATGTCAACACATTCTTTGCTGTTCAACTCTCCCTGGACCGCTTGGGACTTCTCTTTAGCTGTTTTCAAACGAGCAGCCTAGCCACCATTCATGTGCTGGATATCTCATCCAAAAACCTGGAAGCTTTTAACAAGGATCAGGAGGAATGGATGCAACGACTCACCTCAGTGAAGGAAATTCGCTTCACTGGCTGCCCAGAATTGACATCACTGCCATCCAACATGATTCATCTCACAACCCTTGAGTCTCTGTGCATAAAGAAATGTCCAAAACTTGAGTCGCTTCCCCAGATAGGCTTACCTCCTTCCCTGAAGAAACTCAATGTCATAAGATGCAGCAAAACATTTAGTCAGCTCTGCTCTGAGATGAACTTAAGCAGCACCAACACGATACAGCAGGTTATCGTGAGGGAACCTATTGTTGGCAATGCAATAAAAAGAAGAAGGACATCATCACAATAGAAGTAAGCATGCTGAACATATTGTTTTTCTTTTTCATCAATATGAATTGAAGAAACATGTAAATCAATCTTACCCAAACAATCAACAAGATGGATGGAAATAAAAACTAATTTACTAGTACATGGATTGCTGTTCTAGAAGCTCAATGTCAAACAAGATATTCAAGTTTTCTTCAATGTTTCGGTTTCTTTGCAGCTCGGAAGTGCAGAAGTTCCTTTTCTGGAGTATAGATGGTTGAACAAGTGCTCGATTGAGCAGCCTGCACAAACTCTCTTCTCCCCTGTGACGACAAGAATAAAGAATAGGCGCATTGTTCAGGAGGCTCTGAATAATGCATGGAATGCTGGTGTTTTGGGATCTCTCAGTGTTCAGACCATTCACGAAGACCCGCATCTTTGGGACCAGTTGAGTGCCAACACACTTGATTCATTGACACCAGCGAAGTTCATGTAGAAATGGAGAAGCAATGGAGGGTATTCAGTATGATCAGATTATAAGATCCAGTGCTGGTTCTTCAAGTGCAACATGTTGGTGGCAGAAGCTTGGTAAATCAATGTTACGTCTTCCATTGGCCTTAATGCATTGACTAGCAGATTCAGGGGATCGCAATTGTGGTACTACTCACCCTAATTTGCGGCTGTACTGGATACATAATCAAAGAGTGCAAACTCTGGAGGCTGGTTAGAGCGGTGCAGTAGATCGTTGTTCCAGGGAGATATAGCTATTTTGTTTATGTCTTACTTAGGCAGAAGGTTAACTACCAGGCATCTTGTTCTTTTGTTACTAACTTAATATGATGTTCTTGCTCACAGCGTCAAAAGACTTTTTTGTGATTCTTTGCTCCTTCTAAACGAAATTATACACTTGGCCTATGCATATTATTGTAAAAAAAAGAAGAAGAAGAATTTTCCAATTCCATATGAACATTAGTTAAGTAATACTCCAATTTACAATACGTTACTGTTCTAAGCATTCTTTTTACACGAGAAGTAAACATATGATAGGCAAATGACTTCCTTATCTTATTTTCAGAAATCAAATTAGATGGTCCAAGAGAAATCTGGCAAGCTACCAGTATAATTTATCCCCACATACTCATCTAATGGGGAACCACTCTCAATCAATATTGACCATAATCTGATGATTTGACATGGCACATTTATTCGCCCCACCCAGAGCGAATGACACAACAGGTGTCTTGGCATGGTTCAGACCAGTGTTAAGCAATCATTCGAGAAATATGTAGTTGGGCATGGCTACAAGCCTATAACAAGCTGCTATGCGGGCACAATAATTCTGAGATTACCGTAGACTCTGTTTATCATTATCTCACACAAAAATGAGCAAGGATTCTATAATTTGTTCAGCTGAACAACAAACTGTGCTGGCAGTAAACATTCTGGTCTACAGAAGACAAATTACAGGGCTCCAATCTTCAGTCCACAGACTACACTATCGCAGCTTCTGAATCCAGATCCGCGTCAATTCCCCAGTCACTACTGTTTAGGAAAACGAGAACGAGAGCAACAACTCAGTACCGAGAAAAGATGAGCTCAGCTAATCGCAGGGAACAATGGTTGCAACCAAGCGAGTATAAATCGGTGGCAACAATATTTCATCATTGGATTACAGGAAGAGGAGCCCGGAGACCGACGATGTAGATGGGACACTCACCTTGATGTGAGCGGCGACCTAAGAGGCCGGCGTCCCCCGCCGCCACCGGAGACCACGTCGGCGACGGCGAAGGGTGGATGGACGGACAATTGTAAACTGGACGGCCGCCGGAACAAAGGGGAAAAAAGGAGGGGCTTTTTCGGGGCCGGTGTCAGTCTCACTGTCATCCTGGCCCATTTGCCCATTAGGCCTTCCAAATGCTGGGTCTGAGAATTGAGTTTGATTCGTTATAATTGGAGGGAGCTCCTATTCGACGCATTTTGCGTCAAACAGCCACGCGACGCACGGCCCCCCGACTGGGCCGGCCCAATAGTGGGCGCTGTAGCTAGCGCGCCTGGCTGCCTCTACAGTAGCGTAGCGATTTAAAAAAAAAGGACTTGCGCAAAGACTTGATAGGATTCGAACTCCCGATCTCCACCTTGTGTAGAAGAGAAGCTAACCAGTGGAACTAGCAGGCGTCAATGCAAAATAGGGAGCGTGCTAGTATAAGAACAAACTCCAAGGCAGAATGCGGACAGTTTTTAGATTTTTTTCGAACTTTCCTTGCAAATTGTGTTTTTTTTTAACAACGCGCAATGCTTGAAAATCGATAATTTTTTGAACAACTCGGACAAATTTTCCGATTTCAAAAAATAAAATAAAAAGCATGAACATTTTTCGACAGAAACAATTTTTGAAATTGCTGAACATTTGATGAAAACACGAACATTTATTGAATTTTGAGAACAAAATTTGATAATGGGAAACAAAATTGAAAAGCACAAATATTTTTTGAACTTCCCAAACATTTTTGAATAAATCGAACATTTATTGAATTTTGAGAAGAAAATTTGTTAATGGGAACATTTTTTGAAAAGCACGAACATTTTTTGAAATTCCAGAACATTTTTTGAAAACACGAACAATACTTGAATTTGCGAGACAACTTTTAATATTCTGAACGGTCTTTGATAATGGGAACATTATTTGAATTGTTGAACAAGTTTTGAGAAGCACGAACATTTTTTGAAATTCCCGAACATTTTTTAAAACATGAACAGTGCTTGAATTTGTGAGACAGCTTTTAATATTCTGAACAGTCTTTGATAATAGGAACATTTTTTGAATTGTTGAACTATTTTTGAGAAGCACGAACATTTTTGAAATTACCGATATTTTTTTTGAAAACACGAACATCGTTTGAAAACAAGGACAATATTAAATATTCTAAAAAACACGAACATTTTTCGAAATTTCGGAACATTTTTTTAATTTATGAACGTAAATATGAAAACATGATTGTATTTGAAATTTTTAACAATTTTTTTAAAACATGAACATTTTTTGAAACTTTCATGTATTTTTTGAAATTATGAAACAATTTTAGAAAACACGAAGATTTTTAAAAATCCGAATATTTCTTTGCTTTTTAAAAAAATCCTAAACATTTTGTAAAACTTTGAACATGTTTTGAAAAAGAAAAATAAACTAGAAAAAGAAACAGGAAACCAATGAAAAAGAAACAGAAAACGAAAAAAAGAAAAGAAAAAGAAACAGAAATGTGAAAAAAACCAAAAAAACCGACCAAGAAACAAAAACCCGGTTCAGGGAACCTTCTAGAATGTTCACAAAACCGGATTTGGCAGTTCCTAGGCTATCTACCTAAGTTGGCCGGCCCAAAAAGCGTCGCTCGGTCGCTCGCCCTATGCGAAGCACCGGCAATTTGCCGCAATGAGCGGCCAATAGTAAATTCCATAATTGGATGCCAACACATATTCTGGTTGATTTTTTCCACGAAAAGAGAAAGTGAATATAAATTTTTCATATAAAAAATGAATTTGATTATAGCATTCAATTTTAGCGATTGTTGAAATACTGACTTTGGGACTTTAAATTCGTCTTTATATGCCATAATATTTTGGTAATTTCAACTACAATTAACAGGAGACAATTTAGCCCAAAGATGACGCAACTTTGTGTTTTGATGTGTGCTCTCATGTCTCGCAGCGAGAGTTTTAGCGAGCAAATGCGCATCAGGCTAAACACCAAAGCCATTTCCGGTTTTCCTCGGAATCAGCTAACTAGAGCTGTACATGGGCTGGGCCCATCCCTAGTTTCGGGCGGTTTTCTTTGGTAAGCCCTGTATTGGAACAGTAGAGTGCACGAAGCACGCCATGTTCGGCTTTCGAGCTGATTTTCAATTTCATTTTCCCAGAAATAATTTAAAAGATGATTTTCCCCTATTTCTTAGATTAAAAAACATTTCATGAATTTAGAAAAATTCTCATGAATAAACGATGTTTTTAAGATATTTGAAAATGTTTCACGAATTTTGGGAAATATTCATCAATTTTAGGAATATCATATATTTGAAAAAATGCTCAGAAATTTTATAAATGATCACTAATTTTAAAACATTCCATGAATTTAAAAGCTACTTATGAGTTTTAGAAATGTTAGCAGATTAAAAAATGTTCGCGATTTCATAAAATGCTCAAGAATTAAAACAAATATTCACAAATTTTAGAAGTGTTCAAAAATTTTATTCAAATTAATTAATTTTAAAATTTTAATTTTTTTAAAGGTTTTCACAAATTTATAGAATGTTCACCAATTTTAAAATGGTAAAATAATTTAAAAAATAATGAATTTCAAAACGTTCAAAGATTTACAAATGTTCATGATTTTTATATAGATATCATTAATTTGTGAAATATATGAAACAATAACCACACAAAAAAGAAAAAGGGAAACGTGAAAAAAAATATGGGCCTAACGAAAAAAGGAGAAAAACTAAAATAGGAAATATATAAGAAATGAAAAACTAGAAAAATGAAGGAAAACGAAGAGAAACCCACAGGAAAGAACATGGGGAGCAAGGAAAGAAAATCAAGATCGAACGACCATTGAGGCGGCCCACGACTGTGCCGGGGGTGGGGGTACGTGTTTGCTCACTACCCCCGCTTTACGCGTGCAATAGGATTCCGCATCCCGCACCTGCTGTAGCCACTTACGGGTCATCTCACATGTAAACCACAATTGGTGTGGACCATTAAAGTAGGTACATTTTCTTGAAATTTCTCTGAAAAATAATAAATTTTAAAAACTTTATTTAATTTAAATAACCAATTAAAATTATTCACATGATATAGAATGGATTTGACTAAGTGAATAAATTTGTAATGGGAGGATATAATTAAAAATTTGACCAACAAACATTTTTAAGCCATGAAGACGTGGCGGTGGCGGCTCCCTGAAGATGGAATATGGTTCTCCCCTCCTAGCCCCCGCTCTGATGATGCGTTTAGCGTCGTCAGAGGGCGTGTGTAGGTGTGTCTCCGGCGGATCTTTCGAGAGGTCGGTACTGGTCTTCGATGGATCTGCTTGGTCTAGTCTTTGTTCGTCTTCGTTCGTGTGTCTACTGGTTGGATCCTTTTGATCTATACTTCTCTTCATCGGTGACGGTTGATGTTTTTTGTGACGTCCCCGACTCGACCGTGCACTAATCATACACGCAAATGCGCACGATCAAGCCCAGGGACTCACGGGAAGATATCACAACACAACTCTAGACACAAAATAAAATAATACAAGCTTTATATTACAAGACAGGGGCCTCGATGGCTCGAATACATAAGCTCGAATACAAGAGTCAACGAAAGCATCAGTATCTGAGTACAGATATAATTAGACAAGGTTGCCTTAAGAAGGCTGAGCTAAACAACGACATCTAGATCGAAAAGGCGCAGGCCTCCTGCCTGGGAGCCTCCGAACTACTCCTGGTCGTCGGTCTCCACGTAGTAGTAGGCTCCATCGGGGTAGTAGTAGTCATCGGTGGGATCAGCTGTCTCCGGGACTCCGTCATCTGATCGCAGCAATCGGGTAGGGGGAAAAAGGTAGCAAAACAACCGTGAGTACTCATCCAAAGTACTCGCAAGACTTATATCAGATCTATGCTAAGTATGCATCGGTATCAAAGGGAAAGGGCTGTATCTGTGGACTATACTGCAGAAATGCCAGAATAGAGGAAAGACCTAGCCTATCGAAGACTAGCATCTTGCAGCGTCTTGCAGCAACAGAAGAGAGTAGAATAACATACAATATAGTAACAAGTATATATTAGCAACGCCCAGAGATCCTTCCTCGACCCCCTGCGAGAAAGCGATCCCGGAGCCATAATATCAGTTAAGTATCACATGTATCTAGTTCTAGTTGTAGTAGATCGGGATACAACTCCAAGCGTCCTGTTACCATGGACACAGCTATTCGACTAGATAACTTCCCTGCAGGGGTGCACCAACTTACCCAACACGCTTGATTAACTCTGGCCGGACACACTTTTCCTTGGTCATGCCCGGCCTCGGCTGATCGACACGCCGTAGTACTACCTAGGCTCCGCAGAGAGGTCCCCGCCGGTCTAAATCCTAAGCGCTCAGGGGTCTTGGGTCCATCGCCCTTTGCACTCCGGGTCGTTGTGCGCAGCGGGATACCAGCGCCACCTTTGTCCTGGATGGCGCGATCCGGCCCGGCCACAATGCTGAACTGGACGTCTGACAGAGCTTTCGGGAGAATCGTATGACGCCGAGTGCCCATACTTATTCCCGCGTGGTGGTTAGTGCGTAAAATGCCAGAGGCCTACTCAGATCACATATCCAAACCCATTAGTGTGTTGGGAGCGCGCGGTGACGATCAGTGCTCCTGTCGCCACGTCTCGCGGACTTACGGCAAGGGCCAGGCCCATCCCTCTCTAGGGCGGTCTCTGCCTGCCCGACCGTGCCGCGTAATTATCTCGCGGGTACCCTCCAGGCCAACCCGACTTCACAAGAGACTGTCGGGAACTCAGGTCCACCTCTACCAGGGTGGTACCGCCTGTCCCTTCAGTCCCGCAGTAACAGTTAAAGGGGCAACAATTAAAGGTAACAGTGCGTTTTATCATCAAGGGGGGAAGTCCGAGGAATCACCCTCGATGGGCTCCCACTTGATGTATCTGTCAAGGTGAACTTGGAGGAATCACCCTCGATGGGTTCACACTTGAGGGGCTGCACGCCAGAGGCATCATCGGAGGTGGTGAAAGAGGAATCACCCTCGGTAACCCACAACCGACTAGCTCCGCTACAGAGATATCATCAGGAGTGAGGTAGGAGGTATCACCCTCGGCACTCGATAGTAGCTCTGCAGAGTCGTACAACTAAGGGGGGGGGTGCGGTGCTGTGTCGGTCTCTGCACATCGATCACGCTGATCGAAACATCCGGAAGCAAAGCATGGCAACACGGACAAGGGTGCGGGGCCATTGATGGATCACTAACCAATCTATACTAAGCAATATAGGATAGCAGGTAAGGTATCAACAGCAGTTACAAAAACAGGCTATGCATCAGAATAGGAGCTATCGAACACAGTAGCAAAATCTAATGCAAGCACGAGAGAGAAAGAATGGGCGATATAGGAATGATCAAGGGGGTTTTGCTTGCCTGGAAACTCTGCTGAAAGAGGCTGGGCGTCTGCGACGTAGTTGTACTCGGGAGCAGCGTCAGTCTCGGAGTCTACCGGAGAGAAGAGGGGGAAGAAACAATAAATATAAAGCAAACAAATGCAACACAGATGCATGACATGGCAATATGCTATGCTGGGGGTGACCTAATGCGATGCTAAGCGTTACAGACGGAGCGGGAAAATATCTGGAAATATTTTCCCGGCTTTAGGCAATTATCGGACAGACGATCCGAAGGAGAAGGTTGCATGTTTGCAGTGTTGGAGGCATGTGACCGGTATATGGATGGCATATTCGGATTCGTCTTATTTTTCTGATCATTTTTCATATATAAATTATTTTCATCCGAGTTATGGATTATTTTATATGAATTTCCAAAGTTTTAAATGATTTCCTGAATTTCTTATTAATTCGAAATTAATAGCAAAATGCTATGTGCACACACTGAAGTGTACACAGCAGGGTGCTACAGAGGTTGACATGTGGGGCATGTTGACTGAGTTGGCCTAGTCAACATTTGACTGGTCAAAGGGTAAATAGTGTAGGCGGATCCCACATGTCATTGACTAGAGTTAAATTAAAAGGTTATTTAGCTGCAGGGGCCCACTGTCATAGTCTAATTAGGAGGGATTAGTGCTAAAGGGGGATTAGCACCCTAATTAAACAGGGGCCGCCCCACTTGACAGAGAGCCAGCCGGCCTCTGGTGCGGCTGGGCACGCACGCCCGCACAGAGGCGCGCGGCGGCCATGGCGCCAGGAGGCGAGCACGGCCGGCCGGCGAGCGGGCGGCGCGGGCGCGGGGCAGATGCGGGGCGCGGCCAGGGCACGGCGGGCGCACGCGCGGGCGGCGCAGGGGCAGCAGGTAGCAGTGGCAGCGGCAGCAACATGCAGTAGCAGCATCGGCAGAGCAGCGGCAGCGGCAGCAAGCAGCAACAGCAATAGCGTAGCACAGCAGCAGCAGTACCGCAGCAGCGAGAAGCAGGGGAGCGCGGCAGCGAACGAGTGCGGGGGGGGGGGGGGGGGGCGTAGGCGCGGGCGCCTGCAGGGAGGCGGCCGCGCGGGCGAGCAGAGGCGCGGCCAGGCGAGGCCGTTCACGCGGGCTGCGGGCGCAAGGTGCGCGGCTACGCGCAGGCGGGCGCATCCAAAGGGCGCGGGCGAGCGCGTGTAGGGCAAGGTCTGGCCATGGCGACCACGGCGAGCACGGGAGCGGCGGCTAACGGAGTGGATCGAAGGGGCAAGCAGGGGGGAATGGAGGAGGAGCTCACGGTGAGTCCTTTGGCGTGCTCAGGGAGGGTCGGGGTGGACCGGTGCGATGGCATCGACGGCGAGTTGGAGGCGGTCGGACGGAGATGATGACCATGGCGACGGCTACGCAGCTTCCCGGCTTGTTTCAACGCACGTGGGCGAAGGAGTCGATGGTGAGGAAGCTCCTGGACATCCTCCCGGTCGCCGGGGAGGCTAGTGGCCGCGACGACGACGGCAACCGCGACAAGCAGCGTTCGGGCGATGACTATTTGACGAGAGCGAGCGGACGAGGGGAAAAATGAGGGCTAGGGTTTGTCTACGTGTTCGGGGATGGTCTTATCCTCCTCCAAGCGTCCCTGTAGCGGCAGACGTCGAGCATCGGCGGCCCTGGCGCCGTGGATTGCTGCCACGCCAAGCCTCTGCCTCCTCTCTGTAAAGAGGAAGGAGATGGCTGGTTGGTGGGCTGGGCTGTGCACTGTAGCAATAGGCTACAAGTGCACAGTAGTAGTTAGGCCTTTTCTCTCTTTTTTCTGTTTTCTTTTTCCAGCAACAGTTTTGCATTTTAATTAGCCACCAAATGACTTTTGTAAAATATGGGACTTGGTCACATAATTATATTGCAATATTTGGCACTGCCACAAAAAGTTTAGGAAATGTTTGAAGTTGTTTGAATTTTTCATAAATGGAAAAGCATTTAAAAATGCTTATTTGGCACTGTTTTAATTGCTATAGCCCATTTAAGCAAATAAGTGATGTTGTTTTCCTTAACAAATAATTGTTATGGAATATTTGCTAAATGATGGACTATTTTGCAACCATGTTTGTGCAACTTTAAATTTCACTTGCAATTTGAATTTGATTTCTGAGATGAAATTTGAAATGAGATATGATTTCACTGTGATCATTCCTTGCAAATCAAAGTAGCTTAGCATTAATATGAAGATCGCTGTAGCTCATTTACACAGGGGTGTTACATTTTTGTGCGATGATCCTGTGGGACCTTAGCATGACGACTTCTCAACTATTTACTACAACAACTTTGGCCGCTCCGGTGACACGGGGGCGATGAAGGCGGTGCGCCTTCGGCTCACGCCAGTGCTTGTAGTTGTCGGTAGGTGGTCTATGGACATGGATGTATTTTTTGTTATTTCTTTGTTCTTTATACTGCCATGGCATGATGAATACACCAGAAGTTTTCTCAAAAAAAAAAAGAGACTGGCACAAGAGTATATCCATCGTGCTTTTGAATCAAACTTATCTATATATACGCCTGCTTTTCTATTGATATCGATCGCAACCTATTTGCAAAAATAATAATATCATCCCAACCTGAGGGTCTCCACACTATTTTATACAGTTTTTCGAACCAATGATGGTATTTTATTAATTAATGCACTGATAGCATTCCTACAAAATCGTGAGCAGTGCCAACAGAAGATGCTTTGTAAGCAAAGTACACTGCAAGGTATATTAATTATGTTCATGGAGGGATCATGATCGTTCTAGATATGCTAGCGAATCATGATATCATACGTAGTGGACTGGACTAGATGGACTAGAGACAACGGCTGATCTTTCTTCAGGAGGAATATTTCTCATAAGAAATAATTACTTTTTGGTAGCAGCATAGAAATGGGCTATGTATGTTTGTGAAAGTCACAAGGACACCAACATTTTTCTTGCAATATAAGATAGTGTTCACTGGAAAATATGAGCACTAAGTGCCAACCATTATATACTGAATGATAAGGTCTACCTAGCTATGAGGCATAATGGCAATTGCTATACCGAACGAAATGTTATAGGATGGGGATAGCGTTATTGGAGAGATGATTTTGTCTCATCAGCTATATGACCTTTCTAGCTGGCAGGAATTAGTGGCTAGCTAGAATTTCTGATGTGCGTGCCTTCATCCAAACCAATTAGCTAGGAGACTTCACAAGCTGACAAGCATAGTTGATGCTGTTTGCTACCTTCATTGTTGGTGAAACTCGACCTGGTAGTACTTCAACAACAACAAGATAAACAAAGTGGTACCTAGCTCAGAAATGATCCCGTCTATCTCTGCAGCTAACACTACTGATAGAGAAACCATCATAGACAACTCATCTTAGACCGTATTCAATGAACCCTCGCTGGTAATCGCCAGCAGAGACGGCTGTGCTAAAATGTGTCATTATTGCATCATGAACCACTTGTGATGATCAACAATCTCCGTAAACTGAACCAGATGTACTAAATATTAAAGACGGATTCTCAGCGTGTATGTATATCTTAGACATTTATTTATTTTTGAACTGTTTGAGGCATTATATATATGGTCCCATGCGGTTTGTAAATGAACCACCTATGGTAATCTATCTAGATATGTAATGAAGGTTCAAGAGATAGATCTGCTAGCTCGCCTCGAGTAGGGTTTTACGGTGTAGGGTAAACATTCATCACTGCAAGCTAGCTACACTTTTTATTCTTCGTTACCGGATGCCACATAATATGTGCATGTGTAGAAGGCTGTATTTTTTTTTCCTTTCAAAGATTAGAAGGTTGAATTTACGTGCACAAGTAGACAAGTAGTGTTCAGGTAACTTTGCAGGATGCACGGAACGTTAAATTTAGCGATCATGGCATTATAGATGCTATATTTTGATAAGGGGAAAGTAAAGATCTACGACCGGTGATGATATATTCCTAGAACCTAGACTATGTTAGCAAATCATGATATATACCATATCCAATGGTGTAGAATGAGGCTACTTATCTTCTGAAAGCTGTTCAAGACAATAACAAATACTTTTTCCTTTTGAGTAACGACGAACAAGTATATCTAGGTGTGCTAAAACCATGATGACCAGTTGCCCATCCATTTGGAAATATACTTGATTAACAAACCATATATGGTTTAACAGTACAAAGCTATTTTAAATATAACTACGTGCAGGAAAATGAAAAGATATACAAGGAATAAACAAGATCTTCAGATAATCTCGACAAACCGAAGTGGTTGTTCGGTAAGAGCGCAGTTGTATAACTTTGTTGTTATGTTGGTTCCAGATTATGCGCTCCACTTCAGCTTCCGCTGAACATGTCAAAGATAATTTGATTTTTGTGTATGATTATTATTCATGTAAAAGTTGTGCATGCCCGACATCCACTATCCTATAGAAGAGATGGTTAGCTTTGTTGTCAAGTTATACCATGAGTCTTTCTCCCATATATAGGTATGTTAACTGCTCCGAGTGTTACATACTTGCCAGCAGGGAGTTGCTTGAAACATGTAAGTTGTCATAATGTTTTCCCATATTTGATTTAATGCATGTGCTCTATAGTAGTTGTGTAATGATTACCAAAACCATGCAGTGAGAAAAGATTACGTTGTCCAATTAGAAACAAACTATACATGCGTGTTCACAAAAACTAAGTAGTTGTGAGAGGTATTTGTGCTTATAATTACGGCCAATGGCCAGAGTAAATCATTGAAATTAAAATTCACCATGTGTTTTACTTAATTGTGTGTCACCACATGGTGTTTTAATAAATAGAATCAATTAACAATATTTCCACTAGCACCTTAGGTTCAATATTTGTCATTCTATGCAAATGCTTGATCTACTGTTTTTGAGTAATATACAAGACATTAATTTAAAATTGCACAATTTACTGCCAACCAACATGCTTGAAATTTATCTTGTTAGATCATATAGGATCTTTACTCCCTTAGCTAGGTTCTAGAATGGGAAAAAAAAATCTTTCAAGAGATAATTTTGAAAACCACTTTGTTATAACTATCTAATCTCCAAATTAATGCATGGTTAACCAACAACTAAGCAATTCATTTATGTACACTCTTAGTAAACTCTTTGTTCTAGTCTCTTACGCCTCTACAGATACATATAATCTCATCTTAAATGTCTACAAATTCTCATGGTCTTCAACCCTTCCTCATTTTACTTTCTGTTGTCAATATTCTTGTAGCATATAGCTAGTATGGCTCATATTCGTGAAATTATTTCCCTTGATTTCTTGCTTAATTACATGCACATATCAGATATTTTAATAAAAATTGTGTTAACTCATCCAGAGGGAAAATGGAAAAGAGAAACACTATTGGCCTACTACTTATCCTTGCTATTATGTTCTCCTACAATGTCTTGGAGGGAGATGCACACCAGATCCAAGTTGCATTCTCTCGCAAAGTGATGAATGCAGAGAACAAAGCATCCTTTAGTGGGATGAGTTCATCCCTTGGCGGGCATGTTCCTGGTGCGACCAATGCAGGAGGTGTGAGCAATAATGCTGAAATAGCAAATGTTGAAACTACCACTACCATAGAGTCCCACCGTGATGTCTCCGTGGGAGATTTTCGTGGTATTAACCACAAACCACCAACTTATAACAGGCCATAATGATGAACCTAAGACAAAGGACCATGGGCACCAAATCGATATCCATGGATGAACTAATTATCAAGTTGGTGATTTCTACACTAAAGATGTAGTTCTTCATTATATGCGTGTGTAATGTAACTGCTTGTAAGACCTGGATGGTGTGTTGGGAGTGTCAAGCTATCTACTGCTGTACTAATGTTGTACAAGGTAGTATTGTACAACACTGCAGAATAAATCATGCCCGTGGTCCATGGTAATGGCCACTATTTATATGTTCCATGCTATTCTTTGTCGTTCTACAGGTAGACCAACTTAGACTATAAAGCGGTAGCAAGGAAAATGATTTTAGTCCACCTCTGATGCTAACAATATTAAAACAGAAAAGTCCATCTTAGACTACATGTTCAGTGAATCACTCTGATAATCGCCATCAGGTACGGTTGTGCTAAATGTGGCGTCTTTATACCATGAACGGCCTACGATGATCCACAATCTCTGTAAACTGAACCAGATCTACTTAAATATAAAGACGTCCCATACAGTTTGTAATGAACCGGCTATGGCAGCTTATCTAAGTTTATAGTGGAAGTTCGGGACGGGGCATTTTTTGCCTTTTGACACATCTCTCTTTCCTCATTTTTTGCCTTTTGAGTGATGACAAATAAGTGTATATAGTTGTGCTAAAAGCATGATTAAAATTAGCTTATCCCTTTGGATAAACTTAGTCAAACAAATATGGTTTAGATTAAAATGCAATATTTTTAAAATATGAAGGTGTGTAAGGAAATGTAAAACCATGGTAAGGAATACAAAATATCTTATCTTGCAGTGCATCAGGCCTTAGCTTGAGCACCACACTGATCCACACATCATCAACAATCCCTCCCCAGCTAACAGTTGATCATATGATGGCTGCTCCTGTTATTGCTGACCTGCACAAGCCCCGGCCTTACACCCCCAGCCTCTGGGGCTACTTCTTCCTCAACTACACCCTATGCACTCCATCGTATGTATATGCTTTATTTTGTGAAATAAAGGAAGTTCCCTTACTTTTTATCGCTGCACCAACATATTACCGAATGCACATGCACAACATATATAGTAGTGTCGACTTATTTTTTATGGCATATATTGTTTTTCCTTGTGTCCATGTATCAAAGTTTTGAGTTATTTTGTTTGAAACTCTCCCTCTCAAAAATTTCCAAGATGATATAAGTTTTCCTGCCTTGCAGTATTTGGCTTTGAAGGACACGACGAGTATCAAGAAGGAGCGGGTGAGAAAGATTATCTTGGCCGCCTGATCTTCTTCTGATTTACCTACGAAGATGGAGCTTGTCGACACGCTTCAACGGACCGGTGTGGCCTATCACTTTGCCAAAGAGATCCAAGAGTTACTTTGTGGCATGCAAGGTGAGGAACAAGGCTTTAGTGATGACCTCCACATAACCGCGACGCGGTTCTACTTGTTGAGGAAGCATGCATGGGTACCACGTCTCTCCTGGAACAATTATCATGACAGTGCTTAATTCCTGCGTATACGTACTACTACATTGTGTCAACTAGACAATACCCCGCGCGTTACAGTGGGATGATAATGTAATAAACAATTTGAAAGAGAGGGGCACACGGTAAGGAGAAAAAGAGTAAGAATATAAAAATAAGAAATGTTTTGCAGCAGAAGATGGCTTGGATTTAATGTGTAACTCTGAAATCTACTTAGTATGATCAGTTCTCTAACCAAATTTGCAGAGGATCTTACCTTTGATCATCTTAGTGGAAAGAAGACAATACATCTGATGTACTGCTAATAAAAAAGTAGCAATTAATACTGCAATACAAATTACATGTCTGCACCTTGAATGAACTCCCAGCGCTAATCTTTCCCGGGTATGTGACTTCGCTGAACTTACATATTGCTGCATGTACGTATAGCATCTAGATCGTAAAATAGACGTCGTGGCGGTTTATGCTAGAAACAGTACAAAGGAAGCATGAGATTTAAGACTTAAGAGCCATACCTGAAGGTTGTTTCTCCCCTTGACAACAACTGGATGTGCTGTAGTTGAATCAATAGATGTTGTGAGGAGTAGGTGGGGCGTGCAGGCGGAGGCCAACCAGGTATCCTAGCGGCGGCGACGCAATGCAATGACCTGCTCGTGTAGCGGATCGAAATCAGACTGATGATGAGTGGTGGAGAAACAGTAAGAGATGTGGGACGCGCGCATGTCTGACCCTGCTGGGCTGCATGACACTACGGGAGAAGGCGGGCCAATGGCCTGATTGAGGTGGCTTCATGGTGTTTCTTACGGCAACATCCTCAGCGGTAGTGCCCCCCGCGACCACGGCGCCCCCGTCCGATTTGGCCGGCATGGTCGATGACATGTAGCGCTTCACCCTCTCGTCTCCCCTTGTTGTTGTCCCTATCTCGGCACCGACGCTATCCACGGCCACATTAAAACCGGTGCCATCGTCTTCCCGCACCAACGTCAGCCTCTGAACCTCTAGGTATGTACAGTTGTACAGTACCCAGGTTGGTCTGGGTTCTGCGGAAGAGATCGAGCAAGGGAAGGAAAAACATCATGAATCCTCGTAAGGTGATGAGGTCGTTGCTATTTATTAGAAGAACTCATGTTAGAAGGACATGTTATGAGGGAGATAGTGGGGATGTGAACAGCCAACCATTTCTGCTGCTTCTTTTTGCATGGAGGAGATAGTGGACTCACGGTTAGTAAACTGAAGCAAAGAAAAAAAAATGAAAACATAAGTGATGACATGGCATCACGGTAGAGCAGGGAAATTCGGTAGTTTAATTGCATGCTTGCTGATGTGGCATGATAGCTGAGTTGGCATGTGTGCATGTCAAGATAAATAGAGTAGTGAGGATGACTCTCTCCCCGCGCGTTGATGCGGTAACTTTGTTAAAAAATGCGTAAGTAGTTGCTAAAAATAACTAAATCTAATGATAAGAAAGTATAAGCTTGAAAATCAATAAAAGAAAGTGTCTAAAAATAGAATAAAAACTTTTGAATTACAGTTAAAAATGTCATTTCAAACAAAACTGTGAAGGATGACTAACATGAATATATGATGTTGCAGTGTTACATGCATAGACTAATACAAAAATAATTGCAATTTATAAGTTAAATGCATGACTCGCTTATGTGACAGATTTTGCATGGCTTAGTGGGAGAGAAGACTTAAATGCATTGCTTAGTGGGACGTTGAGGTGGACACTTTGCATGTTGAGAATTTATAAGTTAAATGCATGACTCGCTTATATGGCAGATTTTGCATGGCTTAGTGGGAGAGAAGACTTAAATGCATTGCTTAGTGGGACACTCACTTTGCATGTTGAGAGAATTGGGACCAACTTCTTAAGAATGTAAGATTCAAGTATTAGAAATTGTGTGCATATAAGCCATGAATGTCATATTTACTTCATGCAGATGTGTTTCTGAAGTTCAGAGATGACCGAGAAAACTTTGCAAGCAATGATGTGAACTCATTGTTGGCACTGTACAACGCGGCATATCTTAGGACTCGTGGGGAAGAAGTGTTGGATGATGCTATTATTTTCGCCAAGAGCCGTCTACAATGCATGCTAGAACATCTAGAACCGTGGTTGGCAGAAGAGATCCGGTGTACACTGGAGACACCCTGTTTCAGGAGAGTCGAGAGAGTGGAAACTAGACGTTACATCCCGGTGTATGAGAAGATGACCACACGAGATGAAGACATATTGGAGTTTACTAAATTTGACTTCAACATTTTGCAAACACTCTATTGCGAAGAGTTGAAAGCTCTTACAATGTAAGAAGACTAACTAAAATATAAATATAAAAATGAACATGATAATTACTATTTATATAGTATGACTTGCGCTAATATATATTTGATTATTAATTTATAGTTGGTGGAAAGACTTCGAATTCAAATGGATCTAAAATTTGCACGAGACAGAATGGTGGCCTTACACTTTTGGATACTTGGAGTTGTCTATGAGCCGCAATATTCCTATTCACGTATAATGCTGACAAAACTGATCATATTTGTGTCATTATTTGATGACTTCTATGACAACTATAGCTCCACAGAAGAAAGAAACATCTTCACCACATCCATGGAAATGTACGTTCACCTAATTTTCTCGGGTAGTCTTTATCGACCTTGTACAAAGACAATGGAATGAAAATATTTATCATACTACATGAAATCTCTCCAGTTTGTTCTTAGCTATTCCGATTCCAACAAACAGAGGCCGTTAGGTGATAGTTGTAGCGCGCACCCTGTAGTTTTGAAGCAGGACGCCACAACTTTAGTTAGGAGACTCTTTTCCTTATGCCCAACTCTCCAGAAAACAATGTTTGACTTGCATGTGTTCAGCATATAGATAGCGTTCCTTCGAGCCAGGATCAAACTCAAGTTTTGACTATGATTGGGCCGTACAGTGGTAGAATACTTACAAAAACTAGTAATTATGTACATGCAATGCACGTTAATATTAGACAATATATTAATTGTATTATACATTAATATTAAGCAAGATATAAATTGCATGTTAAAAATAGGTAAGATATAATTACTTGGTTAATGCTGACATTGATATTATACATGCTATTAGTTAGCGGAGAATGCTAAACATGTTTAGTACTAAACATGTTTAACGCTAAACACCGGAGTGACATAAACCATTGGATAGATACAGTTGAACAGGTGAGATTAGTTGGATCTCCGCAACTCACTCTTTTTATATTACTTACAAAAATACGTAAGGTTTCGTCTTAAGTTCGTCTCTTTCGCCGCCTCTCCCCACCCCACTTTTTTAATTTTACTGATGTTTCCATCGGTTTTCCTTCAAACCGCCTCAACTGCCTCACGTCTTATTTGCTTACCAAATAAAATAATGTTTTCTTTGGTAAGTTAATAAGTATTGATTCAGTTGGCCGCTAAAGTCTATTTTTGGTACATAATCAAATTAACGGTTAAATAGCAGGCAAATTGCCGTGATTGCATATAAAATTTGTGATTATAAAATGTTTTAGCAAAAATGTTCCTACATGTAACTGTTTTTCACCAAGTTGATATATACTCCCTTCGTTCCAAAATATAGTGCGCCCGTGCTTTCCGAGGTTCAACTTTGACCATAAATTTAATCAACGAGACCGACTGCGGCGGGAGCAAAAATTATATTATTGAAAACTTCTTTCGAATACGAATTCACTGGTATAATTTTTGCTCCTGCCGCAGTCGGTCTCGTTGGTTAAATTTATGGTCAAAGTTGAAGCGCGGAAACCGAGGACGCACTATATTTTGGAACGGAGGGAGTAGCTATAATCTTGTAAACCACATATGTATTATAGTAATATCGCTAGAAATATTATATCTCCAAGTCAGATTACTCCTTTACTACCAACAATGTACATAAGCCAAAATTTTCAATATATGACATGAATTACGATAAGAGAAGCAATGTCCTGCTGTAGCGAACTCCTATAAGCTAGTAAAGATTGTCCTACAAAGCCCTTACGATTCTGCTTGACTCGAGTTTATTACATGCCACCAATAATACTTATAAACCGTAGATGATGAGTTAACTACACATTTATGACTACCATAATTTTGTGTAAACACTCACGATATAGCCATACTTTTATTTTACTCAAGAGGTTTCCACGAAAATATTTGGCGCCTCAGTTCCCGATCTTTACTACACATCTATCTCAATTTACAATCATAATTCAACAATATTTAATTATAAAAAAATTCTACAATTTTTGGGCCATATGTAGTGCATCAAGTTAACAACATATTGTCAAAAGTTGCACATATAACAAGGTGTGCAAGTTATCCATCTAAACGTCTTGGTCCCAAAACAAATTAAGTTTTACCAACCACATAATTTGCATAACCTTGTTTACATGTAAATATTTGTCATCATAATTTATATGCAATATTCAATTCAATATCATATAATTTTTTATATACTCACATTTACCTAAATTATAGGTGGAGTGACCAAGCAGCGGAGAATTTACCACCAAACTTGAAGGCATTGTACATCAACATAATTAACACTACAATGCTCTTCAAGTACAAGCGGAGGAAGAGTTAAAGCGTAAGAAAAAAATAAGAATGCCGAATTGGTAAAATAACTGGTAAGTGGTTTTCAAGATTGTACCACTAGCCAAAAAAAGAACTTTGATGTATGCCACAAACGTAAATATAGTAGTATTTGGGGATCTGGTATCAACTACTCCCTCTGACCCAGAATAAGTGACGTGGTTTATGAACTAAAACAATGTCACTTATTTTGGGATGGAGAGAGTAATATACGTTTTTTGTGTGAATGTAGTAATATACGAGTTTGTATCTAAGTAATATACAAGATCATCTATGTGTTATATTTGAGATTCTTGTGGAGGTGGACAAGGAAATTCAAATATAAGTAGTTCGAGCTTCTAACTCCAATAATTGGATATCATTATTATATTGGTTGGTGGTTTCCGAATGGAAACTAGTGGAGGCACGAACACATTAATTAACTTGAAAAAAGGTAGCAAGTTTGGAGTAAAATATGAAAAATCATCACTCTTTAGTTTTTCTCCTAGACAGAACATATTGTATAATCCATCTAAAGTTGCATATGAATCATCTATCCTTTATGCATGTATTGTGTAGTTCAACAAATGTTATTGCAGGATTTTAAGTGATTTATATGTTAAACTTTGCTTGATGTTTCATTTGTCAATGAATATGATTATGTTTCACAATGACATTATTTGTGCTTCGTTATTACCCAATCAACTGCAACTATAAAGGCACCTTGAAACCAAACATTCTCCATGCATTTATATACCATTTAACCTTTAGCTTTCACATGTTTAGTAATCCACATGGCCAAATGCTATCGTGCCGAGGTGAAATGGTGTGAAGAACACTATGTACCAACTAGTGTTGAAGAGCATCCGCAATTTTCAATGTGCAGCAGTGCTTGTATGCAAATAGCAAGCTTTGTATTCATTTCACAGGGTGATGTGACTAACAGAGAGGTTCTTGAGTGGGCTTTAGCCTATCCAAAAATTATCAAATTTGTATGCATTATTGGGCGCATTGGCAAGGACATGGTGTCACATGAGGTACAAACTTTCCCCGTTAATTTTTTTATGTTGTAAACATATATCTTCTTACCAACAACAGTCCTAATTAAAGTTATCTTGTAGTCACTTAATCCAACATATGTGAACTAATATATAAATATCAACCTTTTCTTACGAAACCTCGCCAAAGGGAAGGCTGTTCAAGCACTATGCAAAAAAAGATTGGTCCAATTTATGAGGGGAATTAGCCTAAAAACGTTATAGAACACGATTGACTCAACGACAACCATGCAACACCTATACATCTGGAAGCACCTAGCTAAAATAGGCCGATAGTGACACCCAATGAAATAAGCGCACCAATGACACAATATGGCCGCCCGTTAGAAGCACCAGCTATGTGATGCCCCAACTGACAACTTTAAGCCGAATTCTACCAGCAAACACAACCACCTCAAATTTTAGGGTGTGAATGGAGCTTTTTGGTTGATCCTAAAAGTAGGGAAGCAATGTCTATGGATGCCACGGTTATTGGTCCTAGTCCCCCCCCCCCCCCCCCCCCGCCAAGGCAAGACTTTTGTCTAGATTGTAGCAAACCGCCACATCACCAAAATCCCTAGGGAGAGGGTTTGGAAATGTAGTAGCCATCATGACCACATCAAATCCAACAATCAATGGTCATGTGGGGGCAAATAAATGAATTCTCAATGATTCCTTTGTGGAGTAGAAAAGACTCCCATGATCGTCATCCCTGCCGGCACCGACCCCCATCGAATAGAAGCGTTCGACCAGAATGTGTCATCCCTCCAACCTGTCGAAACACATCTATATCACCATATCGCCTAGGAAACCTGGTTAGATCTAGCCAACTTCCACCATGGACAACTTACCACTTGTATCTATTGTCCACCACCCAGCGCCAACCAACTAGCATAGCCACCGCCAAAACCACCCCACCATGTGCCTTGGCCAACACCACGTCGTCCATAAGCCCAAGTCTAGAGGAGGTGACCATTCCACTCTAGAACCTGCAAGATCAATGATGTTGTGCTAGATGCACACAACAAGCTAGTGGCGGTTGAGCCGCCCAACCAAGAAGCCATTGTGGCTTATTTCTAGGCACTCCTTCGAGGCCCTATGCCAGATGACCACCGTGCGACCAATTGATGACCCACAAGTATAGGGGATCAATCGTAGTCCTTTCGATAAGTAAGAGTGTCGAACCCAATGAGGAGCAGAAGGTAGGGACGGATTAAGGGGGGGACGAGGGGGTGCGAGACCCCCCCCCCCCCCAACGAACGTGCAGTCCCTTGAAACCGATGACATGTTCGCTACTTTTTTTACCTGTGTGCTTGCCTGCAGCCTGCTTCGCCCCCCTATTCCCATCGGCCTTTGTATAGGCTATAGCCCATGTACAACCAGTGCAGCCCATTGAAGATTTACAGGCTAAAAGCAAAAAACTGAGCCGAGCAGGCCCTGTTAGCTGACTAGGTAGGCACGCACCAGGCACCACGGCACCAGCCCATGAGGCCATGACTTAGATTACTATGCTAGTACGCTACGCATGCCCAATCTCTTCGTCGGTTCGTTCGACTCTTCGTCTCCAAAAAAAGCAGCGATCGGATCTCTGACTGCCTCCACGCCGGCGCACCGCCAATGCCTGTTGAGAAGCCAGGATAGGAAAGGGACGCCGCAACGCCCGGACAGGCGCCGATCCACGGACACGTTGCCGGCAGCCCGAAGGCCGGAATCCCGGACACAACGACGGCGGACGACGGGATAAGCTGCAACAACACAAGGGGAAAAGGTAATTTATTTTCACATGGATTAGTAGTTCATGCCTTTAAAAATCATACAAGTATAATGATACAAACTATAGGCCTTAATCATCAATATAAAATTTTCAATTATTTTGTGCTTGTGTAGACATGAAGAGGAAGAGAGAATCAATTCATAAATTTTTCAAACCCGTTGGTTCAAGCTCTCGGCCATCGGAACATGATGCTACTGCAGACAATGTTCAACCTAGCGAACAGAACCAGCCTAATTGTACTGATGGTGATGCTCAAATTGATCATGATGTTTCCGTGCCAGAAACTACAGAAGAAGCTACAATTATAACCACAAGTTATGACCGAGAGCCCGGGCGACGTCTTCAAATTTGGCAACTTCCTCCTGACGAGCATGATGCTGCTAGGCGTTTTTATATATCTAAAGGGGCTTATCAACCAATCTTAAAGCCAGATGAGTATGAATTTACTGGGACAGGGGCTGGCCGTAGGCGATTCCAAAGTGATTGGTTCACAAATCATTTCTGGTTGGAGTATTCACCTCTAAAAAACCGTGCCTATTGTTTGCCTTGTTTTCTCTTCTCAAAGAAGCCAATTGGGAAGTGTGGTTCAGACACATTCACAGTCAGCGGATTTGATAAGTGGAAGAAAGTTAACAATGGAAAGGAATGTGCTTTTCTCAAACATATGGGTAGTACTCCTAGCTCGGCTCACAATTTTGCAGTTCGGTGTTATGAAAACTTGAGAAACAGAATTAATCATGTTGATGAGGTGATGAAAAAGCAAACTAAGAAGTAGGTTCTTGATGCAAGACTAAGGCTAAAGACTTCCATTGATGCCATGAGGTAAGCAAGAATTATTTAATTTCGAACATTTAGAATTTCTTAATACTGGACATCTAATAATTATTCTATGTTGATTGCATCAGGTGGCTAATGTTCCAAGCATGTCCCTTTAGAGGAAATGATGAGTCTGAGGATTCCAAGAACCAAGGTAATTTCAAGGAAATGATTAAGCTTTTGGCTTCTTATAACAAGGATGTACATGAAGTTGTACAGAAAGCTCCAAAAAATGCAAAGTACACCTCACCAACTATTCAAAAGGAAATTGCTAGCATATTTGCTGGAAAAGTGAAGACCTCAATTAAAGAAGAACTTGGTAATAGCAAATTTTCTATCTTGGTTGATGAATGTAGAGATGAGTCTAAAAAAAGAGCAGATGGCAGTAGTTCTTCGATTTGCAAACATAGAAGGGGTGCTAAGAGAACATTTTCTTGATCTTGTTCATGTTAGAGACACTAATGCTTTGACTCTCAAGAACACAATTATTGCCGTCCTAGTTGATAATGGGTTGAATTTGCAAGATATTAGAGGCCAGGGATATGACGGGGCAAGGAACATGAGGGGGGAGTGGAATGGGCTGAAAGCTCTAATTCTCAAAGAGTGCCCTTATGCATACTATATCCATTGTCTTGCACATCAACTCCAATTGGCTCTTGTTGCTGCTTCAAGGGAGGTACACGAGGTCCATAATTTTTTCCAGCATGCAAATTTCATTGTAAATACAGTTAGTGCATCTCCCAAATGCAACGATGAGCTATTAGAAAATCAGGCTGCTGAAATTGCTAGAGAGATTGAATTGGGAGAGCTTGACACAGGAAGAGGGGCCAATCAAATAGGATCTTTACAAAGGGTCGGAGACACGAGATGGAGTTCCCACTACAAATCTATCAAAAGTTTGTCAAACATGTTTTCCGCAACTGCTTCAGTGCTAAGAAGTGTAGCAGCTGATCGTTCAGCTACAAGGAACTCAAGAGGTGATGCTGGAGGTGCCCTGAAAATCCTACTCACATTTGATTTTGTGTTCATTCTACACTTAATGGAAAGAATCATGAAAATCACGGATGTCTTGTGTCTCAAACTTCAACATAAATCTTTGGACATTGCAAATGCATTAGATTGTGTTTCTAACACAAAGGTATTGCTTGATGAACTAAGAGAAGATGCATGGGACAGCCTTTTTGAAGATGTGAAATCCTTTTGTGTGAAACATGAGATTAACATCCCGGACATGGATCAAAAGTATGTATCTTTTCCTATCTCTCTATGATTATTTAAATTACAATGTAGAGATTTAGCCACTTACATACTTACTCATCAATGTGTAGATCATGCAACTAATTCATATTTTTCAATATATATTAATTTTAGGTATGTTGATGTGACAAAAACTCAAAATAAGCATGACAACACCACAGTTATCCATCATTACAAAGTAGATGTGCTTAATGTTGCAATAGATCAACAAGTGATAGAGTTGAATGATCGATTTAGTTCTCAAGTAACTGAGCTTCTAGATCTTTGTTCATCATTGGACCTGAGGCATGATGCCTTCAGCAAGTCAAAGATATGCAGACTAGTGGAGAAATTCTATCCTGCAGATTTTTCTAGTCAAGAAAGAGATCGGTTGGAGTGCGAGCTACCACATTTCCAGCTTGATACATTCAACCATCCAGAGATCAAGAGCTGCAAATCACTTGCTGATCTAACAAAAGGAATAGTTAAGACTGGCAAATCTTCTGACTATCCAATGGTTGAGAGGTTGTTACGATTGGTGATAACTCTCCCGGTGTCAACTGCAACAGCAGAGCGAGCCTTTTCTGCAATGAAACTAGTCAAGACACGGCTTCGAAGCAAAATGGGAGATGATTTTCTTTGCCATTGCACGCTAGTTTACATTGAGAAGGAACTTGCAGCCAAGTTTAGCTCTGAAGAAATAATCGATATCTTCGATACTGGTGCTCGTAAAGCAGAATTCAAATTGATAGAAATGTAATTTATTCTTACTATTGAACAACAGACATATATTTACTATCTAGATGTCCTAAATCCTATTATTTACTATGGTATCTTTTCATATATCCTATGATTTTGAAGCTTTTGGTTCTTGCCCCCCCCCATCTCAATTTTCTGGCTCCGTCCCTGGCAGAAGGGAATGACAAGCGGTTTTCAGCAAGGTATTTTCTGCAAGTACTGAAAGTAGCGGTAACAGATAGTTTTGATAGCAAGATAATTCGTAACAAGTAACAAGTAACAACGGTAACAAAAGGGTGCAGCAAGGTGGCCCAATCCTTTTTATAGCAAAGGACAAGCCGGAACGAACTCGTATAATAAGCAAAGCGTTCTCGAGGACACATGGGAATTTCATCTAGTCACTTTCATCCTGTTTGTTTAATTCGTGTTCGCTACTTTGATAATTTGATATGTGGGTGGACCGGTGCTTGGGTGCTGTTCTTACTTGAACAAGCCTCCCACTTATGATTACCCCCTCTCGCAAGCATCCGCAACTATGAAAGAAGAATTAAGATAACTCTAACCATAGCATGAAACGTATGGATCCAAATCAGCCCCTTACGGAATAGCGCATAAACTAGGGTTTAAGCTTCTGTCACTCTAGCAACCCATCATCTAATTACTACTCCACAATGCCTTCCCTTAGGCCCAAAGATGGTGAAGTATCATGTAGTCGACGTTCACACGACACCACTAAAGGAAGCAACAACATACATATCATCAAAATATTGAACAAATACCAAATTCACATGAATACTTATGACAAGACTTCTCCCATGTCCTCAAGAACAAAAGTAACTACTCACAAATCATGTTCATGTTCAAGATCAGAGGGGTATTGAATAGCATTAAGGATCTGAACATATAATCTTCCACCAAATAAACCAACTAGCATCAACTACAAGATGTAATCAACATTACTAGCAACCCACAGGTACCAATCTGAGGTTTTGAGACAAAATTGAATACAAGAGATGAACTAGGGTTTGAGATGAGATGGTGCTGGTGAAGATCTTGATGAAGATTGGTCCTCTCACGATGAGAGGACCGTTGGTGATGTCGATGGCTTCGATTTCCCCCTCCCGGAGGGAAGTATCCCCGGCGGAATCGCTCCGCCGGAGTGCAAAATAGCTCCTGCCCAAGTTCCGCCTCGAGACGGCGACGCTTCGTCCCGAAAGCCTTCTCTTTATTTTTTCTAGGGAAAATGGTTTCATATAGCAGAAGGAGGGGGCCGGACGCCAGCTGTGGGCCCCAAAAGGCACTAGGGCGCGCCCAGGGGGGGCCGTGCCCTGCTGCCTTGTGGGTAGCTGGTGGGTCCCCTCTGGTATTTCTTCTCTCCAGTATTTTTTATATATTCAATAAAAAAATCTCCGTGAAATTTCAGGTCAATTGGAGTTCTGTAATTTAGGTATCTCTGATGTGGCTATTTCAGGTCCAGAATTCCAGTTGCCGGCATTCTCCCTCTTCATGTAAATCTTCCAAATTAAGAGAGAAAAGGCATAAGAATTGTATCATAAGGTGAAATAATGATCAAAAACATAATAAATAACAGTAGGAAATCATGATGCAAATTGGACGTATCAACTCCCCCAAGCTTAGACCTCGCTTGCCCTCAAGTGAAAAGTCGAAATCGATAATCATGACCACATGTTTAGAGAGAAAGACGTCGATAAAAATAAAATATAGACATGGAGCATCATGATCTTTATTGTAACAACAATATATCATCATAGAACTTCACATGAAAAAGTAACAATTCATCCACAAGTTAAAGTATGAACCATAAACCAAATTAACTATGATATCAGTCACTGAAGCAATTGTAATTCATCATATTATCAGGAAGAGTCTATGTAAGAGCTTTGTTTAGCAAGTTCACATATTTAACTATCATTTAGTCTTCTATGATTGCTGACACTCACGTCATACTCGTGGAGCAAAAGTTTCAGTCGAACACATAGAAAGATAGGGGCTTATAATTTCGCCTCCCAACGTATTTACCTCAAGGGTAATGTCAACAATAATAACTCATGATCACCTACATTCAACTGGATATATATGCATGGATCAATCCCCACCACATGATGTTTGCCGAAAGAGAAAATAAAAACAGAATAGAGAAGAATACTATTGACTCTTGCATGAAAGTAAATACATAAAGTAAAAAATAGGCCCTTCACAGAGGGAAGCAGAGGTTGTCATGCGCTTTTGTTTTTGGATGTGCAAGCTCTTAATGTAAAGGAACGTCACTTTATATTGCCCCTTGTGATAGCGACCTTTATTATGCAGTCAGTCACTTTTATTGCTCCACCATCACAATATCGTACAAAGCTTATTTTTCCTTACAATAAAAGTTCATACATATTTAGGAGCAATTTTTATTGCTTTTGCACCGATGACAACTTACTTGAAGGATCTTATTAAATCCATAGGTAGATATAGTGGACTCTCATGATATGAAACTGGGTTTAAGGGTTTTTGGATGCACAAGTAGTATCTGTACTTAGTGCGGAATTTTGGCTAGCAAAAGATAGGGGCAAACACCACATGTTAGAGGATCCAAAATAATATAACTTCTATGTGAATATAAGCAAAGATAACCCATTACGTTGTCTTGCTTTTCCAACGTCAACTAATTGTCATAGAATATTTGATGGGGGCTCACAATCATAAAAGATGTCCAAGATAGTATATTTATATGTGAGACCTTTCTTCCTTTATTACTTTTTCATGAATTGCAACAATGACCAATGCTATGTTTGTCAACTTCCAACAAGTTTTATCAATTATACTCCTTTTATGTGAAGTCATCACTCCCCATGGGATTAGCATATGATCTTACTTTTTATTCTTTATTTATTTCTAAGATTGGATCATCAAAAGCAAAACACTCAACTCAAACTAATCTTTATTAGATGGGACATTTACATTTGTGCCCCTAACTGGAACCCACTACTCAGATTTGCCCCTAATTTTTAGGTATGCTCAAATTTGCCCCTCTGCCGTCAAGTCACCATATAGAAATGCCCTTCTATGCCGTTACCGTCCGGTCAAAGGCCTTTGACCGTCCTGGTGAATAGTAACTCAGTGAACAGTAAATTCAAAAAAATAAGCAAAAAAATTCAAAAAAATCTGAAATTTTGTGGGATCGAAGATACTCAGGTGCGTGCAAATTTTCGTGCTGTTTGGACATTCCAGGAGCTCGTGGCGAAGGAAAAAACAGTAAATCTGTACGCCCTGTGAACAGTAAATTCGAAAAAATAGCAAGAAAATTCAAAAAAATATGAAATTTTTTGGCCTCAAAGAGGCTTGGGTGCGCAAGGTGCTTGCAAATTTTTGTGATCAAATGACATGCGAGGGGCTCTAGCAAAAAAACAAAATAGTGCATTTTTTCAAAGTTTTTTCTGAGCCAAATATTGTTTTTTTCTCCACGGGCTCCTACAATGTCCAAACACAACAAAAATTTGCACGCACCTTGCGCACCCGAGTATCTTGGATGCCAAAAAATTTCATATTTTTTTGAATTTTCTTGCTATTTTTTTCGAATTTACTGTTCATAGGCGTACAGATTTAATTTTTTCCTTCGCCTCGAGCTCCTGGAATGTCCAAACAGCACGAAAATTTGCACGCACCTTGTGCACCTGAGTATCTTCGATCCCACAAAATTTCTGATTTTTTTGATTTTTTTTGCTATTTTTTTTGAATTTACTGTTCATCGAGTTACTGTTCATCCGGCGGTCAAAGCCCTTTGACCGGACGGTAACGGCACAGAAGGGCATTTCTATAAGGTGACTTGACGGCAGAGTGGCAAATTTGAGCATACTTGAAAATTAGGGGCAAATCTGAGTAGTGGGTTCCAGTTAGGGGCACAAATGTAAATGTCCCTTATTATATAGCTTTCACACACGATTACATAGATCACAAAGCAAGCACTCGGAACTAAATCATACTAAAACTTTATTCCTCTAAATCATGAAATAACTAAGGATCGAACTAAGATAGATAATGATGATGAGAAAGTGATGGTGATACGATACCGGGGCGCCTCCCCCAAGCTTGGCACAAGCCAAGGGGAGTGCCCATACCCATGTACTCAAGTCTCCTTCTTCGGTGATGGTGGTGATGGTGAGGTGGGCTTGTCCTCCGTGATATTAATTAGGATCTCCTTTAAGCTTTGAATTTCTCGGAGCACATGCTGTATCATCTATGTATTCTTTTGGACTTCGGCCATAATATGCTTATTCTCCGGCCCCCAAGCATTCTTTCCTGTATCACTTTCACTTGGACGAGAGATGTCCCAATTGGAGGGTATGTGCATACGAGGAGTATTTTCAACCCCATAATTGTGAACCAAATTATGAAAGTTGTTCCGATGTAACCTGTGTAAGGGCCTTCTAGGGGGAAGCCCTTCATGTACCTCTGGACTCCCATGGCTTGTAGTGCTTCTCGCGGCTTGATGAGGGTTTGGAATTGTGGAGATGCCGGCAAGGGTGCCCCTCTCGGAGGCCGGAGGGTGGACCTCAAGCGAATCTACATCATCTTCTTCCATGGTAACCTCTCCTTCCCCCTCCCGCCTGAGCTCCATCTGCAGCAACCAAGCGTCGTCTCCCATATTGTTTGAGGAAGAGGAAGACATGATGCCTGGCTTCGAGATCTGACAAAAAAAAAACATGAAACAAGAACATGGAGAAACTTGCGATACGGTGGTCAAAACATACGGGAGTATATATAAAGAATTTTTATCTTGCAAAACAAGCATATAGGAGGAAAACGGAGTCGGGAAGGCACACGTGGGGCCCACAAGGCACCACGGCGCGCCCCGGGGGGGTCGCGCCCTTCTGCCTTGTGGGCGACACGTGGGTCCCCTCGGCTGTTTCTTATTTTTGTAATTTTTCTAATATTCCAAAACTGACAGAAATAATTTTTATGGAATTTTTGGAGTCGGTTTACTTACCGTATCACATACCTACCCCTTTTCAGGGTTCTGGAGTGTTCCGGAAGGACTCTTTGATGTGCTCTTCCGGTGTAATTATTTCAATAATATTAGTTTCAATGTTAATGGGAGTACCTGAAATATAGTGCTTAATTCTTTACCCATTCACCACTCTCGGATTATTGCCTTCGGAGTTGTTTATTTTGATGGCTCCGGAGCGATAAACTTCTTCGATGATATACGGTCCTTCCCATTTAGAGAGAAGTTTTCTTGCAAAGAATCTCAAACGATAATTGTATAATAGAACATGATCACCTACTTTGAATTCCCGTTTTTGAATTCTTTTGTCATGCCACATTTTAACTTTTTATTTAAACAACTTAGCATTATCATAGGCTTGGGTTCTCCATTCATCTAAGGAGCTAATATCAAATAACCTCTTCTCACCGGCAAGTTTAAAATCATAATTAAGTTTTTTAATTGCCCAATAAGCTTTATGTTCTAATTCAAGAGGTAAATGACATGCTTTTTCATAAACCATTTTATACGGAGACATACCCATAGGATTTTTATATGCAGTTCTGTAAGCCCATAATGCATCATCAAGTTTCTTAGACCAATTATTTCTGGATCTATTAACGGTCTTTTGCAAAATCAATTTTATTTCCCTATTAGTTAATTCAACTTGACCACTAGACTGAGGATGGTAAGGGGATGCAATTCTATGGTTATCATCATATTTAGCAAGCAACTTACGGAAAGCACCATGAATAAAATGTGAACCACCATCAGTCATTAAATATCTAGGGACTCCAAACCTCGGGAAAATGACTTCTTTAAGCATTTTAATAGAAGTGTTGTGATCAGCACTACTAGTTGGAATAGCTTCTACCCACTTAGTAGCGTAGTCAACAACAACTAAAATATGAGTATACCCATTGGATTTAGGAAAAGGTCCCATATAATCAAAACCCCCAAACATCAAATGGTTCAATAACAAGTGAATAATTCATAGGCATTTCCTGAAGTCTACCAACATTACCAATTCTTTGACATTCATCACAAGAAAGGACAAACTTACATGCATCCTTGAAAAGAGTAGACCAATAAAAACCAGATTGTAATACCTTGTGTGCAGTTCGGTCTCCCGCATGATGTCCTCCATATGCCTCGGAGTGACACTTACGTAGGATTTGTTCCTGTTCATGCTCAGGTACACAACGTCTAATAATACCATCTACTCCTTCTTTATATAGATGTGGGTCATCCCAAAAGTAATGTCTTAAATCAAAGAAAAACTTTTTCGTTTGTTGATATGTAAAGCTAGGTGGTATGTATTTAGCAACAATGTAATTAGCATAGTCTGCATACCAAGGAGTATTACGAGAAGCATCTATCACAGCTAATTGTTCATCAGGAAAATCATCATTAATAGGAAGTGGGTCATCAAGAACATTTTCCATTCTAGACAAATTATCTGCTACGGGATTCTCAGCTCCCTTCCTATCAACAATATGCAAATCAAATTCTTGTAGTAGAAGAACCCATCTAATAAGTCTAGGATTAGCATCTTTCTTTTCCATAAGGTATTTAATAGCAGCATGACCAGTGTGAACAGTAACCTTGGAATCAACAATATAAGATCTAAATTTATCACATGCAAACACAACTGCTAAAAATTCTTTCTCAGTAGTAGCATAATTTCTTTGAGCGCTGTCTAGAGTTTTACTAGCATAATGGATAACATTTAATTTCTTATCAACTCTTTGTCCTAGAACAGCACCAACAGCATAATCACTAGCATCACACATAATTTCAAAAGGTAGGTTCCAATCAGGTGGTTGAACAATAGGTGCAGAAATTAAGGCTTTCTTAAGTATTTCAAAGGCTTCTACACAATCATCATCAAAAACAAACGGAACATCTTTTTGCAAGAGATTGGTAAGAGGTCTAGAAATTTTAGAGAAGTCTTTTATAAACCTTCTATAGAAACCAGCATGACCAAGGAATATCTTTAGGACATGGCATTTTCTCAATAGCATCAACCTTAGCTTTATCAACTTCAATACCTCTTTCAGAAATTTTATGCCCAAGGACTATACCTTCACTAACCATAAAGTGGCATTTCTCCCAATTCAAGACAAGATTAGTTTCTTCACATCTCTGCAAAACTCGATCAAGGTTGCTTAAGCAATCATCAAAAGAAGTTCCGTAAACGAAGAAATCATCCATGAAAACCTCAACAATCTTTTCACAAAAGTCAGAGAATATAGCAGTCATACATCTTTGAAAGGTAGCAGGCGCATTACATAAACCAAAAGGCATACGACGATAAGCATAAGTGCCAAAAGGGCAAGTAAATGTGGTTTTCTCTTGATCTTCAGGTGATACATGTATTTGAGAGAAACCAGAATAACCATCTAGGAAACAAAAGTGTGTATGCTTAGACAATCTTTCTAACATTTGATCAATAAAAGGCAAGGGGTAATGATCTTTTCTAGTGGCTTTATTTAATTTCCTGAAATCAATTACCATCCTATAACCAGTTACAATTCTTTGTGGGATGAGTTCATTTTTATCATTAGGAACAACGGTAATACCTCCCTTTTTAGGAACACAATGAACAGGACTTACCCATCTACTATCAGCTATGGGATAAATTATACCTGCTTCCAGAAGCTTTAATATTTCAGTTCTTACCACATCCTTCATTCTAGGATTCAGCCTTCTTTGATGATCAACAACAGGTTTAGCATCTGGCTCCATATGAATTTTATGCTGACATAAAGTGGGACTAATGCCCTTAAGATCATCAAGAGTATGTCCAATAGCGGCACGATGCTTCCTCAGAGTTTTAAGTAATCTCTTTTCTTCATGCTCTGAAAGGTTAGCACTAATAATAACAGGATATATCTTCTTTTCATCAAGATAAGCATATTTAAGAGTATCAGGTAATTGCTTCAATTCAAACACAGGATCACCCTTGGGTGGAGGTGGATCTCCCATGGTTTCAACAGGCAGATTATGTTTAAGGATATGTGCTTGTTTAAAGAATAATTCATCTATTTCATTTATTTCACTCATATGCATGTCATTCTCATGCTCAAGCAAATATTGTTCTAGCAGATGAGAGAATCGTTGGTGATGTCGATGGCTTCGATTTCCCCCTCCCGGAGGGAAGTATCCCCGGTGGAATCGCTCCGCCGGAGAGCAAAATAGCTCCTGCCCAAGTTCCGCCTCGAGACGGTGAAGCTTCGTCCTGAAAGCCTTCTCTTTATTTTTTCTAGGGCAAATGGCTTCATATAGCGGAGGGAGGGGGCCAGACGCCAGCTGTGGGCCCCACAAGGCACTAGGGCGCGCCTAGGGGGGGCCGCGCCCTGCTGCCTTGTGGGCAGCTGGTGGGTCCCCTCTAGTATTTCTTCTCTCCAGTATTTTTTATATATTCAATAAAAAATCTCCGTGAAATTTCAAGTCAATTAGAGCTCTGTAAATTAGGTATCTTTGATGTGGCTATTTCAGGTCCAAAATTCCTGCTGCCGGCATTCTCCCTCTTCATGTAAATCTTTCAAATTAAGAGAGAAAAGGCATAAGAATTGTATCATAAGGTAAAATAATGATAAAAAACATAATAAATAACAGTAGAAAATCATGATGCAAATTGAACGTATCACCAATCAACTCCCATCACTGAGAAACTCCATGCTAGGACACAAGCCACATTGCATATGAGCTAGAACTAGGGGATAAACTACCTCTTTGTCTTCGCAGCAGCTGCAAGTGGTGGCAGCAATGAGGGAGCGCGGAGGCGACAAACCAACATGTAGGGTAATTTTCACCTCCCGGGTCGCCCGTGCATGAGCAGCACTAGAGTTGGCGGTAGACTTACGTCATACATATATGGAAAAACATTTATATCTACACATTCATGCGTGTAAATGATGAAACCTCATCTAATTAATCATGTCGTTCGTCTTTTTTTTTTGTAGCCTGAACAAGTATCACAACATATGGTATCCACAGTGCAAACTTGCACAAAAGAGCACGGGATCACGGTAGCAGAAGCCAATGAGAAGCTCAAGGTGATAATTGAAGAAGCATGGATGGACATAGTCCACAAATGCCTCCACAGAAAACAGCCAATGGCACTTCTAGAGAAGGCAACCGATCTTGCCCGGGCAATGGATTTTGAGTACAAGCACGAAGATGCGTTTACCCTCGTGTCTAGTGTCAAAGAGACCTTAACTTCACTTTATGTGAATCAAGTATGTACCATTTTTTTATTGCGATGAAATTTGAACCTTTTCTCAAGAAAAAAACATATGACATGATGATCTCACATACATATTGTATTTTTCAATAAATTCTCGGATAATATGAGGTGTACTACAAATATTGTATTTTTTTCAGCGAGAACTGCATGTTGTGTAGCTATCATGTATAGTAGTTTTTCTGGACCAGATGCAAAAAAGCTATGCATGTACGTATATTCAATTAATATATACAAACTTATGTAATATATAGAGAGAGTTGTGGGAGTGGCGATCTGGCTCTCGGTCCAGATGCTCATGTGCAGTGGTGGAGCTTAGTTGAGGCCTGCAGGGGCCATGGCCCGCCCAGCCTTACTACAAAACCTGAAGAAAATTTTTGGAGGGCTGTTTAGATTTGATTGTTTTAGTTTTTGCCCCCCCCCCCCCTCCCCCAAACAACCATATTTTGTTCCTCGCCGACCCTCAACATCCTGTCTAGCTCCGCCACTGCTCCTGTGGATGAAAAGTAAAATAAATAGAAAAGCAAAAAAATTCAAAAAAATCTGTTTTTTTTTTGGCATGCAGGATGCTTGAGTGCGTGATTCCTGTGCCAAATTTGGTGGTGTTTGGACATTTGAGTTGCAAAAACATATTCATACAGCTGCTGCAATCAGTGAGAGTTGCAAAGTTTGTGTATGTCCGCCAACGTCTGTGCGTTGTACATGTACCCGCAGTTTGAGTGTATGTCTTTTGTGTTGGCATAAATCATTAGATCGTAGTTCCTTCTGTAACTTGTCATCAGCATATAACTTTGGAGCTGACATTGGGAAAACAACAAGACGTGAGGTTCAGTTGGCTGTAATTAAACTGCCAGCAAAGAGCTGCTAGAAAGACAATCGAATAGGGTGTGGACCGCCGATAGATTGCAGCGTCGGGGATGGCCGAACGCAACCTTTGCCCTCTTTGCAAGCAGGTTCAAGAGACAGCGGCTCACCTCCTCTTCCAGTGTCGGTTCACAGTGAGAGTGTGGACGGAGATCAAGACTTGGCTTGGCCTCCACGACATCGATCCGTCGGATTGGAGACTTGTGCCCTCGGTGAAAGTTTGGTGGGACAAGGTTGCTCACAAAAGGGGCCACTCACGCAAGGTTCGTAGTACTTTGATGATGCTTGTTGCGTGGGAAATTTGGAACGAACGCAACGCGAGGGTCTTCCGCAACACCGCCGCCCCTACTACCGTTGTCATTGCCAAGATTAAAGATGAGGCCTCTCTCTAGGCTCGTGCGGGTGCAAAGTATTTGTGTAATGTTATGCCGCGAGAGTGAGCTGTACTCTACCACTTGGCGGAACTATGTCTAATCTTCTTCTTAATTAATGCCTTGTTTCAAAAAAAAAAAAAGCTTGGACCCACATGCTCAGATCGAAGGAGAAAAATAGGAACAAATAGTAGCCCCGAAATAAGGAACACACACAAATCTTAGAAGCACTTGTCTACAAAGCTAGGAATTTAGCCAGCTCTAGACAAAAGTTAGAATCGACTGCTATAGTCAACAGATTCTTCACCGCCACCGCGACACAGAAAGATCAAACAATATATTTGAGATAAAAAAAGTTGCAACAAATCGACCAGCATAGCATAGAAAATGAAAATTGGAGAACCGTTGATCAATGTGAAATTAACACCGGTATCACCAACACAACCGTCAGGACAGACTAAAATGACAAACAATAGCACAAATCATTTGTAACCGGTGGTTCGCCAGGCAACCATCGTGGAAACAGACTGAAACGTCAAACACAGTCCACATTGTTTGTAACCGGTGGTTCGTGAGACGGAAAATCATCGGTAAGAATCAGTACTAAAACAACAGTGACTCCAGCCATCCTGCAAACACACCCCTACACAGAACAATTATACAACTATGTTTTCATCTCCAGCAGAGCCATTCGGTGCTTTCTTACTGTACCACCTTTCTTTAATCCTTCATCCATATGTATTTTTTTCCAACTCAAAAAATAAATTCATATGTATTATTTTTTGAGAACTAATCCATATGTATATTGTTGTATAAGATAAGGTCCCCTCAGCCTATCTGCCATTTCCTTTGAAAAAATAACTGAGAGGCCTCATATCAATTTTCTCTTTTCCTTTTTTTTTTTTTGCAGGAAGAGGCCTCACATCAACTACAGATATTTTTTTAAGGGGTTCATATCAACTACAGATGTCCATATGTGAGCCTCATACAAATTTCCATTTTTCCTTTTTGCAGGAAGAGGCCTCATATCACCGAGTGTACGGATAAGACAACATGCCCAAAAGATTTTAGGCCCATTACGAAAAATATAAATCAAGGCTGACTCAAGGAAAAAACATTCTGTTTGATTTTAAATTTCGTTCATACGGTTGATCTCCACGCTACTAATGAAAAATACTCCTATTCCATAAAATCACACAAAAACATTTTGTGTTATATGTACCATTTTTATTCCTATTTGAAAATATTCATGTATTCCAAAAGAATTGCTCATGACTACAGAAAAAAGGTTCACAAATCTCAAAAGGGAATATTTATGTATCACTGCACAACATGTCCATATGTACGATAATAAATGTTTGTGACTAAAAAAAAATTTCATGTACTTACTTTTTTTTATTTCCAATAAAAATAAAATATGAAAATAAAACTAAATAAATTCTAAATATAAGGCAGTATAAAATTTAAAATAAAATAAATTGGGAAATGGCAACAAATAAGAAAAATAAGAAAAATCAAAAGAAAAAGTAGAATAAATATAGAAAAAGAAAAGGAAAAGAAAAGGAGAAAGCAAAAAAGAAAAGAAAGAAAAAGGAAAGGAAAACAAGAAAGAGAAGGAAAAATTCTCGCTTATTGGGCAAGCCCAACTGCCCTGACCTTCATGAGAGGATTCCTTTGCCCTCGCTTAAGGTGAGCGCTGATTCTCAAAAAAAAAAAAAAAAAAAAAAAAAAACCTTAAGGTGAGCGCTAGGAAATCCGAGCCCGGAGGCCTGATACTGTGAGGGCAAACAAACATGAGTATCAATAACTGCAATAGCCAACAGTCCATAGAATATAAGTACATTATTAAGTTGAAGCAGCAGGACTACAAGAAAGGAACAATAAATATTTCCCATGTAGTTTATGAACATTGTCTTCCCAGGGTTGAGCGGTTGACTCCAGGGGAAAGGGTGAAACTGCGCATACCACATAACTGCCAAAATGGAACATGAAATTCATCGACCGGCCATGTATTTCTGTTGCTCTCCAGACAAAGGCTCACAGAACCTACAATGTGGTTATTTTTGTCACTTATCTGAAAGCACATTACAATAATGCTTAAAAAAATTGGTTATTACCAAGGCGTGCTAATTACAAGAAAACATGAAGTATTATAGCCTTTTGCAATGCTAAGCTGACGTGGATGGGGTGTTTCCGATGGAGCACAAGCTCCAGGCGATATAGGAATGGACAAGGAGATGAAATGACAGCTATAACAACAAGAAACAAGCCACCATTTGCCTTCTGGTTGAGCTAACAATAATCTAAGCAATAAACTATATGATAGTGAAGGAATGTGGCCTTGGACGTTATTGGTCCTGCTCATTATTTTTTCTAGCCTCGGGTAAGTTCCGCGCAATTTTCTGAACTGAGATTAAGATAATCTATCCGTATTGGCCCGAAAACTTGAGCCCAATTGGAGCACTCTGTCCAAAATTTGTAGGTTCTCAGATCTAATACATGAAAAAATGAAGTGGTATAGAAGTTTAAGCCCTCCAAGAATTAATAACTTAACTATGTGCACGGGCCAGATGCCGCATAAATTACACATAGCTGAGTCATATGGGAACAAGAACAATGGTAGTAATGCATTGTTTATGAATGTACAATCTAGAGGGCTACAAATCATGATATAGCACGGACACCCAAAGGGATCAAGTTTTACTAAATAACAAGGGACTGAGCCAGGAAGAATATTACTACCAAAACAGAGGCTATATACTGTTGCCTGCTTCAAGGTGCTGAAATGAGACTCACGATTCTTTCTGAAGGTAAGTGCAAAAGGTTCCAGTTTCAGTCTTAGTGTTGCCCAACAAACAAAAAGACATTACATCATAATAATATTAGTCTTTTACTTAGAAACACCTTCAGGTAAATTATGGTACACACACTGACAAAGTAAAAAGGCAAAAACAAAGTTGAAAGCGACGTTTACTAAATTCACTAGAAGATGGGCATAAACAAAACGAGACGATGCAACTCAGGGATGTTTCTAAGGACAGCATTAGCTTTATACTCCAGATTCTGTATGTGGCTACTTGAAACCAGCATTTGACAACTCCTTTGAGTTACAGGATCTTAGCTGTAAACGGTTGCTCTAGAACTAGCAGGATGGGTAGCCTCACCCTTCATCGGCAAGCTAGTTGAGAAGGTGTGCTCCTATGCTGAAGATCAGTGGCAACGGCAAGATACAACGGAGAAACTAAGAATCGTGAAAAAGAAACTATCATCAATCCAAATAACGGTGAGCATAGCTGAGAGAGTGCAAGCTAGGAGCACAACGATGGGAAGCTGGCTACAGAGAATCACAGATTCTGCTTTTGAGGCTGAGGATGTTCTTGATTCATTTCACCATCTAGTTCTCCAAGCACAAGATGAAGACAAGGGCAAGGTTAGTTCTGTTGCTTCACCCACAGCTGGTTCTTCCTCTACAGCCACAACCACCACCACCACTGCTTCTACCATCACTAGCAGCGGCTCAGCAGTACAACAACCAGTTTGTGTACTCAAGCGCTTCCTTTTCTCTGATGAACATATCGATGAGTTAATTTCTGTAGTGGATAGATTAAATGAGATTGATAGTGAGATGCAAATGTTCCTGAAGTTAGTGGAGCTAGAGGACAGGAGATCAGATAATCTCACCATATGTGCTGACTTGAAAAGCATCAGCAGTTTAGATCAAGCTCAACGGATACTTCAAGAAAAGCTGAATGGGAACAGGATTTTGATAGTCCTTGATGATGTATGGAATGAATTGAGCAGCCAATGGGAGAACCTATGCAAACCCCTGCGGTTTGCTGGTAAGGGAAGCAAAGTAATAGTTACGACTCGAAGTAAAAGTGTTGCAAGTATCAATGGGGCAACAGAGATAATGCACTTACATGGCTTAGAAGATGAAGATTACTGGGGTTTCTTTTCACAATGTGCATTCGGTGATGCAAATCCTTCTGATTTTCCACAATTGGAAATTATTGGTCAACAAGTGGTGAACAAGTTGGCAGGATCACCTTTAGCAGCAAAGACAGTTGGGGATTCATTGAAACTGAAGCTAGAAGAAAGTCACTGGAGGGCTGTTTGCGGAAGCAAATTGTGGCAGATAGAGCAAAAAGAAGATGGTATTATGTCATCACTACGACTGAGTTATGAGCAACTCCCTGACCATTTGAAACAATGCTTTGTTTACCTTGCATTGTTTCCTAAGAAATACCACGTACGAGGAGATGAGGTAATACAGATATGGAGAGCTCATGGTTACCTTAACACAGAAATACCAGATGAAATTGCATATCGTTATATCAATGACCTGTTGCAGCTTTCATTCATTGAGAAGGTACCCAACCAAGAGGACCATTATGTAGTTCACGACTTGCTGCATGATTTTTCAGAGTCGGTCTCCAATGGAGAACACTTCAGAATAGAAGATGACTTCCATGTGTGTATTCCAAGAAATGTTCGCCACCTATATGTCAGTGCAAGCAATATATCTAAGGTGTACATGAGTTTGGAAGAACTCGAACTGAAGAAAAATCTGAGAGGCTTAATAATATGCAAGTCAGAAGAAGGTGCTTCCAGCGAAAGAATAGCATTCAAACTTTAACCATGTCCTTGGTCAGACACTCCAAGAGCTAAGAAGCTTAAGGGTCTTAGTACTGCGCAATCCTGATGGTATTCTCCCAGACAATATCGATCATTTGGTCCACCTTAGGTATCTAAACATTCATAAAAGTAGGAGCTTTATCAATGTCCCCAAGTCATTATTCAAACTCTACCATTTACATGGCTTGAATCTGCAAGCTCATGAGGATAGAATCATGCAAATAAAACTTCAAGAGGGCTTAAGCAGGTTGACCCAGTTAAGATACTTAAAGGCCCCGAAGAAAATAATTTCTGGCATAGAATCGATTGGCAGGCTAACATCCCTTGAGGAGTTAGAGGAGTACAAAGTGAAGAGTGATATGAAGAACAATCGATGCCAACTAAAGGAGTTGAATGGACTTCGAGGGATGCTTATCATTAAAGATCTTCAGAATGTAAGTTGCAAGAAAGAATCATATGAAGCAAGATTAATTAATAAGGAGAACCTGAACAAGCTAACACTCTGGTGGAATCATCTCAAACAGAGCACCGACAACATTGACCATGAAGGCGTGTTTGAAGGGTTACAGCCCAACCCCAACTTGAGAGAACTTTGTGTCAGAGGTTACATGGGAGTGAAGTCTCCTTCTTGGCTATTCAGTGAACCCTTGTCCAACATTCACTCAATTGAATTGCTCTTCTGCCATCACTGGAAGACCCTTCCACCTTTTGGGAGCCTACCCTTCCTGAGTGTTGGGGATATTCACCAGCGAGGAGACCCGACAGAGTGTTGACCCGGCCATAAGGCGAGCTTAGTGGGCCAACTCACTGCGGGCCTGAAGTCTCTATATGGGCCGGCTTAGCAAGGCCTGGTAAGGATAGGCCGGCTTACATAATGAGCCGGCTCACGACAAATCAGATGGCAAGGAGAGCTGTCTTGAAGAACAAGTAGGAGGGAATAAGGAGGCGGGTCAAAGAACGACCCGGACTCTCATGTAATATAGGGTTCCACCTGTGTATATAAAGGGGAGCACCTATACGAAAAAGACTAAGTCGCAATCCCCTCGAGAGCTAGGTTAGCGAATCCTCATCCTTGTAATCGAGATCCACAACAATATAAACAAGCAGGACGTAGGCTTTTACCTCCACCGTGAGGGGCTGAACCTGGGTAACCCGGCGTCTTCTTGTTCCCGCTTAACCCCGCTAAGCTTCCACGTTAGTGCGATGGCTTCATCTCTAAGTCCTACCAGGACATCTGTCGCGACAAAACCACGACAGTTGGCGCCCACCGTGGGGCTCACGCACGGTGGAGTTGAGTTCTTAGCGGGATCCCTTCCAGGGTTCGGGAAGTACGCGGTTGGCATGATGACCAAGAGCCGCCGCGGAAAGTTCTACATCGACGATTCACACTGGGGCCCCGACGCCGACTCAATCGAGTACGGGTACCGGGTCCCCTTCGGCAAGATCCATACCTTCATCGGCGTGGTCGGCGAGCCGGCCGCCGGGTTGGAGAACGTCGCTGGTGTCGAGTCGGCGCGCCGGCTCGGTCAGCTCCCGGCGAGACCCGGCCCGCGTCAAGCCGGCCCAGATCACGTTTTCGTGGGTTTCACCCAAGGGGTGGCCCTGTCGGAGAACTCCCCGTCTCAGGACGACACGCTGGTCCAGTCCGACGGCGAGTCCTCGATGGGGGAAACTGAGTCAATTCTTCTGCTGCATGATGGTAGGCTGGGGCACACGGACGACGTCTTCCCGGAGAGCCCTGATCCGCCTCGCTTTGCGGCGGTGTACATGGCGGGTAGGCAAGGTCCAGCGCGAGACCTGGCCAATCCGACGGCGGGACAGAACAGCCTCCTGGCCGGCTCAGAAGGAGCCGGCGCCTCGGCCTCCGGCTCTCAGAAGACCGGGGTTCAGGCGCTCGCGGATTTGATGAATACGATGGCGACCCTGTTGGCTGAGCCGGTCACCGCAGAGAACGCAGCGGCGCGCAACACGAAGATCGTGAAGTGTCGCGAGGAGATGGCCAAGATCCAAGAGGACATCAACGCAGAGAACGCCCGCATGATATAGGAGCAGGCACAGATCGCCGCGGAGAGGCAGCGCCTTGACGAGGAGACACAGTACCTGAGCCGTCGGCAGGCTGAGTCCGAGCTTGTTCATCGGAGGCGTCACCAGAGCTGGCTTCCGGCTGATCTCGAGCCAACTCAGCTATTCACAATGCCGCCGGCTCCGACAAACCTGGGGGCTGGAGTTATCCCCCCGAGAGAGCCGCTACAGCAGTTCATTCAGCAGCGAGAGCCGGCCCGACTTCGTACACCAGATCAGCAGCAGCAGCCGCCGTCTCACCGGTTCCAAACCCCAATTGGACACTACTCCAACCCCGCGGATAACGTGCTGGCAGCAACCCACAACTTGGCAGCTATTCCGATTGAGGGGGACGGCCCAATTCAGACAGAGGCCAGGAATGCCATTGCGATGCTCAAGACGGCAGTGGTGCAGCAAGCCAATTACTCGCATAGCCAGCATTGGCTTCACTCAACCCCTCATCAGAGCCGCTCCAGGAGTCAGCGCCCTGAGTCGCCCACGGTCTCCAGCAGCGCGCACCGCCGGAGGGCCGCCCAACCACTGGTGGAGCAGCAGCAGCCCAAGATCCCGCAGGACGTGGCTGACGCAGCCCGGATTCTACGAGCATGGGAGGAGGAAAACACGCGTGCAGGGCGTGACTCGCCGGCACACGTCAGCGCGCCGACGCGCGTTAACCCGCCGCCGAATGCTAACCCGCCGGAAGTGCATCGTTCGCCTGAGATAACCCGGCCCGACGGCCGGCCTGAGAGCTCGTCTAGCCGCCTGGTTGGAACCCCCTGCTTGGTACCGGCGCTGCGAGAGGCGCGCATTCCCTCAGATTTCAAGGGGCCTCGCAAGGTTCCTAACTACACAGCGAATTTAGAGCCTACGGAGTGGGTCGAGAGCTATGAGCTAGCGATGAACTTGTTGGGTGCAAGCGAATCAGTCCTGGCGCGTTACTTGTCGTTGATGTTGGAGGGCCCTGCACGTACCTGGATGAAAAACTTACCGGCAAATTCTATCAATACCTGGCAGGAGTTGAAGGAGCGTTTCATCAAGAACTTCCAGGGGACCTGCAAGAGGCCAACCACAATTGTGGATCTTGAGCGTTGTATCCAGCGCGAGGATGAGTCAGCACACCATTGGGCTCGCCGGGTTGCAGAAGTTATGCACAGTTCTGACAGCATCACGGCGGCTCAGGCGGTGCTTGTTCTGGAACGAACATGTAAGTTCCAGCCGCTGGTTCAGAAGCTTGGGCGGCTCAAGCGAAAGGTTCAGGACATGGGAGACCTCATGGATGTCTTAACCCGGTATGCGGAGTCGGATAACACCAAGGATCCGCTGTCAGACGAGGAGAAGTCTGGCAAGGGAAAGAAGGCTAGCGGTAAGGGTCAGCAGCAGAACAACGACAACGGTCAGAGCAACAATGGTGGGAAGCGCAAGGGTTACGATGGTAGCTCGGATTTGGTTTCGAACACGAACGCAGCAAACAAAGGTCAGCGTCAGGATGACGGTTCCAGGAAGCAGCCCTCCGGCAATCGCCCTCTCACTTATGAAGAACTCCTCAAAGCTCCTTGTCCGAAACACAGTTATAATGGCAAACCGTCCACTCACTCCTGGGAAAATTGCTATGTGATGCAAGAGTTCGCCAAGCGTGCCTTCCAGCATCATCATCATGGTGGGGGCAATGGCGGACAACCCGCCAACCCAGGACTCGGCTTCTCAGGAGCCGGCTTGTAGGGGCCCTTTGCCGAACCCGGCTTCCAGGGGAATGGTGGCCAAGGCGGCGGGTTCCAGGGTGCTGGGAATCCGGGAGGCGGCAATCAGAGAGGCAACCAGGGAAACCAGCATCAGGCTGGCGCGGCAGGATTTCAGAGTAACCCGAAGCAGTTAAATAGCGGACAGTATCACGTCTTCACCACTAGCACCTGTATGCGGGATCGGAAGGTGCAGCGGAGAGCCGCCCACGTGGTTGAGCCGGCAACCCCGTACTACCTCAACTGGTCGGAGCAGCCGGTCACCTGGAGCAGGGCGGATCATCCAGTCATACTCGATCACCCCGGCCACTTGGCTCTGGTGGTTGCGCCACAAGTCGGCGGTTATACCTTGACAAAGTTGCTCATGGACGGGGGCAGCAGCATCAACATCCTGTATTATGATACGTTCAGGCGGATGAATCTGTCTGATAAGCAGTTAACTCCGTCTTCTACAGTCTTTCACGGCATTGTTCCTGGCAAGTCGGCATATCCCATGGGAAGAATTTCCCTTGAGGTGGCCTTTGGCTCAGAAGATAACTGGCGTTCTGAGTTCCTGTCCTTCGAGGTGGTCAAGCTCAAGAGCCCATACCACGCCCTGTTTGGCCGGCCGGCTTACGCACGGTTCATGGCGCGCCCATGTTATGTCTACCTGAAAATGAAGATGCCAGGGCCAAGGGGAACCATCAAAGTGGAAGGAAACCAGAAAATCGCACTCGAGTGCGAGGAAGGAGATGCAGCTTACGCGGAGACGGCTTGCGCCGCGGAGGAGTTGCGGTATTACAAGGATAATGTTGACCCGGCTGACAGGACGTCTCTAAAGAAGCCCACTACGGAGGCTGACCCCCTGCTCAAATTTAAGTCGGCCAGAGATACAAAGCAAGTTGACTTCACCCCAGGCAATTCTTCGGAGCAGTTCACCATCGGGGCGAATATGGATCCCAAATAGGAAAGCGCGCTCATCGAGTTCATCCGTGAGAATCGGGACATGTTCGCATGGAAACCTTCTGACATGCCAGGTGTACCGAGAGAACTCGCTGAGCACTCCCTTAATGTGGATCCCAAGTTTAAACCAGTTCGCCAGTTTCTCCGTCGCTTCAACGAGGAGAGGTGGAAAGCCATTGGAGAAGAAGTGGCCCGGCTCCTAGCTGCCGGGTTCATCATCGAAGTCTTTCATCCCGAGTGGTTGGCTAACCCAGTACTTGTTCTGAAGAAAAACGGGACTTGGCGGATGTGTGTTGACTACACAGACCTGAATAAGGCTTGCCCAAGTGACCCATTTGCCTTACCCCGTATTGACCAGATCATCGATGCTACGGCTGGTTGCGAGAGTCTATGTTTCCCGGATGCTTATTCTGGTTATCATCAGATCAAGCTGAAGCCGGAAGACCAGGCTAAGACGGCTTTCATCACTCCTTTTGGGGCCTTCTGTTATACAACAATGTCATTTGGTCTGAAGAGCACCCAGGCGACTTACCAGCGTTGTGTTCAGAACTGTTTCCACAAGCAGATCGGGCGGAATGTTCATGCTTATGTGGACGACATCGTGATTAAGTCGCGGAAGAAAGAGACTCTATTGGAGGATCTCAAGGAAATATTTGACAATCTCCGTGTCTACAAGATGAAGCTTAACCCGGAGAAGTGTGTCTTTGGTGTCCCTGCAGGAAAGCTTCTGGGGTTCCTTGTCTCTGAGCGTGGCATTGAAGGTAACCCGGAAAAAATCAAAGCAATCATGACCCTGGCTAAGCCGGCCAAGCTAAATGATGTGCAGAAGCTGGCTGGGCGGGTTGCGGCTTTAAGCCGGTTCATAAGCCGGCTTGGTGAAAAAGCAATTCCGTTATATCAGTTGCTCAAGAAATCGGATGACTTCGTCTGGAGTAAGGAGGCAGATCAGGCTTTTGAGGCCCTTAAGAAGCAGCTATCTGAGCCGCCTGTCCTTGCTGCCCCTCGCGAGAAGGAGCTGATGCTGTTGTATATTGCTGCCAATAACAGGGCTGTAAGTGTGGCGGTCATCGTTGAGCGCAAAAAGGATGGCAAGGAATATCCTGTCCAGCATCCTGTGTATTACGTCAGCGAAGTGTTAAGCGAGTCTAAGCAGCGATACCCACATTGGCAGAAGCTGGTCTACGGAGTGTTCATGGCTAGCCGCAAATTGAAGCATTACTTCCACGAGCATCCAATCACGGTGGTTAGTTCAGCGCCCCTTGGGGATATAATCCAGAACCGGGAAGCCACATGCCGGGTTGCTAAGTGGGCTATTGAGCTCGGTCCACATAATCTAAAGTACCTTCCTCGTACAGCAATCAAATCTCAGGCGTTGGTTGACTTTATCATTGATTGGACAGAGTTGCAGGCTCCCGAAGAGAAGCCCGACACAACATACTGGTCTATACACTTTGACGGCTCGAGGCAGCTCGAAGGCTCGGGGGCTGGAGTTGTGATTACTTCCCCACGAGGAGACAAGTTCTGTTACGTCTTGAGAATCATGTTCACTTGTGTAGGGGAACGCAGCAGAAAACAAAAATTTTCCGACCTACGCACCAGCCCAGGACCACTATGGAGACTGCATACAAGGTTTGATCATTTCGTTACCGACTCGTAGCGCAGCGGAAGTAGAGTCGATGACGAACGGCAGTGCAGATCCCCGCAGCTAGGATTTTACAACCTCCCAACCGCGAGGATGTATACCCTCATCTGCCCCGCAGACAGCCCTCCGGGAGGCGGTCGCACAGTCCCCCGGACGGTGTCGCGAACAGCCCTTCGGGAGGACCTCCGAAACTCGGACTGTCACTCGGACAGCCCTTCGGGAGGACCTCCAAAACTCGGACGGTCACACGGACAGCCCTTCGGGAGGCACTCTCGAACTAAGACCGAAACTACGATCTCTCTATAGAGTTGCACACATACGGTGTCATCTATCCGGCAGGGCTTCGCCATCCAGAACTAGTTCCTGCCGGAACCCAGACAGCCTTTCGGCTCTACGAAACTATTTCGTGGGAGGGAGAGGGGTTCCGGCAGGAACTAGTTCTGGATGGCGAAGCCCTGCTGGATAGATGATACCGTATGTATGCAACTCTGTAGAGAGATCGTAGTTTCGGTCTTAGTTCAAGAGTGCCTCCCGAAGGGCTGTCCGTGTGACCGTCCGAGTTTTGGAGGTCCTCCCGAAGGGCTGTCCGAGTGACAGTCCGAGTTTCGGAGGTCCTCACGAAGGGCTGTCCGCGACACCGTCCGGGGGACCGTGCGACCGCCTCCCGGAGGGCTGTCCGCGGGGCAGATGAGGGTATACATCCTCGCGGTTGGGAGGTTGTAAAATCCTAGCTGCGGGGATCTGCACCGCCATTCGTCATCGACTCTACTTCCGCTGCGCTACGAGTCGGTAACGAAAATGATCAAACCTTGTATGCAGTCTCCATAGTGGTCCTGGGCTGGTGCGTAGGTCGGAAAATTTTTGTTTTCTGCTGCGTTACCCTACAGTGGCATCAAGAGCCGTGCTATGCGTAGATGCAGGTTGCGATCTAGAATACATAGAGATGTATGGGTGTTGCACAATATAATTAGGTAGTAGATGAGATCTATTGCTGAAAATTATTTGTGCGGGTAGCAGATGAAGTCTGTTACCCGATGTTCTTGTTGCTTCCCTCGAATTTGCATATTTCTGATCTTGATAACAGTATGGTGGAGTTTCAATGTTCTGGCAATCCGCGATCCTGATTGATCAACGAAGTGCTAACAGTTCATTGAATTCCACCGTAGTTAAAAAGAAAGATGAAATTTTGCAGACGAAAGGGCAATGCAGATGTGATCTGCACGGGGGTCACACGTATGACGAAGTTTAGTATGGGGCTCGAGATTTTATTATCTCGTGTTTCATACACCCTGGAATGTTAATCTAGCGACTTGGATTATCATGCTTGATGATGGACGTTGGTAGCTTCGGTTTGTTTCGAAACCTTAGAAGCCACGTAAAATAAAATTTCGCATGAACCGATTAGAGGCGTCTAACTTGGTTTTGCAGGATGGTTTGCATGTGCATGTGATGTGGTATAGCAGTGTTCATAATAATTTGATTATGTATGAGATGACTATATGATGTAAATTGATTAACATGACCTGCGTGTCATGATTCGGCATGATGGCTGGAGCCATATGATTGCACTTTAATGACCTGCGTGTCAACCTTATGTAATGCACTTATTTTATTAGCTATAGAGATAGCAATATTATCTTGTGCATCGACAAGGTGGTGGCAATCTTCGCGAAGGTGAACACCGACGCGAATGCCGGAGACGAAGAAATGAAAGACTTCTCCGTCAGAAAGGGCTATACCATATCATGCTATTATGAATTGCCTGAGATGTTTATCCCTTATGATGCACCCTTCTTGATTGCGTAGTAGTCGCTTTTTATTAGGGTGATCTCTCACTGAAATATCAAGTAGTTAGTGTTCTCCCAAGTGTAGCACCGTCACGGCACCTAACTTTTCGGGGCATTGCATGATCTCCATGGGTGCAAACGATTAGGGATGTGTGAGGCGGGTGAGTTGAGACCTCACAGCGAGATCACTTGGTTGTCTTGACGTTCAGGCATGAAAGTCATGAGCTCGGAACACACGCATCAAAAGATGAACAAGAATCGCATAGAGATGTGATCGGCAAGTTTGCCTACCGATTGAAGTTCACGCCATGGGTGTTCATCTCGAACCGTGACGTTGAATGGATATGCGGGTCTTGAATCACTCACAATCAATTATGAGAGATATTGATTTGAGTGGGAGCGCACTATAGAATTAACTTGTTTAATTCTCAGTGCAATTAGTTTTGAACACTGTCTAAGTGTGGTTTGCATAATAGTTGTAGAATAATGGCTCGCGTTTCCACCTTCCCTGTTAAAATTGAATAGCTGTTAAATATCTGGTTAAAACTTTACGGTTGGTAACGTAATGTGAGGATTGTCCTCAAGAGTGCCGAGAAGGACTTTGTCCTATCGCATGCTTTTGGTATTCTCCCGCTAATGCTATGGATCATGTGACTCTCGTCCTTCGATCCAAAAGCTAGAATTCCTTTTCAGTCAAATACAATATGTTTGCTTCCATGAGACCCGAACTTCGAAAGTTTGGATAGTTATGTGATATTCATGGAATCTGAAAATTATTTTCAGAGATAGACAAAGGCTAAAAGATATGAGATATCCAAAGCAATGTTTGTTTGCAAACTATTAGTAAAGGAGTTTACTATGCATAAGACTGATAAGAGAGGGATCCAGGAGAACGCCTGTCATATGATGAAAGGTGAATAAAACAACAACTTAAAGAGAAAGGAAGTGTCCGAAGGGTGTTAGTAAGACTTTCACGCCTAGGAAGTCCAGGGCTAACGCCACTCTTAAGTTGGGTGCTTCTTCTGAGAGTAGGAGAAATACTGAAATTAAACTGTTAGAAGTATAAAGGCAAAAGGAAAGAAGACTGGAATATCCAGCTCATGTATGAATGTCATACAAGTTTTTGATGTATAAAAGGCTGGTCAAAGATATAGTTCTTGAAAATTATGGTTAAACATGTTAATCACTAATTCTTGGGTATTGTGAGTTAATCACAAAGATACCCGCTCGATTGCATTCTGTTGCAACTCGATGTAAGAACTACTATGGCCTGAAAGACTAGCCAGGAATGAGGTTTAGATACACACAGGGAACATAGTAAATGTTACTATACCTTCCATTAGTGTATTCCCTATTTATTTACTTTCATAATTCATTTTAGAGTTTTACACTCTTGCCCATTGCATAAAGTATCTTGCAAGAAGGTTATTCATAAGAGAACTTTTGATGTTCGATGTTATGAATAACATAAGGGCCATACTTTCATTATGAATGAGATGTATGTTATGAATATTGATATTAATACATTACCTCTGTATTTACTTTCATAATTCATTTAGAGTTTCATACACTCTAGCCCTTTGCATAAGGTATTTTGCAAGAAGGTTATTCATAAGAGAACTTTTGATGTTCGGTGTTATGAATAACATGAAGGGCCATGCTTCCATACAGGATGGGATGTATGCTATGAATATTGATGGTAATATGATACATCCATAACACTGGCGCTAAATGTCGCAAGACTAAAAGAATACCACACAAGTGTGCCACTGCATTTGGTCACATTGGAGAAACCCGCATGGAAAATTCCATTATGATGGATTTTGAAGTCGTTTGATTTTGAATCATCTGACACTTGCAACTTTCCTCTGAAAAGTGAAGTGACTGAAATACCGTTCATAGGCCATAAGGAACGAGCAAAGAACATATTGGTGATCATACATTATGATGTGTGTAGTCCAATAAATGTTGTTGCAAGTAGTGGATTTATCTATCTTCAGAAATGACTCAAGTAGATATATGGATATTTACTTGATGAGACGTAAGTCTGGATTTTTTGAAATCATTCGAAAGGTTTTCGATACGAAGAAGAAAATATTGTAACAAGAAAATTATGTTTCTACAATTCGATTGCAGAAAGGAATATTTGAGTTACAAGTTTAGCGAATGTCTGATGAGTTGTGAAAGGGGTTTCATAACTTGCACCTCCCGGAACACCACTACAAGTGGAGAGTCCGTGTAGATGTAATCGAACCATTTATGACATGGTAAGATCAAAGATGACATAAATAAATTTGCCATTATCCCTTTTAAAGTGATGCTTTAGAGACTGCGGCTTTTACATTGAAAAGAGCTCCATCGGGTCTGTTGAAATGACGTCATGGTATGGTACGCCCAACCATGTTATATCTTTTCTTAACATTTGGAATATGGGGCTTGTGTAAAAGGTTACAAACCTATTCCAAATCAGACAAGTGCTACTTTGTAGGTTATCCCAAGTCATTGGGTATTCCCCCACCACTATACCGAGGCAAATAGGTTTGCCACAAAGAACGGTATGCTTTTTGAAGATAATAGTTCTTTCAAAAGGTGAGTGGGAGGACAGTGCAACTCGACGAGATAACCAGTATCTTCGTCATCAGATCAAAGGAAAGAAACCTTGAAAGTGATTCCGGAGTTTCCTACTACGACTGATACGGAAGTCTCTACAATAAAATGTATGGACTTCAGTCGAACTTGCAGCTGAACCCCGTAGGCAAGGCTCGTGCAAACCTCTCAGGTGCGCAAACGAGATATTGTTGTTGGACAACAGTATACCTACGATACACAAGGAAGCGTTGATGGGCCCTGACTCCGGAATTGGCTAAATGCCAATACAATCCGAGATAGTTTCCATATAAATGTTTCAAGATTAAAACCTTGATACACCTTTCGGAAGACTTAGAGTCTAAACGAATATTTATGGAACTAAAAACTGATACGGATAAAAATGTTTTATCCATAAAGCTCGACTTGTTGAAATAACAAGTTCAAGGAGTTGACTGCGATGAGGTTGTTTCACCGTAGCGATGCTTGAAGTCGGTTCGGGTTGAACTAGCAATTAATACATATTTCAATCATGAGATATGAAACATGGATGACAAAGGGACTTCCATCTGATGGAAATGAAACCTAGGACTTATATGTGATACAGTCCAAAGTAATTTGTCGATTTAGAGGATGCTAGTAAGTATGCAAACTTCAGAGTTCCAGCGATGGACAGAAGAGAGCAAAGTGGAGTTGGAATCTTCGTTTTTGATGAAATGGTCAAAAGAGTTTGACTTCATCAAATGGGTATCGAAGATGCTTGTGATTCAAGAAAGTAAGTGGGAGCATAATAATATTTCTAAAAACCGTGTGTACTTGACACATTGTTAATTGGAAATAAATTTCTTGACACGAATTAGGACTTCATTTGAAAATAGTTTTTCGATGAAGTGCTTAGGCTAAAATGGCCTCAATATTAGGCATGATGATCTATGGAGATAGATTTACCTAAATGGGGCTAAGCAATGAATACATATTGACAAGATGCTAAAACTTTTTAGCATTTAAAACGCCAAGGAGTGATTCTTGCCGAAGTCACATGGAAAGAGTTTTTGCAAGACTCGGTGTCCCAAAACACTGATGAGTAAAATACATGATGGAGATTCCACACACTCTTGTGTTTGGATTAATCATGTATTCCATGGTATGTAAAACCAACCAGATATGTCCAATACTCCAAAGTTGTTGCGAGTATAGATACCATAGTGATCAAAGTACTGATCATGGGACAACAGTGAAAGATGTCATTGAGTACTAGAGCAGTACTGATGACATGTTTTCTCGCAAACGGAGATCATGAAGAGTTCACTGTAAAAGGTTACATCGATACAGTCTTCATCAATGCTCCATGCGATTTTTGATTTAAATTGAGGGTTTTGTGTGATACACAATATGGTGGCACGGTAGTTGGAAATTGTTCCAAACAAGATACTGTGGCGAATTCTATAACAAAGGCTAAGTATGTTGACGCTTGAGAAGCGACAAAGAAGTTGTTGAATCATATAGTTCATTCATGAACTTAGTATGGTTCCAAGAAGGCTTTGGTCTATGGGACACTATAGCAGATAGTTGCTCCATAGCTCAGTCTGAGGAATCAGGTTTCGACCAATGATTCACACATATGCAAAGCCAAGTCCACACAAAATATGAATTTTGTGAAAGCGTGAAAACGCGAGGATATGCAAAGTTACACACGGAGCTGAAGTTGTCAGATCCGTTGGACATCAGGCTATACCACATGCGAAGCATATTTTACACGAGTATGCCATAGGTGTAAAGTGCATTAGCATTGACTAGATTATTGACTCTAGTGCAAGTGGGAGTCTGTAGGAGATATGCCCTAGAGGCAATAATAAATGTTATTGATTATCTCCCTGTTCATAATTATGTTTATGTTCCATGCTATAACTACAATGATTCTCGAGTCTACAAATAAAACGAGGCTTGGAGGGAAACTCATGTGCACGTGTGGGATAATAAACGGTAAAATGTATTCCTAGTCAAGCCTCTATGACTGGCTCAAGTATTGCATGATGATCCTGTTTTCCTGATCATGGGCATGACTATGCCGGCAATTTTGAGGGCACAATTGTTGGTAGAACACTTGTGTTGAATCGACCCAAATTGATGTTATGCTATGAGATACATTCGTCATAAGTTAATGGTTAATAACACAGGAAGTTAATGTTTGCATAATTCCTTAGACCATGAGAGTATCGAGTTTCTTCATGCTTGCTTCATGAACTTTGGGGTTTGTTAAACGTCATCCGTAAATGGGTGGCTATTACGGCGGCTTACGGGTTCATGGAAAAGTATGTCAAGTAACTTGATAGCTCAAGATTGGGATTTGCTCCTCCGGCGATGGAGAGATATCTCTGGGCCCTCTCGGTGTTACGGTATCCATCATCGTCTGGCCAGACACAGGGTGATTTGATCACAGGGATGCCGGAACACGGGAACGAGAAAAGAGAACAATACCGGCAACGAGGTAACTGGCATAGTGGACAAGGTGTTGATCCACGGGGATGCCAACATGTCTCACCTCGGGTATTTGTAACATATCGCGAAGCAACAGGAATAGCACACGGCAACTCGAGGTTCACTCGAATATTCATTCGTGTGGGTATAGGGATCAATATGGGTGTCCACGGCTCCGATGTTGATCATTGATCGGAAGGGGTTCCGGGTCATGTCTATGCTTCACCAAACCTATAGGGTCACACGCTTAAGGGTCATCTATCTGCTGAATACTAGACAGGGAGTCTGAGAGAAAATCACCGAAAAAGTTTCGGACGCCGGAAAAGTTTCGGACAGCGGAAAAGTTCCGCAGAGAGGTCACCGGATGAGTTCCGGTGAAACTGAAAAGTTGTTTCATAGGATACCATAAAGTCAAATTGGTTTTGGCACATGCCTGATAATTCTTGGAGGGTGCCAGAATCATTCTGGAAACTTTCTGGAATTTTCCGGGATGAAAACCGGAAATGTTCCGGAGCTGCCGAAACCGCTTCAGATGCTTTTCGCAGATGAAATCACTAAACCGGAATTGTTCCGGCTCACGTTGAAAATTATTTTGGTGGGTACTAGAATTGTTCTAAGCCCACATGAATATTTTCAGTTCGATCAGACGCTGAAAAATGTCGTCGTGAATAGTGAAAGTGCTTTTTGGGATATTTTTGGAAAGCCACCTTTTGGGGCTTTGCTCCAAAAGATCTTGGGGATGACATGGATGGATAGGGGCCAATTTTGGGGCCCCACATGAGGGTGTGGCCGGCCACATGGTGGACTCCTTCATGGAGTCCCCCTTGTTCCTTGGTTTCACCTTTTAGGTCCTTGGGAAGGACTCCTTTCCATGTGGGTTTTGGGTTTTCTTGTAAAACCACCCTACCCCTTGGGTTTCCTATAAATAGGAGGTGTGTGGGCTGCCATAAGACACACTCTTGCTCTCATACACAAAGCCATGCATGATCTGGCATTCTTCTCTCCCTCCCAGCGAAATAGTTTCGTAGAGCCGAAAGGCTGTCTGGGTTCCGGCAGGAACTAGTTCTGGACGGCGAAGCCCTGCTGGATAGATGATACCGTATGTGTGCAACTCTGTAGAGAGATCGTAGTTTCGGTCTTAGTTCGAGAGTGCCTCCCGAAGGGCTGTCCGTGTGACCGTCCAAGTTTTGGAGGTCCTCCCGAAGGGCTGTCCGAGTGACAGTCCGAGTTTCGGAGGTCCTCCCGAAGGGCTGTCCGCGACACCGTCCGGGGGACCGTGCGACCGCCTCCCGGAGGGCTGTCTGCGGGGCAGATGAGGGTATACATCCTCGCGGTTGGGAGGTTGTAAAATCCTAGCTGCGGGGATCTGCACCGCCGTTCGTCATCGACTCTACTTCCGCTGCGCTACGAGTCGGTAACGAAAATGATCAAACCTTGTATGCAGTCTCCATAGTGGTCCTGGGCTAGTGCGTAGGTCGGAAATTTTTTGTTTTCTGCTGCGTTACCCTACAGCCCCCCACCATGGGGGGGCCCCCCAACACTTTGTCCAGCCACAAGGGGGCTGTGCCCTAAAGGGGGCGCCCCCAAAAACAGCCCCAAAACAGCCCCCACGATCCGTGGGATCTTGTCCCCTCTCGCTGGGACAAGATGTTTTCCGAAACTATTTCTTCTGAAAAATTCCGGAAGGTCCCAGAACATTTCTGGCACCCTCTAAAATTATCTGGACGCGCTCCGGAACATTTCCGGTATGGTGGTTTAATTTAAAACCATCTTCGTTTACCCGGTAAACAATTCCGGCAGCTCCGAAAACCTTTTTCGGTTTTTTCTCCGGAAAAATTCCAGAAATTACCAGACCAATCTGGCAACCTCCAAAACTTTCCCGGTGCTTGCCGAAACCTTTTTGGATCAATGGTTTTATCCGAAACAACTTTTCGGTTTTACCGAAACTTTTCCGGTGTTCTCTCCGGAACTTTTCCGTTGTCTCCGAAACTTTTCCAGTGACTTTCTCTCGGACTCCTTGTCTAGTATTCAGCAGATAGATGACCCTTAGGCGTGTGACCCTATAGGTTCGGTGAAGCATAGACATGACCCGGAACCCCTTCCGATCAATGATCAACATCGGAGCCGTGGACACCCATATTGACCCCTATACCCACACGAATGAATATTCGAGTGAACCTCCAGTTGCCGTGTGCTATTCCTGTTGCTTCGCGATATGTTACAAATACCCGAGGTGAGACATGTTGGCATCCCCGTGGATCAACACCTTGTCCACTATGCCAGTTACCTCGTTGCCGGTATTGTTCTCTTTTCTCGTTCCCGTGTTCCGGCATCCCTGTGATCAAATCACCCTGTGTCTGGCCAGACGATGATGGATACCGTAACACCGAGAGGGCCCAGAGATATCTCTCCATCGTCGGAGGAGAAAATCCCAATCTTGAGCTATCAAGTTACTTGACATATTTTTCCATGAACCCGTAAGCCGCCGTAATAGCCACCCATTTACGGATGACGTTTAACAAACCCCAAAGTTCATGAAGCAAGCATGAAGAAACTCGATACTCTCATGGTCTAAGGAATTATGCAAACATTAACTTCCTGTGTTATTAACCATTAACTTATGACGAATGTATCTCATAGCATAACATCAATATTGGGTCGATTCAACACAAGTGTTCTACCAACAATTGTGCCCTCAAAATTGCCGGCATAGCCATGCCCATGATCAGGAAAACAGGATCATCATGCAATACTTGAGCCAGTCATAGAGGCTTGACTAGGAATACATTTTACCGTTTATTATCCCACACGTGCAAATGAGTCTTCCTCCAAGCCTCGTTTTATTTGTAGACTCGAGAATCATTGCAGTTATAGCATGGAACATAAACATAATTATGAACAGGGAGATAATCAATAACATTTATTATTGCCTCTAGGACATATCTCCTACAACTTGCACCAATAACGCAGCTGAGTATGAGGCGCTGCTTCATGGGCTTAGGATGGCCAAGGAAATGAATCTGAGCCGGGTCAGGTGCCTGGGCGACTCAGACCTGGTGGCTCAGCAAGTTTCAGGTACATGGGACTCCAAAGATACACTTATGGCGGCTTACCGACAGGCAGTCACCAATACTGCTGGACACTTCAAAGGTTATCAGGTCGACCATATTGATCGCCGGCAGAACGAGGCGGCAGACACACTCTCTCGTTTGGGTTCTCAGCGTAAGCCAGTGCCACCCAATGTGTTCCTGGACATCTTGCACAGCCCGTCTGTCAAGTTGCCAACGGAGAAAGATTTGGCTATTCCTGACCCGGAAGTGGCTCTTGTGGCAGCTATCCATGCCATCCCTAATTGGACGGTCCCCTACTTGACTTACTTAAGCCGGGGAGAACTGCCAACAGAGGAACTTATCGCTCGATAGATCATCAGACGATCTAAGTCTATGATGATTGTCAATGACGAGTTACACAAGTGAAGCGTCAATGGGGTTTTTCAACGTTGTGTTTCACCTGACGAAGGCCGCGCAATTCTCAATGAGATTCACTCTGGCGATTGCGGGCACCACGCCGGCTCAAGATCACTGGTCGCAAAGGCTTTCCGGCATGGATTCTACTGGCTTACAGCTCATGCCGATGCAGAGGACATTGTCCGTAAGTGCGATGGTTGCCAGAAATACGCTCGTCAGGCCCATGTGCCGGCTCAGGAGTTAAGGATGATCCCAATCACTTGGCCGTTCGCGGTCTGGGGGCTTGACATGGTGGGACCCTTCAAACGTTCCAAGAACAAACATACGCACCTCCTGGTGGCTGTGGATAAGTTTACCAAGTGGGTGGAAGCAGAGCAGGTCAGCAACTGCGATGCAGCAACGATTGTCAAGTTTCTGAAAAAGATGATATTCCGATTTGGTTACCCGCATAGCATCATTACAGACAATGGAACCAATCTCTCCAAGGGGGCTATGGAACAGTTCTGTCAAAAGGAGCACATCCGGCTTGATCTGGCATCGGTTGCGCATCCTCAGTCCAACGGACAGGCAGAAAGAGCGAACCAGGAATTACTGCGTGGTATCAAACCCCGGCTCATGGTGCCTTTGCAGCGTACGCCGGGTTGCTGGGAAGAAGAGTTACCTTCAGTACTTTGGAGCATACGGACTACTCCCAACAGGTCGACAAGCTTTACGCCGTTTTTCATGGTCTATGGTGCAGAAGCCGTGCTTCCAAGCGACATTCGTCACGACTCCCCTCGAGTGGCAGATTATGTGGAGGCCGATAATGAGCTGGCTTGCCAAGACGCTCTTGATGCTTTGGAGGAGGAGCGAGACCTTACCGCATCCAGATCAGCAATCTATCAGCAAGACCTACGCCGCTATCACAGCCGTAGAGTTCGAAGCCGCACTTTCCAGGAAGGTGACTTAGTGCTCCGTCTGATTCAAGACCAGACAGGCATGCACAAGCTTTCGCCGCCTTGGGAAGGGCCATTTGTGGTTAGCAAGAACCACAACAACGGGTCATATTACCTGGTTGATATACGTGAAGCAGAGAAGTCACGCACGTCTGAGGAGGAAACAAGCCGGCCCTGGAACATTGCCCAGCTCCGGCCGTATTACACCTAAGTCATTGACTAGGTTGCACCTTGTACATATCTTCTATCATGTATATACCTCTTTTTGATCAAATATAATATCGACCAGCAACACTGTATGAAGGTGTTGTTTTGCCTCAAAACTTGTGTACTGGATCTTTATTTGTTGATCTTGGTTACTTGGGGGCTTCCAACTCAATTGAGTTTAGCTTACAAAACCCTCTTAACCCGGCGAGATGCCACAACGTTGGTTAAACCTGCCTGTTAGCAAGTTGCTACTCCCTATAAAAACAACCCGGCGTACGTCTGATGAGTCAATCACGTCTATGACCCTGAACTCGTCCGAGTTAAAACGTTCGATTGGTTGTGGAGAGCCGGCTTTCAGAAAGCGAGGACAAACCAACAGGCCAAGTGCCAGCTTCATGAAAGTGGATCTCCTAGAAGAAAATTTCAGTGTAAGTGCGGTGTTCGACAGGGTGACCCCCTGTCCACGTTGATTTTTGTCCTCGCAGCGGACCTTTTGCAATCGGCTATAAATGATGCTCATACTAAAGGGGAGTTGCAGCAGCCAATCCCAACCCACAGTGGTGATTATCCAATCATCCAGTACGCAGACGACACAATTGTGGTGATGCCGGCGTGTCCACACCAAGCTGATCGTATGAAACAGATATTGCTTCACTATGCTACCTCTGTTGGTCTGAAAATCAATTTTCACAAGTCCACCCTTGTGCCCATTAATCTGGATCGTGCGCAAACGGAGGAGTTGTCGCAGATCTTTGGATGTGTGGTTGGGCAAATGCCGTTTACTTATCTCGGGCTACCCATGGGGACTACGAGACCGACGGTTATGGATCTCATGCCCCTTGTCTCGTCGGTTCAGAGAAAAATTCCAGCTGCTGCTTCCCTTTTAGACTATGGATCGAAGCTTACTCTCGTCAACTCTGTCGTCACGTCCCTGGCCATCTACGCTATGTGCTCGATCAAGGTTCATCCTAGGATCGTGGAACACCTGGACAAAATCCGTAGATGTTGTCTGTGGCAGAAAAATCTGATGATGGAATGAAAGGGAACTCTCTTGCAGCTTGGGATCTAGTGTGTCGTCCAAAACTCAAGGGTGGCCTCGGGATTATAAACCTCAAGGTACAAAACAAGGGACTTCTGTTGAAACAGTTGCATAAATTCTATAACAAGGCAGAAATTCCGTGGGTCAATCTGATTTGGAATACTTATTATGCCGACAAACTGCCCCATGCATCCGATCCTTGTGGTTCGTTTTGGTGGAAAGATTTGCTTCATCTATCGGATGAGTACAGGGGGGTTACGATGATCAAAGTGGCTGCGGGGGACATGGCACTATTCTGGAAGGATCTTTGGCATGAGGAGCTACTGTCGGTAACTCACCCCCGGGCATTCTCCTTCTGTAGAGATGAAGATATTTCTATCAAACAACTGCTTGCATCGGACACCCTTAGTCAAATATTCCACTTGCCACTGTCCATTGAGGCTAGGGCAGAGGTCAATGACCTGCAACAGATCACTAGCCATCTGGAACCCGGGACTAGTGACAGAGATTCTTGGTACTGCATTTGGGGGACATCTGATTTTAGAGCAAGTAAATTCTACAGCCACTGCTTTTCTGAGATGCAAGCAGATGCTGCATTCGCTTGGATTTGGGAAACAAAATGCACTATGCAATGGAAAGTCTTCCTCTGGCTACTGCTCGCCGACCGCCTAAATACCAGAAATATGTTGAGAAGGAGACACTATAAGATCGCTGATGATGACTACAGTTGTTTGTTATGCACTGATGCACCTGAGGAATGTCTGGCACACCTCTTCTTTAACTGTCCATTCAGCATCTCTTGCTAGAACACACTTGGGATCGCCTGGCCTCAGTCTGACTGCAGACTTCAGATGATACATGCTGGGAGAGCCGCTTGGAATAAACCCATGTTCATGGAGGTTTTTGCTGTGGCTGCATGGGGGATCTGGAAGGAACGCAATGACAAACTTTTCAGAGGGATACCTCCATCTCACGACTCGTGGCTGGTCAGGTTTAAAAGGGACTTTGTCTTGCTTGAACATAGATCAAAGCAGAAACTAGTGCCATTCGTGCTATCCTTTGTGCAATCCTTGTAACCCACTAGTTAGCTCTCTCCCTTTCACCCCCCTCTGCTTTCTCTACCCCCCCCCCCCCCACACACACACACACATGTAAATATTTTGTACAGCTAACCTTTGACACAACTTAATAAAAAGAAAAAGAAGGTCAGTGGGAGCCTTTCCCACTGTCGTTAGCCCTAAAAAAAAGTGGATTCCGGCTTGTGTTTCTTAAGCCGGCCGTTTCAAGCGTAGTCCGACTTGCAATTTTTTCCTATACATACATTGTTGCATACATACTTATATTCAGGCATATCATCTCTGCATACATGCATACATCCATGCATATCAGTCACTTAGGTCCATTTAAGCTACTTGATTTGTTGAAAACAGTAACAAAGATTACTCGTTCAAAGTGGCATCGTCACTAACTATCACATACGGTTATATTGTTTCGGCAGAATCATTCCATTACAGGCCGACTCTCAAGGCCAGAAGGAGGATTCATAAAAGTGCAAAGTATTTACACTGACATCAGAAGTTTATGCTACCCTATTACAAGCCGCCAATCAGCTGCGGCCTTGGCAAACAAAAAGATTTTCAAGGATCGGCCTACTACGACAAGCCGGCATTTATGCCGCCGGGTCAGAGCTGGCACCCATGATTGATGGATCGCCGTGAGCCGGCTCGTCCTGGCCGTCGTCATCCTCTTCTTATTGGCTTGAGTCGCCGGTCGACCACTGAATGGAGCGCAATGCTTCAAATAGGGCGTCTTCGGATATCAAGGAGGAAGGGTCGACGTCAGGAGCAAAGGATTGCTTACGTGTACGGGTTAGAGCCACCGGCTGATGATTTGGGGCCTCGATCCGTTCATTGTTCTTCGAATAAGGCGCCTGGTATCTGCTCAAGTCAGCTTCTTCTGCAATGGCGGTGGCCGCAACCCGGGTTTCGTTGAGGCAGCGTTGGAAGTCCTTCTTTGAGAATGGCGTGTCATCGATATTGAACTCTTGGTATCCGCCTGCCACCTGAGCCGGGTCAAGCTCCGGCACGTATGCCTTGGCCCGCGCAAGCGCGGTCAGAGCTCCCGTGCGGCATCACGCCCTTTTCCAGTCATCGAACCACCTGGGCACGATTGACAGCTCTTTTAGTGTATCCGCAATCAGCTGAGGCGGTGCCTTGGTACTTTTGGCGGCCATTATGCAACGGCAGGTGCCTATATACAGTTGTTCTACCAAGGTATAGACCGCCTTCAGTTTCACTACTAGTAGCTGCACAAGAGTTTGATTTTTTCGGCCTGCAAAGTACAAGTCTGCACGATCTGTTAAGCCGGCTAAGGATGATAAGCCGGTCCAATGAATTATGCTCAGTTTTACTTACCGAAGATGGCTCGACACATGGCAGTAATTTGACCTTTGAGAGTTGTCAGTTCTTGGGTTGCCGGCTCAAGCTTGGCCTCCGCTTCTTCGGCTCTCGTGGCTTGGGCGGCTCTTGCAGCCTCAGTCTCTTGCAAGGTGGCCTGTACAATCGCCAAAGCTTTCTTCGCCTCCGCGACGGCTTCCTCATATTCTTGGCGCAATTTCTTCTCTTTTCTGGCCTCCTTTCGAAAGCCGGCGGCCTGGGTTTCTACTTGGTCCAGCATCTCCTACAGGGCAGACTGTTATACATGACATGCATATGACCCAGACCGCCCTGAAGGACAGCCCGGCTCATGGGGGCTACATATTATCGAGCTTCACAATAAGCAAGGAAGTCCCATGCAGTTGCGGGCAATCTACATGGCACTTGGGGGCTAATGCATGAGTTGATTTTTCTGCTTAGTTATGCAGACCCGCCCATCATGAATGATGAGCCAGCCTTTGGGGTTACCGATTGAAGTTGAGCTTACAAATTATCATACTTTGGAAGTTCCGGGTCATTATTTCATATTAACCCGGCCCTTGGGGGCTAATGCATCCATGGATCTATTCTGTTAAGTTATAGAGACCCGCCCGTCGTTAATGACGAGCCGGCCCTTGAGGGCGCCAGTGGACGGTTCTACGTACAAGTTTCAATTGGAAGTTCCGGATCGTTATTGCATAATGACCCGGCCCTTGGGGGCTACATATATATATGGTACAAGAGGAAGGGTGCAGCTTACCTCATATTTCCGCTTCAAGGCAGTGACCATGGCGATTTTTGTGTCCCGGCTTTCAACTAGCCGGGTTAATACAGCTCGATGGAGGGTACTGGCGTCTTGGTCTTCAAACTTAGGAAACTCAAGAGCCGTCTTCTCTTTGTCCTTCGATGCCGGTTCAGGTTTGGTCGGGACTTTGGTAAGGGCGGTGGAGGGTTCTGGTGCAGCAGTTTGCCGTACACTCGTCACCGCTACTTCTTCGTGAGCCGGTGCTTCTTCTTGAGCCGGCACATCGGGCTGCGGAACGGGTTGATCTTCAACTATATTCTCCCTCTCTTGAGCCGGTGGGGAAGCGTGAGCCGGACTTGTCATGTTCAACGGCGGCGGGCTGTTTTGGACGGCCGGCTCGTCCTGGGCTGCCAAGGTGGTTCCTCTACTTGAGGGCCTGTCTGAATGGCCGGGTCAAATGACTCAGCAGCTGCTTTCTTCTTAAAGGCTTTGGTAATGTACAAGGGATGGGGGAGTTACTTATTTACAGGGATAAAAGATAAGAGGTCAATATACATTACAGGAACATCTGCTTACCCAGGGTTGATATTGAAAGCCGGCACCTGTGTGGCGCTTGACTCGCCTGAGGAATGCGACGTCTGATAGGCCGAGTCGTTAAAGGGTAAGTGTTCTTTATAAAGGCCAGCTAGAGGAAAAGAATAAGTTGGGCTAAGAGGCACCTCAGCTCGAGCTTTGCGGGATGGCGGCTCATATGGAATCCCGCTGCTTAGTTCGCCTTCACTGCTCCGGGTCTTCCTTTTGGAGGTCCCGACTCGACGAGTTTTCTTCAAAATAAATTTGGGATCCAAATGAGCATCTTGGTTGGAAAAGGGCACCTTACGGACGGCAACCCGGGGCTTCCTTCGAACCTTGCGAATCACAGCCCGGGTTTTCTTCCGAATAGGTGTTGGTGAGTCAGAATCAGAAGAGATCAAGGTTATCTCCGGCTCGTCGGTATGGCTAATTTCGGTTTCGTCCTGAAGAGAAGAGGCGTCAGCAAGTTGAATGAAAAGACGGCCAAGTGAGTCAAGTTCTACCTCATCCTCGTCCTCTGCAGCCGGCTTATCAGTACCGGCCGGCTCATCCTGCTGTTCCGCTGGAGCGGGGGCGGGTTGTGGGGGCTTCTTCTTCTTCCAAAATTTGTCGTTTGCCTGTATTAAGACGAGTTGACAGATGAGGATGGCGAGTTAAGAACAGAGTAAACAAAAAAGGGGGTGCAACACTTACTGAAGGCACCGGGTTGGTTAAGCAAAAGGGGGCCAGCCCGGTTTTGTTGCATTTCTCCTGAGGCTCTCCTAGTAGCCTCTTGATGGTTTTGTTGACATCACTCGCTGATAGATTGACTTGGCTGAACCGTTGAGCATCAGCCGGCTCACCAGTGTAATTGCACATCAGGTCGCCTCTGTGGCTAAGAGGCTGGATTCGCCAGCTTACCCAGCATCGGGTCAGGTCAATCCCAGTAAGGCCGTTGGCAACCAAGGCCCTTAGTTTGGCGTAAACAGGGGCGAATTGCTTGCGTTCTTCTGTTGATGGCCAACCCAGAAAGGCCACTGTAGCGTTAAGCCGGTCCGGTATGTAACCCGGCAGGGGATTTTCACCTTGAGGGGCGGTGCTCTTGCAGTAAAACCAAGTCTTGTTCCAGCCCTTGGGGTGACTCGCCAGCTTGGCCTCAGGAAAGGGAGTGTTTCTTCGCCTTTGAATTGAGACGCCGCCAAGTTCTATGCTGGGGCCATCGGTGAACTCAGTCTGATGATTGATATAGAAGAATTCGCGAAAGAGCAGGACAGTTGGTGCCATTTGAAGATACACTTCGCAGAAAACTTGAAATTGGCAGAGGTTGGTAATTGAGTTTGGTCCAAGATCTTGCGATCGGAGGTCGAAAGAATGGAGAACATCACGGAAATTTTTTGACCCGGGCGGTCGAAACCCCTTGTGCAGATGTTCTGCGAAGATTACCACTTCACCTTGTTGGGGCTGAGGGGTGCTTTCCTCCTCAGGTGCCCACCAGTCGATTGCGGTTTGAGCCGGCAAAAGGCCTTGCCCTACGAGCTCATTCAGCATCAGGGTTGACACTTGTGATCTGAACCAGTTGCAGGATTTGTTGGTCTTGGGGGCCATGGCGACTTAAAAGTTTAGCTGCAAGGACAAAAATGACAAGCCGGTGGGTTAGCTTAAGAAGGACAAGCCGACAGAATATAAGACCCGGTCGGATGATGCAAGTCAAGATGTCTAAGTTCATAACCCGGATTCCGGCGCGCCGCCTCAGGTAATCATAAGCCGGTGTTGACGACAGTGGAGGTTTGGATTTCTCTAAGTATGGAGCTAGTGACAAACAAGAATCTAACAGAGTAGTTATTATTACGGATCTGAAAATACCATGGAAAATAAAAACTTAAAGGGGATGCCTGAGGACGGATCTGACGGTACCATGTATAATGGGGTCTACGGAAGGCAGTACAGGGATTAGAATGGGGAAGACTGGCGTTACCGCAGTACAAAAAATGCTTATTCGGATCATTTCGATAGATATGGAACTGTTAGCAGAGAGAGCCGATGAGCTCTGTTGCATACTAACGAACACCGACGAACGGCAAGAAACGAATGAGGCGCTGCAGATCTAGAAAGAAGGATTGAGGTGTACCTGGCCGCGGCGGATGTGGTCGGAATATTTTTGAAGAGTTCCGGCGACGATGGGGCGGCGGAGAAGGGCGCTGACGAAGTCGACGGAGAACTTGAGGGCGGCGGCGCTTCGAACGTACGAGGTGACAGTTGCGAGGAAGAAGACGAGTGTAGGGTAAAAGGTGAAAGTGGGAATGAGGTGGCCTCTTTATAGGCCCAGTAAAGTTAAAACGGTAAGGGCGGGACCCTAGGCGGCGCAGTAATTTTCGGCGGTGTGGTTCCTCGATTCTCGCGCCTGACAAGACGGGACGTACCCACTCAAGGATTGAGATGATATCATTCCGGATTTCGCGGAAGTGGATCGTGACGTTATGAGGGACAAAGGATGGAGTTTAACGTGAATAAATTCAAGTCAAACTGAGGGCTAATGTTGGGGATATTCACCAGCGAGACCCGGCAGAGTGTTGACCCGGCCATAAGGCGAGCTTAGTGGGCCAACTCACTGCGGGCCTGAAGTCTCTATATGGGCCGGCTTAGCAAGGCCTGGTAAGGATAGGCCGGCTTACATAATGAGCCGGCTCACGACAAATCAGATGGCAAGGAGAGCTGTCTTGAAGAACAAGTAGGAGGGAATAAGGAGGCGGGTCAAATAACGACCCGGACTCTCATGTAATCTAGGGTTCCACCTGTGTATATAAAGGGGAGCACCTATACGAAAAAGACTAAGTCGCAATCCCTCAAGAGCTAGGTTAGCGAATCCTCATCCTTGTAATCGAGATCCACAGCAATATAAACAAGCAGGACGTAGGCTTTTACCTCCACCGTGAGGGGCTGAACCTGGGTAACCCGGCGTCTTCTCGTTCCCGCTTAACCCCGCTAAGCTTCCACGTTAGTGCGATGGCTTCATCTCTAAGTCCTACCAGGACATCTGTCGCGACAAAACCATGACACTGAGGATATTAAAGATAAGGTCTTTGATAACAGTGGAAAATATTGATGCCGGATTCTATGGTGATGCCGCAGTGGTATTTCCATCACTTGAAGAGCTTCTATTTGAAGGCATGAAGCAGTGGAAAGGATGGTCAGGTGTTGAGGACAGACAACATGTATTTCCTCGCCTGCGTGATATTCGTATTCAGGAATGTGACCAGTTGATGGGGCCTTTACCCTTACCATCATTCAACAAAACCAAAATTTCAGTATGTGACCCAACCTCTGAGAAGATAACCAGACGTGCATCTGAAAATACAGCTGATGTCAACACGTCCTTCAGTGTTCATCTGGACCGCTTGGGACTTGTCTTTAGCTCTCTTCAAACAAGCAGCCTAGCTACCATTCATATGCTGGATATCTCATGCTACTACCTACAAGCTTTGAACAAGAATCAGGAGGAATGGCTGCAACAACTCACTTCAGTGAAGGAACTTCACTTCACTGGGTGCCCGCAATTGATATCACTGCCATCCAACATGATTCATCTGACATCCCTTGAGTCTCTGTACATAGAGGGATGTCCAAAACTTGAGTCACTTCCTCTGATAGGCTTACCTCTTTCCCTGAAAAAACTCAGTGTCATAAGAAGCTGCAAAATGTGAGGGAACCTGTTGTTTGCAATGCGCCGAAGAAAAGAAGGACATCATCAGAATAGAAAACATGTAAGCGTGATAAACATCTTTTTCTTTCTTTAGCATTGAATATGAATTGAAGAAACATCTATGTGTAAATCAATCTTACCCAATCTATCAAGAAGGTGTATGGAAATAAAAAATAATTTATAATGAATGGATTTCTGTTCTAGAAGGTCAATGTCAAAAACGATAATCATGCTTTCTTCAATGCTTCGGTTTCTTTGCAGCTCGGAAGTGCAGAAGTTCCTTTTCTGGAGGATAGATGGTTGAACAAGTGCTCGACTGAGAAGCCTGCACCAACTGTCTTCTCCCTTGTGAATACACGAATCAAGAATAGGCGCATTGTTCAGGAGGCTCTGAGTAATGCATGGAATGCTGATGTTTTGGGATCTCTCAGTGTCCAGGTCATTCACGAAGACCAGCATCTTTGGGACTAGTTGAGTGTCAACAAGCTTGATTTATTGACACCAGCGAAGTTCGTGTGGAAATGGAGAAGCAATGCAGGTTATTCAGTATGATCAGATCATAAGATCCAGTGCTGGTTCTTCCAATGCAACATGTTGGTGGCAGAAGCTTGGTAAATCATTGTTACGTCTTCCATTGGCCTTAATGCATTGACTAGCAGATTCAGGGGATCGCAATTGTGGTTCTGCTCACCCTAATTTGCGGCTCTACGGGATACATAATCAAAGAGTGCAAACTCTGGAGGCTGGTTAGAGTGGTGGAGTAGATCGTTGTTCCAGGGAGATAGAGCTATTGTGTTTGTCTTACCTAGGCAAAAGGTTAACTATCAGGCTTCTTGTTCTTTTGTTAATAACTTAATATGCTGTCCTTGCTCACAGCATCGAAAGACATTTTTTATTATTCTTTGCTCCTTCTAAACGAATTATACACTTGGCTTATGCATATTATGGTAAAACAACAAGAAGAAATTTCCAATTCCACATGAACATTAGTTAAGTAATACTCCAATTTATAACTTTGTCAGCATTCTTTTTTACGAGAAATAAAGATATGATAGGCAGATGACTTCCTTATCCTATTTCCAGAAATCAAATTAGATGGTGAAAAAGAAATTTGGCATGCTACCTGTACAATTTTAGCCCCCACACTCTTCTAATGGTGAACCACTCTCAATATTGACCGAGAGCGAATGACACAACAAGTGTCTTGGCATAATTCAGACAAATGTTCAGGCAATCATTCAAAGAATCTGTAGTTGGGCATGGCTACAAGCCTATAACAAGCTGCTATGCGCCCAGAATAACCCTGAGATTACCGTAGACTCTGTTTACCATTATCTCACACAAAACTGAGCAAGGATTCTATAATTTTGCTCAGCTGTGGTGGCAGTAAACATTACTAGTCCCATTTCCACACAGAAGACAAATTACAGGGCTCCAATCTGCAGTCCACAGACTGCACTATCACAGCCCCTGAATCCAGATCCGCGTTAATTCCCCAGTCACTGTTAGTTAGGAGGACGCAGGGGCAGCTAAAAAGGAGGGATTCAGCTCGCCCGGGAACCAGAACGAGAGCAACAACTCAGTACTGAGAAAAAAATGAGCTCAGCTAATCGCAGGGAACAATGGTTGCAACCAAGCGAGTATAAATCGGTGGCAACAATATTTCATCATTGGATTACAGGAAGAGGAGCCCGGAGACCGACGATGTAGATGGGACACTCACCTTGATGTGAGCGGCGACCTAAGAGGCCGGCGTCCCCCGCCGCCACCGGAGACCACGTCGGCGACGGCGAAGGGTGGATGGACGGACAATTGTAAACTGGACGGCCGCCGGAACAAAGGGGAAAAAAGGAGGGGCTTTTTCGGGGCCGGTGTCAGTCTCACTGTCATCCTGGCCCATTTGCCCATTAGGCCTTCCAAATGCTGGGTCTGAGAATTGAGTTTGATTCGTTATAATTGGAGGGAGCTCCTATTCGACGCATTTTGCGTCAAACAGCCACGCGACGCACGGCCCCCCGACTGGGCCGGCCCAATAGTGGGCGCTGTAGCTAGCGCGCCTGGCTGCCTCTACAGTAGCGTAGCGATTTAAAAAAAAAGGACTTGCGCAAAGACTTGATAGGATTCGAACTCCCGATCTCCACCTTGTGTAGAAGAGAAGCTAACCAGTGGAACTAGCAGGCGTCAATGCAAAATAGGGAGCGTGCTAGTATAAGAACAAACTCCAAGGCAGAATGCGGACAGTTTTTTGATTTTTTTCGAACTTTCCTTGCAAATTGTGTTTTTTTTTAACAACGCGCAATGCTTGAAAATCGATAATTTTTTGAACAACTCGGACAAATTTTCCAATTTCAAAAAATAAAATAAAAAGCATGAACATTTTTCGACAGAAACAATTTTTGAAATTGCTGAACATTTGATGAAAACACGAACATTTATTGAATTTTGAGAACAAAATTTGATAATGGGAAACAAAATTGAAAAGCACAAATATTTTTTGAACTTCCCAAACATTTTTGAATAAATCGAACATTTATTGAATTTTGAGAAGAAAATTTGTTAATGGGAACATTTTTTGAAAAGCACGAACATTTTTTGAAATTCCAGAACATTTTTTGAAAACACGAACAATACTTGAATTTGCGAGACAACTTTTAATATTCTGAACGGTCTTTGATAATGGGAACATTATTTGAATTGTTGAACAAGTTTTGAGAAGCACGAACATTTTTTGAAATTCCCGAACATTTTTTAAAACATGAACAGTGCTTGAATTTGTGAGACAGCTTTTAATATTCTGAACAGTCTTTGATAATAGGAACATTTTTTGAATTGTTGAACTATTTTTGAGAAGCACGAACATTTTTGAAATTACCGATATTTTTTTTGAAAACACGAACATCGTTTGAAAACAAGGACAATATTAAATATTCTAAAAAACACGAACATTTTTCGAAATTTCGGAACATTTTTTTAATTTATGAACGTAAATATGAAAACATGATTGTATTTGAAATTTTTAACAATTTTTTTAAAACATGAACATTTTTTGAAACTTTCATGTATTTTTTGAAATTATGAAACAATTTTAGAAAACACGAAGATTTTTAAAAATCCGAATATTTCTTTTCTTTTTAAAAAAATCCTAAACATTTTGTAAAACTTTGAACATGTTTTGAAAAAGAAAAATAAACTAGAAAAAGAAACAGGAAACCAATGAAAAAGAAACAGAAAACGAAAAAAAGAAAAGAAAAAGAAACAGAAATGTGAAAAAAACCAAAAAAACCGACCAAGAAACAAAAACCCGGTTCAGGGAACCTTCTAGAATGTTCACAAAACCGGATTTGGCAGTTCCTAGGCTATCTACCTAAGTTGGCCGGCCCAAAAAGCGTCGCTCGGTCGCTCGCCCTATGCGAAGCACCGGCAATTTGCCGCAGTGAGCGGCCAATAGGAAATTCCATAATTGGATGCCAACACATATTCTGGTTGATTTTTTCCACGAAAAGAGAAAGTGAATATAAATTTTTCATATAAAAAATGAATTTGATTATAGCATTCAATTTTAGCGATTGTTGAAATACTGACTTTGGGACTTTAAATTCGTCTTTATATGCCATAATATTTTGGTAATTTCAACTACAATTAACAGGAGACAATTTAGCCCAAAGATGACGCAACTTTGTGTTTTGATGTGTGCTCTCATGTCTCGCAGCGAGAGTTTTAGCGAGCAAATGCGCATCAGGCTAAACACCAAAGCCATTTCCGGTTTTCCTCGGAATCAGCTAACTAGAGCTGTACATGGGCTGGGCCCATCCCTAGTTTCGGGCGGTTTTCTTTGGTAAGCCCTGTATTGGAACAGTAGAGTGCACGAAGCACGCCATGTTCGGCTTTCGAGCTGATTTTCAATTTCATTTTCCCAGAAATAATTTAAAAGATGATTTTCCCCTATTTCTTAGATTAAAAAACATTTCATGAATTTAGAAAAATTCTCATGAATAAACGATGTTTTTAAGATATTTGAAAATGTTTCACGAATTTTGGGAAATATTCATCAATTTTAGGAATATCATATATTTGAAAAAATGCTCAGAAATTTTATAAATGATCACTAATTTTAAAACATTCCATGAATTTAAAAGCTACTTATGAGTTTTAGAAATGTTAGCAGATTAAAAAATGTTCGCGATTTCATAAAATGCTCAAGAATTAAAACAAATATTCACAAATTTTAGAAGTGTTCAAACTTTTTATTCAAATTAATTAATTTTAAAATTTTAATTTTTTTAAAGGTTTTCACAAATTTATAGAATGTTCACCAATTTTAAAATGGTAAAATAATTTAAAAAATAATGAATTTCAAAACGTTCAAAGATTTACAAATGTTCATGATTTTTATATAGATATCATTAATTTGTGAAATATATGAAACAATAACCACACAAAAAAGAAAAAGGGAAACGTGAAAAAAAATATGGGCCTAACGAAAAAAGGAGAAAAACTAAAATAGGAAATATATAAGAAATGAAAAACTAGAAAAATGAAGGAAAACGAAGAGAAACCCACAGGAAAGAACATGGGGAGCAAGGAAAGAAAATCAAGATCGAACGACCATTGAGGCGGCCCACGACTGTGCCGGGGGTGGGGGTACGTGTTTGCTCACTACCCCCGCTTTACGCGTGCAATAGGATTCCGCATCCCGCACCTGCTGTAGCCACTTACGGGTCATCTCACATGTAAACCACAATTGGTGTGGACCATTAAAGTAGGTACATTTTCTTGAAATTTCTCTGAAAAATAATAAATTTTAAAAACTTTATTTAATTTAAATAACCAATTAAAATTATTCACATGATATAGAATGGATTTGACTAAGTGAATAAATTTGTAATGGGAGGATATAATTAAAAATTTGACCAACAAACATTTTTAAGCCATGAAGACGTGGCGGTGGCGGCTCCCTGAAGATGGAATATGGTTCTCCCCTCCTAGCCCCCGCTCTGATGATGCGTTTAGCGTCGTCAGAGGGCGTGTGTAGGTGTGTCTCCGGCGGATCTTTCGAGAGGTCGGTACTGGTCTTCGATGGATCTGCTTGGTCTAGTCTTTGTTCGTCTTCGTTCGTGTGTCTACTGGTTGGATCCTTTTGATCTATACTTCTCTTCATCGGTGACGGTTGATGTTTTTTGTGACGTCCCCGACTCGACCGTGCACTAATCATACACGCAAATGCGCACGATCAAGCCCAGGGACTCACGGGAAGATATCACAACACAACTCTAGACACAAAATAAAATAATACAAGCTTTATATTACAAGACAGGGGCCTCGATGGCTCGAATACATAAGCTCGAATACAAGAGTCAACGAAAGCATCAGTATCTGAGTACAGATATAATTAGACAAGGTTGCCTTAAGAAGGCTGAGCTAAACAACGACATCTAGATCGAAAAGGCGCAGGCCTCCTGCCTGGGAGCCTCCGAACTACTCCTGGTCGTCGGTCTCCACGTAGTAGTAGGCTCCATCGGGGTAGTAGTAGTCATCGGTGGGATCAGCTGTCTCCGGGACTCCGTCATCTGATCGCAGCAATCGGGTAGGGGGAAAAAGGTAGCAAAACAACCGTGAGTACTCATCCAAAGTACTCGCAAGACTTATATCAGATCTATGCTAAGTATGCATCGGTATCAAAGGGAAAGGGCTGTATCTGTGGACTATACTGCAGAAATGCCAGAATAGAGGAAAGACCTAGCCTATCGAAGACTAGCATCTTGCAGCGTCTTGCAGCAACAGAAGAGAGTAGAATAACATACAATATAGTAACAAGTATATATTAGCAACGCCCAGAGATCCTTCCTCGACCCCCTGCGAGAAAGCGATCCCGGAGCCATAATATCAGTTAAGTATCACATGTATCTAGTTCTAGTTGTAGTAGATCGGGATACAACTCCAAGCGTCCTGTTACCATGGACACAGCTATTCGACTAGATAACTTCCCTGCAGGGGTGCACCAACTTACCCAACACGCTTGATTAACTCTGGCCGGACACACTTTTCCTTGGTCATGCCCGGCCTCGGCTGATCGACACGCCGTAGTACTACCTAGGCTCCGCAGAGAGGTCCCCGCCGGTCTAAATCCTAAGCGCTCAGGGGTCTTGGGTCCATCGCCCTTTGCACTCCGGGTCGTTGTGCGCAGCGGGATACCAGCGCCACCTTTGTCCTGGATGGCGCGATCCGGCCCGGCCACAATGCTGAACTGGACGTCTGACAGAGCTTTCGGGAGAATCGTATGACGCCGAGTGCCCATACTTATTCCCGCGTGGTGGTTAGTGCGTAAAATGCCAGAGGCCTACTCAGATCACATATCCAAACCCATTAGTGTGTTGGGAGCGCGCGGTGACGATCAGTGCTCCTGTCGCCACGTCTCGCGAACTTACGGCAAGGGCCAGGCCCATCCCTCTCTAGGGCGGTCTCTGCCTGCCCGACCGTGCCGCGTAATTATCTCGCGGGTACCCTCCAGGCCAACCCGACTTCACAAGAGACTGTCGGGAACTCAGGTCCACCTCTACCAGGGTGGTACCGCCTGTCCCTTCAGTCCCGCAGTAACAGTTAAAGGGGCAACAATTAAAGGTAACAGTGCGTTTTATCATCAAGGGGGGAAGTCCGAGGAATCACCCTCGATGGGCTCCCACTTGATGTATCTGTCAAGGTGAACTTGGAGGAATCACCCTCGATGGGTTCACACTTGAGGGGCTGCACGCCAGAGGCATCATCGGAGGTGGTGAAAGAGGAATCACCCTCGGTAACCCACAACCGACTAGCTCCGCTACAGAGATATCATCAGGAGTGAGGTAGGAGGTATCACCCTCGGCACTCGATAGTAGCTCTGCAGAGTCGTACAACTAAGGGGGGGGGGTGCGGTGCTGTGTCGGTCTCTGCACATCGATCACGCTGATCGAAACATCCGGAAGCAAAGCATGGCAACACGGACAAGGGTGCGGGGCCATTGATGGATCACTAACCAATCTATACTAAGCAATATAGGATAGCAGGTAAGGTATCAACAGCAGTTACAAAAACAGGCTATGCATCAGAATAGGAGCTATCGAACACAGTAGCAAAATCTAATGCAAGCACGAGAGAGAAAGAATGGGCGATATAGGAATGATCAAGGGGGTTTTGCTTGCCTGGAAACTCTGCTGAAAGAGGCTGGGCGTCTGCGACGTAGTTGTACTCGGGAGCAGCGTCAGTCTCGGAGTCTACCGGAGAGAAGAGGGGGAAGAAACAATAAATATAAAGCAAACAAATGCAACACAGATGCATGACATGGCAATATGCTATGCTGGGGGTGACCTAATGCGATGCTAAGCGTTACAGACGGAGCGGGAAAATATCTGGAAATATTTTCCCGGCTTTAGGCAATTATCGGACAGACGATCCGAAGGAGAAGGTTGCATGTTTGCAGTGTTGGAGGCATGTGACCGGTATATGGATGGCATATTCGGATTCGTCTTATTTTTCTGATCATTTTTCATATATAAATTATTTTCATCCGAGTTATGGATTATTTTATATGAATTTCCAAAGTTTTAAATGATTTCCTGAATTTCTTATTAATTCGAAATTAATAGCAAAATGCTATGTGCACACACTGAAGTGTACACAGCAGGGTGCTACAGAGGTTGACATGTGGGGCATGTTGACTGAGTTGGCCTAGTCAACATTTGACTGGTCAAAGGGTAAATAGTGTAGGCGGATCCCACATGTCATTGACTAGAGTTAAATTAAAAGGTTATTTAGCTGCAGGGGCCCACTGTCATAGTCTAATTAGGAGGGATTAGTGCTAAAGGGGGATTAGCACCCTAATTAAACAGGGGCCGCCCCACTTGACAGAGAGCCAGCCGGCCTCTGGTGCGGCTGGGCACGCACGCCCGCACAGAGGCGCGCGGCGGCCATGGCGCCAGGAGGCGAGCACGGCCGGCCGGCGAGCGGGCGGCGCGGGCGCGGGGCAGATGCGGGGCGCGGCCAGGGCACGGCGGGCGCACGCGCGGGCGGCGCAGGGGCAGCAGGTAGCAGTGGCAGCGGCAGCAACATGCAGTAGCAGCATCGGCAGAGCAGCGGCAGCGGCAGCAAGCAGCAACAGCAATAGCGTAGCACAGCAGCAGCAGTACCGCAGCAGCGAGAAGCAGGGGAGCGCGGCAGCGAACGAGTGCGGGGGGGGGGGGGGGGGGGCGTAGGCGCGGGCGCCTGCAGGGAGGCGGCCGCGCGGGCGAGCAGAGGCGCGGCCAGGCGAGGCCGTTCACGCGGGCTGCGGCCGCAAGGTGCGCGGCTACGCGCAGGCGGGCGCATCCAAAGGGCGCGGGCGAGCGCGTGCAGGGCAAGGTCTGGCCATGGCGACCACGGCGAGCACGGGAGCGGCGGCTAACGGAGTGGATCGAAGGGGCAAGCAGGGGGGAATGGAGGAGGAGCTCACGGTGAGTCCTTTGGCGTGCTCAGGGAGGGTCGGGGTGGACCGGTGCGATGGCATCGACGGCGAGTTGGAGGCGGTCGGACGGAGATGATGACCATGGCGACGGCTACGCAGCTTCCCGGCTTGTTTCAACGCACGTGGGCGAAGGAGTCGATGGTGAGGAAGCTCCTGGACATCCTCCCGGTCGCCGGGGAGGCTAGTGGCCGCGACGACGACGGCAACCGCGACAAGCAGCGTTCGGGCGATGACTATTTGACGAGAGCGAGCGGACGAGGGGAAAAATGAGGGCTAGGGTTTGTCTACGTGTTCGGGGATGGTCTTATCCTCCTCCAAGCGTCCCTGTAGCGGCAGACGTCGAGCATCGGCGGCCCTGGCGCCGTGGATTGCTGCCACGCCAAGCCTCTGCCTCCTCTCTGTAAAGAGGAAGGAGATGGCTGGTTGGTGGGCTGGGCTGTGCACTGTAGCAATAGGCTACAAGTGCACAGTAGTAGTTAGGCCTTTTCTCTCTTTTTTCTGTTTTCTTTTTCCAGCAACAGTTTTGCATTTTAATTAGCCACCAAATGACTTTTGTAAAATATGGGACTTGGTCACATAATTATATTGCAATATTTGGCACTGCCACAAAAAGTTTAGGAAATGTTTGAAGTTGTTTGAATTTTTCATAAATGGAAAAGCATTTAAAAATGCTTATTTGGCACTGTTTTAATTGCTATAGCCCATTTAAGCAAATAAGTGATGTTGTTTTCCTTAACAAATAATTGTTATGGAATATTTGCTAAATGATGGACTATTTTGCAACCATGTTTGTGCAACTTTAAATTTCACTTGCAATTTGAATTTGATTTCTGAGATGAAATTTGAAATGAGATATGATTTCACTGTGATCATTCCTTGCAAATCAAAGTAGCTTAGCATTAATATGAAGATCGCTGTAGCTCATTTACACAGGGGTGTTACATTTTTGTGCGATGATCCTGTGGGACCTTAGCATGACGACTTCTCAACTATTTACTACAACAACTTTGGCCGCTCCGGTGACACGGGGGCGATGAAGGCGGTGCGCCTTCGGCTCACGCCAGTGCTTGTAGTTGTCGGTAGGTGGTCTATGGACATGGATGTATTTTTTGTTATTTCTTTGTTCTTTATACTGCCATGGCATGATGAATACACCAGAAGTTTTCTCAAAAAAAAAAGAGACTGGCACAAGAGTATATCCATCGTGCTTTTGAATCAAACTTATCTATATATACGCCTGCTTTTCTATTGATATCGATCGCAACCTATTTGCAAAAATAATAATATCATCCCAACCTGAGGGTCTCCACACTATTTTATACAGTTTTTCGAACCAATGATGGTATTTTATTAATTAATGCACTGATAGCATTCCTACAAAATCGTGAGCAGTGCCAACAGAAGATGCTTTGTAAGCAAAGTACACTGCAAGGTATATTAATTATGTTCATGGAGGGATCATGATCGTTCTAGATATGCTAGCGAATCATGATATCATACGTAGTGGACTGGACTAGATGGACTAGAGACAACGGCTGATCTTTCTTCAGGAGGAATATTTCTCATAAGAAATAATTACTTTTTGGTAGCAGCATAGAAATGGGCTATGTATGTTTGTGAAAGTCACAAGGACACCAACATTTTTCTTGCAATATAAGATAGTGTTCACTGGAAAATATGAGCACTAAGTGCCAACCATTATATACTGAATGATAAGGTCTACCTAGCTATGAGGCATAATGGCAATTGCTATACCGAACGAAATGTTATAGGATGGGGATAGCGTTATTGGAGAGATGATTTTGTCTCATCAGCTATATGACCTTTCTAGCTGGCAGGAATTAGTGGCTAGCTAGAATTTCTGATGTGCGTGCCTTCATCCAAACCAATTAGCTAGGAGACTTCACAAGCTGACAAGCATAGTTGATGCTGTTTGCTACCTTCATTGTTGGTGAAACTCGACCTGGTAGTACTTCAACAACAACAAGATAAACAAAGTGGTACCTAGCTCAGAAATGATCCCGTCTATCTCTGCAGCTAACACTACTGATAGAGAAACCATCATAGACAACTCATCTTAGACCGTATTCAATGAACCCTCGCTGGTAATCGCCAGCAGAGACGGCTGTGCTAAAATGTGTCATTATTGCATCATGAACCACTTGTGATGATCAACAATCTCCGTAAACTGAACCAGATGTACTAAATATTAAAGACGGATTCTCAGCGTGTATGTATATCTTAGACATTTATTTATTTTTGAACTGTTTGAGGCATTATATATATGGTCCCATGCGGTTTGTAAATGAACCACCTATGGTAATCTATCTAGATATGTAATGAAGGTTCAAGAGATAGATCTGCTAGCTCGCCTCGAGTAGGGTTTTACGGTGTAGGGTAAACATTCATCACTGCAAGCTAGCTACACTTTTTATTCTTCGTTACCGGATGCCACATAATATGTGCATGTGTAGAAGGCTGTATTTTTTTTTCCTTTCAAAGATTAGAAGGTTGAATTTACGTGCACAAGTAGACAAGTAGTGTTCAGGTAACTTTGCAGGATGCACGGAACGTTAAATTTAGCGATCATGGCATTATAGATGCTATATTTTGATAAGGGGAAAGTAAAGATCTACGACCGGTGATGATATATTCCTAGAACCTAGACTATGTTAGCAAATCATGATATATACCATATCCAATGGTGTAGAATGAGGCTACTTATCTTCTGAAAGCTGTTCAAGACAATAACAAATACTTTTTCCTTTTGAGTAACGACGAACAAGTATATCTAGGTGTGCTAAAACCATGATGACCAGTTGCCCATCCATTTGGAAATATACTTGATTAACAAACCATATATGGTTTAACAGTACAAAGCTATTTTAAATATAACTACGTGCAGGAAAATGAAAAGATATACAAGGAATAAACAAGATCTTCAGATAATCTCGACAAACCGAAGTGGTTGTTCGGTAAGAGCGCAGTTGTATAACTTTGTTGTTATGTTGGTTCCAGATTATGCGCTCCACTTCAGCTTCCGCTGAACATGTCAAAGATAATTTGATTTTTGTGTATGATTATTATTCATGTAAAAGTTGTGCATGTCCGACATCCACTATCCTATAGAAGAGATGGTTAGCTTTGTTGTCAAGTTATACCATGAGTCTTTCTCCCATATATAGGTATGTTAACTGCTCCGAGTGTTACATACTTGCCAGCAGGGAGTTGCTTGAAACATGTAAGTTGTCATAATGTTTTCCCATATTTGATTTAATGCATGTGCTCTATAGTAGTTGTGTAATGATTACCAAAACCATGCAGTGAGAAAAGATTACGTTGTCCAATTAGAAACAAACTATACATGCGTGTTCACAAAAACTAAGTAGTTGTGAGAGGTATTTGTGCTTATAATTACGGCCAATGGCCAGAGTAAATCATTGAAATTAAAATTCACCATGTGTTTTACTTAATTGTGTGTCACCACATGGTGTTTTAATAAATAGAATCAATTAACAATATTTCCACTAGCACCTTAGGTTCAATATTTGTCATTCTATGCAAATGCTTGATCTACTGTTTTTGAGTAATATACAAGACATTAATTTAAAATTGCACAATTTACTGCCAACCAACATGCTTGAAATTTATCTTGTTAGATCATATAGGATCTTTACTCCCTTAGCTAGGTTCTAGAATGGGAAAAAAAAATCTTTCAAGAGATAATTTTGAAAACCACTTTGTTATAACTATCTAATCTCCAAATTAATGCATGGTTAACCAACAACTAAGCAATTCATTTATGTACACTCTTAGTAAACTCTTTGTTCTAGTCTCTTACGCCTCTACAGATACATATAATCTCATCTTAAATGTCTACAAATTCTCATGGTCTTCAACCCTTCCTCATTTTACTTTCTGTTGTCAATATTCTTGTAGCATATAGCTAGTATGGCTCATATTCGTGAAATTATTTCCCTTGATTTCTTGCTTAATTACATGCACATATCAGATATTTTAATAAAAATTGTGTTAACTCATCCAGAGGGAAAATGGAAAAGAGAAACACTATTGGCCTACTACTTATCCTTGCTATTATGTTCTCCTACAATGTCTTGGAGGGAGATGCACACCAGATCCAAGTTGCATTCTCTCGCAAAGTGATGAATGCAGAGAACAAAGCATCCTTTAGTGGGATGAGTTCATCCCTTGGCGGGCATGTTCCTGGTGCGACCAATGCAGGAGGTGTGAGCAATAATGCTGAAATAGCAAATGTTGAAACTACCACTACCATAGAGTCCCACCGTGATGTCTCCGTGGGAGATTTTCGTGGTATTAACCACAAACCACCAACTTATAACAGGCCATAATGATGAACCTAAGACAAAGGACCATGGGCACCAAATCGATATCCATGGATGAACTAATTATCAAGTTGGTGATTTCTACACTAAAGATGTAGTTCTTCATTATATGCGTGTGTAATGTAACTGCTTGTAAGACCTGGATGGTGTGTTGGGAGTGTCAAGCTATCTACTGCTGTACTAATGTTGTACAAGGTAGTATTGTACAACACTGCAGAATAAATCATGCCCGTGGTCCATGGTAATGGCCACTATTTATATGTTCCATGCTATTCTTTGTCGTTCTACAGGTAGACCAACTTAGACTATAAAGCGGTAGCAAGGAAAATGATTTTAGTCCACCTCTGATGCTAACAATATTAAAACAGAAAAGTCCATCTTAGACTACATGTTCAGTGAATCACTCTGATAATCGCCATCAGGTACGGTTGTGCTAAATGTGGCGTCTTTATACCATGAACGGCCTACGATGATCCACAATCTCTGTAAACTGAACCAGATCTACTTAAATATAAAGACGTCCCATACAGTTTGTAATGAACCGGCTATGGCAGCTTATCTAAGTTTATAGTGGAAGTTCGGGACGGGGCATTTTTTGCCTTTTGACACATCTCTCTTTCCTCATTTTTTGCCTTTTGAGTGATGACAAATAAGTGTATATAGTTGTGCTAAAAGCATGATTAAAATTAGCTTATCCCTTTGGATAAACTTAGTCAAACAAATATGGTTTAGATTAAAATGCAATATTTTTAAAATATGAAGGTGTGTAAGGAAATGTAAAACCATGGTAAGGAATACAAAATATCTTATCTTGCAGTGCATCAGGCCTTAGCTTGAGCACCACACTGATCCACACATCATCAACAATCCCTCCCCAGCTAACAGTTGATCATATGATGGCTGCTCCTGTTATTGCTGACCTGCACAAGCCCCGGCCTTACACCCCCAGCCTCTGGGGCTACTTCTTCCTCAACTACACCCTATGCACTCCATCGTATGTATATGCTTTATTTTGTGAAATAAAGGAAGTTCCCTTACTTTTTATCGCTGCACCAACATATTACCGAATGCACATGCACAACATATATAGTAGTGTCGACTTATTTTTTATGGCATATATTGTTTTTCCTTGTGTCCATGTATCAAAGTTTTGAGTTATTTTGTTTGAAACTCTCCCTCTCAAAAATTTCCAAGATGATATAAGTTTTCCTGCCTTGCAGTATTTGGCTTTGAAGGACACGACGAGTATCAAGAAGGAGCGGGTGAGAAAGATTATCTTGGCCGCCTGATCTTCTTCTGATTTACCTACGAAGATGGAGCTTGTCGACACGCTTCAACGGACCGGTGTGGCCTATCACTTTGCCAAAGAGATCCAAGAGTTACTTTGTGGCATGCAAGGTGAGGAACAAGGCTTTAGTGATGACCTCCACATAACCGCGACGCGGTTCTACTTGTTGAGGAAGCATGCATGGGTACCACGTCTCTCCTGGAACAATTATCATGACAGTGCTTAATTCCTGCGTATACGTACTACTACATTGTGTCAACTAGACAATACCCCGCGCGTTACAGTGGGATGATAATGTAATAAACAATTTGAAAGAGAGGGGCACACGGTAAGGAGAAAAAGAGTAAGAATATAAAAATAAGAAATGTTTTGCAGCAGAAGATGGCTTGGATTTAATGTGTAACTCTGAAATCTACTTAGTATGATCAGTTCTCTAACCAAATTTGCAGAGGATCTTACCTTTGATCATCTTAGTGGAAAGAAGACAATACATCTGATGTACTGCTAATAAAAAAGTAGCAATTAATACTGCAATACAAATTACATGTCTGCACCTTGAATGAACTCCCAGCGCTAATCTTTCCCGGGTATGTGACTTCGCTGAACTTACATATTGCTGCATGTACGTATAGCATCTAGATCGTAAAATAGACGTCGTGGCGGTTTATGCTAGAAACAGTACAAAGGAAGCATGAGATTTAAGACTTAAGAGCCATACCTGAAGGTTGTTTCTCCCCTTGACAACAACTGGATGTGCTGTAGTTGAATCAATAGATGTTGTGAGGAGTAGGTGGGGCGTGCAGGCGGAGGCCAACCAGGTATCCTAGCGGCGGCGACGCAATGCAATGACCTGCTCGTGTAGCGGATCGAAATCAGACTGATGATGAGTGGTGGAGAAACAGTAAGAGATGTGGGACGCGCGCATGTCTGACCCTGCTGGGCTGCATGACACTACGGGAGAAGGCGGGCCAATGGCCTGATTGAGGTGGCTTCATGGTGTTTCTTACGGCAACATCCTCAGCGGTAGTGCCCCCCGCGACCACGGCGCCCCCGTCCGATTTGGCCGGCATGGTCGATGACATGTAGCGCTTCACCCTCTCGTCTCCCCTTGTTGTTGTCCCTATCTCGGCACCGACGCTATCCACGGCCACATTAAAACCGGTGCCATCGTCTTCCCGCACCAACGTCAGCCTCTGAACCTCTAGGTATGTACAGTTGTACAGTACCCAGGTTGGTCTGGGTTCTGCGGAAGAGATCGAGCAAGGGAAGGAAAAACATCATGAATCCTCGTAAGGTGATGAGGTCGTTGCTATTTATTAGAAGAACTCATGTTAGAAGGACATGTTATGAGGGAGATAGTGGGGATGTGAACAGCCAACCATTTCTGCTGCTTCTTTTTGCATGGAGGAGATAGTGGACTCACGGTTAGTAAACTGAAGCAAAGAAAAAAAAATGAAAACATAAGTGATGACATGGCATCACGGTAGAGCAGGGAAATTCGGTAGTTTAATTGCATGCTTGCTGATGTGGCATGATAGCTGAGTTGGCATGTGTGCATGTCAAGATAAATAGAGTAGTGAGGATGACTCTCTCCCCGCGCGTTGATGCGGTAACTTTGTTATAAAATGCGTAAGTAGTTGCTAAAAATAACTAAATCTAGTGATAAGAAAGTATAAGCTTGAAAATCAATAAAAGAAAGTGTCTAAAAATAGAATAAAAACTTTTGAATTACAGTTAAAAATGTCATTTCAAACAAAACTGTGAAGGATGACTAACATGAATATATGATGTTGCAGTGTTACATGCATAGACTAATACAAAAATAATTGCAATTTATAAGTTAAATGCATGACTCGCTTATGTGACAGATTTTGCATGGCTTAGTGGGAGAGAAGACTTAAATGCATTGCTTAGTGGGACGTTGAGGTGGACACTTTGCATGTTGAGAATTTATAAGTTAAATGCATGACTCGCTTATATGGCAGATTTTGCATGGCTTAGTGGGAGAGAAGACTTAAATGCATTGCTTAGTGGGACACTCACTTTGCATGTTGAGAGAATTGGGACCAACTTCTTAAGAATGTAAGATTCAAGTATTAGAAATTGTGTGCATATAAGCCATGAATGTCATATTTACTTCATGCAGATGTGTTTCTGAAGTTCAGAGATGACCGAGAAAACTTTGCAAGCAATGATGTGAACTCATTGTTGGCACTGTACAACGCGGCATATCTTAGGACTCGTGGGGAAGAAGTGTTGGATGATGCTATTATTTTCGCCAAGAGCCGTCTACAATGCATGCTAGAACATCTAGAACCGTGGTTGGCAGAAGAGATCCGGTGTACACTGGAGACACCCTGTTTCAGGAGAGTCGAGAGAGTGGAAACTAGACGTTACATCCCGGTGTATGAGAAGATGACCACACGAGATGAAGACATATTGGAGTTTACTAAATTTGACTTCAACATTTTGCAAACACTCTATTGCGAAGAGTTGAAAGCTCTTACAATGTAAGAAGACTAACTAAAATATAAATATAAAAATGAACATGATAATTACTATTTATATAGTATGACTTGCGCTAATATATATTTGATTATTAATTTATAGTTGGTGGAAAGACTTCGAATTCAAATGGATCTAAAATTTGCACGAGACAGAATGGTGGCCTTACACTTTTGGATACTTGGAGTTGTCTATGAGCCGCAATATTCCTATTCACGTATAATGCTGACAAAACTGATCATATTTGTGTCATTATTTGATGACTTCTATGACAACTATAGCTCCACAGAAGAAAGAAACATCTTCACCACATCCATGGAAATGTACGTTCACCTAATTTTCTCGGGTAGTCTTTATCGACCTTGTACAAAGACAATGGAATGAAAATATTTATCATACTACATGAAATCTCTCCAGTTTGTTCTTAGCTATTCCGATTCCAACAAACAGAGGCCGTTAGGTGATAGTTGTAGCGCGCACCCTGTAGTTTTGAAGCAGGACGCCACAACTTTAGTTAGGAGACTCTTTTCCTTATGCCCAACTCTCCAGAAAACAATGTTTGACTTGCATGTGTTCAGCATATAGATAGCGTTCCTTCGAGCCAGGATCAAACTCAAGTTTTGACTATGATTGGGCCGTACAGTGGTAGAATACTTACAAAAACTAGTAATTATGTACATGCAATGCACGTTAATATTAGACAATATATTAATTGTATTATACATTAATATTAAGCAAGATATAAATTGCATGTTAAAAATAGGTAAGATATAATTACTTGGTTAATGCTGACATTGATATTATACATGCTATTAGTTAGCGGAGAATGCTAAACATGTTTAGTACTAAACATGTTTAACGCTAAACACCGGAGTGACATAAACCATTGGATAGATACAGTTGAACAGGTGAGATTAGTTGGATCTCCGCAACTCACTCTTTTTATATTACTTACAAAAATACGTAAGGTTTCGTCTTAAGTTCGTCTCTTTCGCCGCCTCTCCCCACCCCACTTTTTTAATTTTACTGATGTTTCCATCGGTTTTCCTTCAAACCGCCTCAACTGCCTCACGTCTTATTTGCTTACCAAATAAAATAATGTTTTCTTTGGTAAGTTAATAAGTATTGATTCAGTTGGCCGCTAAAGTCTATTTTTGGTACATAATCAAATTAACGGTTAAATAGCAGGCAAATTGCCGTGATTGCATATAAAATTTGTGATTATAAAATGTTTTAGCAAAAATGTTCCTACATGTAACTGTTTTTCACCAAGTTGATATATACTCCCTTCGTTCCAAAATATAGTGCGCCCGTGCTTTCCGAGGTTCAACTTTGACCATAAATTTAATCAACGAGACCGACTGCGGCGGGAGCAAAAATTATATTATTGAAAACTTCTTTCGAATACGAATTCACTGGTATAATTTTTGCTCCTGCCGCAGTCGGTCTCGTTGGTTAAATTTATGGTCAAAGTTGAAGCGCGGAAACCGAGGACGCACTATATTTTGGAACGGAGGGAGTAGCTATAATCTTGTAAACCACATATGTATTATAGTAATATCGCTAGAAATATTATATCTCCAAGTCAGATTACTCCTTTACTACCAACAATGTACATAAGCCAAAATTTTCAATATATGACATGAATTACGATAAGAGAAGCAATGTCCTGCTGTAGCGAACTCCTATAAGCTAGTAAAGATTGTCCTACAAAGCCCTTACGATTCTGCTTGACTCGAGTTTATTACATGCCACCAATAATACTTATAAACCGTAGATGATGAGTTAACTACACATTTATGACTACCATAATTTTGTGTAAACACTCACGATATAGCCATACTTTTATTTTACTCAAGAAGTTTCCACGAAAATATTTGGCGCCTCAGTTCCCGATCTTTACTACACATCTATCTCAATTTACAATCATAATTCAACAATATTTAATTATAAAAAAATTCTACAATTTTTGGGCCATATGTAGTGCATCAAGTTAACAACATATTGTCAAAAGTTGCACATATAACAAGGTGTGCAAGTTATCCATCTAAACGTCTTGGTCCCAAAACAAATTAAGTTTTACCAACCACATAATTTGCATAACCTTGTTTACATGTAAATATTTGTCATCATAATTTATATGCAATATTCAATTCAATATCATATAATTTTTTATATACTCACATTTACCTAAATTATAGGTGGAGTGACCAAGCAGCGGAGAATTTACCACCAAACTTGAAGGCATTGTACATCAACATAATTAACACTACAATGCTCTTCAAGTACAAGCGGAGGAAGAGTTAAAGCGTAAGAAAAAAATAAGAATGCCGAATTGGTAAAATAACTGGTAAGTGGTTTTCAAGATTGTACCACTAGCCAAAAAAAGAACTTTGATGTATGCCACAAACGTAAATATAGTAGTATTTGGGGATCTGGTATCAACTACTCCCTCTGACCCAGAATAAGTGACGTGGTTTATGAACTAAAACAATGTCACTTATTTTGGGATGGAGAGAGTAATATACGTTTTTTGTGTGAATGTAGTAATATACGAGTTTGTATCTAAGTAATATACAAGATCATCTATGTGTTATATTTGAGATTCTTGTGGAGGTGGACAAGGAAATTCAAATATAAGTAGTTCGAGCTTCTAACTCCAATAATTGGATATCATTATTATATTGGTTGGTGGTTTCCGAATGGAAACTAGTGGAGGCACGAACACATTAATTAACTTGAAAAAAGGTAGCAAGTTTGGAGTAAAATATGAAAAATCATCACTCTTTAGTTTTTCTCCTAGACAGAACATATTGTATAATCCATCTAAAGTTGCATATGAATCATCTATCCTTTATGCATGTATTGTGTAGTTCAACAAATGTTATTGCAGGATTTTAAGTGATTTATATGTTAAACTTTGCTTGATGTTTCATTTGTCAATGAATATGATTATGTTTCACAATGACATTATTTGTGCTTCGTTATTACCCAATCAACTGCAACTATAAAGGCACCTTGAAACCAAACATTCTCCATGCATTTATATACCATTTAACCTTTAGCTTTCACATGTTTAGTAATCCACATGGCCAAATGCTATCGTGCCGAGGTGAAATGGTGTGAAGAACACTATGTACCAACTAGTGTTGAAGAGCATCCGCAATTTTCAATGTGCAGCAGTGCTTGTATGCAAATAGCAAGCTTTGTATTCATTTCACAGGGTGATGTGACTAACAGAGAGGTTCTTGAGTGGGCTTTAGCCTATCCAAAAATTATCAAATTTGTATGCATTATTGGGCGCATTGGCAAGGACATGGTGTCACATGAGGTACAAACTTTCCCCGTTAATTTTTTTATGTTGTAAACATATATCTTCTTACCAACAACAGTCCTAATTAAAGTTATCTTGTAGTCACTTAATCCAACATATGTGAACTAATATATAAATATCAACCTTTTCTTACGAAACCTCGCCAAAGGGAAGGCTGTTCAAGCACTATGCAAAAAAAGATTGGTCCAATTTATGAGGGGAATTAGCCTAAAAACGTTATAGAACACGATTGACTCAACGACAACCATGCAACACCTATACATCTGGAAGCACCTAGCTAAAATAGGCCGATAGTGACACCCAATGAAATAAGCGCACCAATGACACAATATGGCCGCCCGTTAGAAGCACCAGCTATGTGATGCCCCAACTGACAACTTTAAGCCGAATTCTACCAGCAAACACAACCACCTCAAATTTTAGGGTGTGAATGGAGCTTTTTGGTTGATCCTAAAAGTAGGGAAGCAATGTCTATGGATGCCACGGTTATTGGTCCTAGTCCCCCCCCCCCCCCCCCCCGCCAAGGCAAGACTTTTGTCTAGATTGTAGCAAACCGCCACATCACCAAAATCCCTAGGGAGAGGGTTTGGAAATGTAGTAGCCATCATGACCACATCAAATCCAACAATCAATGGTCATGTGGGGGCAAATAAATGAATTCTCAATGATTCCTTTGTGGAGTAGAAAAGACTCCCATGATCGTCATCCCTGCCGGCACCGACCCCCATCGAATAGAAGCGTTCGACCAGAATGTGTCATCCCTCCAACCTGTCGAAACACATCTATATCACCATATCGCCTAGGAAACCTGGTTAGATCTAGCCAACTTCCACCATGGACAACTTACCACTTGTATCTATTGTCCACCACCCAGCGCCAACCAACTAGCATAGCCACCGCCAAAACCACCCCACCATGTGCCTTGGCCAACACCACGTCGTCCATAAGCCCAAGTCTAGAGGAGGTGACCATTCCACTCTAGAACCTGCAAGATCAATGATGTTGTGCTAGATGCACACAACAAGCTAGTGGCGGTTGAGCCGCCCAACCAAGAAGCCATTGTGGCTTATTTCTAGGCACTCCTTCGAGGCCCTATGCCAGATGACCACCGTGCGACCAATTGATGACCCACAAGTATAGGGGATCAATCGTAGTCCTTTCGATAAGTAAGAGTGTCGAACCCAATGAGGAGCAGAAGGTAGGGACGGATTAAGGGGGGGACGAGGGGGTGCGAGACCCCCCCCCCAACGAACGTGCAGTCCCTTGAAACCGATGACATGTTCGCTACTTTTTTTACCTGTGTGCTTGCCTGCAGCCTGCTTCGCCCCCCTATTCCCATCGGCCTTTGTATAGGCTATAGCCCATGTACAACCAGTGCAGCCCATTGAAGATTTACAGGCTAAAAGCAAAAAACTGAGCCGAGCAGGCCCTGTTAGCTGACTAGGTAGGCACGCACCAGGCACCACGGCACCAGCCCATGAGGCCATGACTTAGATTACTATGCTAGTACGCTACGCATGCCCAATCTCTTCGTCGGTTCGTTCGACTCTTCGTCTCCAAAAAAAGCAGCGATCGGATCTCTGACTGCCTCCACGCCGGCGCACCGCCAATGCCTGTTGAGAAGCCAGGATAGGAAAGGGACGCCGCAACGCCCGGACAGGCGCCGATCCACGGACACGTTGCCGGCAGCCCGAAGGCCGGAATCCCGGACACAACGACGGCGGACGACGGGATAAGCTGCAACAACACAAGGGGAAAAGGTAATTTATTTTCACATGGATTAGTAGTTCATGCCTTTAAAAATCATACAAGTATAATGATACAAACTATAGGCCTTAATCATCAATATAAAATTTTCAATTATTTTGTGCTTGTGTAGACATGAAGAGGAAGAGAGAATCAATTCATAAATTTTTCAAACCCGTTGGTTCAAGCTCTCGGCCATCGGAACATGATGCTACTGCAGACAATGTTCAACCTAGCGAACAGAACCAGCCTAATTGTACTGATGGTGATGCTCAAATTGATCATGATGTTTCCGTGCCAGAAACTACAGAAGAAGCTAAAATTATAACCACAAGTTATGACCGAGAGCCCGGGCGACGTCTTCAAATTTGGCAACTTCCTCCTGACGAGCATGATGCTGCTAGGCGTTTTTATATATCTAAAGGGGCTTATCAACCAATCTTAAAGCCAGATGAGTATGAATTTACTGGGACAGGGGCTGGCCGTAGGCGATTCCAAAGTGATTGGTTCACAAATCATTTCTGGTTGGAGTATTCACCTCTAAAAAACCGTGCCTATTGTTTGCCTTGTTTTCTCTTCTCAAAGAAGCCAATTGGGAAGTGTGGTTCAGACACATTCACAGTCAGCGGATTTGATAAGTGGAAGAAAGTTAACAATGGAAAGGAATGTGCTTTTCTCAAACATATGGGTAGTACTCCTAGCTCGGCTCACAATTTTGCAGTTCGGTGTTATGAAAACTTGAGAAACAGAATTAATCATGTTGATGAGGTGATGAAAAAGCAAACTAAGAAGTAGGTTCTTGATGCAAGACTAAGGCTAAAGACTTCCATTGATGCCATGAGGTAAGCAAGAATTATTTAATTTCGAACATTTAGAATTTCTTAATACTGGACATCTAATAATTATTCTATGTTGATTGCATCAGGTGGCTAATGTTCCAAGCATGTCCCTTTAGAGGAAATGATGAGTCTGAGGATTCCAAGAACCAAGGTAATTTCAAGGAAATGATTAAGCTTTTGGCTTCTTATAACAAGGATGTACATGAAGTTGTACAGAAAGCTCCAAAAAATGCAAAGTACACCTCACCAACTATTCAAAAGGAAATTGCTAGCATATTTGCTGGAAAAGTGAAGACCTCAATTAAAGAAGAACTTGGTAATAGCAAATTTTCTATCTTGGTTGATGAATGTAGAGATGAGTCTAAAAAAAGAGCAGATGGCAGTAGTTCTTCGATTTGCAAACATAGAAGGGGTGCTAAGAGAACATTTTCTTGATCTTGTTCATGTTAGAGACACTAATGCTTTGACTCTCAAGAACACAATTATTGCCGTCCTAGTTGATAATGGGTTGAATTTGCAAGATATTAGAGGCCAGGGATATGACGGGGCAAGGAACATGAGGGGGGAGTGGAATGGGCTGAAAGCTCTAATTCTCAAAGAGTGCCCTTATGCATACTATATCCATTGTCTTGCACATCAACTCCAATTGGCTCTTGTTGCTGCTTCAAGGGAGGTACACGAGGTCCATAATTTTTTCCAGCATGCAAATTTCATTGTAAATACAGTTAGTGCATCTCCCAAATGCAACGATGAGCTATTAGAAAATCAGGCTGCTGAAATTGCTAGAGAGATTGAATTGGGAGAGCTTGACACAGGAAGAGGGGCCAATCAAATAGGATCTTTACAAAGGGTCGGAGACACGAGATGGAGTTCCCACTACAAATCTATCAAAAGTTTGTCAAACATGTTTTCCGCAACTGCTTCAGTGCTAAGAAGTGTAGCAGCTGATCGTTCAGCTACAAGGAACTCAAGAGGTGATGCTGGAGGTGCCCTGAAAATCCTACTCACATTTGATTTTGTGTTCATTCTACACTTAATGGAAAGAATCATGAAAATCACGGATGTCTTGTGTCTCAAACTTCAACATAAATCTTTGGACATTGCAAATGCATTAGATTGTGTTTCTAACACAAAGGTATTGCTTGATGAACTAAGAGAAGATGCATGGGACAGCCTTTTTGAAGATGTGAAATCCTTTTGTGTGAAACATGAGATTAACATCCCGGACATGGATCAAAAGTATGTATCTTTTCCTATCTCTCTATGATTATTTAAATTACAATGTAGAGATTTAGCCACTTACATACTTACTCATCAATGTGTAGATCATGCAACTAATTCATATTTTTCAATATATATTAATTTTAGGTATGTTGATGTGACAAAAACTCAAAATAAGCATGACAACACCACAGTTATCCATCATTACAAAGTAGATGTGCTTAATGTTGCAATAGATCAACAAGTGATAGAGTTGAATGATCGATTTAGTTCTCAAGTAACTGAGCTTCTAGATCTTTGTTCATCATTGGACCTGAGGCATGATGCCTTCAGCAAGTCAAAGATATGCAGACTAGTGGAGAAATTCTATCCTGCAGATTTTTCTAGTCAAGAAAGAGATCGGTTGGAGTGCGAGCTACCACATTTCCAGCTTGATACATTCAACCATCCAGAGATCAAGAGCTGCAAATCACTTGCTGATCTAACAAAAGGAATAGTTAAGACTGGCAAATCTTCTGACTATCCAATGGTTGAGAGGTTGTTACGATTGGTGATAACTCTCCCGGTGTCAACTGCAACAGCAGAGCGAGCCTTTTCTGCAATGAAACTAGTCAAGACACGGCTTCGAAGCAAAATGGGAGATGATTTTCTTTGCCATTGCACGCTAGTTTACATTGAGAAGGAACTTGCAGCCAAGTTTAGCTCTGAAGAAATAATCGATATCTTCGATACTGGTGCTCGTAAAGCAGAATTCAAATTGATAGAAATGTAATTTATTCTTACTATTGAACAACAGACATATATTTACTATCTAGATGTCCTAAATCCTATTATTTACTATGGTATCTTTTCATATATCCTATGATTTTGAAGCTTTTGGTTCTTGCCCCCCCCCCCCATCTCAATTTTCTGGCTCCGTCCCTGGCAGAAGGGAATGACAAGCGGTTTTCAGCAAGGTATTTTCTGCAAGTACTGAAAGTAGCGGTAACAGATAGTTTTGATAGCAAGATAATTCGTAACAAGTAACAAGTAACAACGGTAACAAAAGGGTGCAGCAAGGTGGCCCAATCCTTTTTATAGCAAAGGACAAGCCGGAACGAACTCGTATAATAAGCAAAGCGTTCTCAAGGACACATGGGAATTTCATCTAGTCACTTTCATCCTGTTTGTTTAATTCGTGTTCGCTACTTTGATAATTTGATATGTGGGTGGACCGGTGCTTGGGTGCTGTTCTTACTTGAACAAGCCTCCCACTTATGATTACCCCCTCTCGCAAGCATCCGCAACTATGAAAGAAGAATTAAGATAACTCTAACCATAGCATGAAACGTATGGATCCAAATCAGCCCCTTACGGAATAGCGCATAAACTAGGGTTTAAGCTTCTGTCACTCTAGCAACCCATCATCTAATTACTACTCCACAATGCCTTCCCTTAGGCCCAAAGATGGTGAAGTATCATGTAGTCGACGTTCACACGACACCACTAAAGGAAGCAACAACATACATATCATCAAAATATTGAACAAATACCAAATTCACATGAATACTTATGACAAGACTTCTCCCATGTCCTCAAGAACAAAAGTAACTACTCACAAATCATGTTCATGTTCAAGATCAGAGGGGTATTGAATAGCATTAAGGATCTGAACATATAATCTTCCACCAAATAAACCAACTAGCATCAACTACAAGATGTAATCAACATTACTAGCAACCCACAGGTACCAATCTGAGGTTTTGAGACAAAATTGAATACAAGAGATGAACTAGGGTTTGAGATGAGATGGTGCTGGTGAAGATCTTGATGAAGATTGGTCCTCTCACGATGAGAGGACCGTTGGTGATGTCGATGGCTTCGATTTCCCCCTCCCGGAGGGAAGTATCCCCGGCGGAATCGCTCCGCCGGAGTGCAAAATAGCTCCTGCCCAAGTTCCGCCTCGAGACGGCGACGCTTCGTCCCGAAAGCCTTCTCTTTATTTTTTCTAGGGAAAATGGTTTCATATAGCAGAAGGAGGGGGCCGGACGCCAGCTGTGGGCCCCAAAAGGCACTAGGGCGCGCCCAGGGGGGGCCGTGCCCTGCTGCCTTGTGGGTAGCTGGTGGGTCCCCTCTGGTATTTCTTCTCTCCAGTATTTTTTATATATTCAATAAAAAAATCTCCGTGAAATTTCAGGTCAATTGGAGTTCTGTAATTTAGGTATCTCTGATGTGGCTATTTCAGGTCCAGAATTCCAGTTGCCGGCATTCTCCCTCTTCATGTAAATCTTCCAAATTAAGAGAGAAAAGGCATAAGAATTGTATCATAAGGTGAAATAATGATCAAAAACATAATAAATAACAGTAGGAAATCATGATGCAAATTGGACGTATCAACTCCCCCAAGCTTAGACCTCGCTTGCCCTCAAGTGAAAAGTCGAAATCGATAATCATGACCACATGTTTAGAGAGAAAGACGTCGATAAAAATAAAATACAGACATGGAGCATCATGATCTTTATTGTAACAACAATATATCATCATAGAACTTCACATGAAAAAGTAACAATTCATCCACAAGTTAAAGTATGAACCATAAACCAAATTAACTATGATCTCAGTCACTGAAGCAATTGTAATTCATCATATTATCAGGAAGAGTCTATGTAAGAGCTTTGTTTAGCAAGTTCACATATTTAACTATCATTTAGTCTTCTATGATTGCTGACACTCACGTCATACTCGTGGAGCAAAAGTTTCAGTCGAACACATAGAAAGATAGGGGCTTATAATTTCGCCTCCCAACGTATTTACCTCAAGGGTAATGTCAACAATAATAACTCATGATCACCTACATTCAACTGGATATATATGCATGGATCAATCCCCACCACATGATGTTTGCCGAAAGAGAAAATAAAAACAGAATAGAGAAGAATACTATTGACTCTTGCATGAAAGTAAATACATAAAGTAAAAAATAGGCCCTTCACAGAGGGAAGCAGAGGTTGTCATGCGCTTTTGTTTTTGGATGTGCAAGCTCTTAATGTAAAGGAACGTCACTTTATATTGCCCCTTGTGATAGCGACCTTTATTATGCAGTCAGTCACTTTTATTGCTCCACCATCACAATATCGTACAAAGCTTATTTTTCCTTACAATAAAAGTTCATACATATTTAGGAGCAATTTTTATTGCTTTTGCACCGATGACAACTTACTTGAAGGATCTTATTAAATCCATAGGTAGATATAGTGGACTCTCATGATATGAAACTGGGTTTAAGGGTTTTTGGATGCACAAGTAGTATCTGTACTTAGTGCGGAATTTTGGCTAGCAAAAGATAGGGGCAAACACCACATGTTAGAGGATCCAAAATAATATAACTTCTATGTGAATATAAGCAAAGATAACCCATTACGTTGTCTTGCTTTTCCAACGTCAACTAATTGTCATAGAATATTTGATGGGGGCTCACAATCATAAAAGATGTCCAAGATAGTATATTTATATGTGAGACCTTTCTTCCTTTATTACTTTTTCATGAATTGCAACAATGACCAATGCTATGTTTGTCAACTTCCAACAAGTTTTATCAATTATACTCCTTTTATGTGAAGTCATCACTCCCCATGGGATTAGCATATGATCTTACTTTTTATTCTTTATTTATTTCTAAGATTGGATCATCAAAAGCAAAACACTCAACTCAAACTAATCTTTATTAGATGGGACATTTACATTTGTGCCCCTAACTGGAACCCACTACTCAGATTTGCCCCTAATTTTTAGGTATGCTCAAATTTGCCCCTCTGCCGTCAAGTCACCATATAGAAATGCCCTTCTATGCCGTTACCGTCCGGTCAAAGGCCTTTGACCGTCCTGGTGAATAGTAACTCAGTGAACAGTAAATTCAAAAAAATAAGCAAAAAAATTCAAAAAAATCTGAAATTTTGTGGGATCGAAGATACTCAGGTGCGTGCAAATTTTCGTGCTGTTTGGACATTCCAGGAGCTCGTGGCGAAGGAAAAAACAGTAAATCTGTACGCCCTGTGAACAGTAAATTCGAAAAAATAGCAAGAAAATTCAAAAAAATATGAAATTTTTTGGCCTCAAAGAGGCTTGGGTGCGCAAGGTGCTTGCAAATTTTTGTGATCAAATGACATGCGAGGGGCTCTAGCAAAAAAACAAAATAGTGCATTTTTTCAAAGTTTTTTCTGAGCCAAATATTGTTTTTTTCTCCACGGGCTCCTACAATGTCCAAACACAACAAAAATTTGCACGCACCTTGCGCACCCGAGTATCTTGGATGCCAAAAAATTTCATATTTTTTTGAATTTTCTTGCTATTTTTTTCGAATTTACTGTTCATAGGCGTACAGATTTAATTTTTTCCTTCGCCTCGAGCTCCTGGAATGTCCAAACAGCACGAAAATTTGCACGCACCTTGTGCACCTGAGTATCTTCGATCCCACAAAATTTCTGATTTTTTTGATTTTTTTTGCTATTTTTTTTGAATTTACTGTTCATCGAGTTACTGTTCATCCGGCGGTCAAAGCCCTTTGACCGGACGGTAACGGCACAGAAGGGCATTTCTATAAGGTGACTTGACGGCAGAGTGGCAAATTTGAGCATACTTGAAAATTAGGGGCAAATCTGAGTAGTGGGTTCCAGTTAGGGGCACAAATGTAAATGTCCCTTATTATATAGCTTTCACACACGATTACATAGATCACAAAGCAAGCACTCGGAACTAAATCATACTAAAACTTTATTCCTCTAAATCATGAAATAACTAAGGATCGAACTAAGATAGATAATGATGATGAGAAAGTGATGGTGATACGATACCGGGGCGCCTCCCCCAAGCTTGGCACAAGCCAAGGGGAGTGCCCATACCCATGTACTCAAGTCTCCTTCTTCGGTGATGGTGGTGATGGTGAGGTGGGCTTGTCCTCCGTGATATTAATTAGGATCTCCTTTAAGCTTTGAATTTCTCGGAGCACATGTTGTATCATCTATGTATTCTTTTGGACTTCGGCCATAATATGCTTATTCTCCGGCCCCCAAGCATTCTTTCCTGTATCACTTTCACTTGGACGAGAGATGTCCCAATTGGAGGGTATGTGCATACGAGGAGTATTTTCAACCCCATAATTGTGAACCAAATTATGAAAGTTGTTCCGATGTAACCTGTGTAAGGGCCTTCTAGGGGGAAGCCCTTCATGTACCTCTGGACTCCCATGGCTTGTAGTGCTTCTCGCGGCTTGATGAGGGTTTGGAATTGTGGAGATGCCGGCAAGGGTGCCCCTCTCGGAGGCCGGAGGGTGGACCTCAAGCGAATCTACATCATCTTCTTCCATGGTAACCTCTCCTTCCCCCTCCCGCCTGAGCTCCATCTGCAGCAACCAAGCGTCGTCTCCCATATTGTTTGAGGAAGAGGAAGACATGATGCCTGGCTTCGAGATCTGACAAAAAAAAAACATGAAACAAGAACATGGAGAAACTTGCGATACGGTGGTCAAAACATACGGGAGTATATATAAAGAATTTTTATCTTGCAAAACAAGCATATAGGAGGAAAACGGAGTCGGGAAGGCACACGTGGGGCCCACAAGGCACCACGGCGCGCCCCGGGGGGGTCGCGCCCTTCTGCCTTGTGGGCGACACGTGGGTCCCCTCGGCTGTTTCTTATTTTTGTAATTTTTCTAATATTCCAAAACTGACAGAAATAATTTTTATGGAATTTTTGGAGTCGGTTTACTTACCGTATCACATACCTACCCCTTTTCAGGGTTCTGGAGTGTTCCGGAAGGACTCTTTGATGTGCTCTTCCGGTGTAATTATTTCAATAATATTAGTTTCAATGTTAATGGGAGTACCTGAAATATAGTGCTTAATTCTTTACCCATTCACCACTCTCGGATTATTGCCTTCGGAGTTGTTTATTTTGATGGCTCCGGAGCGATAAACTTCTTCGATGATATACGGTCCTTCCCATTTAGAGAGAAGTTTTCTTGCAAAGAATCTCAAACGATAATTGTATAATAGAACATGATCACCTACTTTGAATTCCCGTTTTTGAATTCTTTTGTCATGCCACATTTTAACTTTTTATTTAAACAACTTAGCATTATCATAGGCTTGGGTTCTCCATTCATCTAAGGAGCTAATATCAAATAACCTCTTCTCACCGGCAAGTTTAAAATCATAATTAAGTTTTTTAATTGCCCAATAAGCTTTATGTTCTAATTCAAGAGGTAAATGACATGCTTTTTCATAAACCATTTTATACGGAGACATACCCATAGGATTTTTATATGCAGTTCTGTAAGCCCATAATGCATCATCAAGTTTCTTAGACCAATTATTTCTGGATCTATTAACGGTCTTTTGCAAAATCAATTTTATTTCCCTATTAGTTAATTCAACTTGACCACTAGACTGAGGATGGTAAGGGGATGCAATTCTATGGTTATCATCATATTTAGCAAGCAACTTACGGAAAGCACCATGAATAAAATGTGAACCACCATCAGTCATTAAATATCTAGGGACTCCAAACCTCGGGAAAATGACTTCTTTAAGCATTTTAATAGAAGTGTTGTGATCAGCACTACTAGTTGGAATAGCTTCTACCCACTTAGTAGCGTAGTCAACAACAACTAAAATATGAGTATACCCATTGGATTTAGGAAAAGGTCCCATATAATCAAAACCCCCAAACATCAAATGGTTCAATAACAAGTGAATAATTCATAGGCATTTCCTGAAGTCTACCAACATTACCAATTCTTTGACATTCATCACAAGAAAGGACAAACTTACATGCATCCTTGAAAAGAGTAGACCAATAAAAACCAGATTGTAATACCTTGTGTGCAGTTCGGTCTCCCGCATGATGTCCTCCATATGCCTCGGAGTGACACTTACGTAGGATTTGTTCCTGTTCATGCTCAGGTACACAACGTCTAATAATACCATCTACTCCTTCTTTATATAGATGTGGGTCATCCCAAAAGTAATGTCTTAAATCAAAGAAAAACTTTTTCGTTTGTTGATATGTAAAGCTAGGTGGTATGTATTTAGCAACAATGTAATTAGCATAGTCTGCATACCAAGGAGTATTACGAGAAGCATCTATCACAGCTAATTGTTCATCAGGAAAATCATCATTAATAGGAAGTGGGTCATCAAGAACATTTTCCATTCTAGACAAATTATCTGCTACGGGATTCTCAGCTCCCTTCCTATCAACAATATGCAAATCAAATTCTTGTAGTAGAAGAACCCATCTAATAAGTCTAGGATTAGCATCTTTCTTTTCCATAAGGTATTTAATAGCAGCATGACCAGTGTGAACAGTAACCTTGGAATCAACAATATAAGATCTAAATTTATCACATGCAAACACAACTGCTAAAAATTCTTTCTCAGTAGTAGCATAATTTCTTTGAGCGCTGTCTAGAGTTTTACTAGCATAATGGATAACATTTAATTTCTTATCAACTCTTTGTCCTAGAACAGCACCAACAGCATAATCACTAGCATCACACATAATTTCAAAAGGTAGGTTCCAATCAGGTGGTTGAACAATAGGTGCAGAAATTAAGGCTTTCTTAAGTATTTCAAAGGCTTCTACACAATCATCATCAAAAACAAACGGAACATCTTTTTGCAAGAGATTGGTAAGAGGTCTAGAAATTTTAGAGAAGTCTTTTATAAACCTTCTATAGAAACCAGCATGACCAAGGAATATCTTTAGGACATGGCATTTTCTCAATAGCATCAACCTTAGCTTTATCAACTTCAATACCTCTTTCAGAAATTTTATGCCCAAGGACTATACCTTCACTAACCATAAAGTGGCATTTCTCCCAATTCAAGACAAGATTAGTTTCTTCACATCTCTGCAAAACTCGATCAAGGTTGCTTAAGCAATCATCAAAAGAAGTTCCGTAAACGAAGAAATCATCCATGAAAACCTCAACAATCTTTTCACAAAAGTCAGAGAATATAGCAGTCATACATCTTTGAAAGGTAGCAGGCGCATTACATAAACCAAAAGGCATACGACGATAAGCATAAGTGCCAAAAGGGCAAGTAAATGTGGTTTTCTCTTGATCTTCAGGTGATACAGGTATTTGAGAGAAACCAGAATAACCATCTAGGAAACAAAAGTGTGTATGCTTAGACAATCTTTCTAACATTTGATCAATAAAAGGCAAGGGGTAATGATCTTTTCTAGTGGCTTTATTTAATTTCCTGAAATCAATTACCATCCTATAACCAGTTACAATTCTTTGTGGGATGAGTTCATTTTTATCATTAGGAACAACGGTAATACCTCCCTTTTTAGGAACACAATGAACAGGACTTACCCATCTACTATCAGCTATGGGATAAATTATACCTGCTTCCAGAAGCTTTAATATTTCAGTTCTTACCACATCCTTCATTCTAGGATTCAGCCTTCTTTGATGATCAACAACAGGTTTAGCATCTGGCTCCATATGAATTTTATGCTGACATAAAGTGGGACTAATGCCCTTAAGATCATCAAGAGTATGTCCAATAGCGGCACGATGCTTCCTCAGAGTTTTAAGTAATCTCTTTTCTTCATGCTCTGAAAGGTTAGCACTAATAATAACAGGATATATCTTCTTTTCATCAAGATAAGCATATTTAAGAGTATCAGGTAATTGCTTCAATTCAAACACAGGATCACCCTTGGGTGGAGGTGGATCTCCCAAGGTTTCAACAGGCAGATTATGTTTAAGGATATGTGCTTGTTTAAAGAATAATTCATCTATTTCATTTCTTTCACTCATATGCATGTCATTCTCATGCTCAAGCAAATATTGTTCTAGCAGATGAGAGAATCGTTGGTGATGTCGATGGCTTCGATTTCCCCCTCCCGGAGGGAAGTATCCCCGGTGGAATCGCTCCGCCGGAGAGCAAAATAGCTCCTGCCCAAGTTCCGCCTCGAGACGGTGAAGCTTCGTCCTGAAAGCCTTCTCTTTATTTTTTCTAGGGCAAATGGCTTCATATAGCGGAGGGAGGGGGCCAGACGCCAGCTGTGGGCCCCACAAGGCACTAGGGCGCGCCTAGGGGGGGCCGCGCCCTGCTGCCTTGTGGGCAGCTGGTGGGTCCCCTCTAGTATTTCTTCTCTCCAGTATTTTTTATATATTCAATAAAAAATCTCCGTGAAATTTCAAGTCAATTAGAGCTCTGTAAATTAGGTATCTTTGATGTGGCTATTTCAGGTCCAAAATTCCTGCTGCCGGCATTCTCCCTCTTCATGTAAATCTTTCAAATTAAGAGAGAAAAGGCATAAGAATTGTATCATAAGGTAAAATAATGATAAAAAACATAATAAATAACAGTAGAAAATCATGATGCAAATTGAACGTATCACCAATCAACTCCCATCACTGAGAAACTCCATGCTAGGACACAAGCCACATTGCATATGAGCTAGAACTAGGGGATAAACTACCTCTTTGTCTTCGCAGCAGCTGCAAGTGGTGGCAGCAATGAGGGAGCGCGGAGGCGACAAACCAACATGTAGGGTAATTTTCACCTCCCGGGTCGCCCGTGCATGAGCAGCACTAGAGTTGGCGGTAGACTTACGTCATACATATATGGAAAAACATTTATATCTACACATTCATGCGTGTAAATGATGAAACCTCATCTAATTAATCATGTCGTTCGTCTTTTTTTTTTGTAGCCTGAACAAGTATCACAACATATGGTATCCACAGTGCAAACTTGCACAAAAGAGCACGGGATCACGGTAGCAGAAGCCAATGAGAAGCTCAAGGTGATAATTGAAGAAGCATGGATGGACATAGTCCACAAATGCCTCCACAGAAAACAGCCAATGGCACTTCTAGAGAAGGCAACCGATCTTGCCCGGGCAATGGATTTTGAGTACAAGCACGAAGATGCGTTTACCCTCGTGTCTAGTGTCAAAGAGACCTTAACTTCACTTTATGTGAATCAAGTATGTACCATTTTTTTATTGCGATGAAATTTGAACCTTTTCTCAAGAAAAAAACATATGACATGATGATCTCACATACATATTGTATTTTTCAATAAATTCTCGGATAATATGAGGTGTACTACAAATATTGTATTTTTTTCAGCGAGAACTGCATGTTGTGTAGCTATCATGTATAGTAGTTTTTCTGGACCAGATGCAAAAAAGCTATGCATGTACGTATATTCAATTAATATATACAAACTTATGTAATATATAGAGAGAGTTGTGGGAGTGGCGATCTGGCTCTCGGTCCAGATGCTCATGTGCAGTGGTGGAGCTTAGTTGAGGCCTGCAGGGGCCATGGCCCGCCCAGCCTTACTACAAAACCTGAAGAAAATTTTTGGAGGGCTGTTTAGATTTGATTGTTTTAGTTTTTGCCCCCCCCCCCCCCCCCCCTCCCCCAAACAACCATATTTTGTTCCTCGCCGACCCTCAACATCCTGTCTAGCTCCGCCACTGCTCCTGTGGATGAAAAGTAAAATAAATAGAAAAGCAAAAAAATTCAAAAAAATCTGTTTTTTTTTTTGGCATGCAGGATGCTTGAGTGCGTGATTCCTGTGCCAAATTTGGTGGTGTTTGGACATTTGAGTTGCAAAAACATATTCATACAGCTGCTGCAATCAGTGAGAGTTGCAAAGTTTGTGTATGTCCGCCAACGTCTGTGCGTTGTACATGTACCCGCAGTTTGAGTGTATGTCTTTTGTGTTGGCATAAATCATTAGATCGTAGTTCCTTCTGTAACTTGTCATCAGCATATAACTTTGGAGCTGACATTGGGAAAACAACAAGACGTGAGGTTCAGTTGGCTGTAATTAAACTGCCAGCAAAGAGCTGCTAGAAAGACAATCGAATAGGGTGTGGACCGCCGATAGATTGCAGCGTCGGGGATGGCCGAACGCAACCTTTGCCCTCTTTGCAAGCAGGTTCAAGAGACAGCGGCTCACCTCCTCTTCCAGTGTCGGTTCACAGTGAGAGTGTGGACGGAGATCAAGACTTGGCTTGGCCTCCACGACATCGATCCGTCGGATTGGAGACTTGTGCCCTCGGTGAAAGTTTGGTGGGACAAGGTTGCTCACAAAAGGGGCCACTCACGCAAGGTTCGTAGTACTTTGATGATGCTTGTTGCGTGGGAAATTTGGAACGAACGCAACGCGAGGGTCTTCCGCAACACCGCCGCCCCTACTACCGTTGTCATTGCCAAGATTAAAGATGAGGCCTCTCTCTAGGCTCGTGCGGGTGCAAAGTATTTGTGTAATGTTATGCCGCGAGAGTGAGCTGTACTCTACCACTTGGCGGAACTATGTCTAATCTTCTTCTTAATTAATGCCTTGTTTCAAAAAAAAAAAAAGCTTGGACCCACATGCTCAGATCGAAGGAGAAAAATAGGAACAAATAGTAGCCCCGAAATAAGGAACACACACAAATCTTAGAAGCACTTGTCTACAAAGCTAGGAATTTAGCCAGCTCTAGACAAAAGTTAGAATCGACTGCTATAGTCAACAGATTCTTCACCGCCACCGCGACACAGAAAGATCAAACAATATATTTGAGATAAAAAAAGTTGCAACAAATCGACCAGCATAGCATAGAAAATGAAAATTGGAGAACCGTTGATCAATGTGAAATTAACACCGGTATCACCAACACAACCGTCAGGACAGACTAAAATGACAAACAATAGCACAAATCATTTGTAACCGGTGGTTCGCCAGGCAACCATCGTGGAAACAGACTGAAACGTCAAACACAGTCCACATTGTTTGTAACCGGTGGTTCGTGAGACGGAAAATCATCGGTAAGAATCAGTACTAAAACAACAGTGACTCCAGCCATCCTGCAAACACACCCCTACACAGAACAATTATACAACTATGTTTTCATCTCCAGCAGAGCCATTCGGTGCTTTCTTACTGTACCACCTTTCTTTAATCCTTCATCCATATGTATTTTTTTCCAACTCAAAAAATAAATTCATATGTATTATTTTTTGAGAACTAATCCATATGTATATTGTTGTATAAGATAAGGTCCCCTCAGCCTATCTGCCATTTCCTTTGAAAAAATAACTGAGAGGCCTCATATCAATTTTCTCTTTTCCTTTTTTTTTTTTTGCAGGAAGAGGCCTCACATCAACTACAGATATTTTTTTAAGGGGTTCATATCAACTACAGATGTCCATATGTGAGCCTCATACAAATTTCCATTTTTCCTTTTTGCAGGAAGAGGCCTCATATCACCGAGTGTACGGATAAGACAACATGCCCAAAAGATTTTAGGCCCATTACGAAAAATATAAATCAAGGCTGACTCAAGGAAAAAACATTCTGTTTGATTTTAAATTTCGTTCATACGGTTGATCTCCACGCTACTAATGAAAAATACTCCTATTCCATAAAATCACACAAAAACATTTTGTGTTATATGTACCATTTTTATTCCTATTTGAAAATATTCATGTATTCCAAAAGAATTGCTCATGACTACAGAAAAAAGGTTCACAAATCTCAAAAGGGAATATTTATGTATCACTGCACAACATGTCCATATGTACGATAATAAATGTTTGTGACTAAAAAAAAAATTCATGTACTTACTTTTTTTTATTTCCAATAAAAATAAAATATGAAAATAAAACTAAATAAATTCTAAATATAAGGCAGTATAAAATTTAAAATAAAATAAATTGGGAAATGGCAACAAATAAGAAAAATAAGAAAAATCAAAAGAAAAAGTAGAATAAATATAGAAAAAGAAAAGGAAAAGAAAAGGAGAAAGCAAAAAAGAAAAGAAAGAAAAAGGAAAGGAAAACAAGAAAGAGAAGGAAAAATTCTCGCTTATTGGGCAAGCCCAACTGCCCTGACCTTCATGAGAGGATTCCTTTGCCCTCGCTTAAGGTGAGCGCTGATTCTCAAAAAAAAAAAAAAAAAAAAAAAAAAAAACCTTAAGGTGAGCGCTAGGAAATCCGAGCCCGGAGGCCTGATACTGTGAGGGCAAACAAACATGAGTATCAATAACTGCAATAGCCAACAGTCCATAGAATATAAGTACATTATTAAGTTGAAGCAGCAGGACTACAAGAAAGGAACAATAAATATTTCCCATGTAGTTTATGAACATTGTCTTCCCAGGGTTGAGCGGTTGACTCCAGGGGAAAGGGTGAAACTGCGCATACCACATAACTGCCAAAATGGAACATGAAATTCATCGACCGGCCATGTATTTCTGTTGCTCTCCAGACAAAGGCTCACAGAACCTACAATGTGGTTATTTTTGTCACTTATCTGAAAGCACATTACAATAATGCTTAAAAAAATTGGTTATTACCAAGGCGTGCTAATTACAAGAAAACATGAAGTATTATAGCCTTTTGCAATGCTAAGCTGACGTGGATGGGGTGTTTCCGATGGAGCACAAGCTCCAGGCGATATAGGAATGGACAAGGAGATGAAATGACAGCTATAACAACAAGAAACAAGCCACCATTTGCCTTCTGGTTGAGCTAACAATAATCTAAGCAATAAACTATATGATAGTGAAGGAATGTGGCCTTGGACGTTATTGGTCCTGCTCATTATTTTTTCTAGCCTCGGGTAAGTTCCGCGCAATTTTCTGAACTGAGATTAAGATAATCTATCCGTATTGGCCCGAAAACTTGAGCCCAATTGGAGCACTCTGTCCAAAATTTGTAGGTTCTCAGATCTAATACATGAAAAAATGAAGTGGTATAGAAGTTTAAGCCCTCCAAGAATTAATAACTTAACTATGTGCACGGGCCAGATGCCGCATAAATTACACATAGCTGAGTCATATGGGAACAAGAACAATGGTAGTAATGCATTGTTTATGAATGTACAATCTAGAGGGCTACAAATCATGATATAGCACGGACACCCAAAGGGATCAAGTTTTACTAAATAACAAGGGACTGAGCCAGGAAGAATATTACTACCAAAACAGAGGCTATATACTGTTGCCTGCTTCAAGGTGCTGAAATGAGACTCACGATTCTTTCTGAAGGTAAGTGCAAAAGGTTCCAGTTTCAGTCTTAGTGTTGCCCAACAAACAAAAAGACATTACATCATAATAATATTAGTCTTTTACTTAGAAACACCTTCAGGTAAATTATGGTACACACACTGACAAAGTAAAAAGGCAAAAACAAAGTTGAAAGCGACGTTTACTAAATTCACTAGAAGATGGGCATAAACAAAACGAGACGATGCAACTCAGGGATGTTTCTAAGGACAGCATTAGCTTTATACTCCAGATTCTGTATGTGGCTACTTGAAACCAGCATTTGACAACTCCTTTGAGTTACAGGATCTTAGCTGTAAACGGTTGCTCTAGAACTAGCAGGATGGGTAGCCTCACCCTTCATCGGCAAGCTAGTTGAGAAGGTGTGCTCCTATGCTGAAGATCAGTGGCAACGGCAAGATACAACGGAGAAACTAAGAATCGTGAAAAAGAAACTATCATCAATCCAAATAACGGTGAGCATAGCTGAGAGAGTGCAAGCTAGGAGCACAACGATGGGAAGCTGGCTACAGAGAATCACAGATTCTGCTTTTGAGGCTGAGGATGTTCTTGATTCATTTCACCATCTAGTTCTCCAAGCACAAGATGAAGACAAGGGCAAGGTTAGTTCTGTTGCTTCACCCACAGCTGGTTCTTCCTCTACAGCCACAACCACCACCACCACTGCTTCTACCATCACTAGCAGCGGCTCAGCAGTACAACAACCAGTTTGTGTACTCAAGCGCTTCCTTTTCTCTGATGAACATATCGATGAGTTAATTTCTGTAGTGGATAGATTAAATGAGATTGATAGTGAGATGCAAATGTTCCTGAAGTTAGTGGAGCTAGAGGACAGGAGATCAGATAATCTCACCATATGTGCTGACTTGAAAAGCATCAGCAGTTTAGATCAAGCTCAACGGATACTTCAAGAAAAGCTGAATGGGAACAGGATTTTGATAGTCCTTGATGATGTATGGAATGAATTGAGCAGCCAATGGGAGAACCTATGCAAACCCCTGCGGTTTGCTGGTAAGGGAAGCAAAGTAATAGTTACGACTCGAAGTAAAAGTGTTGCAAGTATCAATGGGGCAACAGAGATAATGCACTTACATGGCTTAGAAGATGAAGATTACTGGGGTTTCTTTTCACAATGTGCATTCGGTGATGCAAATCCTTCTGATTTTCCACAATTGGAAATTATTGGTCAACAAGTGGTGAACAAGTTGGCAGGATCACCTTTAGCAGCAAAGACAGTTGGGGATTCATTGAAACTGAAGCTAGAAGAAAGTCACTGGAGGGCTGTTTGCGGAAGCAAATTGTGGCAGATAGAGCAAAAAGAAGATGGTATTATGTCATCACTACGACTGAGTTATGAGCAACTCCCTGACCATTTGAAACAATGCTTTGTTTACCTTGCATTGTTTCCTAAGAAATACCACGTACGAGGAGATGAGGTAATACAGATATGGAGAGCTCATGGTTACCTTAACACAGAAATACCAGATGAAATTGCATATCGTTATATCAATGACCTGTTGCAGCTTTCATTCATTGAGAAGGTACCCAACCAAGAGGACCATTATGTAGTTCACGACTTGCTGCATGATTTTTCAGAGTCGGTCTCCAATGGAGAACACTTCAGAATAGAAGATGACTTCCATGTGTGTATTCCAAGAAATGTTCGCCACCTATATGTCAGTGCAAGCAATATATCTAAGGTGTACATGAGTTTGGAAGAACTCGAACTGAAGAAAAATCTGAGAGGCTTAATAATATGCAAGTCAGAAGAAGGTGCTTCCAGCGAAAGAATAGCATTCAAACTTTAACCATGTCCTTGGTCAGACACTCCAAGAGCTAAGAAGCTTAAGGGTCTTAGTACTGCGCAATCCTGATGGTATTCTCCCAGACAATATCGATCATTTGGTCCACCTTAGGTATCTAAACATTCATAAAAGTAGGAGCTTTATCAATGTCCCCAAGTCATTATTCAAACTCTACCATTTACATGGCTTGAATCTGCAAGCTCATGAGGATAGAATCATGCAAATAAAACTTCAAGAGGGCTTAAGCAGGTTGACCCAGTTAAGATACTTAAAGGCCCCGAAGAAAATAATTTCTGGCATAGAATCGATTGGCAGGCTAACATCCCTTGAGGAGTTAGAGGAGTACAAAGTGAAGAGTGATATGAAGAACAATCGATGCCAACTAAAGGAGTTGAATGGACTTCGAGGGATGCTTATCATTAAAGATCTTCAGAATGTAAGTTGCAAGAAAGAATCATATGAAGCAAGATTAATTAATAAGGAGAACCTGAACAAGCTAACACTCTGGTGGAATCATCTCAAACAGAGCACCGACAACATTGACCATGAAGGCGTGTTTGAAGGGTTACAGCCCAACCCCAACTTGAGAGAACTTTGTGTCAGAGGTTACATGGGAGTGAAGTCTCCTTCTTGGCTATTCAGTGAACCCTTGTCCAACATTCACTCAATTGAATTGCTCTTCTGCCATCACTGGAAGACCCTTCCACCTTTTGGGAGCCTACCCTTCCTGAGTGTTGGGGATATTCACCAGCGAGGAGACCCGACAGAGTGTTGACCCGGCCATAAGGCGAGCTTAGTGGGCCAACTCACTGCGGGCCTGAAGTCTCTATATGGGCCGGCTTAGCAAGGCCTGGTAAGGATAGGCCGGCTTACATAATGAGCCGGCTCACGACAAATCAGATGGCAAGGAGAGCTGTCTTGAAGAACAAGTAGGAGGGAATAAGGAGGCGGGTCAAAGAACGACCCGGACTCTCATGTAATATAGGGTTCCACCTGTGTATATAAAGGGGAGCACCTATACGAAAAAGACTAAGTCGCAATCCCCTCGAGAGCTAGGTTAGCGAATCCTCATCCTTGTAATCGAGATCCACAACAATATAAACAAGCAGGACGTAGGCTTTTACCTCCACCGTGAGGGGCTGAACCTGGGTAACCCGGCGTCTTCTTGTTCCCGCTTAACCCCGCTAAGCTTCCACGTTAGTGCGATGGCTTCATCTCTAAGTCCTACCAGGACATCTGTCGCGACAAAACCACGACAGTTGGCGCCCACCGTGGGGCTCACGCACGGTGGAGTTGAGTTCTTAGCGGGATCCCTTCCAGGGTTCGGGAAGTACGCGGTTGGCATGATGACCAAGAGCCGCCGCGGAAAGTTCTACATCGACGATTCACACTGGGGCCCCGACGCCGACTCAATCGAGTACGGGTACCGGGTCCCCTTCGGCAAGATCCATACCTTCATCGGCGTGGTCGGCGAGTCGGCCGCCGGGTTGGAGAACGTCGCTGGTGTCGAGTCGGCGCGCCGGCTCGGTCAGCTCCCGGCGAGACCCGGCCCGCGTCAAGCCGGCCCAGATCACGTTTTCGTGGGTTTCACCCAAGGGGTGGCCCTGTCGGAGAACTCCCCGTCTCAGGACGACACGCTGGTCCAGTCCGACGGCGAGTCCTCGATGGGGGAAACTGAGTCAATTCTTCTGCTGCATGATGGTAGGCTGGGGCACACGGACGACGTCTTCCCGGAGAGCCCTGATCCGCCTCGCTTTGCGGCGGTGTACATGGCGGGTAGGCAAGGTCCAGCGCGAGACCTGGCCAATCCGACGGCGGGACAGAACAGCCTCCTGGCCGGCTCAGAAGGAGCCGGCGCCTCGGCCTCCGGCTCTCAGAAGACCGGGGTTCAGGCGCTCGCGGATTTGATGAATACGATGGCGACCCTGTTGGCTGAGCCGGTCACCGCAGAGAACGCAGCGGCGCGCAACACGAAGATCGTGAAGTGTCGCGAGGAGATGGCCAAGATCCAAGAGGACATCAACGCAGAGAACGCCCGCATGATATAGGAGCAGGCACAGATCGCCGCGGAGAGGCAGCGCCTTGACGAGGAGACACAGTACCTGAGCCGTCGGCAGGCTGAGTCCGAGCTTGTTCATCGGAGGCGTCACCAGAGCTGGCTTCCGGCTGATCTCGAGCCAACTCAGCTATTCACAATGCCGCCGGCTCCGACAAACCTGGGGGCTGGAGTTATCCCCCCGAGAGAGCCGCTACAGCAGTTCATTCAGCAGCGAGAGCCGGCCCGACTTCGTACACCAGATCAGCAGCAGCAGCCGCCGTCTCACCGGTTCCAAACCCCAATTGGACACTACTCCAACCCCGCGGATAACGTGCTGGCAGCAACCCACAACTTGGCAGCTATTCCGATTGAGGGGGACGGCCCAATTCAGACAGAGGCCAGGAATGCCATTGCGATGCTCAAGACGGCAGTGGTGCAGCAAGCCAATTACTCGCATAGCCAGCATTGGCTTCACTCAACCCCTCATCAGAGCCGCTCCAGGAGTCAGCGCCCTGAGTCGCCCACGGTCTCCAGCAGCGCGCACCGCCGGAGGGCCGCCCAACCACTGGTGGAGCAGCAGCAGCCCAAGATCCCGCAGGACGTGGCTGACGCAGCCCGGATTCTACGAGCATGGGAGGAGGAAAACACGCGTGCAGGGCGTGACTCGCCGGCACACGTCAGCGCGCCGACGCGCGTTAACCCGCCGCCGAATGCTAACCCGCCGGAAGTGCATCGTTCGCCTGAGATAACCCGGCCCGACGGCCGGCCTGAGAGCTCGTCTAGCCGCCTGGTTGGAACCCCCTGCTTGGTACCGGCGCTGCGAGAGGCGCGCATTCCCTCAGATTTCAAGGGGCCTCGCAAGGTTCCTAACTACACAGCGAATTTAGAGCCTACGGAGTGGGTCGAGAGCTATGAGCTAGCGATGAACTTGTTGGGTGCAAGCGAATCAGTCCTGGCGCGTTACTTGTCGTTGATGTTGGAGGGCCCTGCACGTACCTGGATGAAAAACTTACCGGCAAATTCTATCAATACCTGGCAGGAGTTGAAGGAGCGTTTCATCAAGAACTTCCAGGGGACCTGCAAGAGGCCAACCACAATTGTGGATCTTGAGCGTTGTATCCAGCGCGAGGATGAGTCAGCACACCATTGGGCTCGCCGGGTTGCAGAAGTTATGCACAGTTCTGACAGCATCACGGCGGCTCAGGCGGTGCTTGTTCTGGAACGAACATGTAAGTTCCAGCCGCTGGTTCAGAAGCTTGGGCGGCTCAAGCGAAAGGTTCAGGACATGGGAGACCTCATGGATGTCTTAACCCGGTATGCGGAGTCGGATAACACCAAGGATCCGCTGTCAGACGAGGAGAAGTCTGGCAAGGGAAAGAAGGCTAGCGGTAAGGGTCAGCAGCAGAACAACGACAACGGTCAGAGCAACAATGGTGGGAAGCGCAAGGGTTACGATGGTAGCTCGGATTTGGTTTCGAACACGAACGCAGCAAACAAAGGTCAGCGTCAGGATGACGGTTCCAGGAAGCAGCCCTCCGGCAATCGCCCTCTCACTTATGAAGAACTCCTCAAAGCTCCTTGTCCGAAACACAGTTATAATGGCAAACCGTCCACTCACTCCTGGGAAAATTGCTATGTGATGCAAGAGTTCGCCAAGCGTGCCTTCCAGCATCATCATCATGGTGGGGGCAACGGCGGACAACCCGCCAACCCAGGACTCGGCTTCTCAGGAGCCGGCTTGTAGGGGCCCTTTGCCGAACCCGGCTTCCAGGGGAATGGTGGCCAAGGCGGCGGGTTCCAGGGTGCTGGGAATCCGGGAGGCGGCAATCAGAGAGGCAACCAGGGAAACCAGCATCAGGCTGGCGCGGCAGGATTTCAGAGTAACCCGAAGCAGTTAAATAGCGGACAGTATCACGTCTTCACCACTAGCACCTGTATGCGGGATCGGAAGGTGCAGCGGAGAGCCGCCCACGTGGTTGAGCCGGCAACCCCGTACTACCTCAACTGGTCGGAGCAGCCGGTCACCTGGAGCAGGGCGGATCATCCAGTCATACTCGATCACCCCGGCCACTTGGCTCTGGTGGTTGCGCCACAAGTCGGCGGTTATACCTTGACAAAGTTGCTCATGGACGGGGGCAGCAGCATCAACATCCTGTATTATGATACGTTCAGGCGGATGAATCTGTCTGATAAGCAGTTAACTCCGTCTTCTACAGTCTTTCACGGCATTGTTCCTGGCAAGTCGGCATATCCCATGGGAAGAATTTCCCTTGAGGTGGCCTTTGGCTCAGAAGATAACTGGCATTCTGAGTTCCTGTCCTTCGAGGTGGTCAAGCTCAAGAGCCCATACCACGCCCTGTTTGGCCGGCCGGCTTACGCACGGTTCATGGCGCGCCCATGTTATGTCTACCTGAAAATGAAGATGCCAGGGCCAAGGGGAACCATCAAAGTGGAAGGAAACCAGAAAATCGCACTCGAGTGCGAGGAAGGAGATGCAGCTTACGCGGAGACGGCTTGCGCCGCGGAGGAGTTGCGGTATTACAAGGATAATGTTGACCCGGCTGACAGGACGTCTCTAAAGAAGCCCACTACGGAGGCTGACCCCCTGCTCAAATTTAAGTCGGCCAGAGATACAAAGCAAGTTGACTTCACCCCAGGCAATTCTTCGGAGCAGTTCACCATCGGGGCGAATATGGATCCCAAATAGGAAAGCGCGCTCATCGAGTTCATCCGTGAGAATCGGGACATGTTCGCATGGAAACCTTCTGACATGCCAGGTGTACCGAGAGAACTCGCTGAGCACTCCCTTAATGTGGATCCCAAGTTTAAACCAGTTCGCCAGTTTCTCCGTCGCTTCAACGAGGAGAGGTGGAAAGCCATTGGAGAAGAAGTGGCCCGGCTCCTAGCTGCCGGGTTCATCATCGAAGTCTTTCATCCCGAGTGGTTGGCTAACCCAGTACTTGTTCTGAAGAAAAACGGGACTTGGCGGATGTGTGTTGACTACACAGACCTGAATAAGGCTTGCCCAAGTGACCCATTTGCCTTACCCCGTATTGACCAGATCATCGATGCTACGGCTGGTTGCGAGAGTCTATGTTTCCCGGATGCTTATTCTGGTTATCATCAGATCAAGCTGAAGCCGGAAGACCAGGCTAAGACGGCTTTCATCACTCCTTTTGGGGCCTTCTGTTATACAACAATCTCATTTGGTCTGAAGAGCACCCAGGCGACTTACCAGCGTTGTGTTCAGAACTGTTTCCACAAGCAGATCGGGCGGAATGTTCATGCTTATGTGGACGACATCGTGATTAAGTCGCGGAAGAAAGAGACTCTATTGGAGGATCTCAAGGAAATATTTGACAATCTCCGTGTCTACAAGATGAAGCTTAACCCGGAGAAGTGTGTCTTTGGTGTCCCTGCAGGAAAGCTTCTGGGGTTCCTTGTCTCTGAGCGTGGCATTGAAGGTAACCCGGAAAAAATCAAAGCAATCACGACCCTGGCTAAGCCGGCCAAGCTAAATGATGTGCAGAAGCTGGCTGGGCGGGTTGCGGCTTTAAGCCGGTTCATAAGCCGGCTTGGTGAAAAAGCAATTCCGTTATATCAGTTGCTCAAGAAATCGGATGACTTCGTCTGGAGTAAGGAGGCAGATCAGGCTTTTGAGGCCCTTAAGAAGCAGCTATCTGAGCCGCCTGTCCTTGCTGCCCCTCGCGAGAAGGAGCTGATGCTGTTGTATATTGCTGCCAATAACAGGGCTGTAAGTGTGGCGGTCATCGTTGAGCGCAAAAAGGATGGCAAGGAATATCCTGTCCAGCATCCTGTGTATTACGTCAGCGAAGTGTTAAGCGAGTCTAAGCAGCGATACCCACATTGGCAGAAGCTGGTCTACGGAGTGTTCATGGCTAGCCGCAAATTGAAGCATTACTTCCACGAGCATCCAATCACGGTGGTTAGTTCAGCGCCCCTTGGGGATATAATCCAGAACCGGGAAGCCACATGCCGGGTTGCTAAGTGGGCTATTGAGCTCGGTCCACATAATCTAAAGTACCTTCCTCGTACAGCAATCAAATCTCAGGCGTTGGTTGACTTTATCATTGATTGGACAGAGTTGCAGGCTCCCGAAGAGAAGCCCGACACAACATACTGGTCTATACACTTTGACGGCTCGAGGCAGCTCGAAGGCTCGGGGGCTGGAGTTGTGATTACTTCCCCACGAGGAGACAAGTTCTGTTACGTCTTGAGAATCATGTTCACTTGTGTAGGGGAACGCAGCAGAAAACAAAAATTTTCCGACCTACGCACCAGCCCAGGACCACTATGGAGACTGCATACAAGGTTTGATCATTTCGTTACCGACTCGTAGCGCAGCGGAAGTAGAGTCGATGACGAACGGCAGTGCAGATCCCCGCAGCTAGGATTTTACAACCTCCCAACCGCGAGGATGTATACCCTCATCTGCCCCGCAGACAGCCCTCCGGGAGGCGGTCGCACAGTCCCCCGGACGGTGTCGCGGACAGCCCTTCGGGAGGACCTCCGAAACTCGGACTGTCACTCGGACAGCCCTTCGGGAGGACCTCCAAAACTCGGACGGTCACACGGACAGCCCTTCGGGAGGCACTCTCGAACTAAGACCGAAACTACGATCTCTCTATAGAGTTGCACACATACGGTGTCATCTATCCGGCAGGGCTTCGCCATCCAGAACTAGTTCCTGCCGGAACCCAGACAGCCTTTCGGCTCTACGAAACTATTTTGTGGGAGGGAGAGGGGTTCCGGCAGGAACTAGTTCTGGATGGCGAAGCCCTGCTGGATAGATGATACCGTATGTGTGCAACTCTGTAGAGAGATCGTAGTTTCGGTCTTAGTTCAAGAGTGCCTCCCGAAGGGCTGTCCGTGTGACCGTCCGAGTTTTGGAGGTCCTCCCGAAGGGCTGTCCGAGTGACAGTCCGAGTTTCGGAGGTCCTCACGAAGGGCTGTCCGCGACACCGTCCGGGGGACCGTGCGACCGCCTCCCGGAGGGCTGTCCGCGGGGCAGATGAGGGTATACATCCTCGCGGTTGGGAGGTTGTAAAATCCTAGCTGCGGGGATCTGCACCGCCATTCGTCATCGACTCTACTTCCGCTGCGCTACGAGTCGGTAACGAAAATGATCAAACCTTGTATGCAGTCTCCATAGTGGTCCTGGGCTGGTGCGTAGGTCGGAAAATTTTTGTTTTCTGCTGCGTTACCCTACAGTGGCATCAAGAGCCGTGCTATGCGTAGATGCAGGTTGCGATCTAGAATACATAGAGATGTATGGGTGTTGCACAATATAATTAGGTAGTAGATGAGATCTATTGCTGAAAATTATTTGTGCGGGTAGCAGATGAAGTCTGTTACCCGATGTTCTTGTTGCTTCCCTCGAATTTGCATATTTCTGATCTTGATAACAGTATGGTGGAGTTTCAATGTTCTGGCAATCCGCGATCCTGATTGATCAACGAAGTGCTAACAGTTCATTGAATTCCACCGTAGTTAAAAAGAAAGATGAAATTTTGCAGACGAAAGGGCAATGCAGATGTGATCTGCACGGGGGTCACACGTATGACGAAGTTTAGTATGGGGCTCGAGATTTTATTATCTCGTGTTTCATACACCCTGGAATGTTAATCTAGCGACTTGGATTATCATGCTTGATGATGGACGTTGGTAGCTTCGGTTTGTTTCGAAACCTTAGAAGCCACGTAAAATAAAATTTCGCATGAACCGATTAGAGGCGTCTAACTTGGTTTTGCAGGATGGTTTGCATGTGCATGTGATGTGGTATAGCAGTGTTCATAATAATTTGATTATGTATGAGATGACTATATGATGTAAATTGATTAACATGACCTGCGTGTCATGATTCGGCATGATGGCTGGAGCCATATGATTGCACTTTAATGACCTGCGTGTCAACCTTATGTAATGCACTTATTTTATTAGCTATAGAGATAGCAATATTATCTTGTGCATCGACAAGGTGGTGGCAATCTTCGCGAAGGTGAACACCGACGCGAATGCCGGAGACGAAGAAATGAAAGACTTCTCCGTCAGAAAGGGCTATACCATATCATGCTATTATGAATTGCCTGAGATGTTTATCCCTTATGATGCACCCTTCTTGATTGCGTAGTAGTCGCTTTTTATTAGGGTGATCTCTCACTGAAATATCAAGTAGTTAGTGTTCTCCCAAGTGTAGCACCGTCACGGCACCTAACTTTTCGGGGCATTGCATGATCTCCATGGGTGCGGACGATTAGGGATGTGTGAGGCGGGTGAGTTGAGACCTCACAGCGAGATCACTTGGTTGTCTTGACGTTCAGGCATGAAAGTCATGAGCTCGGAACACACGCATCAAAAGATGAACAAGAATCGCATAGAGATGTGATCGGCAAGTTTGCCTACCGATTGAAGTTCACGCCATGGGTGTTCATCTCGAACCGTGACGTTGAATGGATATGCGGGTCTTGAATCACTCACAATCAATTATGAGAGATATTGATTTGAGTGGGAGCGCACTATAGAATTAACTTGTTTAATTCTCAGTGCAATTAGTTTTGAACACTGTCTAAGTGTGGTTTGCATAATAGTTGTAGAATAATGGCTTGCGTTTCCACCTTCCCTGTTAAAATTGAATAGCTGTTAAATATCTGGTTAAAACTTTACGGTTGGTAACGTAATGTGAGGATTGTCCTCAAGAGTGCCGAGAAGGACTTTGTCCTATCGCATGCTTTTGGTATTCTCCCGCTAATGCTATGGATCATGTGACTCTCGTCCTTCGATCCAAAAGCTAGAATTCCTTTTCAGTCAAATACAATATGTTTGCTTCCATGAGACCCGAACTTCGAAAGTTTGGATAGTTATGTGATATTCATGGAATCTGAAAATTATTTTCAGAGATAGACAAAGGCTAAAAGATATGAGATATCCAAAGCAATGTTTGTTTGCAAACTATTAGTAAAGGAGTTTACTATGCATAAGACTGATAAGAGAGGGATCCAGGAGAACGCCTGTCATATGATGAAAGGTGAATAAAACAACAACTTAAAGAGAAAGGAAGTGTCCGAAGGGTGTTAGTAAGACTTTCACGCCTAGGAAGTCCAGGGCTAACGCCACTCTTAAGTTGGGTGCTTCTTCTGAGAGTAGGAGAAATACTGAAATTAAACTGTTAGAAGTATAAAGGCAAAAGGAAAGAAGACTGGAATATCCAGCTCATGTATGAATGTCATACAAGTTTTTGATGTATAAAAGGCTGGTCAAAGATATAGTTCTTGAAAATTATGGTTAAACATGTTAATCACTAATTCTTGGGTATTGTGAGTTAATCACAAAGATACCCGCTCGATTGCATTCTGTTGCAACTCGATGTAAGAACTACTATGGCCTGAAAGACTAGCCAGGAATGAGGTTTAGATACACACAGGGAACATAGTAAATGTTACTATACCTTCCATTAGTGTATTCCCTATTTATTTACTTTCATAATTCATTTTAGAGTTTTACACTCTTGCCCATTGCATAAAGTATCTTGCAAGAAGGTTATTCATAAGAGAACTTTTGATGTTCGATGTTATGAATAACATAAGGGCCATACTTTCATTATGAATGAGATGTATGTTATGAATATTGATATTAATACATTACCTCTGTATTTACTTTCATAATTCATTTAGAGTTTCATACACTCTAGCCCTTTGCATAAGGTATTTTGCAAGAAGGTTATTCATAAGAGAACTTTTGATGTTCGGTGTTATGAATAACATGAAGGGCCATGCTTCCATACAGGATGGGATGTATGCTATGAATATTGATGGTAATATGATACATCCATAACACTGGCGCTAAATGTCGCAAGACTAAAAGAATACCACACAAGTGTGCCACTGCATTTGGTCACATTGGAGAAACCCGCATGGAAAATTCCATTATGATGGATTTTGAAGTCGTTTGATTTTGAATCATCTGACACTTGCAACTTTCCTCTGAAAAGTGAAGTGACTGAAATACCGTTCATAGGCCATAAGGAACGAGCAAAGAACATATTGGTGATCATACATTATGATGTGTGTAGTCCAATAAATGTTGTTGCAAGTAGTGGATTTATCTATCTTCAGAAATGACTCAAGTAGATATATGGATATTTACTTGATGAGACGTAAGTCTGGATTTTTTGAAATCATTCGAAAGGTTTTCGATACGAAGAAGAAAATATTGTAACAAGAAAATTATGTTTCTACAATTCGATTGCAGAAAGGAATATTTGAGTTACAAGTTTAGCGAATGTCTGATGAGTTGTGAAAGGGGTTTCATAACTTGCACCTCCCGGAACACCACTACAAGTGGAGAGTCCGTGTAGATGTAATCGAACCATTTATGACATGGTAAGATCAAAGATGACATAAATAAATTTGCCATTATCCCTTTTAAAGTGATGCTTTAGAGACTGCGGCTTTTACATTGAAAAGAGCTCCATCGGGTCTGTTGAAATGACGTCATGGTATGGTACGCCCAACCATGTTATATCTTTTCTTAACATTTGGAATATGGGGCTTGTGTAAAAGGTTACAAACCTATTCCAAATCAGACAAGTGCTACTTTGTAGGTTATCCCAAGTCATTGGGTATTCCCCCACCACTATACCGAGGCAAATAGGTTTGCCACAAAGAACGGTATGCTTTTTGAAGATAATAGTTCTTTCAAAAGGTGAGTGGGAGGACAGTGCAACTCGACGAGATAACCAGTATCTTCGTCATCAGATCAAAGGAAAGAAACCTTGAAAGTGATTCCGGAGTTTCCTACTACGACTGATACGGAAGTCTCTACAATAAAATGTATGGACTTCAGTCGAACTTGCAGCTGAACCCCGTAGGCAAGGCTCGTGCAAACCTCTCAGGTGCGCAAACGAGATATTGTTGTTGGACAACAGTATACCTACGATACACAAGGAAGCGTTGATGGGCCCTGACTCCGGAATTGGCTAAATGCCAATACAATCCGAGATAGTTTCCATATAAATGTTTCAAGATTAAAACCTTGATACACCTTTCGGAAGACTTAGAGTCTAAACGAATATTTATGGAACTAAAAACTGATACGGATAAAAATGTTTTATCCATAAAGCTCGACTTGTTGAAATAACAAGTTCAAGGAGTTGACTGCGATGAGGTTGTTTCACCGTAGCGATGCTTGAAGTCGGTTCGGGTTGAACTAGCAATTAATACATATTTCAATCATGAGATATGAAACATGGATGACAAAGGGACTTCCATCTGATGGAAATGAAACCTAGGACTTATATGTGATACAGTCCAAAGTAATTTGTCGATTTAGAGGATGCTAGTAAGTATGCAAACTTCAGAGTTCCAGCGATGGACAGAAGAGAGCAAAGTGGAGTTGGAATCTTCGTTTTTGATGAAATGGTCAAAAGAGTTTGACTTCATCAAATGGGTATCGAAGATGCTTGTGATTCAAGAAAGTAAGTGGGAGCATAATAATATTTCTAAAAACCGTGTGTACTTGACACATTGTTAATTGGAAATAAATTTCTTGACACGAATTAGGACTTCATTTGAAAATAGTTTTTCGATGAAGTGCTTAGGCTAAAATGGCCTCAATATTAGGCATGATGATCTATGGAGATAGATTTACCTAAATGGGGCTAAGCAATGAATACATATTGACAAGATGCTAAAACTTTTTAGCATTTAAAACGCCAAGGAGTGATTCTTGCCGAAGTCACATGGAAAGAGTTTTTGCAAGACTCGGTGTCCCAAAACACTGATGAGTAAAATACATGATGGAGATTCCACACACTCTTGTGTTTGGATTAATCATGTATTCCATGGTATGTAAAACCAACCAGATATGTCCAATACTCCAAAGTTGTTGCGAGTATAGATACCATAGTGATCAAAGTACTGATCATGGGACAACAGTGAAAGATGTCATTGAGTACTAGAGCAGTACTGATGACATGTTTTCTCGCAAACGGAGATCATGAAGAGTTCACTGTAAAAGGTTACATCGATACAGTCTTCATCAATGCTCCATGCGATTTTTGATTTAAATTGAGGGTTTTGTGTGATACACAATATGGTGGCACGGTAGTTGGAAATTGTTCCAAACAAGATAATGTGGCGAATTCTATAACAAAGGCTAAGTATGTTGACGCTTGAGAAGCGACAAAGAAGTTGTTGAATCATATAGTTCATTCATGAACTTAGTATGGTTCCAAGAAGGCTTTGGTCTATGGGACACTATAGCAGATAGTTGCTCCATAGCTCAGTCTGAGGAATCAGGTTTCGACCAATGATTCACACATATGCAAAGCCAAGTCCACACAAAATATGAATTTTGTGAAAGCGTGAAAACGCGAGGATATGCAAAGTTACACACGGAGCTGAAGTTGTCAGATCCGTTGGACATCAGGCTATACCACATGCGAAGCATATTTTACACGAGTATGCCATAGGTGTAAAGTGCATTAGCATTGACTAGATTATTGACTCTAGTGCAAGTGGGAGTCTGTAGGAGATATGCCCTAGAGGCAATAATAAATGTTATTGATTATCTCCCTGTTCATAATTATGTTTATGTTCCATGCTATAACTACAATGATTCTCGAGTCTACAAATAAAACGAGGCTTGGAGGGAAACTCATGTGCACGTGTGGGATAATAAACGGTAAAATGTATTCCTAGTCAAGCCTCTATGACTGGCTCAAGTATTGCATGATGATCCTGTTTTCCTGATCATGGGCATGACTATGCCGGCAATTTTGAGGGCACAATTGTTGGTAGAACACTTGTGTTGAATCGACCCAAATTGATGTTATGCTATGAGATACATTCGTCATAAGTTAATGGTTAATAACACAGGAAGTTAATGTTTGCATAATTCCTTAGACCATGAGAGTATCGAGTTTCTTCATGCTTGCTTCATGAACTTTGGGGTTTGTTAAACGTCATCCGTAAATGGGTGGCTATTACGGCGGCTTACGGGTTCATGGAAAAGTATGTCAAGTAACTTGATAGCTCAAGATTGGGATTTGCTCCTCCGGCGATGGAGAGATATCTCTGGGCCCTCTCGGTGTTACGGTATCCATCATCGTCTGGCCAGACACAGGGTGATTTGATCACAGGGATGCCGGAACACGGGAACGAGAAAAGAGAACAATACCGGCAACGAGGTAACTGGCATAGTGGACAAGGTGTTGATCCACGGGGATGCCAACATGTCTCACCTCGGGTATTTGTAACATATCGCGAAGCAACAGGAATAGCACACGGCAACTCGAGGTTCACTCGAATATTCATTCGTGTGGGTATAGGGATCAATATGGGTGTCCACGGCTCCGATGTTGATCATTGATCGGAAGGGGTTCCGGGTCATGTCTATGCTTCACCAAACCTATAGGGTCACACGCTTAAGGGTCATCTATCTTCTGAATACTAGACAGGGAGTCTGAGAGAAAATCACCGAAAAAGTTTCGGACGCCGGAAAAGTTTCGGACAGCGGAAAAGTTCCGCAGAGAGGTCACCGGATGAGTTCCGGTGAAACTGAAAAGTTGTTTCATAGGATACCATAAAGTCAAATTGGTTTTGGCACATGCCTGATAATTCTTGGAGGGTGCCAGAATCATTCTGGAAACTTTCTGGAATTTTCCGGGATGAAAACCGGAAATGTTCCGGAGCTGCCGAAACCGCTTCAGATGCTTTTCGCAGATGAAATCACTAAACCGGAATTGTTCCGGCTCACGTTGAAAATTATTTTGGTGGGTACTAGAATTGTTCTAAGCCCACATGAATATTTTCAGTTCGATCAGACGCTGAAAAATGTCGTCGTGAATAGTGAAAGTGCTTTTTGGGATATTTTTGGAAAGCCACCTTTTGGGGCTTTGCTCCAAAAGATCTTGGGGATGACATGGATGGATAGGGGCCAATTTTGGGGCCCCACATGAGGGTGTGGCCGGCCACATGGTGGACTCCTTCATGGAGTCCCCCTTGTTCCTTGGTTTCACCTTTTAGGTCCTTGGGAAGGACTCCTTTCCATGTGGGTTTTGGGTTTTCTTGTAAAACCACCCTACCCCTTGGGTTTCCTATAAATAGGAGGTGTGTGGGCTGCCATAAGACACACTCTTGCTCTCATACACAAAGCCATGCATGATCTGGCATTCTTCTCTCCCTCCCAGCGAAATAGTTTCGTAGAGCCGAAAGGCTGTCTGGGTTCCGGCAGGAACTAGTTCTGGACGGCGAAGCCCTGCTGGATAGATGATACCGTATGTGTGCAACTCTGTAGAGAGATCGTAGTTTCGGTCTTAGTTCGAGAGTGCCTCCCGAAGGGCTGTCCGTGTGACCGTCCAAGTTTTGGAGGTCCTCCCGAAGGGCTGTCCGAGTGACAGTCCGAGTTTCGGAGGTCCTCCCGAAGGGCTGTCCGCGACACCGTCCGGGGGACCGTGCGACCGCCTCCCGGAGGGCTGTCTGCGGGGCAGATGAGGGTATACATCCTCGCGGTTGGGAGGTTGTAAAATCCTAGCTGCGGGGATCTGCACCGCCGTTCGTCATCGACTCTACTTCCGCTGCGCTACGAGTCGGTAACGAAAATGATCAAACCTTGTATGCAGTCTCCATAGTGGTCCTGGGCTAGTGCGTAGGTCGGAAATTTTTTGTTTTCTGCTGCGTTACCCTACAGCCCCCCACCATGGGGGGGCCCCCCAACACTTTGTCCAGCCACAAGGGGGCTGTGCCCTAAAGGGGGCGCCCCCAAAAACAGCCCCAAAACAGCCCCCACGATCCGTGGGATCTTGTCCCCTCTCGCTGGGACAAGATGTTTTCCGAAACTATTTCTTCTGAAAAATTCCGGAAGGTCCCAGAACATTTCTGGCACCCTCTAAAATTATCTGGACGCGCTCCGGAACATTTCCGGTATGGTGGTTTAATTTAAAACCATCTTCGTTTACCCGGTAAACAATTCCGGCAGCTCCGAAAACCTTTTTCGGTTTTTTCTCCGGAAAAATTCCAGAAATTACCAGACCAATCTGGCAACCTCCAAAACTTTCCCGGTGCTTGCCGAAACCTTTTTGGATCAATGGTTTTATCCGAAACAACTTTTCGGTTTTACCGAAACTTTTCCGGTGTTCTCTCCGGAACTTTTCCGTTGTCTCCGAAACTTTTCCAGTGACTTTCTCTCGGACTCCTTGTCTAGTATTCAGCAGATAGATGACCCTTAGGCGTGTGACCCTATAGGTTCGGTGAAGCATAGACATGACCCGGAACCCCTTCCGATCAATGATCAACATCGGAGCCGTGGACACCCATATTGACCCCTATACCCACACGAATGAATATTCGAGTGAACCTCCAGTTGCCGTGTGCTATTCCTGTTGCTTCGCGATATGTTACAAATACCCGAGGTGAGACATGTTGGCATCCCCGTGGATCAACACCTTGTCCACTATGCCAGTTACCTCGTTGCCGGTATTGTTCTCTTTTCTCGTTCCCGTGTTCCGGCATCCCTGTGATCAAATCACCCTGTGTCTGGCCAGACGATGATGGATACCGTAACACCGAGAGGGCCCAGAGATATCTCTCCATCGTCGGAGGAGCAAATCCCAATCTTGAGCTATCAAGTTACTTGACATATTTTTCCATGAACCCGTAAGCCGCCGTAATAGCCACCCATTTACGGATGACGTTTAACAAACCCCAAAGTTCATGAAGCAAGCATGAAGAAACTCGATACTCTCATGGTCTAAGGAATTATGCAAACATTAACTTCCTGTGTTATTAACCATTAACTTATGACGAATGTATCTCATAGCATAACATCAATATTGGGTCGATTCAACACAAGTGTTCTACCAACAATTGTGCCCTCAAAATTGCCGGCATAGCCATGCCCATGATCAGGAAAACAGGATCATCATGCAATACTTGAGCCAGTCATAGAGGCTTGACTAGGAATACATTTTACCGTTTATTATCCCACACGTGCAAATGAGTCTTCCTCCAAGCCTCGTTTTATTTGTAGACTCGAGAATCATTGCAGTTATAGCATGGAACATAAACATAATTATGAACAGGGAGATAATCAATAACATTTATTATTGCCTCTAGGACATATCTCCTACAACTTGCACCAATAACGCAGCTGAGTATGAGGCGCTGCTTCATGGGCTTAGGATGGCCAAGGAAATGAATCTGAGCCGGGTCAGGTGCCTGGGCGACTCAGACCTGGTGGCTCAGCAAGTTTCAGGTACATGGGACTCCAAAGATACACTTATGGCGGCTTACCGACAGGCAGTCACCAATACTGCTGGACACTTCAAAGGTTATCAGGTCGACCATATTGATCGCCGGCAGAACGAGGCGGCAGACACACTCTCTCGTTTGGGTTCTCAGCGTAAGCCAGTGCCACCCAATGTGTTCCTAGACATCTTGCACAGCCCGTCTGTCAAGTTGCCAACGGAGAAAGATTTGGCTATTCCTGACCCGGAAGTGGCTCTTGTGGCAGCTATCCATGCCATCCCTAATTGGACGGTCCCCTACTTGACTTACTTAAGCCGGGGAGAACTGCCAACAGAGGAACTTATCGCTCGATAGATCATCAGACGATCTAAGTCTATGATGATTGTCAATGACGAGTTACACAAGTGAAGCGTCAATGGGGTTTTTCAACGTTGTGTTTCACCTGACGAAGGCCGCGCAATTCTCAATGAGATTCACTCTGGCGATTGCGGGCACCACGCCGGCTCAAGATCACTGGTCGCAAAGGCTTTCCGGCATGGATTCTACTGGCTTACAGCTCATGCCGATGCAGAGGACATTGTCCGTAAGTGCGATGGTTGCCAGAAATACGCTCGTCAGGCCCATGTGCCGGCTCAGGAGTTAAGGATGATCCCAATCACTTGGCCGTTCGCGGTCTGGGGGCTTGACATGGTGGGACCCTTCAAACGTTCCAAGAACAAACATACGCACCTCCTGGTGGCTGTGGATAAGTTTACCAAGTGGGTGGAAGCAGAGCAGGTCAGCAACTGCGATGCAGCAACGATTGTCAAGTTTCTGAAAAAGATGATATTCCGATTTGGTTACCCGCATAGCATCATTACAGACAATGGAACCAATCTCTCCAAGGGGGCTATGGAACAGTTCTGTCAAAAGGAGCACATCCGGCTTGATCTGGCATCGGTTGCGCATCCTCAGTCCAACGGACAGGCAGAAAGAGCGAACCAGGAATTACTGCGTGGTATCAAACCCCGGCTCATGGTGCCTTTGCAGCGTACGCCGGGTTGCTGGGAAGAAGAGTTACCTTCAGTACTTTGGAGCATACGGACTACTCCCAACAGGTCGACAAGCTTTACGCCGTTTTTCATGGTCTATGGTGCAGAAGCCGTGCTTCCAAGCAACATTCGTCACGACTCCCCTCGAGTGGCAGATTATGTGGAGGCCGATAATGAGCTGGCTTGCCAAGACGCTCTTGATGCTTTGGAGGAGGAGCGAGACCTTACCGCATCCAGATCAGCAATCTATCAGCAAGACCTACGCCGCTATCACAGCCGTAGAGTTCGAAGCCGCACTTTCCAGGAAGGTGACTTAGTGCTCCGTCTGATTCAAGACCAGACAGGCATGCACAAGCTTTCGCCGCCTTGGGAAGGGCCATTTGTGGTTAGCAAGAACCACAACAACGGGTCATATTACCTGGTTGATATACGTGAAGCAGAGAAGTCACGCACGTCTGAGGAGGAAACAAGCCGGCCCTGGAACATTGCCCAGCTCCGGCCGTATTACACCTAAGTCATTGACTAGGTTGCACCTTGTACATATCTTCTATCATGTATATACCTCTTTTTGATCAAATATAATATCGACCAGCAACACTGTATGAAGGTGTTGTTTTGCCTCAAAACTTGTGTACTGGATCTTTATTTGTTGATCTTGGTTACTTGGGGGCTTCCAACTCAATTGAGTTTAGCTTACAAAACCCTCTTAACCCGGCGAGATGCCACAACGTTGGTTAAACCTGCCTGTTAGCAAGTTGCTACTCCCCATAAAAACAACCCGGCGTACGTCTGATGAGTCAATCACGTCTATGACCCTGAACTCGTCCGAGTTAAAACGTTCGATTGGTTGTGGAGAGCCGGCTTTCAGAAAGCGAGGACAAACCAACAGGCCAAGTGCCAGCTTCATGAAAGTGGATCTCCTAGAAGAAAATTTCAGTGTAAGTGCGGTGTTCGACAGGGTGACCCCCTGTCCACGTTGATTTTTGTCCTCGCAGCGGACCTTTTGCAATCGGCTATAAATGATGCTCATACTAAAGGGGAGTTGCAGCAGCCAATCCCAACCCACAGTGGTGATTATCCAATCATCCAGTACGCAGACGACACAATTGTGGTGATGCCGGCGTGTCCACACCAAGCTGATCGTATGAAACAGATATTGCTTCACTATGCTACCTCTGTTGGTCTGAAAATCAATTTTCACAAGTCCACCCTTGTGCCCATTAATCTGGATCGTGCGCAAACGGAGGAGTTGTCGCAGATCTTTCGATGTGTGGTTGGGCAAATGCCGTTTACTTATCTCGGGCTACCCATGGGGACTACGAGACCGACGGTTATGGATCTCATGCCCCTTGTCTCGTCGGTTCAGAGAAAAATTCCAGCTGCTGCTTCCCTTTTAGACTATGGATCGAAGCTTACTCTCGTCAACTCTGTCGTCACGTCCCTGGCCATCTACGCTATGTGCTCGATCAAGGTTCATCCTAGGATCGTGGAACACCTGGACAAAATCCGTAGATGTTGTCTGTGGCAGAAAAATCTGATGATGGAATGAAAGGGAACTCTCTTGCAGCTTGGGATCTAGTGTGTCGTCCAAAACTCAAGGGTGGCCTCGGGATTATAAACCTCAAGGTACAAAACAAGGGACTTCTGTTGAAACAGTTGCATAAATTCTATAACAAGGCAGAAATTCCGTGGGTCAATCTGATTTGGAATACTTATTATGCCGACAAACTGCCCCATGCATCCGATCCTTGTGGTTCGTTTTGGTGGAAAGATTTGCTTCATCTATCGGATGAGTACAGGGGGGTTACGATGATCAAAGTGGCTGCGGGGGACATGGCACTATTCTGGAAGGATCTTTGGCATGAGGAGCTACTGTCGGTAACTCACCCCCGGGCATTCTCCTTCTGTAGAGATGAAGATATTTCTATCAAACAACTGCTTGCATCGGACACCCTTAGTCAAATATTCCACTTGCCACTGTCCATTGAGGCTAGGGCAGAGGTCAATGACCTGCAACAGATCACTAGCCATCTGGAACCCGGGACTAGTGACAGAGATTCTTGGTACTGCATTTGGGGGACATCTGATTTTAGAGCAAGTAAATTCTACAGCCACTGCTTTTCTGAGATGCAAGCAGATGCTGCATTCGCTTGGATTTGGGAAACAAAATGCACTATGCAATGGAAAGTCTTCCTCTGGCTACTGCTCGCCGACCGCCTAAATACCAGAAATATGTTGAGAAGGAGACACTATAAGATCGCTGATGATGACTACAGTTGTTTGTTATGCACTGATGCACCTGAGGAATGTCTGGCACACCTCTTCTTTAACTGTCCATTCAGCATCTCTTGCTAGAACACACTTGGGATCGCCTGGCCTCAGTCTGACTGCAGACTTCAGATGATACATGCTGGGAGAGCCGCTTGGAATAAACCCATGTTCATGGAGGTTTTTGCTGTGGCTGCATGGGGGATCTGGAAGGAACGCAATGACAAACTTTTCAGAGGGATACCTCCATCTCACGACTCGTGGCTGGTCAGGTTTAAAAGGGACTTTGTCTTGCTTGAACATAGATCAAAGCAGAAACTAGTGCCATTCGTGCTATCCTTTGTGCAATCCTTGTAACCCACTAGTTAGCTCTCTCCCTTTCACCCCCCTCTGCTTTCTCTACCCCCCCCCCCCCCCCCCACACACACACATGTAAATATTTTGTACAGCTAACCTTTGACACAACTTAATAAAAAGAAAAAGAAGGTCAGTGGGAGCCTTTCCCACTGTCGTTAGCCCTAAAAAAAAGTGGATTCCGGCTTGTGTTTCTTAAGCCGGCCGTTTCAAGCGTAGTCCGACTTGCAATTTTTTCCTATACATACATTGTTGCATACATACTTATATTCAGGCATATCATCTCTGCATACATGCATACATCCATGCATATCAGTCACTTAGGTCCATTTAAGCTACTTGATTTGTTGAAAACAGTAACAAAGATTACTCGTTCAAAGTGGCATCGTCACTAACTATCACATACGGTTATATTGTTTCGGCAGAATCATTCCATTACAGGCCGACTCTCAAGGCCAGAAGGAGGATTCATAAAAGTGCAAAGTATTTACACTGACATCAGAAGTTTATGCTACCCTATTACAAGCCGCCAATCAGCTGCGGCCTTGGCAAACAAAAAGATTTTCAAGGATCGGCCTACTACGACAAGCCGGCATTTATGCCGCCGGGTCAGAGCTGGCACCCATGATTGATGGATCGCCGTGAGCCGGCTCGTCCTGGCCGTCGTCATCCTCTTCTTATTGGCTTGAGTCGCCGGTCGACCACTGAATGGAGCGCAATGCTTCAAATAGGGCGTCTTCGGATATCAAGGAGGAAGGGTCGACGTCAGGAGCAAAGGATTGCTTACGTGTACGGGTTAGAGCCACCGGCTGATGATTTGGGGCCTCGATCCGTTCATTGTTCTTCGAATAAGGCGCCTGGTATCTGCTCAAGTCAGCTTCTTCTGCAATGGCGGTGGCCGCAACCCGGGTTTCGTTGAGGCAGCGTTGGAAGTCCTTCTTTGAGAATGGCGTGTCATCGATATTGAACTCTTGGTATCCGCCTGCCACCTGAGCCGGGTCAAGCTCCGGCACGTATGCCTTGGCCCGCGCAAGCGCGGTCAGAGCTCCCGTGCGGCATCACGCCCTTTTCCAGTCATCGAACCACCTGGGCACGATTGACAGCTCTTTTAGTGTATCCGCAATCAGCTGAGGCGGTGCCTTGGTACTTTTGGCGGCCATTATGCAACGGCAGGTGCCTATATACAGTTGTTCTACCAAGGTATAGACCGCCTTCAGTTTCACTACTAGTAGCTGCACAAGAGTTTGATTTTTTCGGCCTGCAAAGTACAAGTCTGCACGATCTGTTAAGCCGGCTAAGGATGATAAGCCGGTCCAATGAATTATGCTCAGTTTTACTTACCGAAGATGGCTCGACACATGGCAGTAATTTGACCTTTGAGAGTTGTCAGTTCTTGGGTTGCCGGCTCAAGCTTGGCCTCCGCTTCTTCGGCTCTCGTGGCTTGGGCGGCTCTTGCAGCCTCAGTCTCTTGCAAGGTGGCCTGTACAATCGCCAAAGCTTTCTTCGCCTCCGCGACGGCTTCCTCATATTCTTGGCGCAATTTCTTCTCTTTTCTGGCCTCCTTTCGAAAGCCGGCGGCCTGGGTTTCTACTTGGTCCAGCATCTCCTACAGGGCAGACTGTTATACATGACATGCATATGACCCAGACCGCCCTGAAGGACAGCCCGGCTCATGGGGGCTACATATTATCGAGCTTCACAATAAGCAAGGAAGTCCCATGCAGTTGCGGGCAATCTACATGGCACTTGGGGGCTAATGCATGAGTTGATTTTTCTGCTTAGTTATGCAGACCCACCCATCATGAATGATGAGCCGGCCTTTGGGGTTACCGATTGAAGTTGAGCTTACAAATTATCATACTTTGGAAGTTCCGGGTCATTATTTCATATTAACCCGGCCCTTGGGGGCTAATGCATCCATGGATCTATTCTGTTAAGTTATAGAGACCCGCCCGTCGTTAATGACGAGCCGGCCCTTGAGGGCGCCAGTGGACGGTTCTACGTACAAGTTTCAATTGGAAGTTCCGGATCGTTATTGCATAATGACCCGGCCCTTGGGGGCTACATATATATATGGTACAAGAGGAAGGGTGCAGCTTACCTCATATTTCCGCTTCAAGGCAGTGACCATGGCGATTTTTGTGTCCCGGCTTTCAACTAGCCGGGTTAATACAGCTCGATGGAGGGTACTGGCGTCTTGGTCTTCAAACTTAGGAAACTCAAGAGCCGTCTTCTCTTTGTCCTTCGATGCCGGTTCAGGTTTGGTCGGGACTTTGGTAAGGGCGGTGGAGGGTTCTGGTGCAGCAGTTTGCCGTACACTCGTCACCGCTACTTCTTCGTGAGCCGGTGCTTCTTCTTGAGCCGGCACATCGGGCTGCGGAACGGGTTGATCTTCAACTATATTCTCCCTCTCTTGAGCCGGTGGGGAAGCGTGAGCCGGACTTGTCATGTTCAACGGCGGCGGGCTGTTTTGGACGGCCGGCTCGTCCTGGGCTGCCAAGGTGGTTCCTCTACTTGAGGGCCTGTCTGAATGGCCGGGTCAAATGACTCAGCAGCTGCTTTCTTCTTAAAGGCTTTGGTAATGTACAAGGGATGGGGGAGTTACTTATTTACAGGGATAAAAGATAAGAGGTCAATATACATTACAGGAACATCTGCTTACCCAGGGTTGATATTGAAAGCCGGCACCTGTGTGGCGCTTGACTCGCCTGAGGAATGCGACGTCTGATAGGCCGAGTCGTTAAAGGGTAAGTGTTCTTTATAAAGGCCAGCTAGAGGAAAAGAATAAGTTGGGCTAAGAGGCACCTCAGCTCGAGCTTTGCGGGATGGCGGCTCATATGGAATCCCGCTGCTTAGTTCGCCTTCACTGCTCCGGGTCTTCCTTTTGGAGGTCCCGACTCGACGAGTTTTCTTCAAAATAAATTTGGGATCCAAATGAGCATCTTGGTTGGAAAAGGGCACCTTACGGACGGCAACCCGGGGCTTCCTTCGAACCTTGCGAATCACAGCCCGGGTTTTCTTCCGAATAGGTGTTGGTGAGTCAGAATCAGAAGAGATCAAGGTTATCTCCGGCTCGTCGGTATGGCTAATTTCGGTTTCGTCCTGAAGAGAAGAGGCGTCAGCAAGTTGAATGAAAAGACGGCCAAGTGAGTCAAGTTCTACCTCATCCTCGTCCTCTGCAGCCGGCTTATCAGTACCGGCCGGCTCATCCTGCTGTTCCGCTGGAGCGGGGGCGGGTTGTGGGGGCTTCTTCTTCTTCCAAAATTTGTCGTTTGCCTGTATTAAGACGAGTTGACAGATGAGGATGGCGAGTTAAGAACAGAGTAAACAAAAAAGGGGGTGCAACACTTACTGAAGGCACCGGGTTGGTTAAGCAAAAGGGGGCCAGCCCGGTTTTGTTGCATTTCTCCTGAGGCTCTCCTAGTAGCCTCTTGATGGTTTTGTTGACATCACTCGCTGATAGATTGACTTGGCTGAACCGTTGAGCATCAGCCGGCTCACCAGTGTAATTGCACATCAGGTCGCCTCTGTGGCTAAGAGGCTGGATTCGCCAGCTTACCCAGCACCGGGTCAGGTCAATCCCAGTAAGGCCGTTGGCAACCAAGGCCCTTAGTTTGGCGTAAACAGGGGCGAATTGCTTGCGTTCTTCTGTTGATGGCCAACCCAGAAAGGCCACTGTAGCGTTAAGCCGGTCCGGTATGTAACCCGGCAGGGGATTTTCACCTTGAGGGGCGGTGCTCTTGCAGTAAAACCAAGTCTTGTTCCAGCCCTTGGGGTGACTCGCCAGCTTGGCCTCAGGAAAGGGAGTGTTTCTTCGCCTTTGAATTGAGACGCCGCCAAGTTCTATGCTGGGGCCATCGGTGAACTCAGTCTGATGATTGATATAGAAGAATTCGCGAAAGAGCAGGACAGTTGGTGCCATTTGAAGATACACTTCGCAGAAAACTTGAAATTGGCAGAGGTTGGTAATTGAGTTTGGTCCAAGATCTTGCGATCGGAGGTCGAAAGAATGGAGAACATCACGGAAATTTTTTGACCCGGGCGGTCGAAACCCCTTGTGCAGATGTTCTGCGAAGATTACCACTTCACCTTGTTGGGGCTGAGGGGTGCTTTCCTCCTCAGGTGCCCACCAGTCGATTGCGGTTTGAGCCGGCAAAAGGCCTTGCCCTACGAGCTCATTCAGCATCAGGGTTGACACTTGTGATCTGAACCAGTTGCAGGATTTGTCGGTCTTGGGGGCCATGGCGACTTAAAAGTTTAGCTGCAAGGACAAAAATGACAAGCCGGTGGGTTAGCTTAAGAAGGACAAGCCGACAGAATATAAGACCCGGTCGGATGATGCAAGTCAAGATGTCTAAGTTCATAACCCGGATTCCGGCGCGCCGCCTCAGGTAATCATAAGCCGGTGTTGACGACAGTGGAGGTTTGGATTTCTCTAAGTATGGAGCTAGTGACAAACAAGAATCTAACAGAGTAGTTATTATTACGGATCTGAAAATACCATGGAAAATAAAAACTTAAAGGGGATGCCTGAGGACGGATCTGACGGTACCATGTATAATGGGGTCTACGGAAGGCAGTACAGGGATTAGAATGGGGAAGACTGGCGTTACCGCAGTACAAAAAATGCTTATTCGGATCATTTCGATAGATATGGAACTGTTAGCAGAGAGAGCCGATGAGCTCTGTTGCATACTGACGAACACCGACGAACGGCAAGAAACGAATGAGGCGCTGCAGATCTAGAAAGAAGGATTGAGGTGTACCTGGCCGCGGCGGATGTGGTCGGAATATTTTTGAAGAGTTCCGGCGACGATGGGGCGGCGGAGAAGGGCGCTGACGAAGTCGACGGAGAACTTGAGGGCGGCGGCGCTTCGAACGTACGAGGTGACAGTTGCGAGGAAGAAGACGAGTGTAGGGTAAAAGGTGAAAGTGGGAATGAGGTGGCCTCTTTATAGGCCCAGTAAAGTTAAAACGGTAAGGGCGGGACCCTAGGCGGCGCAGTAATTTTCGGCGGTGTGGTTCCTCGATTCTCGCGCCTGACAAGACGGGACGTACCCACTCAAGGATTGAGATGATATCATTCCGGATTTCGCGGAAGTGGATCGTGACGTTATGAGGGACAAAGGATGGAGTTTAACGTGAATAAATTCAAGTCAAACTGAGGGCTAATGTTGGGGATATTCACCAGCGAGACCCGGCAGAGTGTTGACCCGGCCATAAGGCGAGCTTAGTGGGCCAACTCACTGCGGGCCTGAAGTCTCTATATGGGCCGGCTTAGCAAGGCCTGGTAAGGATAGGCCGGCTTACATAATGAGCCGGCTCACGACAAATCAGATGGCAAGGAGAGCTGTCTTGAAGAACAAGTAGGAGGGAATAAGGAGGCGGGTCAAATAACGACCCGGACTCTCATGTAATCTAGGGTTCCACCTGTGTATATAAAGGGGAGCACCTATACGAAAAAGACTAAGTCGCAATCCCTCAAGAGCTAGGTTAGCGAATCCTCATCCTTGTAATCGAGATCCACAGCAATATAAACAAGCAGGACGTAGGCTTTTACCTCCACCGTGAGGGGCTGAACCTGGGTAACCCGGCGTCTTCTCGTTCCCGCTTAACCCCGCTAAGCTTCCACGTTAGTGCGATGGCTTCATCTCTAAGTCCTACCAGGACATCTGTCGCGACAAAACCATGACACTGAGGATATTAAAGATAAGGTCTTTGATAACAGTGGAAAATATTGATGCCGGATTCTATGGTGATGCCGCAGTGGTATTTCCATCACTTGAAGAGCTTCTATTTGAAGGCATGAAGCAGTGGAAAGGATGGTCAGGTGTTGAGGACAGACAACATGTATTTCCTCGCCTGCGTGATATTCGTATTCAGGAATGTGACCAGTTGATGGGGCCTTTACCCTTACCATCATTCAACAAAACCAAAATTTCAGTATGTGACCCAACCTCTGAGAAGATAACCAGACGTGCATCTGAAAATACAGCTGATGTCAACACGTCCTTCAGTGTTCATCTGGACCGCTTGGGACTTGTCTTTAGCTCTCTTCAAACAAGCAGCCTAGCTACCATTCATATGCTGGATATCTCATGCTACTACCTACAAGCTTTGAACAAGAATCAGGAGGAATGGCTGCAACAACTCACTTCAGTGAAGGAACTTCACTTCACTGGGTGCCCGCAATTGATATCACTGCCATCCAACATGATTCATCTGACATCCCTTGAGTCTCTGTACATAGAGGGATGTCCAAAACTTGAGTCACTTCCTCTGATAGGCTTACCTCTTTCCCTGAAAAAACTCAGTGTCATAAGAAGCTGCAAAATGTGAGGGAACCTGTTGTTTGCAATGCGCCGAAGAAAAGAAGGACATCATCAGAATAGAAAACATGTAAGCGTGATAAACATCTTTTTCTTTCTTTAGCATTGAATATGAATTGAAGAAACATCTATGTGTAAATCAATCTTACCCAATCTATCAAGAAGGTGTATGGAAATAAAAAATAATTTATAATGAATGGATTTCTGTTCTAGAAGGTCAATGTCAAAAACGATAATCATGCTTTCTTCAATGCTTCGGTTTCTTTGCAGCTCGGAAGTGCAGAAGTTCCTTTTCTGGAGGATAGATGGTTGAACAAGTGCTCGACTGAGAAGCCTGCACCAACTGTCTTCTCCCTTGTGAATACACGAATCAAGAATAGGCGCATTGTTCAGGAGGCTCTGAGTAATGCATGGAATGCTGATGTTTTGGGATCTCTCAGTGTCCAGGTCATTCACGAAGACCAGCATCTTTGGGACTAGTTGAGTGTCAACAAGCTTGATTTATTGACACCAGCGAAGTTCGTGTGGAAATGGAGAAGCAATGCAGGTTATTCAGTATGATCAGATCATAAGATCCAGTGCTGGTTCTTCCAATGCAACATGTTGGTGGCAGAAGCTTGGTAAATCATTGTTACGTCTTCCATTGGCCTTAATGCATTGACTAGCAGATTCAGGGGATCGCAATTGTGGTTCTGCTCACCCTAATTTGCGGCTCTACGGGATACATAATCAAAGAGTGCAAACTCTGGAGGCTGGTTAGAGTGGTGGAGTAGATCGTTGTTCCAGGGAGATAGAGCTATTGTGTTTGTCTTACCTAGGCAAAAGGTTAACTATCAGGCTTCTTGTTCTTTTGTTAATAACTTAATATGCTGTCCTTGCTCACAGCATCGAAAGACATTTTTTATTATTCTTTGCTCCTTCTAAACGAATTATACACTTGGCTTATGCATATTATGGTAAAACAACAAGAAGAAATTTCCAATTCCACATGAACATTAGTTAAGTAATACTCCAATTTATAACTTTGTCAGCATTCTTTTTTACGAGAAATAAAGATATGATAGGCAGATGACTTCCTTATCCTATTTCCAGAAATCAAATTAGATGGTGAAAAAGAAATTTGGCATGCTACCTGTACAATTTTAGCCCCCACACTCTTCTAATGGTGAACCACTCTCAATATTGACCGAGAGCGAATGACACAACAAGTGTCTTGGCATAATTCAGACAAATGTTCAGGCAATCATTCAAAGAATCTGTAGTTGGGCATGGCTACAAGCCTATAACAAGCTGCTATGCGCCCAGAATAACCCTGAGATTACCGTAGACTCTGTTTACCATTATCTCACACAAAACTGAGCAAGGATTCTATAATTTTGCTCAGCTGTGGTGGCAGTAAACATTACTAGTCCCATTTCCACACAGAAGACAAATTACAGGGCTCCAATCTGCAGTCCACAGACTGCACTATCACAGCCCCTGAATCCAGATCCGCGTTAATTCCCCAGTCACTGTTAGTTAGGAGGACGCAGGGGCAGCTAAAAAGGAGGGATTCAGCTCGCCCGGGAACCAGAACGAGAGCAACAACTCAGTACTGAGAAAAAAATGAGCTCAGCTAATCGCAGGGAACAATGGTTGCAACCAAGCGAGTATAAATCGGTGGCAACAATATTTCATCATTGGATTACAGGAAGAGGAGCCCGGAGACCGACGATGTAGATGGGACACTCACCTTGATGTGAGCGGCGACCTAAGAGGCCGGCGTCCCCCGCCGCCACCGGAGACCACGTCGGCGACGGCGAAGGGTGGATGGACGGACAATTGTAAACTGGACGGCCGCCGGAACAAAGGGGAAAAAAGGAGGGGCTTTTTCGGGGCCGGTGTCAGTCTCACTGTCATCCTGGCCCATTTGCCCATTAGGCCTTCCAAATGCTGGGTCTGAGAATTGAGTTTGATTCGTTATAATTGGAGGGAGCTCCTATTCGACGCATTTTGCGTCAAACAGCCACGCGACGCACGGCCCCCCGACTGGGCCGGCCCAATAGTGGGCGCTGTAGCTAGCGCGCCTGGCTGCCTCTACAGTAGCGTAGCGATTTAAAAAAAAAGGACTTGCGCAAAGACTTGATAGGATTCGAACTCCCGATCTCCACCTTGTGTAGAAGAGAAGCTAACCAGTGGAACTAGCAGGCGTCAATGCAAAATAGGGAGCGTGCTAGTATAAGAACAAACTCCAAGGCAGAATGCGGACAGTTTTTTGATTTTTTTCGAACTTTCCTTGCAAATTGTGTTTTTTTTTAACAACGCGCAATGCTTGAAAATCGATAATTTTTTGAACAACTCGGACAAATTTTCCAATTTCAAAAAATAAAATAAAAAGCATGAACATTTTTCGACAGAAACAATTTTTGAAATTGCTGAACATTTGATGAAAACACGAACATTTATTGAATTTTGAGAACAAAATTTGATAATGGGAAACAAAATTGAAAAGCACAAATATTTTTTGAACTTCCCAAACATTTTTGAATAAATCGAACATTTATTGAATTTTGAGAAGAAAATTTGTTAATGGGAACATTTTTTGAAAAGCACGAACATTTTTTGAAATTCCAGAACATTTTTTGAAAACACGAACAATACTTGAATTTGCGAGACAACTTTTAATATTCTGAACGGTCTTTGATAATGGGAACATTATTTGAATTGTTGAACAAGTTTTGAGAAGCACGAACATTTTTTGAAATTCCCGAACATTTTTTAAAACATGAACAGTGCTTGAATTTGTGAGACAGCTTTTAATATTCTGAACAGTCTTTGATAATAGGAACATTTTTTGAATTGTTGAACTATTTTTGAGAAGCACGAACATTTTTGAAATTACCGATATTTTTTTTGAAAACACGAACATCGTTTGAAAACAAGGACAATATTAAATATTCTAAAAAACACGAACATTTTTCGAAATTTCGGAACATTTTTTTAATTTATGAACGTAAATATGAAAACATGATTGTATTTGAAATTTTTAACAATTTTTTTAAAACATGAACATTTTTTGAAACTTTCATGTATTTTTTGAAATTATGAAACAATTTTAGAAAACACGAAGATTTTTAAAAATCCGAATATTTCTTTGCTTTTTAAAAAAATCCTAAACATTTTGTAAAACTTTGAACATGTTTTGAAAAAGAAAAATAAACTAGAAAAAGAAACAGGAAACCAATGAAAAAGAAACAGAAAACGAAAAAAAGAAAAGAAAAAGAAACAGAAATGTGAAAAAAACCAAAAAAACCGACCAAGAAACAAAAACCCGGTTCAGGGAACCTTCTAGAATGTTCACAAAACCGGATTTGGCAGTTCCTAGGCTATCTACCTAAGTTGGCCGGCCCAAAAAGCGTCGCTCGGTCGCTCGCCCTATGCGAAGCACCGGCAATTTGCCGCAATGAGCGGCCAATAGGAAATTCCATAATTGGATGCCAACACATATTCTGGTTGATTTTTTCCACGAAAAGAGAAAGTGAATATAAATTTTTCATATAAAAAATGAATTTGATTATAGCATTCAATTTTAGCGATTGTTGAAATACTGACTTTGGGACTTTAAATTCGTCTTTATATGCCATAATATTTTGGTAATTTCAACTACAATTAACAGGAGACAATTTAGCCCAAAGATGACGCAACTTTGTGTTTTGATGTGTGCTCTCATGTCTCGCAGCGAGAGTTTTAGCGAGCAAATGCGCATCAGGCTAAACACCAAAGCCATTTCCGGTTTTCCTCGGAATCAGCTAACTAGAGCTGTACATGGGCTGGGCCCATCCCTAGTTTCGGGCGGTTTTCTTTGGTAAGCCCTGTATTGGAACAGTAGAGTGCACGAAGCACGCCATGTTCGGCTTTCGAGCTGATTTTCAATTTCATTTTCCCAGAAATAATTTAAAAGATGATTTTCCCCTATTTCTTAGATTAAAAAACATTTCATGAATTTAGAAAAATTCTCATGAATAAACGATGTTTTTAAGATATTTGAAAATGTTTCACGAATTTTGGGAAATATTCATCAATTTTAGGAATATCATATATTTGAAAAAATGCTCAGAAATTTTATAAATGATCACTAATTTTAAAACATTCCATGAATTTAAAAGCTACTTATGAGTTTTAGAAATGTTAGCAGATTAAAAAATGTTCGCGATTTCATAAAATGCTCAAGAATTAAAACAAATATTCACAAATTTTAGAAGTGTTCAAACTTTTTATTCAAATTAATTAATTTTAAAATTTTAATTTTTTTAAAGGTTTTCACAAATTTATAGAATGTTCACCAATTTTAAAATGGTAAAATAATTTAAAAAATAATGAATTTCAAAACGTTCAAAGATTTACAAATGTTCATGATTTTTATATAGATATCATTAATTTGTGAAATATATGAAACAATAACCACACAAAAAAGAAAAAGGGAAACGTGAAAAAAAATATGGGCCTAACGAAAAAAGGAGAAAAACTAAAATAGGAAATATATAAGAAATGAAAAACTAGAAAAATGAAGGAAAACGAAGAGAAACCCACAGGAAAGAACATGGGGAGCAAGGAAAGAAAATCAAGATCGAACGACCATTGAGGCGGCCCACGACTGTGCCGGGGGTGGGGGTACGTGTTTGCTCACTACCCCCGCTTTACGCGTGCAATAGGATTCCGCATCCCGCACCTGCTGTAGCCACTTACGGGTCATCTCACATGTAAACCACAATTGGTGTGGACCATTAAAGTAGGTACATTTTCTTGAAATTTCTCTGAAAAATAATAAATTTTAAAAACTTTATTTAATTTAAATAACCAATTAAAATTATTCACATGATATAGAATGGATTTGACTAAGTGAATAAATTTGTAATGGGAGGATATAATTAAAAATTTGACCAACAAACATTTTTAAGCCATGAAGACATGGCGGTGGCGGCTCCCTGAAGATGGAATATGGTTCTCCCCTCCTAGCCCCCGCTCTGATGATGCGTTTAGCGTCGTCAGAGGGCGTGTGTAGGTGTGTCTCCGGCGGATCTTTCGAGAGGTCGGTACTGGTCTTCGATGGATCTGCTTGGTCTAGTCTTTGTTCGTCTTCGTTCGTGTGTCTACTGGTTGGATCCTTTTGATCTATACTTCTCTTCATCGGTGACGGTTGATGTTTTTTGTGACGTCCCCGACTCGACCGTGCACTAATCATACAGGCAAATGCGCACGATCAAGCCCAGGGACTCACGGGAAGATATCACAACACAACTCTAGACACAAAATAAAATAATACAAGCTTTATATTACAAGACAGGGGCCTCGATGGCTCGAATACATAAGCTCGAATACAAGAGTCAACGAAAGCATCAGTATCTGAGTACAGATATAATTAGACAAGGTTGCCTTAAGAAGGCTGAGCTAAACAACGACATCTAGATCGAAAAGGCGCAGGCCTCCTGCCTGGGAGCCTCCGAACTACTCCTGGTCGTCGGTCTCCACGTAGTAGTAGGCTCCATCGGGGTAGTAGTAGTCATCGGTGGGATCAGCTGTCTCCGGGACTCCGTCATCTGATCGCAGCAATCGGGTAGGGGGAAAAAGGTAGCAAAACAACCGTGAGTACTCATCCAAAGTACTCGCAAGACTTATATCAGATCTATGCTAAGTATGCATCGGTATCAAAGGGAAAGGGCTGTATCTGTGGACTATACTGCAGAAATGCCAGAATAGAGGAAAGACCTAGCCTATCGAAGACTAGCATCTTGCAGCGTCTTGCAGCAACAGAAGAGAGTAGAATAACATACAATATAGTAACAAGTATATATTAGCAACGCCCAGAGATCCTTCCTCGACCCCCTGCGAGAAAGCGATCCCGGAGCCATAATATCAGTTAAGTATCACATGTATCTAGTTCTAGTTGTAGTAGATCGGGATACAACTCCAAGCGTCCTGTTACCATGGACACAGCTATTCGACTAGATAACTTCCCTGCAGGGGTGCACCAACTTACCCAACACGCTTGATTAACTCTGGCCGGACACACTTTTCCTTGGTCATGCCCGGCCTCGGCTGATCGACACGCCGTAGTACTACCTAGGCTCCGCAGAGAGGTCCCCGCCGGTCTAAATCCTAAGCGCTCAGGGGTCTTGGGTCCATCGCCCTTTGCACTCCGGGTCGTTGTGCGCAGCGGGATACCAGCGCCACCTTTGTCCTGGATGGCGCGATCCGGCCCGGCCACAATGCTGAACTGGACGTCTGACAGAGCTTTCGGGAGAATCGTATGACGCCGAGTGCCCATACTTATTCCCGCGTGGTGGTTAGTGCGTAAAATGCCAGAGGCCTACTCAGATCACATATCCAAACCCATTAGTGTGTTGGGAGCGCGCGGTGACGATCAGTGCTCCTGTCGCCACGTCTCGCGGACTTACGGCAAGGGCCAGGCCCATCCCTCTCTAGGGCGGTCTCTGCCTGCCCGACCGTGCCGCGTAATTATCTCGCGGGTACCCTCCAGGCCAACCCGACTTCACAAGAGACTGTCGGGAACTCAGGTCCACCTCTACCAGGGTGGTACCGCCTGTCCCTTCAGTCCCGCAGTAACAGTTAAAGGGGCAACAATTAAAGGTAACAGTGCGTTTTATCATCAAGGGGGGAAGTCCGAGGAATCACCCTCGATGGGCTCCCACTTGATGTATCTGTCAAGGTGAACTTGGAGGAATCACCCTCGATGGGTTCACACTTGAGGGGCTGCACGCCAGAGGCATCATCGGAGGTGGTGAAAGAGGAATCACCCTCGGTAACCCACAAACGACTAGCTCCGCTACAGAGATATCATCAGGAGTGAGGTAGGAGGTATCACCCTCGGCACTCGATAGTAGCTCTGCAGAGTCGTACAACTAAGGGGGGGGGGGTGCGGTGCTGTGTCGGTCTCTGCACATCGATCACGCTGATCGAAACATCCGGAAGCAAAGCATGGCAACACGGACAAGGGTGCGGGGCCATTGATGGATCACTAACCAATCTATACTAAGCAATATAGGATAGCAGGTAAGGTATCAACAGCAGTTACAAAAACAGGCTATGCATCAGAATAGGAGCTATCGAACACAGTAGCAAAATCTAATGCAAGCACGAGAGAGAAAGAATGGGCGATATAGGAATGATCAAGGGGGTTTTGCTTGCCTGGAAACTCTGCTGAAAGAGGCTGGGCGTCTGCGACGTAGTTGTACTCGGGAGCAGCGTCAGTCTCGGAGTCTACCGGAGAGAAGAGGGGGAAGAAACAATAAATATAAAGCAAACAAATGCAACACAGATGCATGACATGGCAATATGCTATGCTGGGGGTGACCTAATGCGATGCTAAGCGTTACAGACGGAGCGGGAAAATATCTGGAAATATTTTCCCGGCTTTAGGCAATTATCGGACAGACGATCCGAAGGAGAAGGTTGCATGTTTGCAGTGTTGGAGGCATGTGACCGGTATATGGATGGCATATTCGGATTCGTCTTATTTTTCTGATCATTTTTCATATATAAATTATTTTCATCCGAGTTATGGATTATTTTATATGAATTTCCAAAGTTTTAAATGATTTCCTGAATTTCTTATTAATTCGAAATTAATAGCAAAATGCTATGTGCACACACTGAAGTGTACACAGCAGGGTGCTACAGAGGTTGACATGTGGGGCATGTTGACTGAGTTGGCCTAGTCAACATTTGACTGGTCAAAGGGTAAATAGTGTAGGCGGATCCCACATGTCATTGACTAGAGTTAAATTAAAAGGTTATTTAGCTGCAGGGGCCCACTGTCATAGTCTAATTAGGAGGGATTAGTGCTAAAGGGGGATTAGCACCCTAATTAAACAGGGGCCGCCCCACTTGACAGAGAGCCAGCCGGCCTCTGGTGCGGCTGGGCACGCACGCCCGCACAGAGGCGCGCGGCGGCCATGGCGCCAGGAGGCGAGCACGGTATTTTGTACAGTTTTTCGAACCAATGATGGTATTTATTAATTAATACACTGATAACATTCCTACAAAATCGTGAGCAGTGCCAACAGAAGATGCTTTGCAAGCAAAGTACACTGCAAGGTATATTATTTATGTGCATGGAGGGTTCATGATCGTTCTAGGTATGCTAGCGAATCATGATATCATACGTAGTGTACTGGACTAGATGGACTAGAGACAACGGCTGATCTTTCTTCAGGAGGAATATTTCTCATAAGAAATAATTACTTTTAGGTAGCAGCATAGAAATGGGCTATGTATGTTTGTGAAAGTCACAAGGACACCAACATTTTTCTTGCAATATAAGACAGTGTTCGCTGGAAAACATGAGCACTAAGTGCCAACCAATATATACTGAATGATAAGGTCTACCTGGCTATGAGGCATAATGGCAATTGCTATACTGAAAGAAATGTTATAGGATGGGGATAGCGTTATGGGAGAGATGATTTTGTCTCATCAGCTATAAGACCTTTCTAGCTGGCAGGAATTAGTGGCTAGCTAGAATTAGTGATGTGCGTGTCTTCATCCAAACCAATTAGCTAGGAGACTTCACAAACTGACAAGCATAGTTGATGCTGTTTGCCACCTTCATGGTTGGTGAAACTTGACCTGGTAGTACTTCAACAACAACAAGATAAACAAAGTGATACGTACCTAGGGAAATGACCCCGTCTACCTCTACAGCTAACACTACTGATGGAGAAACCATCCTAGGCAACCCATTTTATACTGTATTCAGTGAACCCCTCGCTGGTAATCGCCAGCACAGACGGCTGTGCCAAAATGTGTCATCATTGTGTCATGAATCACTTGTGATGATCAACAATCTCCGTAAACTGAACCAGATGTACTAACTGTTAAAGACGTCTTATCATTGTATATATGTTAGACATTTATTTATTTTTGAAGTTAGTATATATGGTCCCATGCGGTTAGTAAATGAACTGTCTATGGTAAATTTATCTAGATATATGATGAAGGTTCAAGAGATAGATCTGCTAGCTCACCTAGGGTAGGGTTTTAGGATGTAGGGTAAACATTCATCACTGCAAGCTAGCTACATGTTTATTCTTCATACCGGATGCCACATAATATGTGCATGTGTGGAAGGTTGAATTTACATGCACAAGTAGTGTTCAAGTAACTTTGCGGGATGCACAAAACGTTAAATTTGGGGATCATGATATTATATATGCTATATTTTGATCAGGGGAAAGTAAAGACCTACAATTGATGATGATATATACCCAGAACCTAGACTATGTTAGCAAATCATGATATACACCATATCCAATGGTGTAGAATGAGGCTACTTATTTTCTGAAAGCTGTCCAAGAAAATAACAAATACTTTTGCCTTTTGAGTAATGACGAATAAGTATATCTAGGTGTGCTTAACCATGATGGCCAGTTGCCCATCCGTTTGAAAGATATACTTAATTAACCAACCATATATGGTTTAACATTAAAAGACAATTTATTTTTCTTCGATCCTATGAACAGGAAAATAAAAGATATACAAGGAAATAAACAATATCTACAGATAATGCCGACAAACCGAAGTGGTTGTTCAGTAAGAGCGCAGTTGTATAACTTTGTTGTTATATTGATTACAAATTATGCGTTCCACTTCAGCTTCCGCTGAACATGTCGAAGATAATTTGATTTTTTTTCTATGATTATTATTCGTGTAAAATTTGTGCGTGCCCGACATCCACTATCATATAGAAGAGGTGGTTATCTTTATTGTCAAGTTATACCTTGAGTCTTTCTCCTATATATAGGTATGTTAACTGCTCAGAGGTTACATACTTACCAGCAGGGAGTTGCTTGAAACATGTAAGTTGTCATAATACTTTCCCATACTTGATTTAATGCATGTGCTCTATAGTAGTTGTGTAATATAGTAACTTACAATTCATTTTTAGTAAGCTCCAATATCGGAATCTCATGATTATCAATACCATGCAGTGAGAAAAAAAATATGTTGTCTGATTAGAAACAACCTAATACATGCATGTTCACGAAAACTAAGTAGTTGCGAGAGGTATTTTTGCTTATAATTATGACCAATGGCCAGAGTAATACCTTTGAAAATTGGCTATGTGTTTTACTTAACTGTGTGTCGCCGCAGGGTGTTTTAATAAATAGAATCAATTAACAATATTTCCATTAGAACCTTAGGTTCAATATTTGTCATTGTATGCAAATGCTTGATCTATTGTTTTTGAGTAATACACAAGCCACTAATTTAAACTTGCATAATCTACCGCCAACCAACATGCTTGAAATTTATCTTATTTGATCATATAGGATCTTTACTCCCATAGTTAGGTTCTAGAACGGGGTGAAAAAACTTTCAAGAGATAATTTTGAAAACCTCTTCATTCATGTACACTCTTAGTAATCTCTTTGTTGTAGTCTCTTACACCTCTATACATACATATAATCTCATCTTAAAGGTCTACAAATGCTCGTGGTCTTCAACCCTTCCCCCTTTGACTTTCTTTGGTCAATATTCTTGTATCATATAGGAAGTTACTTCCCTTGATTTCTCACTTAATTACACGCACATATCAGATAATTCCGACAAAAATTGTGCCAACTCATCCAGCATGAAAATGGCGAAGAGAAGTGTTGTTGTCCTACTACTTGTCATAGCAATTATATTCTCCTACAATGCCTCGGAGGGCGGTGCACACCAGAGCCAACTTGCATTCTCCGGCAAAGTGGTGAATGCAGAGCACAAAGCATCCTTTAGCGGGATGAGTTCATCCCTTGGCGGGCAGGTTTCTGGTGCGCCCAATGCAGGTGTGAGCAATAATGCTGAAATAGCAAATGTTGAAACTACTACTACCACAGAGTCCCATCATGATGTCTCTGTGGGAGATTTCCGGGCGATTAGTCACAAACCACCAACTTATAACAGGCCATAGTGACAAACGAAGGCAAAGGACCATGGGCTCCAACAAGATATCCGTGGATGAACGAATTATCAAGTTGGTGATTTCTACACTAAGATGTAGTTCTCCGTTATATTCGTGTGTAATGTAACTGGTTGTAAGACATGGATGGTGTGTTGGAGTGTCAAGCTATTTACTGCTCTATTAATATTGTACAAGGTAGTATTGTACTATACTGCAGAATAAATCATGCCCACGGTCCATGGTAATGGCCACTGTTTATATGTTCCATGTGATTCTTTGTCGTTTTACAAGTCCAACTGCCAAGCACTATTAGACAAATTGATATATAGTGGCTGAAGCTTTTTCTGTCACTAATATATGATATTTACTGTTAATCAGTTATTCAAGAGATGATTTTGTCTCAGCAGGTATGATGTTTCTAGCTGTGGCAGGAATTAGTGGCTAGCTATCTTCAGATATAAAACTAGGGACGTGCGTACCTTAATCCAAACCAAGTAGGAAAGGGAACTTCACAAGCTGACAAGCATATAGTTGGTGCTGTTTGGTACCTTCATGGTAGGTGAAAACTCAGCCTGGTAGTACCTGTACTTTAACAAGATGAACAAAGCAATAGCAAGGAAAATGATTTTCGTCCACCTTAAAATCTAATAGTTTAATACAAAATAATCCATCTTAGACTACCTGTCCAGCAAACCACTCGCTGATAAATAATATCCATCAGGTACGGTTGTGCTAAATGTGTCGTCTTTGTATCATGAACCGGCTGTGATGATCAACAATCTCCATAAATTGAACTAGATCTACTAAATATAAAGACGGTTTATCAATGTATATAACACATACATTTATTAATTTTTGAACTATCTAATGCAGTACATCGTCCCATACGGATTGTAATGAACTTCCTATGGCAATTTATCTAAGCACATAAGGGTGCTCCCAATGTATTAAATCTTAGACTATATCATATGCATTTAATATGCAGTTAGATATAAACCCTCCAATGCATTGTATCTTATTTTTTTTAACACAGTACAGACGTAGATGCTCATACATATGCACATTGTATCTTATTGTTGCATCTAAAAGAGCTCTCATTTAATGTGTTTATGAGAGAACAAATAAGAGTTGTCTTGGTTTTAATGTATTAAGATATGACAACTCTCTTTTTCCTCATTAAATAGGGTGACATGTAAGCATTTTGCTTAGGTGTCATAACTAAGATATAGTCCAAGGTAGAGCATTGGGACTGTCGTAGTGAAAGATTCATGAGACAGGCCTGGTAGCCAGTAGCAGGTAGGGTTTTATGGTAGGTATATGGTAAATATTCAATAAATTTATACTCCCTCCTTTTTGGTTTATTAGACACATATAAAAAATAACTTTTACCAAGGACCTAGTTAAGCGCTAGACCACATATTGATGGAGCATGCATGGACCTCTCATCTTCATGCATTTGTTGGTTCCATGCGAAGAGTAAAAAGGCAAGGGGCCACGGTTTTCATCCCGTTTTTCATAAATTCACTTGTCAATTCTCTTCTGCTTAATTGATCGATGAGATGAATCTTTTGCTTCCGTTTAAAAAAAAGACAAGGGGCCTATTCCTATAGCATGGGACCTTCCAAGCTAAAATTTTGTTTTTTAGACGAGCCTAATAAACTAAAAAAGAGGGAGTAGCATTTACTCGTTGTCACTGGATGCAACATTGTGTGTGTGTGTGTGTGTGTGTGTGTGTGTGTGTGTGTGTGTGTGTGTGTGTGTGTGTGTGTTTACCTTTGAAATATCGGAAGGTTGCATTTACATGCACAAGTAATTAAAATGGTAATAATAGTACAAAGTTTCCACATATGATATAATCTAGTGTTGGTGTTCAAGTATGTTTTTGTTTGTGGGTTAAGGAAACATTAAATTTAGAGATCATGGTGTACAATGATGTAAAGATCTAGGACCGACGAAGATATATTCCAAGAACCTAGACAATCTTTTGCAAATCGTGATATATACCATATCTAGTGGTGTAGACGAGGCTTTCTAATTTGTTGAAAGTTGTTCAAGATAATAAAAAAAAATCCTTTTGCCTGTCGAGTGACGACAAATAAGTGTATATAAGTGTACTAAAGACATGATGATCATTTCTGCATCCCTTCAGATATACTTGGTTAACCAAACATATATGGGTTAGAGTAAAATGCAATTTACTTTTCAAATATATATGTGTGCATGGAAATGTAAAACCATACAAGGAATAAAAACTATCTTCGGATAACCCCGACAAACCGAAGTGGTTCTTCGGTAAGGAGCACCATTACATAACTTTGTTGTTTTATTGGCTACAAATTATGCTTTCCACTTCAGCTTCCGCAGAACATATCGGAAATGACACAACTTGTGTTTATGATTATTATTCATGTAAAAGTTACGCATGCCCGACATCCACTATCGCGTAGGAGAGATAGTTATCTTTATTGATAAGTTACACCCTTGAGTGTTTCTCCTATATATAGGTATGTTAACCGCTTTGAACATTACATACTTTCCAACGGGCAGATGCTTAAAACATGTAAGTTTTCATGAAATTCTTCCCATATTTCATATAAATGCATGTTCTCTATAAAAGTGGTGTAGTATAATCCCTTGTAATTCATTCTTAGTATGTTAGGACATGGGACTTTCTCATTACAAATATTCTTTCCATATTTCATATAAATGCACGTTCTCTCTAAAAGTGGTGTAGTATAATCCCTTATAATTCGTTCTTAGTATATTAGGATATGGAACTTTCTCTTTACAAATATATAGATTGTTTTTATTTTCAAAACCATTCAGTGAGACAAAAATAATTATGTTGCTGGTTTAGAGACAACTAATATATGTGTGGTCAAAAAAACTCTTTGAGAAGTATTTGTGATCTTGTGTAAAATTGTGAGCAGCGATAACTTGTAAATGAGTGGCAATGTAATATGTTTGCAAATTGATAATGTATTCTACTTAATTGTGTGTCACCACATGGGATATTTAATAGATAGCATTAATTAACAATATTCCCACTAGCACCTTATGTCAAATAGTTGTCATTGTTCGCAAATGCTTGACCTATTGTTTTAGAGTAATATGTAGCACACCAATTTGACGTGTGCGATCTATTGCCAACCAACATGCTCACAATTTCTTTTGTTAGGTCTTATAGGATATTTTATGAGATAAATTTCACTTGTCATTTCCCTAGAAAATATGTCTAAGTTTTCCACCAGGTGCTAGATCAGAACAAAACATTTCAAGAAATAATTGTATCGAATATTTTGCACAAGTTAGGTTACAATTGGATTTGGAGTTGTACTACGCGTAGACAGGGTACAAAGTAGTGTTCGAGGGACAATTGGTATCTTAGGCCTACTATATAGTGTGGAGTTAGACACACGATGCAACCTATGACAACATAATACCACAGGCGTACAGGGGGAGCTGGCGGCATGTGCCAGCTCTCGGGTGGCTGGTGTGCGGTATTGTAGTAGTATCATGGGGAGGAGCGCCCATAGTCATGCCCCAGATATGTATCCGAGTTCAGTGAAACTTCTTAACAAATCTCGGTGCTGTTGCTTGGTGTGATTGCTTGGTTTTTGATAGATGGACTATGTGTCTCGGACTACTCTAACAAGTTGTATCTATTGTCCAAATTATATACATAACTAAGCAATTCATCTGTCTGCACTCCTATTAATCTCTTTGTTGTATATGTAATCTCTTACACCTCTATGAACACATGTATAATCTGATCACGCAGGTCTACAAATGCTTGTGATCTTCACCTCTACTATCTAGTTTGACTTTCTGTTGTCAATATTCTTGTAGCAAAGCTAGTGTGACTTATATAATTTAAATTTCTCCTTGAATTCTAGCTTAGTTACATGTACATATATTATATTCTTAAAAATCTGTGTAAATTCATTCAGCGAAGAAAATGGCGAAGAGACACACCGTTCTACTACTACTTGTCTTTGTAATTATGTTCTCCTGCAATGTCCTGGAGGGTGGTGCATACCAGAACCAAGTGGCATTCTCCCGCAAAGAGCTGAAAGCAGAACAGAAAGTATCCTTTACTGGAATGACTCCATCGTTTGGTGGGCAGGTTTCCGGCGGAACCAATGCAGCAGGAGGTGCTGAAATATCAAACGTTGAAACTACCTCTGCCACAGACTCCCACCGTGACGTCGCATGGGAACAGTTCAGTGGCCACAACCACCAGGTCAAGAAACCGTAATGATGAACTAATATAAGATGAAGAACCATGGGCATGTACCAACCTGATATATATATATATATATATATCCATGGATGAACTAATTATCAAGTTGGCGATTTCTACACTAAGATGTGGTTTCTCTGTTATATTTGTGTGTAATGTAATATAGAACTGGTGTACTGTAAGACTTGGATGGCGTGTTGGACTATCAAGCTATTTATGGCTGTACTAATTATTGTACATGGTATTGTACTACACTGCGGAATAAACATGCCCACGGTAGATGGTAATGCCTATTTATAATTATATCTTCCATGTGATTTTATGTCGTTCTACAAGTAGAACTACTTTCAAGTACTAGTAGACAAAAAAAATATATATATATATATATATATAGGGTGGGTCTATTCTACCAACCCCCTTAAGACCTTATTCTACCAACACTTTCTTATTCTGCCAACACCGGACGCCCACCCGATCAGACCAAAAATAAAAACAAGCCACCCCACCCACCCACCCACGCGCACAAACCAGCGCACTCACCCTGCCCGAACCCACCATACCCACCACCCCACGCCGCCGCCTCCCACCGCGCCGCCCACCTTCTCCCCAATCCCCCACCTCCCACCGCGTTGCCCTCCCACCACCGCACAGTGCGCCACCCACCGCGAGGCCACCACTTCCCACCGCGCCGCCCGCCCACCACCGCGCAGCGCGCCGGCAGCCGATCTGCCACTGCCGCCCTCCCCAAACCACCGCCGCGCCGCCCCTCCCCAGGCCGCCGCCGCGCTACCCCTCCCCAGGCCGCCGTCGCGCCCCTGCCCGCGAGCACAATGGGCGCCAACCACCTCTGTCCCCTCCTTTTGCGCTACGGTCGCCGGATCCACATCCTCCCCGCCCCGGTGACCTCCTTCTGCACTGCGGTGACCGAATCCACAGCCCCCCCCCCCCCCCCCCCCGCTCCGGTGACCTCCTTCTGCGTTGCGGTTGCCGGATCCACAACCCCTCGCCCCGGTGACCTCCTGCTGCACCGCCGCGACCGGATCCAGTCGACCTCCGGCGACCAGATTGGTGGATGGTGAGCTCCGTTGACTCCTCTGCTCATCGTGCTCGTTGGCGGCTTCTTTTTGTTCGGCTGACCGGTGGTCTCCTCCAGGCGAGAAGAGGAGTGCCTCCTGTTGGAAATATGCCCTAGAGGCAATAATAAATAGGTTATTATTATATTTCCTTGTTCATGATAATCATTTATTATCCATGCTATAATTGTATTGATTGGAAACTCAAATACATGTGTGGGTACATAGACAAACACTGTGTCCCTAGTAAGCCTCTAGATGACTAGCTCGTTGATCAAAGATGGTTAAGGTTTCCTAGCCATTGACATGAGATGTCATTTGATAACGGGATCACATCATTAGGAGAATGATGTGATGGACAAGACCCAAACTACGAACGTAGCATATGATCGTGTCAGTTTATTGCTATTGTTTTCTGCATGTCAAGTATCTGTTCCTATGACCATGAGATCATGCAACTCCCTGACATCGGAGGAGTACCTTGTGTGTATCAAACGTCGCAACGTAACTGGGTGACTATAAAGGTGCTCTACAGGTATCTCCGAGGGTGACTGTTGGGTTGGCATGGATCAAGACTGGGATTTGTTACTCCGTGTGACGGAGAGGTATCTCAGGGCCCACTCGGTAATACAACATCACAATGAGCCTTGCAAGCAATGTGACTAAAGTGTTAGCCACGAGATCTTGTATTACAGAACGAGTAAAGAGACTTGCCGGTAACGAGATTGAACTAGGTATAGAGATACCGACGATCGAATCTCGGGCAAGTAACATACCGAAGAACAAAAGGAACAGCATACGGGATTAACTGAATCCTTGACATAGAGGTTCAAATGATAAAGATCTTCGTAGAATATGTAGGAGCCAATATGGGCATCCAGGTCCCGCTATTGGTTATTGACCGTAGAGGTGTCTCGGTCATGTCTACATAGTTCTCGAACCCGCAGGGTCTACACACTTAACGTTTGGTGACGATTAGTATAGTTGTGTTATTTTGTTGGTGACCGAAAGTTGTTCGGAGTCCCGGATAAGATCCCGGACATGACAAGGATCTCCGGAATAGTCCGGAGGTAAAAAATTGATATATGTGATAATAGTGTTTTTGGTTACCGGAAGGGTTCCCGAATTCACCGGAAAGGGGTTCCGGATGTTTACCGAAGTGTTCGGGTGCAAGAACACTTTATATGGGCCAAGGGATAAAAGCCCACGAGGTATTGGAAAGTGCAAAAGTAGTTTTGCTGCCGCGTAAGCGGTACTACCGCTTGGTGAAGCGGTACTACCGCCCGAGCGGTACTACCGCTTGTGTGAAGCGGTACTACCGCCCGAGCGGTACTACCGCTTGTGTGAAGCGGTACTACCGCTTGTGCGCGGTACTGCAGGGATCCGAGTTGGACTCTTTTCCTGCGGGCCAAACCGACCTTGTGCGGGCAAAACCGACCTGGAGGAGGCTTTTACTCCAAGTTTAGACCCCAAGGCTCAACATATAAATAGAGGGGCAGGGCTAGCACACGGGACACATCAAGATTTCCCCAAGCCGTGTGCGGCAACCCTAACCCTCTAGTTCCTCCGTCATAATCTCTATAGCGCTTGGCGAAGCCCTGCAGAGATTGTTCCTCACCACCATCACCACGCCGTCGTGCTGCTGGAACTCAATCACTACTTCATCATCGCTCGCTGGATCGAGGAGGTGAAGGCGTCATCAAGCCGTACGTGTGTTGAACGCGGAGGTGCCGTCCGTTCGGCGCTAGTTCGTGATCGGATCGAGGGACGACTTGCGATTTGGATCGCGGAGACGTTCGACTACATCAACCGCGTTTCTTAAACGCTTCCGCTTAGCGATCTACAAGGGTATGTAGATTCACTCTCCCTCTCGTAGATGCTCATCACCATGGATAGATCTTGTGTGTGCGTAGGAAAATTTTTGTTTCCCATGCAACGTTCTCCAACACCTCCACCCCCAGCCGCCGTGCAGTTCACACGACACGCCCATGCGGTGCGGGGCGCATATGCGTGCAGTCTGCCAGCCGTGCGGTGCAGTCCGCTTCCTCCGCCCACGCGCGCAGTGCGGGTCCCACGGTGGTGAAGTTCACTGCTGGGTGGCGCCGGTGTTCACCATTTTTGCCTCCTCCACTTCTCGCCGGTGACATGAGCATTAAGTTCACCATCTTTCTGATTTTGGATTGTTGCACTTCGGTAATGTTTGCTTTAGAAAATGTGTTAGTAGAATTTTTGCAAATTCTACTGCTCTCTGCTGTTGGTGCAGTTCGGAAAGGTGTTTTTGTTGTTGCTTTTTCAGATTTGGCCATCGGTGCAGTTCGCCGGTGACAGGAGAACAGCTCGGCCGAGCGACATGAAGCCGGGTTGCGCGGGCGTGCAGTCCCTGCTGCAGTTCACTCCCCTCCTCCCCTTGCAGCCCAGGCGTCCCAGACTTGCAGTGCGCTAGGCACGTGATGCGGTTCGGCGGCGCCTGGCCGTGCAGTTGACGGCTCCTGGTGCAGTCCACTGCTTTTTTCTTTTCGTGCGGTTCCAGTGCAATGCATCTCATGCGGTTCTAGCTACATGCTGGATTTGATGCTACCCTGACGCATTTCACATTTTTGTGTGTTGTGTTTTCCTTCTTTCAGTTTTGCAGTGAACCTCCATGAGATTCATCGGCACTTGCAGTGCATTTCGCTGTCGATTGCGGTTCACTGCACTTGGCCTCGCAGTTGAGATGAAATTATAAAGAGAAAATGTTAGCAAAAAATGAACCTCGAAGAAAATTTTAGCAGTTCATTACTCTCGTTGGTGCGGTTCGCTACTCTCTTCCGTGCGGTTTGCTACTCTCGTCTCCTAGTGCAAAACACACGAGAAAAAATGTGTCAAAAAAGTGCGGTTCACTTTGATTTGCTCCGAGGTTCACTTCCTCTCATCATGTGGTTCACTATCTCTCGTGGCACACAACTCAGATCGCACGGAGAGAAAAAAATGGTGTAAAAGAAAGTTTGAAAAAGACAGAAAAATCATGAAGTTCATTTTTGCTAGTGTCGCGATTCACTTTCGGTAGTGTTCGCGGTTCACTTACTCCAAAATGTGAAAGTGCGGAAAAATGTTACAGGAACGACAAAAAAAATAACGTGGTTCACTTCTCGATAGTGTTGCGGTTCACTTACGTCCGTTGTGAAGCACATTCAACTTCCTCGTCTAAGAAAAATTACATATGAATAAAAGAAACCATGCAGTTCGCTTGCCCGTCTGATGCAGTGCGGTTTTGAGTCTGAAGCAGTGCGGTTTTCTGTCCGATGCGGTTCACATGACGATTTTGCTGTCGCGAAAAACAGTGTCCGCATTTCGGTAATTTTAAAACTGCTCTTAAACCATAAGGAATTAGAGAGGGTGTTCTACATAAAAAAGTTGCGTCTCATCGATATCTTTCCAACGGCGTATCATTTGAATCATTCCGACCAGCGGTTTGTAAAAAATCGCGGAAAAACGTCCGCTGCCACCCGTCGTCCGCCGCACCATTTTCAAAATTAATTTAAAACCGTAAGGAATCTCAAAAACATTTCTACATATGAAAGCTGCGCCTCGTCCGTAGCTTTCCAACGGCGTATCACACGCCTCGTTTCGACAAACGGTTAAAAAACTGGAGCGAAAATAGTACCAAAAAATTACAAAAATTTGAAAAAATAGAATTCCGCGATTTAGTAAATTTGAAACTGCTCTTAAACCATAAGGAATTAGAGAAAGTAATATATATGAAAAAGTTGCGCCTCGACGATATCTTTCCAACGGCGTATTATTTGCTTCATTCCGACAAGCGGTTTGCAAAAAAACGCGAAAATACGCTCGCTGCCACTCGTAGGGCGCCCACCGTTTTCGAAACTGCTCTTAAACCGTGAGGAATCTCAAAAAAAATTCAACATGGCGAAGTTGCGCCTAATCCATAACTTTCCAACGGCGTATTACACGCCTCGTTCCGACAAACGGTTAAAAAATTGGATCAAAAACAGTACCGAAAAAACACTACGTGTAGTATTTTTCGACGAGAAGTTCACTAGTGTTTGTATTGCAGTGCCTTTGCTTCAGAAAGTGCAGTGCCCTCGCGTTGAGCGTGCAGTTCGGATGTGGGCAGAATAACTATTTTGCCAATATTGACAGAATAGACGGGCTGTATATATATATATATATATATATATATATATATATAAAATAGGAAAATGGCTATGTACTCCTGGGAGTACGTACTCTCATCACTCATATACCACATAGATGAATATTTTATATCTCTTTATTATTTTAATATACTTCATTAATAATTAGTAGATACCCCAAAATGAGTTTCACGAAAAAAATCATGTGAGTCTACATATTTTTAAAGGTTTACGTATATACTAATTTGTTCGTATATGAAAAAGGTATATTACAAAAATTACGTCGCAAATGATATTTTTTCCACAAAACTCGTATTGGGGTATCTTAGAATATTTAATGAAGTATATTGAAAATGATAAAGAGGTATAATCAATATATATATATATATATATATATGAATGTACTTGTTTCGGAGGGTGTGGGTACACAAATTGACCATGCCCCTCCCCTGCACGACCAACCACAAATTAGACGCCCGCAAAAAAAATCAACCTAGCAATCAGGCCCATTATTAGTAGTCTGTTAGCCTAAAAATTGTAGTTTCATGATGATAACATGTGGCGACAGCAGGGGCCCGTGGCTGCCCCTGGTGCACAGCTATTATTAGGTAGTTGCACATATAGGTGTGAGATGCTCATGTGGTGCTGAATTATGCATTTGCTTGCATGCCATCAGCGTTGTGCGGTCGTGCACATACAAGCCTGTTATTAGCATGTTCCATATATTGATCCGAGAGGTTCCCGCGGTGCTGAATTATGCATCGCCATGCATATGTCGTTTCCGCAGCGCGCGTATATAAGCATGGCACAAGCATCGATTCTAACTTGGCATTCAAAGTTTTACAATCCCAGATAAGTGTACATTTTACAGGGCGCGTTTTAGCACATACCTATAAGGAAGAATGGAGTCATCACACAAGCTTTTCCCAGCCATTGCCATCCTCCTCCTGCTCGTCGTCGCCATAGGTAATTAAGTACCGTTTCGCTCGAGCTGCCAGAACAACACTATGTAAACATGCATATGATATAAGTGTCATCCAATTCGCTGGGTTGGTTTATTGTTGATTAATGTCCGAAAAACTAACCATGTGTGACTATACATATTTGTCTTCAGAGGTGGCGCCAGCGCAGGCGCGAGAGTGTGAGATAGAGAGCGAGCGGTTCAACGGGTTGTGCTTCGTATCCGCAAACTGCGCCGGTGTGTGCGGCGCTGAGGGGTTCACCGGCGGCAGGTGCTCCGGCTTGAAGAGGAGCTGCATGTGCACCAAGGAGTGCTAGACGATATTACGATATATATACGTGGATGAATGGCGACAATTATGCACTTATTCTTCGCATGGTTTGAATTACCTTTGTCGTACGTCCAGTAAAGTTCCAGGTTTACCGCGACGTTATCCTTGGGTTCGAATGAAGGAAAATGTTTTGTTTCTTTTAAGCAACGAAAATATGTGGCCCATGAGAGTGTTCATTGGATCACATGTATCTCCCTTTTTTTTAACGGTTTTGTATATTTTTCTTCTTTATATATAGAAGTTGCTGGGACTAGCAGTTTGATTGCTCCATCTGGCCGTAGTTTTTTTTTTTTTTTTTGAGATAGATCTGGCCGTAGTTGAACCATCAGATTTCTGGTTTCTTTTTAGGGGAATCAGATTTATGGTACCACTGTCCAACCAATCAAGCCAACTATTGAGAAGTTTTGCCCAAGCACAGCCGGACAGGCCTACGAACGAGATGGGCTGTGAATAAGCCAATGAGGAAGATTCAAAGGGCACGGAAATGAGCTTTGATGGGCTGTAATAAGGAGGCATGGTTGTTATGCCCGACAGATACATCGAGATCCTTAGTTAGAGCGTACCCTTTTTGCAAAGATCACTTCCACTTTCCCTCGTGGTGATAAGTACGCAATGTCTGTGCAAAACTTGTCACAATCTGGGAGTTTTGCACTTTTACTGTAGATTCATTTTTTAAACGTTTTTTTCTCTCGAACCACGTCCAAATCATAAATCATTTTTATCATTGCGTTTCTCGCGTCGAGATATTCAAAACTAGATCCCATGTTAATTGGAGAACAATTTTTTTCCCACAAAAAACCCGAAAAAATACAGAAAAAAAAACTGAAAACAGGAAAAAACCCTGAAAACTAACAAACATGAAAATCAGAAGAAAAAAAGTCGGAAAATCCAAAAACCCGAAAACCAAAACAAGGGGAAACCAGAAGCACAACTGTGCTTTTCACTTTTATTTTGGAAGCACAACTGTGCTTTTCAATTTTTCGGAAGCACAATTGTACGTCCCGAAAAGCACAACTGTGCTTTCACCGGAAGCACAACTGTGCTTTTCACTTTCTGAGAAGCACAACTGATTCTTTCTTCTAATTACAGGATCTATGACTCTTTTTTACCATATGAGCAGGATGCATTAGTCCGTAGAACCTATAAAAAAGCGATGGTTGTGGCGCGAAGTACGCTTATGCACCTATGTCACTCGGCTCGCACGCAACCCCGCCCCATTATGTTATGTTATGTAGGAATTTAGCTTCGTGTTGGGCTGATTATTCAGACCCAGCAACTGGCTGTAGGATTTTGTCCCATCCGTAGTGCTTCGGAAGTCACTCTGGCGTGGCGCTGTTGGATACTTCTGATCAATATGAATAGAAGAAAAAAAAGCTTATGATGAGCATCTATTGGAGTCCATCATTTCCAAGATCCAATTCTAGTTTCTTATTATGTAGTGGAATTGCATAGATGTGCTTTTTTCATGAAGCACACCTGTGCTTTTCACTTTTTTGGGTGCTTCACGGAAAAACACAACTGTGCTTCGCCGGGAAGCACATCTATGCTTTTTCACACGATGTGTTTTGGGAGAAAAACAAAAAAAATGTAAAAATATATTCACGAAAACCTAGGAAAAACCAAGCAAAATCCAAAAACCAGTAAACATGGAAAATACACCAAAACATGTGCAGAAATATAAAAATTAAATCTCGTTGGTGCCCCCAATGTGCGACATGTGGCGGCTGGTTGGGGCGCTCCCCATGCTGCCCGCTGGGATCCCCCGAAGGGGTGCCCTCCAACTAGTCCCTCCCAAGATACATGGCAGATTACACTCCAACTAGTCCCTCCCAAGATACATGGCAGATTACACTCCACAACATCTATCAATACAATAGATCTAAAAAAAATCTATCAAGACAATATGCACCACATGGTAGACGTGGTACTAAGAAAAACAATACGAATTTAAAATTTATTCTAAAAGACGAATAAAATCATATGTCGGCTTCTATGCTTTTTTGATTTTTTTTTGCTCGAATGTTAAAGCAAGTCAATGGTTCTAATTAGAGGAGTTAATCCACCAGCCTGGTTTAAGGAGAGTATATTTTCGTCTCTGTACCCCCAATAAATATATTTTTTGAGCCTAAACACACTTCTCTTTATTGATCAATAACAAGGTTATTTGGGGGTGGGGTGGGGGGGGGGGTGTAGCCCCCAATAATATATGAATCCCAGGGTAATCCATGTCCATAGGCCCGTGTTCAGCCCGCGCCTAGGTCGCTGCATAACCCCTTCGTCGCAACTACCGTCTCCTAAACCGTGGTCACCGGCTTGGATCCTCGTAGGCGCACCACGACACCATCCTGCGGCTTCCGGCGGCATCGTGCGGGTCCTCATGGAGCAGGGCTCTCTGACACCCCGTTTGATGGATCTGTCAAGTGGATGAAGTATCCCCTCTCGCTCCCATCCTAGTTGGGGAGGCCTCTACTGGATGGCGACACTCGCGCGCTCTGCAACATCGGCAGCTCATAGGACAGCCGATGAATCCCAATGCGCAACAATGATGGGCTTGTACCACGAATCCATCAGTGATGACTATCGATGATGACTATGTCACACATGGATGACCGATGAATACAATGTTAACGTGTTCCTTTGGGGCGACACCATCAGTGGTAACATATTAGCATAGACCTTGTCTCTCACTTATGGGTTGTTGGTGCGTCCTCAGTGCTAATATATACCACTGATGAGAAGACCTTAGCGATGCCACTATCGATGGGCTGTCAGTGGCCTCAGTGCTAACGTATACTACCGAAGAGAAGACCTGGGCCCGTTAGTGATAAGCTGCTGCTTCCTCTCAACACCATCGAAAAAACACAGTTATCTCGCGCGCGCGCGATTGGAGGTGTAGATTTTCATTCCCATCCTAAAAAAGCAGCTATTCTAAAAGACTACTTCAAACAAATCATCGGGGTCCATCCGAACTTCCTGGACCTTTGATCTACAACGTTACTACCCTGCTCAACTGCCCAGCTACTAGCTATCGACTCCCCCTTCTCTTATTTTGAAATGATGGATGCTTTTCTCCAAATGAATCCCCTAGCTAGTCCGGGGCCTGATGGGTTTGGTTCTTTTTTTCTACCAAAAATATCAACACCTCGTCAAAATTCAATTCTCGGTTTCATTGCTGACTTCCAAAATCTTTTAGCCCAGACTGAATGCCTAAACCGGGCACTAATTATTGTACTTTCTCCCTAAAAAAGAAGCTGTTGGCACACCTGATGCCTATCAAACCCTATCCCTAAAAAAATCTAATCAAGGTCGTTGCGAAGGTGCTCACAAATTGCCTAAAACCCCTTATCCCGCTACTTGGCCATGCTAACAAGAATGGATTCATATCAGCCCTTAACATCATGGAAATTTTTGTCAATGCCGCCAACCTCGTTAGTTCTTGCCACGCCAGAAAAGGACACACCATGGTCATCAAACTGGATTTCTGTAAGGCCTTTGACTCCCTCTCGTGGGACTCGTTGATCCGGGTCCTGCGTTGTCGGGGCTTCACGATTAAATTCTGTTCATGGATTGATGACTTCTCGCTACCGGTAACAGTGCAGTCTTGCTCAATGGGGTTCCGGGTGACTAGATCTATTGGAAAAACGGGCTCTGAGGGGATCTGTTATCACCTTACCTATTTATCATCATCCCCACAAATTCCTAACTGGTTGGTGAGAAAAGCTTTTCTCCAAGGGAGACAGACTAATCTTGCTCTCTGCGGTTATTGACTCGATTATGATGTACTTCATGTCTGTATTCCCCATTCCGAAGAGTGTTATGAAAACCCTAGACTCGATCCGCCGTGGCTTCTTCGGGGCTGCCGAAGACACATGCACTGGTGCACAATGCTTAGTTGCCTGGAACAGTGTGTGTGTAAAGCCAAATAGTATCGTGGTCTTGGTCTTAGAAACATACATCAACAAAATAGTTGTCTAATTATGAAGTTTGCTGTTAAATCTCTTTTACCAGACTCTACACCCTGGCTTGATTGGATAGCTCTTCAACACCCAAATGCCTTCATCGCGCCACACAATAACCAATCATTTCTCTGTAAAACTATAAACCAGTAAAATGCCAGCTCTACAATCCATCACCTTTGTCTTAACAAACTCTGGCACTACCACTTACTTCTGGCTCGATACTTGGCTGCACCATAAACCACTAGCAGTATTGTTCCCCTATCTGCATTCCCACACTACACTGCCCCTAGCTAGAGTGGCTACCGTTTTGAATTTCGGTCTAGAATCAATCCTACGGAACCGCCTAACCTCTACTTCTGCTACCGAGTTGGGTTCCATTTTATCATTTTTGCAGGACTTCCAGCCGTCACAAGATCCAGATGAGTGCTTCCTCCTCGGTGGCTTTACTTCTTAACCAAGGCTGCTTACGATCTACCCAAGCGGGAAGATGATGTGGACCCTCATGCAATGGCAATCTGGTCCTCTCGAGTGCCCAACAGGGTGAAGATCTTAGCGTGTCTGCTCTTTCGTGGACGACTGAACTCCAAGGCTAACTTGCTGCACAAGCACATTGCTGCTGATGCCATTTGTCCCAGATGCGGTTTTGATGGCGAGGACATTGCACACATCTTCATCTCTTGTCACCATAGCATCATTATTGTCAGGCTCGTCATTGAAGATCTAATGCTATGGACTCACCGGATGCAGAAGCCCGACAAAAAGCAGGCCGCCTCCTCGTGGCGTTCGTACCTCTTATCACGCTTACACGTGCTGATGTAATTCCCTTTTGTAATCGGTCAAACGAAGGATTCAAAACTTGAGTAATATATTCAGGTAGGGGAGCCCCCGGTGATTTCTCAAAAAAGAAAAACATGTTGCATCTTTTTAATGTAGCCACCGAACTCCACCAATAGAACAAACAACCTCATTTTCAGGTTTTACAACTGTGGATTCCTATGAAAAAGTGGTACGTTTATGATAGAGAACATTTGGCAATAGTATGGCCCTGGTTTACACCTAACAATAGCAGGTAGTTACATATGTCTGGTGCTGAATGCATTTCCTTGCATGACGTCGGTGCTATGCGGTTGTGCACATACAAGCCTTGTGGTGCTAAATAATATAATTCCATGCATGCTGCCGTTGGCGTTCGTATATAACCTCAAGCTCGCACTGGGTTTCTAATTCGTCACTCAGTTTTTCCCAACCCTAAGGAAGTGTAGTTCACATCCCCCTTCAACCCTTTTACCATCTATCAATAATGGCGTCATCACACAAGTTCTTCCCTGCCGTCCTCCTCGTCCTGTTGCTGGTTGTAGCCATGGGTAAGCATACATGCATCCCTGGTGGTATATATTTTCAGAACACTAGGCACATTTTATTGTTTATTATCTGTTGATATATTTGTTTCTGGCGTCTATCAATAAAATCTATGCTCATACGAATCGACTTGCATGCCAGCTAATGATTTATGTTTCAAAATAATAATGTGCAATCGACCTTTTGTGTTCAGAGGTGGCGCCGGCGCAGGCGCAGGCGCAGAGGGTGTGCGAGACGGATAGTACTCGGTTCAAGGGGATATGCATGGTTGGCACAAACTGCGCCAACGTTTGCCTGACCGAGGGCTTCACCAGCGGCAAGTGCTCCGGCTTCAAGAGGAAGTGCAGGTGCACCAAGCCATGCTAGACTGATAAAACGTGGATGGCAACGACCGTACATACCCATGGATCTGTTCTCATCTTGGTCTGAGTCACATCGATCTGCCATGCAAGCCTCTAATATACTTCTTTCTTCAGTTACTATGAAGGATATAATTTTATTTCTTTGAACAAGGTAGAAGAAGATGTATGGTCTAAGCATGCAAGTGTTCATTCTATTATATGTGTATTTTTGTTCCGTTTTCTTTAGGTTATTACAGTTTTTATTGCTGATCAATTTGATTTCTTGTCGTAATAACAATTATAAGAGAGTTCCCTTTGTATTAGTATATGTATATGTTGTTTGAGATTTCTTAAATTACACTCAGATTTTACTGTTCACTGTGGGTGCAATGCACTCAGGTTTACAAAAAACTGTCTCGTTTTCAGGTGAACATCCAACTGTCCGCATTTCCTTTCCGCTCCATGTATAAAATCAATTCAGAATTGATCTGTATGTTAAAATATGGACACTAGGATCTACAGTGACTTTCCCTGAACAAAGAAGGAAAAAGGAATTACACTGTCCTTTTGCTAAAATTGGATATTCCTTTGCAAAGAGAATTTCTGAACATGAGTTTTTATGCATGAAAATATGAGAGAAAATGAACATCTGTCTGTTTGTAAATATACAGAACATCTCTTTGTTATTATAACCACTTGACATCTCTTATTCATTGTGTTTGATAACAAGATGATCAGATTTTTAGTTATTCCATTGTGATGTCGTCTCTCCGCCACCTGGACGAACCACATGCGGGCACAAAAATCCTAAGAAACTAGAGCGAAACTCCACGCAAGCGCAAAGATACATGGTCTCCCCTGTTTCCCGGCGCCGATACCTACTGTCGGAGGTGAGGGAGACTTCCGGAAACACTGGGGACGAGGATGAGAGGTTGTCTTGAGGCTAGGGTTTTCTTTTTTTTGTTGGGGATTGAGAGTATTGGTGAATATTAATGTAGGTACATGCAAGAATTTCCAGGAAATGATATAATCATTTTTCTGTTGTACAAAAAAAGGCATCTCTTAGTTATATAAATGATCATATTTGTCACATTTTGGAAATGCACTTAAATTAATTTCATAGTACCACAATTTTAGTCAGTGGTTTTTGAAGTGCTCGAGGCTACATACGAACCTGCGAGGAGTGCAGTAGACCTATGTCATAGACATTCCGATAATACCTTTTTCTTTTGCTACAACAAGGGCAGGAGCTCTGACATTCAATATAAGTAGAAGAGAGTTGCCCAGTAAATTAATGGCGAAAACCAACATGTATTACTTTTGATTGTAATTGTTAGGCTGCTCCTGTGCGATATTGAGTTGCCCTACAATTGTACTATGAATTGGCAGTTATCTTTGTACATAATACATATACAGTCCAAAGTTATACATATACAGTAATCATAATACATATACAATCCGAAGGTATCAGTGTTACTTTGTGCCACACGGGTGGCACTTATCATTTGGGTAAATATAGCGAGGATAATATATACCTGCTAATTACATCCATGTTTCTGGCAGTACAACTGCCAATTATACTAGTATAACCTAAAATAGACTGCCTTTTTCTTGTAGTGCATCGGCCTCTTTATTCATATATAAACCATTCACTGCAGCACTTCTTGATTCATCATTGGTTCACACAGTTCTCCATTTAACCATGACGATTTATAAGCAGGTTTTTACGGACCTGGTTTGCAAGAAGCAGGGATGAACCAGCTCATTCGGCAGTTATGCTCACCGTCACCAGAACCTGGCCTGCCGTTTAGTACGTTCACCTCCGTCTTCGTCACCATTTCGCCTGTGTGCTGCCCATCATCTCCCGCCAACTTCCTCGCCGGAGCTGCAGCAGCAGAGTTTGTAATCACCAGTAGGACGAACACAAGGACTGTAGCCGCCTTCATGCTTCACAGTGGTGGTGCCAATCTGCGTGGGAAAGAAACTAAAAATTGAGGAAATGGGATTATGGAAAAGCTACAAATTATCACAAAGGGGATTCGAAGGGTGAATGACTTGTTATATTCTTGGATCGAACCTGAAGTGCCTTGCTTAATTGTGTTTAATCTTGATCTAAGTTGGATATTTTTCAATGCGCCGGGGTTGTGATATTTATAGGGGGTTGGCAACTTGGCATACAGTAATATTCTGCTCTTGTATGTAGATCTTCGCCACTCGCAAGATCAGATATGCAACTAGCATGATCAATCGACAATATGAAGTGGTTTGCAGGAATTCTCTGGCTCGATCGATTGCAGAAATGACAGGTGATGGACTGATGAAATATCTGTGTATATTCACTTGGCTACCTATATATACATAGCAAATTGTAGTTAGGGGCACTGTGACGGCAACGAGCATTATCTCAAGGACTACTACGGTCTTCTAGTTGCATGCATCTGGACATCAGAATATCTATATAATCAATTAATCCAATGTAGTAATTATCTAGTTTTTATTATTATTAAATGATGCTTTTATTAACCTAAAATGTAGCATCAAACGGATATGAAGCATGATGAGCGAAGCCCGGGCTCTGCATACTTAAGATGCATACAGTCAACATAAACAGCTTGGCACAAGTAAAAAAAAAATGACATATCGACAACAGTAAAGTCATATAGGACCGAGATTATATATGGCTATGTCGAAGGAGGTGGTGGAACGGTCATCCATTTCATTTGCATACACACCATCTTGAACAATGATTGATACTCCATTTAATATAGACCATATATGAAGCCAGTGCATACAAGGTAAATAACCTGCATGGGAGAAGAATTTTTGCTATTAAGAACAATGCCATTTGTACATATCCAAATCGACCATAATAATGCAAGGCACTCCCGCCCTTATAGCCTTCTAAACCTATTTGGTATCTGTCCAGTGAGTGACCATTAATATTGGCAACACTTGTGTGTGGATACAAATTGGACGCTATTTGGATGACTGATCACGTAGAACGCACAAACTTACAGTGGAAGAATAGATGTTTGATTGTCTCGTCGTGAGTATAAAACTACACTTCTTGCTTCCTTGCAAGTTGTGACGAGCGACCCTCTCTTTGGTTAGCACAACTCCCCTCTGATGATACCGCTTGAAAATCTTGATTTTTAGTGGTATCTTTGACTTCTATATTAGTTTATTATTGTTCACCGGAATATCTGAGTGTATGAGTGCACTCTACGTAGAGTCAACTGTGGAGGACCCAAATGTACTAAGATTCCAGTGGAACACATCCTGCCCTTTTGTCATACATCTGGCGGGGAGGAATCGAGGACGTGCGCTAGAGTATCATTCTTATCGCGGGAATTCAGTACAAGGCTGGATATTGTTCCCAGAGAGTGAAATTTCGTAGCCACTTTTCCTCCTAGAAATGTATCTCCGAGCCATCCTTTACCGGGCAAGATCAAAGCGAAAAAGATGTTTCTTTGCTACCATCAAACTGGCCCAAAAGAATGAATCTCCAGGTTTCCAATATGCATGAGATGCAATTTTTTGGCCTAGATACTTATTCACAACAGGGTACGCCAAACGCCATCCAGTAAGTAGTTTGAACAACCATTTACTAAGTAAGGCATCATTCTTGACCTGGAGGTCCTAAGTGCACAAACCCCCCTGGTCTTTTAGTCGACAAACCACAATCCATTTGGTTATACCATATTGTTTCTTTTCATTGTATCGTTGCCAAAATAATTCGGATCTAAAATAATCCAGCCTTTGCAGGACCCTTTTGGAAGTTAAAAAGATAAAAGCATGTAGAGAACTGCATTTGTGAGAACAAATTGATCAAGACCGTCCTCTAACGGAGTGCAACTTGTCTTTCCAACAGCTCAGTCGTTTATCTAAGTGGTCATGTAAATGTTTCCACTTGAGACCCTGATTATTAATCGGAATTTCCAAATATTTAATCAGGAATTAGCCTTGTGCATAACCAAACATGTCACTGTATTCTGCAGCCGCCTCATTGGATTCTCGAAACAAAAATATTCACTTTTATGGAAGTTAATATTAAGACCTCACATTTATTCAAAAGCTGAAAGCAAGAGCTTTAGATTCTTAGCCTTATGTATGCCATGTTCCATAAAAAGAATCATATAATCGACATATTTTGAGATAGAGAGGCCCCATCCATAAAGTATGGCACTACTCCTGCAATCTGATCGTCCTGTTTGGCATGTTCAATCAAAATAGCCAACATGTCAGCAATAATGTTAAATAAAATTGGAGAAAGAGGGTCACCTTGACATAATATTTTTTCCATCTAGAAGTAATGGCTCATGTCATCATAGAATTTGACAGCCACATTTACTCCAGTAAAGAAAATTTTGGATCCACTTGCGCCATTTGTCGGAGAAATCTTTCATTCTCAGGGTCTATTGGAGAAACGGCCATTTGAAATTATCACAAGCCTTCTAAAATTCAATCTTGAATACTACTCCACTCATGTTCTTCTAGTGCGTCTTGTGCACGGTCTCATGTAGGATAACTACTCCAAGTATATTCCTTCCTTGCATGAATGTCGTTTGGGATGGCTGAATGACATGGTCAGAAATCGCATTGTGCCTACTAGTAGTAACTTTTGTGAATATTTTGAAGCTCACATAAAGGAGGTATATTGGTCTATATTGTTGGATCCGCTCAGCCTCTTTAATCTTCGGCAACAAAACAATCTCGCCAAAATTAAGCCTTGATATGTCAAGTTGGCCGGCGTGAAGAAAATTGAAAAACTCCAATATATCAGTCTTGGTGACATTCCATAATTTCTTATATAACTCTAAAGGGAAGCCATCTGGGCCTGGAGCTTTGTTATGCTCCATTTGGAACCCACAAATCTCACCTCCTCTTTAGAGAAAGGTGTCATAAGGATATCATTCTCTTATGCCGTGACTTGTACAATATCATCCGTTTGGGTCTTGTCTATGGTGAAGTTCCGTTCGCCCGGAGCCCCGAGCAAAGATTTGTAGTATTTAGTGATAGATTGTTTGAGCTCTTCCTGACCTTCGATTCGCCACTCGTCCTGTTGGAGACCAAAAATACACTTCTTCCTATACTACCCATTGGCGACCATGTGGAAATATCGTGGAAATATCTTGTGCCATACTTTTATATGTGTTGTTCAACCCACCCCCGAGAAGGTTCTTCAATTGCAACCGCATGGTCAATGGTCCTCAGGTTGTTTCATGATTTTAGAGATGTTGTCGTGGGACATGTCCTATGTAAATGACCTCGGGTCTTTTTAAGCCAATTTGTTTGGTATCATTGCTTGACATTGTTTTAATAATAAATAATATATAGTTGTGTGCATCAGTGGATGTAGAACCATGGGTTATCCTCTTTTTTACATAAATATTTTTCCTATTACGCAAAAAGATAAAAAAGACCTCTTTGATATGTAAGTAGATACATAAATGATCGAAGGCCATCATAATTGTAGGATTTCGTGCCCCTTCACTCCTGCGAGACCCAGGTGCTCATCTAGGGTTTCCTTCCTCTCGGCGGCGGCGCTGTCGGTCCGCCTCATCTCCTATGGTCCTTGGACCATGGAGGCGCGATGGATCCCGACCCTTGCCGGTGGGAGGGCTCTATTTTTATGTATTTTTAAAGTTTTATTTGGGTTTATGCCATGCTCAAGAAGACGAGGTAGCGACGCTTCCTGAAGATGGAATACGGTTCATCCCGCCTAGGCCCCGTCTCGGTGGTGCTTCTAGCATTGTCGGAGGATGTGTGGAGGTGTGTCTCCGGCGGATCTCGTGGGATCCGGCCGGCGTTTAACTTCGGTGGATCCACTTGGATCCGGTCTCCGTTCGTCTAAGTCTGTGTGTGTGCGCATGTTGGATCCTTTCGATTTACTCTTGTCTTCATCGGCGCCGGTTGCTGTTCTGGTTTGCTGGTCCTATGGGGCCTTAGCACGACATCTTCCCGACTGTCTACTACAACAATGTTTGCCCGGCTCTGAGGAGGGAGGGGCCATGATGGCGGCGCGACTTTAGCTCGCTCCAGTGCTCGTAGTCGTCGCTAGTTGGTCTATGGACCTGGATGTAATATTTTTTTACTTCTACCTAGTGTTTTTTGTACTACCTTGACAGTTCATGAATAGATCAGAAGTTTTCTCGCAAAAATAAAATAAATAAATAAATGATCATCTTTTTCCTTTTTTTGAAATGCAGTCAAATTAATGTCATAATACAAAAAAAAAATCCATGATTGTTTGAAGTGCTCGAGTCTACACAAACTTTTTTTTGAGGGGAGTCCTCACAAATTCGTGAAGGAGTGACGTTGACCTATGCCATGGACATCCCCATGACACTTTTTTTTCACCGCCACCACACGCAAGCCCGGCACAAAATCATGAAAACAGAAGCCCATGCCCAGCCCAAACTACTTTCTGGGCTGGAAAATGAGACCTAAGCCCAGCCCAAATGCCAACCACGACCTATATTTTTCAGGCCGGGCTGCCCATGCACAGAAACAAAGGAGCGCAGTGGACCTATGTCATCGAAATTCCCATAGTATTTTTTTCTTTTGCTAAAACAAGGGTAGGAGCTCTGACATTCAATATAATTAGAAGAGAGTTGCCCACTAAATGGACAAGGGTAGGAGAACCAACATGTATTACTTTTCATTGTAATTTTTACGCTGGTCCTGTGTAATATTGAGTTGCCCCACAATTTACTATCAATTGGCAGTTATCTTTGTACACAATGCATATACAGTCCAAAGACATTCATAATACATATACACTCCGAAGGTATACATAATGCATCACGCATTTATGGATGCGTGGATAATATAGACCTGCTAATTACATCCGTGTTTCTGGCACTATATATACCTGCCAATTATACTAGTATTCCCTTATCGTAATTTAACGAAAATACACGGCCTTTTCCTTGTAGAGCGAGCATCAGTCGCTTTATTCGTATATAAACCTTTCACTGCAGTACTTCTGGATCTGTCATTGGCTCAGGTAATTCTCCATTCAACCACGACGATTATAAGCAAGATTTTACGGACCTTGTTTGCAAGCGGGGATCTTGCCCATTGGGCATTGACGATTACCGTAGCCATCAGATTGCCTCCCGTTACGTACGTTCACCTCCGTCTCCATTTCGCCCGTCTGCTGCCCATCATCTCCCACCAACTTCCTCGCCGGAGCTGCAGCAGCAGAGGATGTAATCACCAGTAGGACAAACGGAAGGACTGTAGCTGCCTTCATGCTTCACAAGTCGCGGTATAGATCTGCGTGGGAAAGAAATTAAAAATTGAGTAAATGGGCTTATGGTAAGGTTACAAATTATAACAAAGGGGATTCGAAGGGTGAATGACTAGGTATATTCTTGGATCGAACCTGAAGTGGCTTGGTTAGTTGTGTTTTATCTCGATCTAAGTTGGATATTTTTCAATGAGATGGATTTGTGGTATTTATAGGGAGTTGATATACAGCAGTATTCTGCTTTTATCTGTAGATCATCGCCACTAACAAGATCAGATATGCAACTTGCATAACTGATCGACAATCTGAAGTGGTTTGCACGAATTTTCTGGCTCGATCGATTGCAGAAAGGACAGGTGATGGACTGATGGAATATCTGTACAGATGCATTTGGCGACCTATAAGTAGCAAATTGTTGTTAGGGGCATTGTTCCGTTGCATTGTGACGGCAATGAGCAATAACTGCAGAACTAATACGTTTTTCTAGTTGCATGCATCTGGACATCAGCATATCCGAATCATGAAATAATCGGGTGTGGAAATTATCTAGTGAATGCACAAATGTGGCTTCACAGGTTCGATCTATTGATTGGATATTAAATTGACCAAACGGGGGGTGTGGGGGGGGGGGGGGGGGGGGTGGGGGGTTGTAGCGAACTTGGTCATAGCTATGAGATGATCCCTTCATGCTTATGAGGGGACGTCACACGAGTTGCTTGTGTGCAACCTTGATGCCTCACCTTGCGCTACTGCCCGCCGAGCCTCGTGTGCGTCCCGTCGCCATGTGCAACTGCCCGCCGAGCCTGACATGATGTTTGGGCTAGGCCTTAACCCTTTTTTTCGGGGTAAATTGCCGCTTAATTTAAAACACAAAGTTTGGAATATCATCCGAGACAACGTCCAACCCCATGCCACACTTGACATCTTTCCTCAGCGACACCTACTCTAGCTAACTTATGCGTGACAATCTTAAATCTTATCTTATATCTTATATTTACTAATTAGAAGCACCAATAGAGCCTCCACGTTAATCCTCACAAAGCACTTAAAATAACCTTTGGATATTAATTGTAAGGCTAGGATCAAATAGGAGATCATAGAATTTTGTGTGTGTGTCTATGCTAGAGTCCTAGGAGATTACAATTTGTAGTCACGTACAAGTCTCCAGGCAAAAAAAAAAGGTCAAGTACATGCCTCCATGATTAATCCTCAAAAAGCAGTTAAAATAACCTTTGGATATTAATTGTAAGGCTAGAATCAAATAGGGGATCAAGGATTTGTTTTGTCTATGCTAGAGTCCTAGGAGATTACAATTGGTAGTCACGTACAAGCCTCCCAGCAAACCAAAAAGAGTCACGTACATGCCTCCATGATTAATCCTAAAAAAGCACTTAAAATAACAGTTGGATCTTAATTGTAATCTTGCTTACTGCATGTCATACAGCATCGATCACGTGCTCAGTTTCCTTGCGCCTTGCTTCGGAATTGCAATTCTATGGTTGCATCGATCTTGAAAAGCACACAGTGAATCTAGGCTCGCCGCAATCCAGCATATATGTTTATCAAATCATTAAGCATAGCATCATTGGAGAAGTTGCACCGTATGTTTGTTTGAACCATAAACAATGCCGGCAGTCGCCGCTAAGGCTGCACAGCGGTTCATCTTTGCTGGCGTTGTTCAAGCTCCTCACCCATGAAAGTTGTTGTTCCCTGCTCTGTTCTCCATGGAAATTCATCAGAAAATCCCCATGATATCAGCGTTATTGGTAATGTTTCAGAAAGAAAAGATTGGCAGTTGAATAGTCTTTCTGTTCCCTGGTCGTGAGATCTGAAAAGCTTTGTTTCCTTTTGTGGATTTTTTCAGTACAAATGGAGAACTGCTGTGCCTATTTCTGAATCGAAGTTGTGTTCTTTTCTTCTTCTTTTCGATATTAAGTCTCCATGGTCTTACGTGAGATCCATTGAAATTTGAGGATTCATGACAAATTTTGACCAAATATTGATTATTATTGTTGTTTCTTACTCATCGGAGTAGAAAAGATTGATGTCATCATTGTGTATTTTTGCAGCACTATGGAATTTGTGGTGGACAAAGATGCATGAACTGATGGTACTAATAAGTTAGAAGTTGTATTCCTTGAAATCTCCTTTATTTTTAGAGGATGTTATATTCTTCTGTAACAATGATTAATTTCAGCATATAATAGCTTTTCAGGCATGCATGTGCGCACAGCCGCACACCAACGCATACGAACTTATTCGCCGCAAGTCTAATCCTAGAACTGCACTAGATTTGGAGCCAATAGATTGGTTTCTGCATGTATAATCATTTGTCTTTTATGTTCTTTTGAGTTAGTATTTCCGTCGGCATACACATGTTCAAAAGAAGTAATGAGTAAGGTGACTCATCAGGTTGAGCTGTTCATGCGATTTTTGTATTTCAGTGCTAATATATCGAATTTTATGCTTATGAGCTTTACTTGATATTTTGGTAGTAATATATGTCCCCTCCTGAAGCAAATAAGCCTTTTCTTTCTACCGATACAGGTCTTTATCAAATATTCGGATACTAGATGTGGAAAATCCAAAAGTATATAGTTTTATATTATAAATAAATATGCATGAGTGGGCTCTCTAGGTTAATATAGTATACTTTAATGAGTGGGCTCTCTATGTTAATATAGTATACTTTAATGAGTGTCTGACTTTCACTAGAGTGTGCAATACGCGAATAGCGAACCTGTGGGGTTAGTTAACATGACTTCTTTTATTTATTATCTCCCCTCTAATCTGTTGTGGATTTTCGCATTTTAATTTTCAACCGATCGTCCGTAGTCCAGTATTTATGTTATTTTGCTTCTATTGCACCAAATAAGTTGATTCCTTCACAACTAGCAAATCCATTTTCAAGGAAGATTTTACTCCAACAAGGCGGTACTTAACTTTACTTCTACTAGGTATATATGCGCAGGTATCTAAACTAATAGGTTAATTACAGTTGCAAAATTTCAAATTTTATACAATATAGTCATGTGTCTAAATTTATTATACATAGGAGTCGAAAGCTTGGATTTATATTTTAACACACTGAATTTAGAAGCCACACTATTCCATCTGCGGGTTAAGTCCATAAATTGTGTACCGCACAAAGCTTTTCTAGAATATTAGGTCGGTATGTGTTTAAATATATTGTGCATTCAGGTACTATGTCCTTTATCACCAGATTTGCACAATAATTTCGTTAGGACTAAACTACGTGTTAGAGTATATTGAATGTCTTATAAGTTTATCCTTTTCTTTCATCAAATAATCCATTTTCAGAAAGACGAATGGGCAACATACTTTTTACTTGACGACCTTAATTGTTTCGTTGTCTAACACAGATTTATGATAATTATTATAGGACACATAATGATTCTTAATAATATATTTCCAGAAGAGAATTTGATTTCTGTGGAGTTTTATATGTATTCCTAAATAATTAATGCATCAAAATTACTGACATCTGATTGAAATAAATTTAATATTCATTTTCTTCGAGGAATCAAAATGTTAGTTTGCTTAGAAGTTTTAAGTTGAATATGCAGGAAAGTACATTTATTCTCTATGTGATGAGCAACCATGTGATACTGTGCTAAAATGCCTTTACATCCACAAAAACATTGCATAAATGATTATCCTCTATTATTTATCTGCCCATCTCTAATAAAACTAAATGTCAATACTGATTTATTTAATACATTAACAATCTTCAATCTTAAGTAGTAGCTTCAAACGAAATAACAAATGCCAACTATATATCTTTCGATCAAATATTTGGTGTGTATGTTCCTCAGCAATTTGTATAATTCAATCCTATTTTTGCGAAACATGTACATTACAAACGAATTCATATTTGTGCGCTTAATAGCACGCACGGGTTGAGGACTAGTATTGTTAGTTTGGAAAGAAGGGATTGTGTGCAACCGTGATTCATTGAACAGTGCATATGCACATATATTGTACAAGGGTCCATGGCCTCTACTTGTCTCCCAAGGCTATACGAAATACAGGGAGAAAGAGGGCGTAAAAATACAAGACCCTACCCTATATACGTACATGTGATAATACATGTTCAATACACCCCCCCCCCCCCCCCGCGCAGTCGAAACGTCGCTGGGGATGCAGAGATTGGACCGAAACTCCTCGAAGATGGATATCGGAAGTCCCTTGGTCATGACATCGGCGAACTGTTGAGTAGTGGGAACATGAAGAACATGTATCCGGCCAAGTCCAACCTGTTCGCGAACGAAGTGAATATCCAGCTCAACGTGCTTCGTCCGGCGATGATGAACAGGGTTGGCGGAAAGATAGACAACTGAAACATTGTCGCAGTACACAACCGTGGCTTTGTGGACATCACAAAGCAGCTCCTGGAGAAGTTGGCGAAGCCAAGAACACTCCACGACAACATTAGCCACCGCCCAGTATTCTGCCTCAGCACTCGAGAGAGAGACCGTGGTATGTCGTTTAGACGACCATGAAATCAGCAAAGGCCCGAGGTAGACACAATAACTAGATGTAGAGCATCGAGTGTCAGGGCAGCCAGCCCAATCGGCGTCCGAGTAAGCCACGATGTCGGTGGAGGAGGACGCTGTCAACATGAGCCTAAGAACCATGGTGCCGCGAATGTACCGAAGAATGCACTTCACCAGGTTCCGGTGGGAGTCATGTGGAGCGTGCATATGGAGGCCCACCTACTGCACCGCATACTGTAAGTCGGGCCGGGTGAGTGTCAAGTACTTGTAACACCCCTCTGTAATGAGCAACAGTGATCCCTAATGATTATGCTAAGTCTCTGTGATTTGCAATGTTTAATCAATGTGGATTAATATCTCATTTCAAATTCCTCCACTGAATTCAATTCAAATTCAAAGTGAAATTTGAAGTTGCTCAAAAATTGTTGGAAAATAGTTCATCATTTAGCAAAAATTCCAAAACAATTTATTGTTTAGGAAAACAACATCACCACTTTGCTAAAATGAGCTATAGCATTTAAAACAGTGCAAAAACAGCAATTTAAATGCCATATCCATTTATGAAAAATTCAAATGGATTCAAAAGTTGCCCAAACTTTTTGTGGCAGTGCAGAATAATGCTATGTATTTTTGTGGACAAGATTCACATTTTACTAAATGCATTTGGCAGCTCTTTTATTTTGCAAATCCTTTCTGTAAAAAGAAAAACAGAAAAAGAATAGGAAAAGGCCTAATCCGACTGGGCCTAAGTGCACAGTGCACTCGGCCCAGCCCACCTCTCCTTTCTCCCTCCTCCCGCTCTCTCTCCTCCCCGTGTCGCCGTCGCCGTGGCCGCGCACACGCGCTCCGGCGGCTGAGCGACACCGCGACGCTACAGGGCGCCGGGAGGGGATAAGGCTGACCCCCTCCGCCTCCTCGACGCCCAGATCCACTCGCCCCCCCCTCTTCCGTCTCTCTCTCGCTCGCTCCCACCGACGACCGAGCGCGGTCGCCGCCGCACGCCTTCGATCCCGCGGCCACCGTCCGTCTCCCGCCTCGCCACCGTGTCTGCTAGCTCCGCCGTCGTCATCCACGTCGCCTGGCGCCAGCCGTTGGAGCCGGGGAGTCCCGTAGCGACCGCTACGAGCTCGTCTTCTTCCTCGGACGCCGGCGCCTCTCCGAAGAATCCGCCGCCGTGCTGCGCTACTAAGCCGTCACCGGGCCTCCTTGCGCCTCCCCGGTGAGCACCGCCCCTTTCCCCTCTCTCTCCGAGCTCGCGCGCGTCCTCTAGCTAGCTTCCCGCTGTGGCCGTACCCGACGCCACCGACGAGCTCGTCGCCGTGGCCACAGCCACTGCCACGCTCGCCCGAGCTCACCGTTGAGCTCCTGGGGCTCCCAGGAGCCCAACGCGCGCAAGCACGCCTCGCCCCGTGCTCCGTAGCGGCCTAGCCAATCTCGCCCGTACGCGCCGCCGCTAGCCGTCGCCGTTCCGGCCAAGTCTAGCCACCCCAGACCGTGCCACCGCCGTAGAACGACTCGCCCTCGAGTGCTCGTTCCAACGCGCCTAACTGCGCGTCGAATGGCGCTCTGTAGCGCGATTCCGGCGAGGCCCGTGGCCTCCGCCGCATTTGGCGTCGCCGGCGACGAGCCGCCGGCCGCCGCTGAGCTGGCACACCTGGGGCCACCCCCTGGGTCACTGCCAGTGGGCCCCCTGGCCCCAGTTGACCGAGTTGACTTGGTCAACTCGGCTGACTAGGCACACAGTGCCATTGATAGGCGGGCCCCACCCGTTTAATTAGCGTTTTATAATTAAAATTAATTAGTTAAACTAATCTGACACTGACAGATGGTGCCCGCGTGCTAATTAACCTAATTAGTTTATTTTAATCTCTGTTTAGTACTGTGTCTATGGCATGTGGGACCCAGCTGTCAGGTTTGACCTGGAACAGCTGGGGTTGACTGGCTGACGTCATCCAGACGTCATGCTGACGTCATAAGTCACTGTTCTGGATAATTCGAATTTATTAATTAAAATAATTCCAGGAATTTCTGAAAAAGGTTTAAATCTTTGAAAATTCGTAGAAATTCAACCGTAGCTCGGATCGAAAAGTTTTCAACATGAAAGTTGATCAGAAAAACGAGACGAATCCGAATATGTGGTCAAAATGCCTGACCATCACTCCTATCTATCTAAACATGGAACCTTCCCCTCCGGTTTAGTTTACCGATAACTGCCTAAGAGCCGGGAAAATATCCCAGATATTTTCCCGCTTCGTCTGCAACGTGTAGCATTGCATTAGGTCACCACCAGCACTGCATTTTGCCATGCCATGCATTGTGTTGCATCTGTTGGCTTTTATTTATTGTTTTCCCCCTCTTCTTATCCGGTAGACCCCGAGACCGACGCAGCTCCGGAGTCCGACTGCACCCTTGACGACCCCTACTTTGCCGCAGAGCTTCCAGGCAAGCAATTCCCCTTGAACATGCCTATATCGCCTATTCTTTCTCCCTCTTGCTTGCATGAGAATTGCTACAGTTATTGTTCCGAATACCTATTCTGATGCATAGCCCATTTTTGGTAAACTGCTATTGATACTTTACCTGCTATCCTAAAATGCTTAGTATAGGTTGATTGGAAAGCCATCTGTGGCCCCTATTCCTTGTCCTAGTTGCCCCGCTTAGTTACCAGTGTCCCGATCGATGTGATCGATGGGCTGAGACCAGCACATCACCACACACCCCCCTAAGTTGCTCGACTCTGCAGAGCTAATATCGAGTGCCGAGGGTGATACCTCTTATCTCACTCCTGATGTTGCCTCTGTAGTACAACTAGTCGGTTGTGGGTTACCGAGGGTGATTCCTCTTTCACCACCTCCGATGAAGCTTCTGTCGTGCAACCCCGCAAGTGTGAATACCATCGAGGGTGATTCCTCCGGGTTCACCTTGACGGATACATCGAGTGGGAATCCAACGAGGGTGATTCCTCGGATTCCTTCTTGAGGTTATGGACACACAGTTACCTTGACTTTACTGCTGTTACTTGTTAAAGTCGGGTCGACCATGAGGGGTACCCGCGAGTGATGTGGAGTCGGGTTGACCATGAGGGTACCCGCGAGATAATCACGTGGCACGGCCGGGCATTCTTAGCCCTTGCCATATGTCCACGAGACGGGGTCACATGATCGTGAGTCTCTGCTCGTTTTCGCGAGCTCCCAACGCACTAATGGGTTAGGATATGTAATCTGAGTAGGCCTCTGGCCTTTTCGCACTAACCACCACGCGGGAATAAGTATGGGCACTCAGCGTCGTATGTATCAGCCGAAGCTCTTTAGATGTCAGCAGTTGAGCGGCGCGCGCCGGGTTGGACTGGGAAAGCCTGCGCTTGTATTAAGGGGGTAGGTCTGCTCACCGGCCGCGTTCGCAACGCGCAGGAGTGCAAAGGGCGATGGGCCCAAGACCCATGAGCGCTTAGGATATAGACCTGCGTGCGGGCCTCTCTGATGAGCCTAGGTAGGGCTACGACGTGTCGATCAGCCGAGGCCGGGCATGGACCGAGTAAGTGTGTCCGGCCAGAGTTAATCGAGCGTGTTGGGTAAGTTGGTGCACCCCTGCAGGGAAGTATATCTATTCGAATAGCCGTGTCCACGGTAACAGGACGCTCGGAAAATATCCCGATCTTCTACAACTAGAACTGGTTTAATATGTTAGCTCCGGGATCGCTTTCTCGCAAGGAGTCGAGGAAGGATCTCTGGCCGTTGCTACTTATACTTGTTGCTACTACTATAATTATGTACTAATCTGCACTCTTCTAATGCTGCAAGACGCTAAAGATGCTAGTCTTCGATAGGCTAGGCATTTCCCTCTATTCTGGCATTTCTGCAGTCTAGTCCACAAATACAACCCCTACTTTGATACCGATGCATAATTAGTATAGATCTGATGTAAGTCTTGCGAGTACTTTGGATGAGTACTCACGGTTGCTTTGCTTCCCCTTTTTCCCCTTACCTGATTGCTGTGACCAGATGACGGAGCCCCGGAGCCAGCTGCCCCAGTCGACGACTACTACTACCCCTCTGGTGGAGAGTACTACTACGTGGAGACCGCCGACGACCAGGAGTAGATAGGAGGCACCCAGGCAGGAGGCCTGCGCCTTTTCGATCTTTGTCATTGTTTTGCCAAGCCTTCTTACGGCATATCTGTTTAACTTTTATATCTGTACTCAGATATCTGATGCTTCCGCTGATGCTTGTATGACTCGAGCTTATGTATTCGAGCCCTCGAGGCCCCTGGCTTGTAATATAAAGCTTGTATGACTTTTATTTGTGTTTAGAGTTGTGTTGTGATATCTTCAAGTTTGTCCTTAGGCTTGATTGTGTGCATTTGCGTGTATGATTAGTGCACGATTAAGTCGGGGGCGTCACAAGTTGGTATCAGAGCCGACTGCCTGTACGAACCCCCCCTTCCAACTCCTTGGCCGAAGTTGAGTCTAGTCTTTGCAAAACGATTTTACTAACATGGCTGTGTGGCTTACGGGCCCACGTCGCCAATGGGTGGTATTAGGATCTTTTATTCCTCTTCCATACTCTGGGACTTTAAATTCTCTTCTATTCGGGTTAAATGATTTTGCTAACTCTGACATTAGGTTCTCGTGCTCACATTCACCTGGAGAGCTGGATTATCTGCAATATTTGTTTCCAATGCTATCTTATGCTTCTCACACTGTCGTTTGACATCTTGCACTCTTTGTTTCAGATGCGTCCCGCAAGACAGCTTGTGCGCCAGACTATGGCTGTTGATGCGACTGGGTTTCCGGCCATTTTGGTCGACCTCTTGACCAGGCTGGGATATTGCTGGTACCCCGAGTACATTGTCTACGAGGACTACCGCGAGTTCAACCAGGTGCAGTACCACGCTGTGGTTCGCATCTTTGATCGGCAGAACAACTCCATCATTGAGTTGCACACCTTTCATGGTGTTGGAGTGACTGTCGACATGGCCGTCCATGATGCTGCCTATACTGCTATTGCCCGTCTCTGTGGAGAGCACAACAGTCGCTTGGAGGAGACTGCTTTCAGATACATCCCGTATGCTCCTGCTGGGGATGAGACTGGATACTACACTACTGTCTGTACTCCTTACGTGCTGCATCATTATGACCCGCAGGTTTTGGTACAGTACACTTAGGCTCTGAACCGCACTGCCCGAGCTCTTGCTGTCGAGTTGTACGCCACTCGTGCTCGTCTTTACGACGCTCTGACACAGTGGCTGCCAGCAGTTAGTGCGAGGATGCATCCAGAGTATATCCTTTATCCGCGCAGGACGGAGATGCCACCAGGTCTTGAGTGGCCTACTGTTGGAGGTTGTACTCCTCCACGTGGTCCTCTTCTTCCAGTCCGGGACCAGGTTCTGCACCAGAGTGTTCACGGAGCGCAGGATCCTTACATTGAGGGTACCCTGCATCGTCACCTGTAGCTGCCTGGCTTCATTGGTTGTCAGGCCCATTTCTAGGATAAATCACAGAAGAGCCTCAAGTCATACCAGCCCCAAGAACAACTGATAGACTTCCTTGATATAGATAACTAGTTCAAATATAATATTACACAGAGTTGAGACAGAGGGCTCAACAATTATTACAAGCTTGCCAATATACTACGGTGGTGGAATAACACAGTGGTGTGGTGGTAGAACAACACTGATACAATAAAATAAAGCCAAGCGTTAGTGTGAGGCTTGGCTATTTTATTGGTGTAGCGGAAACACAACGGATGATACATGTGATGGACTCCAAGATCACAGGTTGACTGACTGGGACACCTCTAAGCGTCGGGTTCGCTAGCGCAATCTCCTTCCACAAGCTCGTCCTCCTCCAGGTCTGGCCAATTAAATCACTAGGGATAAGCCTGTGAGTACGTTGGAATGTACTCGCAAACATTATGAATAAAAGATACACCGAATGCAAATGCACATGATGGATTAAATGATATGCTCATGCTGACTGAAATTAAAACATGGCATGATAAATATTAGCATGTGCAGAAAAATATAAATTGTTAGGGACAAACCAAGAAAGTTAAAAGTGGACAATCGGGAGAGACAGGACCGCCCGAGAATCCAAAAGAAATGCCAAACGGGTGTCTAAAAGAGAATCGGGCGAGATAGGACCGCCCGAGAACTCAAGCGACGCCCCGAGAGGTCTTGAAAAGAAATGCCAAACACGTGTCTAAACGAGAATCGGGCGAGACAGAACTGCCTGAAAATTCAAACGACGCCACGAGAGGTCTTGAAAAGAAATGCCAAACGGGTGCCTAAAAGAGAATCGGGCGAGACAGGACCGCCCGAAAACTCAAGCGACGCCACGAGAGGTCTTGAAAATAAAACTGGGTGCCCGGGGTAGTCTAGCCAGCCCCTGAGACACTCAGGAAATAAAATAAGAGAAATGGCTTAGTCCATAATAATATGCATAGTAATAATAACATTCACAACTATAATATTCATGATAACAAAAATATCCATGACAACGTTAGTGATGAAATATTAATATCCTGTAAAATAATTGATGCTCAAATTAATTATTTCCTCCGAAGACCGACACCGTACCGACACTTGACCCTTCCCAGCTAACGTCCTTGACCGCGGACACGGCTATTCGAATAGTTATAACTCTGCAGAGGGTGTACTCTTTACCCACGTGTATGAGATTTCTTTAGTCAACACCGTGGCACTGACTAATGCCCACTACGGTTTTTGGGTTGCAAACACACCTGACCAGCACACACCAGATTAACTTTCCGGATGCCAGGAATCACCCAAAGCACCGTTCAAGAAAAACTCTAAGTCGGGGTGACTACAATCTCGAATAGCATGGGATCGCTATTCATACGCAGGGATTAGAAGGGGTGCCCCCCCTCTTGGCCCGGCCGGATACACGCATGCCCCCTGACCTGATGACGGGCATTAGTCCATGGCTGTGGAAACCCTCATCATGGCCCTCTATGCGGTGTGTACACAGACATGGGTTAGCAACTTACTAAACCATACTCCCCTTGCGGGAAGACCCGTGGCAGCACGGTGTTTAGCTATGTGTGATGGAACAAGACTCGATCTAGGTCGACTCAGGAGGTGTTGTTATTATGACCGGTATACTCCACATATGTCACCGTGACACCACCGTGTCAAAATGTGACCCGTGCCCGCCGGCACATCCAAGGCAGGAGACACGCTCCTGAATTCTCACAGCTCTCCACCATGTTAGAAAATTCATGAGCTTGAGTGGAGTGCAAGTCATGTGCAAGGAAATAGTATGACCATGCATGCATGCATTATTACTTGACATGTGGTGAAATCTCAAACCGATGCATATATGCAAGCAATCACCATATCCCAGGTTCAAAATGCTTGCCTTGTCCAAAGTAGTCAGAAGAAGAACCCTCGAAATTCCCGGCAAAGATCCCCTCTTTGTTTTCTGAAAAGTTCAAATTCGAATTCAAAGCAAATTTTTTGCAACAGTACCAAAACTTGTCTCAAAATATTTTTAAATAAATACTAAAAAAAACTGGGGAGAAAAATAAGAATTTCAAAAAAAGAATCAACTCAATCAGAGTTGTGGTTTAAAAGTTATTAAACTTTTAAACCCAGGGGCTTTTCTGCAAAAATCCAGTCCCCGCGCTGTTTAAACAGAAAACGGTTCGGGCATAAGTACGCTTTCCAGCGTAGAAGACGTAAAGCACAGAATACGCCTTCTGTTTAAAACAGAAAAAAGAGAGAACGGTGACGGGTGGGGTCCACCCGTCAGGTTCAATTTTGAACACGCTCGCGCGCGAAAACAGAGAGACGGCGGTGATCACCGGCAATGATCGTCGGGGTTTCAGCGGGTGGCGATGATCGGAACGTGATCAGTGAGTCCGTCCGCGTCGGTGGGTGGTGGTGGTGGTCGCCGGCGAGCAGCAGAACGACGGCGGGGTTGACGGCGGCGGACGATGGTTCGGGTGTGGTCGGATCTCGCCGGAGAGAGCTCGGGAGGTGGAATTGGAGCGCGAGATCGACGAGAGGGAGCAGTATGAGGCTACTGGTGGAGTTTTGGAGGCGGAGATGGAGTGATGGCGTCGTGCTGATCAGTTGAGCTAGCGGCGAATCGGTGGTCGGAGAGGAGAAAGACGACCTCCTCGAGGTCGGGGGAGTGGCGTAGGGGTCGATTGAGAGAGTGTGTGGGTGGTATGGAAAGTGCACGGAGCTCGAGAGCCCTTTTTATAGGGGATCCGAGGGTGGTCGAGGCGGAGCGGATGGCGCCGGAATTAATTCCGCCGGCGAGGTAGGTTAGGGGCGGTGGCGAGGTTCTGTGAATGATCCAGGAGGGTTGACGGAGTACTCCAGAAGCTTAGCGTGGACGAGCTCGAGCTCCTCGACCTTATCCGCGGCGAGGTGCCCGTACGGGTGCGGCGGCGATGGCTGGCTCCAGCGACTGCCAGCGGGCCCAGGGGCGGCGGGGTCAGCGCGCGAGGACACGGAGGAGATGCCGCGTGGAGAAGGTAGGTGGAGGGAAGCAGTAGGGGGAGTGAAGATAGCGGGCGCCGTGCCGATCCGCCCGATTGCCGCAGCCATGGTCAGTGGCAGGTGCACCGGCCGGTTACTGTGTCGTCGGCGGTGAGCCACTGACCAGAGGGGTCACGGCGACCCATTAAAGGCCAGAGGAGGCGTGGAGGAGAAGGGGAGGGCGATGGAGTGTGGTGCACGGCGTCGATCGCCTCTGCCACTGAACCAAGTTCAGTTAACTGAATTTTGACAGAGATGAACAGTACGCACACCACCTATATGATGAAATGACAGAGAGGTAGGCATTTTAGGAATTTTGAAGAATTTTTGTGGTGAGGTGTTGAAGCATATGAGAGGGCTTGGCAAAGTTTCAGAATTTTTGGAGCTATAAAAAATAAGTTTTGGTCAGGAAGTTTGAATCTGGTCCAAATTTGAACTAGATGGAATTTGAAAATTTTGAACTGTGGAATCCAATGTTTTTGGTGAATTGGGTTGTGTGTACTGCCTAGTTGCTAGGATAATTTTGGTGGGAGCAGAATACTTGTAGAAAATATGGTTCCTTTGTAAACCAAAGAAACCATGAATAAAATAAATTCCAACTTTGGAATTTAGTAAATATTGTAGAAATGTTTTTTGTAAGGTGGAAAAGAGTTGGATATATACTATCCTAGAAGGTGTGAGTGACTTGAGGGATAATTTAGAAGTGACAGAAAAATTATTGGAGGAATTTAGAAGTGCTAGGAAGAAGTGAAAGGGCTATTTTCATGGAATAGTTTTAATATTCCAGAAACTTTTCTAAAGAGAAAAAAATATTTTTGATCTTTCAAAAATAATTACCCAATTAATAAACCATCCAAAACAGAACTATTTAAATTTTTGAGACCCAATTAAAGAATAAAATGATCTTCAGAACAGAAGAAAGAGAAAAAGAAAAATAGGGCCAAAATAATTCATAGCATTTTATTTTAAAGAAAAGATTTGAAAATCCAGAGATAAAATTTTGGGGTGTTACAACACCTACCCCCCTTATGAAGAATCTTGTCCCCGAGATTTCAGCTGTCCCTCAAACAGGTACGGATATTCAGTCCTCAGATGATCTTGTCTTTCCCATGTTGCTTCTTCCTCGGTGTGATTACTCCACTGAACTTTGTAAAATTTTATCACATTCTGCCGGGTTCTCCGTTCATTCTCCTCCAATATCTTAATAGAATGCTCCCTATATGTAAGATCTGGTTGGATATCCAGGTCTTGATCTTGGACTTGCTTTTCTGGGTTACTGACACATCTCCTTAGCTGTGAAACGTGAAACACATTGTGAACATCTGATAATTCTGCTGGTAGCTCTAGCTGATAGGCAACCTTGCCTCTCCTTGCAATTATTCTGAACGGTCCAATAAATCTCGGTGCCAATTTTCCTTTGACCTTAAACCTCTGTCATCCTCTCATCGGGGATACTCTAAGATACACGTATTCATCGGGTTCAAAATTGATCTGACGGTGTTTCTGATCATAATAGCTCTTCTGACGGCTCTGAGCTGCTTTCAGTCTGTCTCGGATAATTTTCACTTTTGTTTCTGCCTCTTTGAGAACTTCTGGGCCGAAGATTCGGCTGTCTCCGGTCTCAGACCAATTGAGTGGGGTACGGCATCTTCGTCCGTATAGGGTTTCGACGGGTGACATTTTCAGACTGGCTTGATAACTGTTGTTGTATGAAAATTCTGCATATGGCAAACTATCTTCCCAGCTGACTCCATAAGTAAGCACACATGCTCTCAGCATGTCCTCCAATATTTGATTTACCCGTTCTGTCTGTCCACCGGTCTATGGGTGATATGCTGTGCTGAATACCAGCTAAGTTCCTAGGGCTTGCTGCAAGTGATCCTAGAATCTAGAGACAAACTGGGTGCCTCTATCGGAGACTATGGTCTTGGGTACTCCGTGTAAGCAAACGATTCGGGAGAGGTATAACCTTGCAAGCCTCTGTGTTGCATATGTGGTTTTTACCGGAATGAGGTGTGCCACCTTGCTTAATAAATCTGTGATAACCCAGATAGCATCATTTCCGTGTCATGACCTCGGTAATCCAACAATAAAATCCATTCCTATCACATCCCATGTCCATTCAGGCACTCTGAGTAGCTGTAATAATCCTGCTGGCCTCTGATGTTCTGCCTTTATACGCTGACAGGAGTCACACCGTGCGACATATACGGCGATATCCCTTTTCATCCCGTGCCACCAAATTTTTTCCTGTAGATCCTTGTACATCTTGGTCCCTCCTGGGTGAATGGAGTACGGAGTTGTGTGGGCTTCTGCCAAAATTTGTTGCTTTAGCTCTTCCTTGTTGGGTACGCATAACCTTTTTCCGTACCATAGGATTCCCTGACTATCAATGGTAAATTCAGATGCCTTGCCTAAATTTACCTTCCTTTTAATTCCTTCGATGCTGGGGTGTCCTTTCTGAGCTTCTTTGATCTGATCCTCCAGTGTTGATTTTATTTCTAAACGGGCAATGGTTCCTTCCGTGACTAGGACCATATTAAGCTTGGCAAATTCCTGGTTGAATTCATGCTGTGAGAATTGCACACTATCATTGTCGGTGCATGGATTTCTACTCAGAGCATCTGCCACAACATTTGCCTTACCCGGGTGGTAATGAATTCCCACATCATAATCCTTAATTAACTCAAGCCATTGACGCTGTCTCAAGTTTAATTCTGGCTGGGTGAAGATATACTTAAGGCTTTTGTGGTCCGTGTATATCTCGCATCGGTTACCAAGAAGGTAATGTCGCCATTCCTTGAGTGTGTGCATTACTGCTGCTAACTCCAAATCATGGGTATGGTAATTTTCTTCGTGTGGTCATAGCTGTCTTGAGGCATATGCTACGACCTTTCCTTCCTGCATTAATACACATCCAAGTCCCTTCCTGGAAGCGTCACAATATATTTCAAAATTTTTGTGCACATCTGGCACGATCAGAACAGGTGCCATGGTCAACCTCTTCTTTAATTCCTGGAAACTTTTCTCGCAAGCTTCGGTCCATTCAAACTTTTTATCTTTCTTGAGTAGCTGAGTCATGGGTTTGGCTATGGTGGAGAATCCTTCAATAAACCGCCGGTAGTAGCCAGCCAAACCAAGAAATCTTCTGATCTCAGTTACGTTGGTGGGTTGCTTCCACCCTAAGAAATCTTTCACTTTGCTTGGGTCCACTGCTATCCCATCCTGTGTCAGTACGTGTCCCAGAAAACCAACTTCTCGTAACCAAAATTCACATTTGCTGAATTTGGCATATAGTTGATTTTTCCATAATTCTTCCAGGACTATCCGAAGATGTTGCTCATGTTCTTCTAGCGTCTTGGAATAAATAAGTATATCATCAATGAACACAACCACGAACTTGTCCAAATATTTCATGAAGACCTTGTTCATGAGATGCACAAAATAAGCAGGAGCGTTGGTCAAACCGAAGGGCATCACTGTGAACTCATATAATCCGTATCTGGTGGTAAAGGCTGTTTTGGGTATGTCTGACGGTCGGATTCTTAATTGATGGTAGCCTGACCTCAAGTCTATTTTTGAGAATACCTTGGCTTCTGCCAGTTGCTCGAACAGGTCGTTGATTCTGGGCAGTGGATATTTTTTTTTGATGGTAGCCATATTGAGTGCCCTGTAATCAATACATAACCTCAGGGTACCATCCTTTTTCTTCGCAAATAAAACCGGCGATCCCCATGGTGATGAGCTGGGTCGAACATAACCTTTTTTCCATTAATTCCTTAATTTGTTTCTTTAGCTCAGGCAATTCTGTCGGAGCCATACGATAAGGCTTCTTGTAGATGGGTGCTGTTCCAGGTGCTAGCTCAATAACAAACTCAATTTCCCGATCAGGTGGCATGCCTGGTAACTCCTCAGGAAATACATTTGGGTATTCGCACACCATAGGAACCTTGCTCAACTCTGTCATATCCACTTGATTTAATTTTCCCTGTGAAGTAGAAATCTTCCTTGTGCCAAATTTTATTGTCTTCCCTTGACAATTTGTGAGAGTCACTGTACGGTTGTAGCAGTCTATAAAACCTTTATTTGTGGTCAACCAGTCCATTCCCAAAATAACGTCCAGATCGACTGCTTCTAGTACAATGAGATTGGCTAAAAACTTCATCCCTTTGATTTCAATATTCACATCCTTGCAGTACCATTGAGTATTTTGCTTCGATCCCGGGGACTGAATAACCATCGAATTTTTGAAAGGCGAAAAAGAAAACTGATTCTCCAAGGCAAATCTTTTAGAAATCCACGTGTGGGAAGCTCCAGAATCAAATAAAACTGTGGCATTAATTGTGTTGATAGGAAACGTACCAAACATGATGTCCGGTGCATTTTGTGCCTCCTCAAAGGTCACGTGATTCACCTGTCCCTTCTTTTGATTGTTGTTGGGGTTGCTGCGTCGTGGGGCTGCATTAACACTGCAGCCATTGTTGTTGGGCTTCTGAACATTATTCCCCTTCTTTGGGCATTGCCTGGCATAATGCCCATCTTCTCCACAGGCATAACAGGTAATGCCAGGACGGAACATTGTGTCCTTGGTCCTGTTGTTGAAGGTGCTGCGATTCTGCTGTGGTCGTGGTGTTGGAATTGCTGGTCGGGGTGCCACCGGCCTCTGAAATTCATTTCGAGGCCTGTTGTTGCGAACCTGCACTGACTGCGTCATGCGGCGTTTGCGTATTTCATTCATGTTACGGTGCTCGTTTTCTAGTATAATTGCCTTGTCTACCAATGTCTTGAAATCTGGAAAGGTGTGGACCACCAGTGGGCATTTCAGAGATGGAACGAGTCCATCAAGAAATTTCTCCTTCTTTTTGCTTTCCGTCATGTACTCATCATTGGCGTACCGAGATAACTGAGTAAACTGATCCAGGTACTGAGTTACCGTGGTGCCTCGCTACTTGAGATCCTCAAATTCCCTTTTCTTCAATTTCATAATACTGTTGGGGATATGTGCTCCTCGGAAATTTTCCTTGAATTGCTCCCATGTCATATCTGCTCCATTGGGATGAGTGTGGCATATATTTTCCCACCATGATGCTGCTGTTCCAGAAAAATAGTGCGAAGCATATAGCACTTTTTCCTAGTCCGTACACTGAGCGATGTTCAATTTCCTCTCAATATCCCGCAGCCAATCATCTGCCTCCAGAGGTTTATCTGTGTGAGAGAATACAGTAGGACTGGTCCTCTGGAGCTCAAATAATTTTGACCTGTGTTGATTTTGTCCTTGGTGATTTCCCATATTGATTAAATGTTGCATCATCTCTTGGTGCTGTTGCTGACTTTGCTCGTAAAAACGACATACTTGTGAAAATGCTGAATCATTACTCTGCTGACTTGTCTGTCCTTGTGTAAAATTATTTCCCATCTGTGCAAAGTTGCCCTCTGGCGGACTGGGCATGGAACGGGTCCAGGGACGATGCATTTTCTTTCTGGGGTATTTGTGTAACACCGATGAGAAAACAAATTATAAAGAAGGAAATAAATTTTTAAGAGGCTGAAAATAATTTCCCTCCCAAAAACGTAAGTGCAGGATTATAACACACATGCAGATTTAATTATACATGCCAGATTTAATTATAAATGCATGAGATGCAAGCTAAAAATGTTAGTACTGACTCTATTACTAGCGTTCGTGCCTAGGGTTTCCTACAGTCAGCCTGACTCTGGTACCAAGGTTTGTCAGGCCCATTTCTGGGATAAATCACAGAAGAGCCTCAAGTCATACCAGCCCCAAGAACAACTGGTAGACTTCCTTGGTATATATAACCAGTACAAATATAATATTACACAGAGTTAAGACAGAGGGCTCAACAATTATTACAAGCTTGCCAATATACTACGGTGGTGGAATAACACTGTGGTGTGGTGGTAGAACAACACTGATACAATAAAATAAAGTCAAGCGTCAGTGTGAGGCTTGGCTATTTTATTGGTGTAGCGGAAACACAGCGGATGATACATGTGATGGACTCCAAGATCACAGGCTGACTGACTGGGACACCTCTAAGTGTCGGGTTCGCTAGCGCAATCTCCTTCCACAAGCTCGTCCTCCTCCAGGTCTGGCCAATTAAATAACCAGGGACAAGCCTGTGAGTACGTTGGAATGTACTCGCAAACATTATGAACAAAATATACACCGAATGCAAATGCACATGATGGATTAAATGATATGCTCATGCTGACTGAAATTAAAACGTGGCATGATAAATAATAGCATGTGCAGAAAAATATAAATTGTTAGTGACAAACCAAGAAAGTTAAAAGTGGACAATCGGGCGAGACAGGACCGCCCGAGAATCCAAAAGAAATGCCAAACGGGTGTTTAAAAGAGAATCGGGCGAGACAGGACCGCCCGAGAACTCAAGCGATGCCCCGAGAGGTCTTGAAAAGAAATGCCAAACGGGTGTCTAAACGAGAATCGGGCGAGACAGAACCGCCCGAAAACTCAAGCGACGCCACGAGAGGTCTTGAAAAGAAATGCCAAACGGGTGTCTAAAAGAGAATCGGGAGAGATAGGACCACCCGAAAACTCAAGCGACGCCACGAGAGGTCTTTAAAATAAAACTGGGTGCCCGGGGTAGTCTAGCCAGCCCCTGAGACACTCAGGAAATAAAATAAGAGAAACGGGTTAGTCCATAATAATATGCATAGTAATAATAACATTCACAACTATAATATTCATGATAACAAAAATATTCATGACAGCGTTAGTGATGAAATAATAATATCCTGTAAAATAATTGATGCTCAAATTAATTATTTCCTCCGAAGACCGACACCGGACCGACACTTGACCCTTCCCAGCTAACGTCCTTGAGCGCGGACACGGCTATTCGAATAGTTATAACTCTGCAGAGGGTGTACTCTTTACCCACGTGTATGAGATTTCTTTAGTCAACACCGTGGCACTGACTAATTCCCACTACGGTTTTTGGGTTGCAAACACACCTGACCAGCACACACCAGATTAACTTTCCGGATGCCAGGAATCACGCAAAGCACCGTTCAAGAAAATATCTAAGTCGGGGAGACTACAATCCCGAATAGCATGGGATCACTATTCATACGCATGGATTACAAGGGGTGCCCCCTCTCGGCCCATCCGGATACACCCATGCCCCCTGACCTGATGACGGCATTAGTCCATGGCCGTGGAAATCCTCATCATGGCCCTCTATGTGGTGTGTACACAGACAGGGGTTAGCAACTTACTAAACCATACTCCCCTCGCGGGAAGACCCGTGGCAGCACGGTGTTTAGCTATGTGTGACGGAACAAGACTCGATCTAGGTCGACTCAGGAGGTGTTGTTATTATGACCGTTATACTCCACATATGTCACCGTGACACCACCGTGTCAAAATGTGACCCGTGCCCACTGGCACGTCCAAGGCAGGAGACACGCTCCTGAATTCTCACAGCTCTCCACCATGTTAGAAAATTCATGAGCTTGAGTGGAGTGCAAGTCATGTGCAAGGAAATAGTATGAAATCTTGAACCGATGCATATATGCAAGCAATCACCATATCCCAGGTTCAAAATGCTTGCCTTGTCCAAAGTAGTCAGAAGAAGAACCCTCGAAATTTCCGGCAAAGATCCCCTCTTCGTTTTCTGAAAAATTCAAATTCGAATTCAAATCAATTTTTTTGCAACAGTACTAAAAGTTGTCTCAAAATATTTTTAAATAAATACTAAAAAAAACTAGGGAGAAAAATAAGAATTTCAAAAAAAGAATCAACTCAATCAGAGTCGTGGTTTAAAAGTTATTAAACTTTTAAACCCAGGGGCTTTTCTGCAAAAATCCAGTCCCTGCGCTGTTTAAACAGAAAACGGTTCGGGCATAAGTACGCTTTCCAGCATAGAAGACGTAAAGCAGAGAATACGCCTTCTGTTTAAAATAGAAAAAAGAGAGAACGCTGACGGGTGGGGTCCACCCGTCAGGTTCAAATTTGAACGCGTTCGCGCGCGAGAACAGAGAGACGGCGGTGATCACCGGCGACGATCGCCGGGGTTTCAGCAGGTGGCGATGATCGGAACGTCATCAGTGAGTCCGTCCACGTCGGTGGGTGGTGGTGGTGGTCGCCGGCGAGCAACAGAACGACGGCGGGGTTGACGGCGGCGGACGGTGGTTCGGGTGTGGTCGGATCTCGCCGGAGATAGGTCGGGAGGTGGAATTGGAGCGCGGGATCGACGAGAGGGAGCAGTATGAGGCTACTGGTGGAGTTTTGGAGGCGGAGATGGAGTGATGGCGTCGTGCTGATCAGTGGAGCTAGCGGCGGATCGGTGGTCGGAGAGGAGAAAGACGACCTCCTCGAGGTCGGGGGAGTGGCGTAGGGGTCGATTGAGAGAGTGTGTGGGTGGTGTGGTGAGTGCACGGAGCTGGGGAGCCCTTTTTATAGGGGATCCGAGGGTGGCCGAGGCCGAGCGGATGGCGCCGGAATTATGTCCGCCGGCGAGGTAGGTTAGGGGCGGTGGCGAGGTTCTGTGAATGATCCAGGAGGGTTGACCGAGTACTCCAGAAGCTTAGCGTGGACGAGCTCGAGCTCCTCGACCTTATCCGCGGCGAGGTGCCCGTACGGGTGCGGCGGCGATGGCTGTCTCTGGTGACTGCCAGCGGGCCCTGGGGCGGCAGGGTCAGTGCGCGAGGACACAGAGGAGATGGCGCGTGGAGAAGGTAGGTGGAGGGAAGCAGTAGGTGGAGTGAAGATGGCGGGCGCCGTGCTGATCCGCCCGATCGCCGCAGCCATGGTCAGTGGCAGGTGTACCGGCCGGTTACTATGTCGTCGGCGGTGAGCCACTGACCAGAGGGGTCACGGCGACCCATTAAAGGCCAGAGGTGGCGTGGAGGAGAAGGGGAGGGCGATGGAGTGTGGTTCACGGCGTCGATCGCCTCTGCCACTGAACCAAGTTCAGTTAACTGAATTTTGATAGAGATGAACAGTACGCACACCACCTATATGATGAAATGATAGAGAGGTCTAGGCATTTTAGGAATTTTGAAGAATTTTTGTGGTGAGGTGTTGAAGCATATGAGAGGGCTTGGCAAAGTTTCAGAATTTTTGGAGCTATAAAAAATAAGTTTTGGTCAGGAAGTTTGAATCTGGTCCAAATTTGAACTGGATGGAATTTGAAAATTTTGAACTGTAGAATCCAATGTTTTTTGGTGAAATGGGTTGTGGGTACTGCCTAGTTGATTGGATAATTTTGGTGGGAGCAGAAGACTTGTAGAAAATATGGTTCCTTTGTAAACCAAAGAAACCATGAATAAAATAAATTCCAACTTTGGAATTTAGTAATTATTGTAGAAATGTTTTTTGTAAGGTGGAAAAGTGTTGGATACTGTCCTAGAAGGTGTGTGTGACTTGAGGAATAATTTAGAAGTGACAGAAAAATTATTTGACGAATTTAGAAGTGCTAGGAAGAAGTGAAAGGGCTATTTTCATGTAATAGTTTTAATATTCCAGAAACTTTTCTAAAGAGAAAAAAATATTTTTGATCTTTCAAAAATAACTACCCAATTAATAAACCATCCAAAACAGAACCATTTAAAATTTTGAAACCCAATTAAAGATTAAAATGATCTTCAGAACAGAAGAAAGAGAAAAAGAAAAATAGGGCCAAAATAATTCAAAGCATTTTATTTTAAAGAAAAGATTTGAAAATCCAGAGATAAAATTTTGGGGTGTTACAGTGGTTTTCTCCAATGTTGATATAGCTATCGCTATGTCCCGTTGTTGTATCCCTCAACCGCGTGCCTGCGTGCCGCCTAGTTGTCTAGCTTAGCTTTTCGCTATTGTAACGCTGGCTTGTAACCGAATGTATGTATGGATCTGTATGTCATGTTTGGCTATGATGATGTATCTATTGCACTTCCTTTTGTTGTGCATGTTACTTCATGAATAAATCCATACTTCTGCAATGCTCGTTGCTAAACTACCCCCTGTTGAATTTTAGCAAGATGGTTAGACCCGCAGGTCGTGGCCGTGGTGCCAACAATCCACCACCGCCCGACTATATGGCTGCAATGATGCAACAATTCGAAATGCACCGTCAGTTTATCCAAGGACTCATGGATCAGTTTCCTCGTCCCAATGCCAACCAGCAGCCAGCCGCAATCACTTTACAAGAGTTTGTGCGCCTTAATCCAATCATCTTACGCAACTCAGTCCAGCCGCTTGACGCTGATGACTGGCTCTGCGACATCACTTTCGAGATGGAGTCTGCGAATGTGGCCCCTACCAGCTATGTCACTTTCGCCTCCTACTTTCTGAAGGGACCCGCAGCCCAATGATGGGACACTCACAGGCATACCCTACCTGCTGGAACAATCATCACTTGGGTGGAATTCCATGCAGCTTTCCGTGCCCGTTACATTCTGCAAGGAGTGATGGACCGGAAGAAGCGTGAGTTCCGCAACCTTACCCAGGGCAACAAGTCTGTGGAAGCCTATCAGCGGGAATTTCTGGAACTATCTTGCTATGCTGAAGAGGATATTGCTACTGATGCCCGCAGACAGGAAAAGTTCCGTGAAGGACTCAACCCAGATATCAAGCTCGCACTGCTAGTCCAAGACTTTGCCGACTTCGCCACCTTGGTGAGCAAGGCCATCCAGGTTGAGACTGGTCTGAAGGATCACAAGGACGCTCTTAAGCGCACCTGTGAAGCGGGCTGATCTTCGGGCTCGTCTTTCCAGAAGCGCCGTATTTGGATCCCTCACAGCATGTACGGTCCGAATGTACCTGTTCCAAGGCCATCGTATGTTGCACCTCGTATGGCTCCTCCACCTCTGAGGCAGCCAAGACCTCAAGCTGCACCGTTTCGAGCTCCTGCTCCCCGTCCCGACAAGGGACTCTGCTTCAAATGTGGCCATCCAGGTCACCGTGCCAGAGACTGCTCCCAGAACCAGAATCAGCTGATGCTTCCGCCGGCTGGCCGTGGAAATGGCCGTGGTATCAATCAGCCCCGTAACAACAATGTCAGGCCTTCATATGGTCGTGGACAGGCTTATCATGTCAACATGGCTGAAGCTCAAGACCAACCAGAAACTGTGATAGGTACTCTTCTCGTTAATTCAGTACCAGCTTCTGTTTTATTTGATTCAGGAGCATCGCATTCTTTCATATCAGAAGAGTTTGCATTCATGCATGGCATTAAATATGAAAAATTGCACCATCCGTTAGTGGTAGACACTCCCGCGGGCCAATGCCAAGCCTCCTTGTTCAGCCCCGAGGTTACCATCAAAATTGAAGGGGTGGACTTCCATGCATTTCCTATTATTTTGAAGTCTTCCAAAGTTGACCTCATTCTGGGAATGGATTGGTTGAAGGCTCACTCCGCCTTGATCAATTGTGCCACTAAATTCGTACACCTCCTGCACCCATCGGATGAGCTAGTAAATTACCATGCTCATATTGTTCAAAGTGCCGAGGCTCAGATCTATGCCCTGAATGTGTTGAACGCTTCTCCTCTTGAGGGGATAGAAAATGTTCCAGTCGCTCGCGACTTCCAAGATGTCTTTCCGGAAGAACTTCCAGGAGTACCCCCTGTTAGAGCTATCGAGTTTGTCATCGACCTAAAAACAAGAACCACTCCTATTGCGAAGCGTCCCTACAAGATGCCTCCGCATGAACTCCTTGAGCTTAAGGAGGAACTCGACAAATCACTTCGCAAGGGTTTCATTCGTCCAAGTAACTCTTCCTGGGGAGCACCTGCTCTATTTGTCAAGAAGAAAGATGGTACAAACCTATTGGTCCAAGATTACCGGCCTATCAACCAGGCAACCATTCAGAACAAGTATCTGCTTCCTCGGATCAATGATCTGTATGATCAACTTGCTGGATCATCAGTGTTCTCTAAACTCGACTTGAGGTTGGGTTATCATCAGATCCGTGTTCGCGAAGAGGATATTCCCAAGACTGCCTTCGTTACTCGCTATGGCTCATATGAGTACACTGTCATGTCTTTTGGCTTAACTAATGCTCCGGCTATGTTCTCCCGCCTGATGAATTATATCTTCATGGATTACCTCGACAAGTTTGTCATGGTTTATCTGGACGATATTCTGGTTTATTCCAAGAATAAGGAAGAACATGCTGAACATCTTCGCCTTGTTCTGGAAAAGCTTTGAGTGCATCAGCTATATGCCAAGTATTCCAAGTGCGAATTCTGGTTATCTGAAGTAACCTACCTTGGACATGTGATTTCCAAGGATGGCATTGCTGTCAATCCAGAACGAGTTCAGGCTATTCTTGACTGGACTCGCCCAAAGAATGTCAAGCAAGTCAGAAGTTTTCTCGGACTCGCAAGCTATTGCTGTCGATTTGTCGAGAACTTCTCAAAGATTGCCAAGCCTCTGACTAATCTGCTTCACAAAGGCGTTAAGTTTGAGTGGACAGACAAATGTCAGGAAAGTTTCCAAACCCTCAAGGACAAGCTGACCTCTGCTCCAGTGCTTGCTCCTCCGGATTCTCGCAAGGACTTCATGATCTATTGCGACGCTTCTCATCAGGGATTAGGCTGTGTCCTGATGCAAGAACGCAGAGTAATTGCTTATGCCTCGCGACAATTGCGTCCTCATGAAGAGAATTATCTAGTGCATGATCTTGAACTTGCTGCAGTGATATATGCATTGAAGCTGTGGCGACATTACCTTCTCGGTAACCGATGTGAGATCTACACTGATCATCAAAGTCTGAAGTATTTGTTTACTCAGCCGGATCTCAATCTCCGCCAACAGCGATGGTTGGAAACGATTACCGACTATGACTGCGGTATTTCTTATACCCTTGGCAAAGCTAATGTGATGGCCGATGCCTTGAGCTGCAAGTCCTATTGTAATAACCTCATGGTTCAGCGAGCTCAACCCGATCTGTATGAAGAATGCGCAAGCTGAACCTCCACATCGTTCCACAGGGTTCACTTAATACCCTTGTTATACATCCAGATCTGGAGAAGGCTGTTAAGTCTGCGCAAGCTAAAGATGCTGAAGTTGATCAGATGAAAAGAGATCTTAACCTTGAAAAGTACAGAGATTTCTCGCTTGCTGAAGATGGAACTTTGTATTTCAGAGACCGCATCATGGTACCTCGGTTCGACCTTATGACCGATAAAGTCATGAAGGAGGCACATGATACACCACTGTCTATTCATCTGGGTAGCACCAAGATGTATCGTGATCTCCGTCAAAGGTACTGGTGGTCTAAAATGAAGCAGGACATTGCTCGATATGTTGCTGAATGTGACGTTTGCCGTCGCGTCAAAGCAGAACATCAGAAGCCTGCTGGAATTCTGCTACCGCTTCCAATCCCTGAGTGGAAATGGGACAAAGTGCAAATGGATCTTATCACTAGTCTTCCCAGATCACAAAAGGGACATGATGCTATTCTTGTCGTCATTGATCAACTCTCCAAAGTTGCACACTTTCTGTCAATCAAGGAGACGATCACTGCGAGTCAGTTAGCAGAGTTATATATCTCCAAAATTGTATCACTCCACAGTATTCCGAAGGAGATCAGTTCCGACCGTGGCAGCCTTTTCACTTCTAAGTTCTGGGCAAGTTTCCAAGAATCTATGGGAACTCATATAACCTGGAGTTCAGCTTATCACCCACAGTCCCAAGGCCAAGTCGAGCGAGTCAATCAAGTGCTTGAAGATATGCTGCGTGCTAGTGTCATTTCATTTGGCAAGAAGTGGGAGGAATCTCTTCCGTATGCCGAATTTTCTTACAACAACAACTATCAAGATAGCTTGAAAATGGCACCCTTCGAGGTACTGTATGGACGTAAGTGTCAAACCCCTCTGAATTGGTTCAAAACTGGGGAACGGCCGCTCATTGGTCTGGATATTATCCAACACGCTGAAGAGCAAGTCCGTATTGTCCGAGAAAATCTCAAGGCGGCCCTGTCTCGCCAGAAGAGCAATTATGATCGTAAACACTGGGGCTCAATCTACCAACCTGGTGAGCAAGCTTATCTGCGTGTCACTCCTATGAAGGGCACTCATCACTTTGGAATCAAGGGCAAGTTAGCTCCTCGCTACATCGGCCCCTTTCGCATTCTCGCCAGACGTGGTCATGTGGCATATAAATTGGAGTTGCCACCGCAATTCTCTCACATCCACGACGTCTTCCATGTGTCGCAACTTCGCCGTTGCTTCAAGGAATCTCCGCACCGGGCAGTGGATCATGAATTGCTCAATTTACAAGATGATCTATCCTATAAAGAGCATCCGATCCGCATTCTCGATCAAGCTGAACCTCGGACCCGCCAGAAGACAACCAAGTTCCTTAAAGTGCAGTGGTCAAATCATACTGAAGATGAAGCCACTTGGGAACGCGAGGATCGTCTTCGCGAGGAATACCCCGATCTCTTCCCTTCTACCTCCTAAATTCTCGGGACGAGAATTTCTTTTAGAGGAGAAGAATTGTAACACCCCTCTGCAATGAGCAACAGTGATCCCTACTGATTATGCTAAGTCTCTGTGATTTGCAATGTTTAATCAATGTGGATTAATATCTCATTTCAAATTCCTCCACTGAATTCAATTCAAATTCAAAGTGAAATTTGAAGTTGCTCAAAAATTGCTGGAAAATAGTTCATCATTTAGCAAAAATTCCAAAACAATTTATTGTTCAGGAAAACAACATCACTACTTTGCTAAAATGAGTTATAGCATTTAAAACAGTGCAAAAACAGCAATTTAAATGCCATATCCATTTATGAAAAATTCAAATGGATTCAAAAGTTGCCCAAACATTTTGTGGCAGTGCAGAATAATGCTATGTATTTTTGTGGACAAGATTCACATTTGGTAGCTCTTTTGTTTTGCAAATCCTTTCTGTAAAAAGAAAAACAGAAAAAGAAAAGGAAAAGGCCTAATCCTACTGGGCCTAAGTGCACAGTGCACTCGGCCCAGCCCACCTCTCCTTTCTCCCTCCTCCCGCTCTCTCTCCTCCTCGTGTCGCCATCGCCGTGGCCACGCGCGCGCGCTCCGACGGCTGAGAGACACCGCAATGCTACAGGGCGCCGGGAGGGGATAAGGCTGACCCCCTCCGCCTCCGCGACGCCCAGATCCACTCGCCTCTCCTCTTCCGTCTCTCTCTCGCTCGCTCCCACCGACGACCGAGCGCGGTCGTCGCCGCACGCCTTCGATACCGCGGCCACCGTCCGTCTCCCGCCTCGCCACCGTGTCTTCTAGCTCCGCCGTCATCATCCACGTCGCCTGGCGCCAGTCGTTGGAGCCGGGGAGTCCCGTAGCGATAGCTACGAGCTCGTCTTCTTCCTCGGACGCCGGCACCTCCCCGGTGAGCACCGCCCCTTTCCCCTCTCTCTCCGAGCTCACGCGCGTCCTCTAGCTAGCTTCCCACTGTGGCCGTACCCGACGCCGCCGACGAGCTCGTCGCCATGGCCACAGCCACTGTCACGCTCGCTCGAGCTCACCGTTAAGCTCCTGGGGCTCCTAGGAGCCCAACGCGCGCAAGCACGCCTCGCCCCGTGCTCCGTAGCGGCCTAGCCGATCTCGCCCGTACGCTCCGCCGCTCGTTGTCGCCGTTCTGGCCAAGTCCGGCCACCCCAGGACGCGCCACCGCTGTAGAACGACTCGCCGTCGAGTGCTCGTTCCAACGCGCCTAACCGCGCGTCGAATGGCGCTCTGTAGCGCGATTCCGGCGAGGCCCATGGCCTCCGCCGTGTTTGGCGTCGCCGGCGACAAGCCGCCCGCCGCCGCTGAGCCGGCACACGTGGGTTCACCCCTGGGTCACTGCCAGTGGGCCCCCTGGCCCCAGTTGACCGAGTTGACTTGATCAACTCGGCTGACTGGGCGCACAGTGCCACTGACAGGCGTGCCCCAACCATTTAATTAGCGTTTTATAATGAAAATTAATTAGTTAAAATAATCTGACATTGACAGATGGGGCCCGCGTGCTAATTAACCTAATTAGTTTATTTTAATCTCTGTTTAGTACTGTGTCTATGACATGTGGGACCGAGCTGTCAGGTTTGACCTGGAACAGCTGGGGTTGACTGGCTGACATCATCTTGACGTCATGCTGACGTCATATGCCACTGTTCTGGATAATGCGAATTTATTAATTAAAATAATTCCAGGAATTTCAGAAAAAGGTTTAAATCTTTGAAAATTCGTAGAAATTCAACCGTAGCTCGGATCGAAAAGTTTTCAACATGAAAGTTGATCAGAAAAATGAGACGAATCCGAATATGTGGTCAAAGTGCTTGACCATCACTCCTATCTATCTGAACATGGAACCTTCCCCTCCGGTTCAGTATACCGATAACTGCCTAAGAGCCGGGAAAATATCCCAGATATTTTCCCGCTTCGTCTGCAACGTGTAGCATTGCATTAGGTCACCACCACCACTGCATTTTGCCATGTCATGCATTGTGTTGCATCTGTTTGCTTTTATTTATTGTTTCTTCCGCCTCTTCTTATCTGGTAGACCCCGAGACCGACGCAGCTCTGGAGTCCGACTGCATCGTTGATGACCCCTACTTTGCCGCAGAGCTTCCAGGCAAGCAATCCCCCTTGAACATGCCTATATCGCCTATTCTTTCTCCCTCTTGCTTGCATTAGAATTGCTACAGTTATTGTTCCGAATACCTATTCTGATGCATAGCCCTTTTTTGGTAAACTGGTATTGATACTTTACCTGCTATCCTAAAATGCTTAGTATAGGTTGATTGGTAAGCCATCTGTGGCCCCTCTTCCTTGTCCTAGTTGCCCCGCTTAGTTACCAGTGTCCCGATCGATGTGATCGACGGGCTGAGACCAGCACATCACCACACCCCCCCCTAAGTTGCTCGACTCTGCAGAAATAATATCGAGTGCCGAGGGTGATACCTCTTATCTCACTCCTGATGGTGCCTCTATAGTACATCTAGTTGGTTGTGGGTTACCGAGGGTGATTCCTCTTTCACAACCTCCGATGAAGCTTCTGTCGTGCAACCGCGCAAGTGTGAATACCATCGAGGGTGATTCCTCCGAGTTCACCTTGACGGATACATCGAGTGGGAATCCAACGAGGGTGATTCCTCGGATTCCTTCTTGAGGTTATGGACACACAGTTACCTTGACTTTACTGTTGTTACTTGTTAAAGTCGGGTCGACCATGAGGGGTACCCGCGAGTGATGTGGATTCGGGTTGACCATGAGGGTAACCGCGAGATAATTACGTGGCATGGCCGGTCATTCTTAGCCCGTGCCGTAAGTCCACGAGACGGGGCGACGGGGTCACATGATCATGAGTCTCTGCTCGTTTCCGCGAGCTCCCAACGCACTAATGGGTTAGGATATGTAATCTGAGTACGCCTCTAGCCTTTTCGCACTAACCACAACACGGGAATAAGTATGGCCCCTCAGCGTCGTATGTATCAGCCGAAGCTCTTCAGATGTCAGCATTTGAGCGGCGCGCGCCGGGTTGGACTGGGAAAGCCTGCGCTTGTATTAAGGGGGCTAGGTCTGCTCACCGGCCGCGTTCGCAATGCGCAGGAGTGCAAAGGGCGATGGGCCCAAGACCCCTGAGCGCTTAGGATGTAGACCAGCGTGCTCGCCTCTCTGATGAGCATAGGTAGGGCTACGACGTGTCGATCAGCCGAGGCCGGGCATGGACCGAGTAAGTGTGTCTGGCCAGAGTTAATCGAGGGTGTTGGGTAAGTTGGTGCACCCCTGCAGGGAAGTATATCTATTCGAATAGCCGTGTCCACGGTAACAGGACGCTCGGAAAATATCCCGATCTTCTACAACTAGAACTGGTTTAATATGGTAGCTCCGGGATCGCTTTCTCGCAGGGAGTCGAGGAAGGATCTCTGGCAATGGCTACTTATACTTGTTGCTACTACTATATTTATGTACTAATCTGCACTCTTCTAATGCTGCAAGACGCTGAAGGTGCTAGTCTTCGATAGGCTAGGCCTTTCCCTCTATTCTGGCATTTCTGCAGTCTAGTCCACAGATACAGCCCCTTCTTTGATACCGATGCATAATTAGTATAGATCTTATGTAAGTCTTGCGAGTACTTTGGATGAGTACTCACGGTTGCTTTGCTTCCCCTTTTTCCCCTTACCCGATTGCTGCGATCAGATGACGGAGCCCCGGAGACAGCTGCTCCTGTTGACGACTACTACTACCCCTCCGGTGGAGACTACTACTACATGGAGACCACCGATGACCAGGAGTAGATAGGAGGCACCCAGGCAGGAGGCCTACGCCTTTTCGATCTTTGTCATTGTTTTGCCCCGCCTTCTTAAGGCATATCTGTTTAACTTTTGTATCTGTACTCAGATATCTGATGCTTCCGCCGATGCTTGTGTGACTCGAGCTTATTTATTCGAGCCCTCAAGGCCCCTAGCTTGTAATATAAAGCTTGTATGACTTTTATTTGTGTTTAGAGTTGTGTTGTGATATCTTCAAGTGAGTCCTTAGGCTTGATCATGTGCATTTGCGTGTATAATTAGTGCACAATTAAGTCGGGGGCATCACAGTACTGCAGTGCACCGATGATGGAGCGATATGACGCGCCATCTAATGTAGGAGCACCATCAAGAGCTGAAAGGTTGGCCTTCGTGTCGACAGGCGTGGCAGCGGGCTTGCAATTAAGCATGCCAGCACGCTCGAGCAGCTTATGAGCATACCGCTGCTGATGGAGAAAGAACCCGTCCGAACGCCAGACCACCTCAATCCCAAGGAAATAGTGCAAGGGCCCCAAGTCCTTGAGGGCGAACTCATCACGAAGACGAGCGGTGAGTTGGCGGAGGAGCTTAGTGGAGGAGGCCGTCAAGATGATGTCCTCGACATATAGGAGTAGGTATGTCGTGGAATCGCCATGATGATAGACGAATAACGAGGCGTCGGAGCTCGTGGAGTGAAACCCCAACTGCTGGAGAAACGTGGCAATGCATTGATACCTTACCCGAGGTGCCTGCTTAAGCCCGTAAAGCAAGCGAGAGAGCAAACACACGTGATCCGGATGAGTGGCATCGATGAATCCGGTGGGCTACTGGCAGAATACCTGTTCGGTGAGATGGCCATGAAGAAATGCGTTGGAGACGTCTAGCTCATGTATCGGCCATGCACGGGAAACCACTAACTGGAGAACAGTGCGGATCGTGCCTGGCTTGATGACCGGTGCGAAGGTGTCAGTGAAGTCCACTCAGCACGTTGGTGAAAACCACAGACCACCCAATGCGCCTTATAGCGCTCAAGATTGCTATCAGGACGAGTCTTGTGTCGGAACACCCATTTGCCACTGATGACGTTGGCGTGGGGTGGTCATGGGACGAGCTACCACGTCCGGTTGCGCTGAAGCGCGTCGAACTCCTCTTCACTAGTGCAGGCGAGTGCTATACAAATAGTTTTACCCCCTTTCTACGACAGAGTTTTAAACCGTCGCCTTGCCTGTGTGTGCGATAGGGGGGGGGGGGGGGGGTGGTCCATCCCACACGACCCAGAAACCGCCGGTGATAGGTCCTCCGGTCACACATGCTTAGCGCATATGCTCGTGTGCGATCGGGAACGCTAACGCAGACGTTTCGTCAGACAAGCCGTTTGAGATCGTCTTGACATCCCAGACAGTAATTTTGGAACAAACGTTTGTGTTGTCAGACCACATCACACACAACTTTCTGTATAGCCTTGTCTCTCATAGGTGGAGCGATCACAGACGCTCTGCCTCAGTTAAGCGTTTGCGTTATTCAAGTATATCACACACGGTTCGGTGAAGAAAACTGTATGACACTGGGCTATCGATCACACATGCTTTTATTGCTAGAAATGTTTGGAAAGTGTCATGACCCATTAAGCAGGTTTATTAGTTTACTATTAATAATCCCAGTATTAAGTAAACTTCCATTTCATATGGAATAGCTATTTACCACTTTCATATCAGGCACACAAATATATTTTACCATCACAGTACGATAGCTCGTCACAATAGCACAGTACACCATATAGCTAGTTCACCTTCATAAGCAAAAAAGTATGTTGAGCACAATATTAGAACAATATATTCATTAATTTTTCTTTTTTTGTCTTGAGGCTAGGGTTTTGTTTTTGGACGCCGATAACTGCCACACGTGCGGGCTATAAGGGGGTCGTGCCGCACGGACCGTATGGTGTTTCAGCAAGCCAGCCCGCACGCCAGCCGTTCGGGCAAACACGCTAACTACCACACGTTCGAGCGTCCACCTGACGGCCCGCACGTTTGGGCGTGGACTCGGCTAGCCCGCACGACCAAAGAACAACTGCCCCGCGCCCCCGCCGCACGAACTAGCGTGGGTCCCCCGCGAGAGAGTCGCCACCCCAAAAACCTCCCCTAACCCCTCTTTCATCGGCCACCCCTCGATCGGCAACTTTCCCCTCCCTCCCTCTTCTGGTTTCTCAAGTTGCCATGGTGATACATCTCCAACGTATCTATAATTTTTGATTGTTCCATGCTATTATAGTATCAATCTTGGATGTTTTATATGCAATTATATGCCATTATATATCATTTTTTGGGACTAACCTATTAACCCAGTGCCCAGTGCCAGTTGCTGTTTTTTGCTTGTTTTTGCCTTTTCAGAAAATCATGATAAAAAAGAGTCCAAACGAGAAAAAAAACTTTGGATTAATTTTTTCTGGACCAGAAGAGACCCACGAAGCTTCGGGAGAAGACCAGAAGAGCCACGAGGAGGCGGCAAGCCTGGAGGGCGCGCCCAGGGGGGTAGGCGCGCCCCCCAGGCTTGTGGGCCCCTCGTAGCTCCTCCTGACCTAATTCTAGCGCTATATATTCCAAAATATTCCCAATATACCAGAAAAAAAGAAGAGAAAACCTTTCCGCCGCCGCAAACCTCTGTTCTTCCGCGATCCCATCTGGAGGCCTTTTCCGGTACTCTGCCGGAGGGGGAATCGATCACGGAGGGCTTCTTCATCGACCTTGCTTCCCTTCCGCTGATGTGTGAGTAGTTTACCACATACCTACGGGTCCATAGCTAGTAGCTATATGGCTTCTTCTCTCTCTTTGATCTTCAATACCATGTTCTCCTCGATGTTCTTGGAGTTCTATCTGATGTAATCTTCTTTTGCGGTGTGTTTGTTGGGATCCAATGAATTGTGAGTTTATGATCAGATTATTCATGAGAAATATTTGAGTCTTCTCTGAACTCTTTTATGCACAATTATTATAGCTTTGTATTTTTCTCTGATCTATCGATTTGGTTTGGCCAACTAGATTGGTTTATCTTGCAATGGGAGTGGTGCTTTGTGATGGGTTCAATCTTGCGGTGCTCAATCCCAGTGACAGAAAAGGACATGACACGTATTTGCATTGTTGCCATTAAGGATAAAAATATGGGGTTTAATCATATTGCTTGAGTTTACTTTGTCTACATCATGTCATCTTGCTTAAGGCGTTACTCTGTTTCATACTTAATACCCTAGATGCATGCTGGATAGCGGTCGATGGGTGGAGTAATAGTAGTAGATGCAGGCAGGAGTCGGTCTACTTGTCTTGGACGTGATGCCTATATACATAATCATTGCCATGAATCCGTCATAATTATTTGCTTTTCTATCAATTGCCCAACAGTAATTTGTTTACCCACCGTATGCTATGTGTTCGAGAGAGAAGCCTTTAGTGAAAACTATAACCCCCGGGTCTACTTTTATCATATATTAAAATAAAAAATACCTTGCTGCAATTTATTTACTTTTATTTTGTTTAGTATTTTAGTTTATCTATCTACCACTATCAGAATTAATCCTTGCAAATAACCGCTAAGAGGATTGACAACCCTCTTATTTACGTTGGGTGCAAGTGTTTGCTTTTGTGTGTGCAGGTGCGTTTAACGGGATTTTGCTTGGTTCTCCTACTGGATTGATAACCTTGGTTCTTAACTGAGGGAAATACTTATCTCTACTGTACTGCATTATCCTCTCCTCTTCGGGGAAATACCAACACAGTCTACAAGTAGCAGGAAGAATTTCTGGCGCCGTTGCTGGGGAGACATCATCAAAATTACCAAAAATTTGCTAGACTCTGCCGTAGGTGGTAATTTTATGGAAATTACATTGGGATAAGCTACAAGACTTCTCAATAATATCATGACAAATTATTCTCAATGGCACACTGAACGAACTCCAACTGGTAAGAAGGTAAATTTTGTTGAAGAAATTAATACTTTGAGTGATAAGATGGATGCTCTTATGAAATTGGTTGCTAGTAAAAATGCTCATATTGATCCTAATGATGTTCCATTGTCTACCTTTATTGAGCAAAATAATGATGCTATTGATGTGAATTTTTTCTCTAGAAATAATTTCAACAACAATGCTTATGGGGGTAATTTCAATCCTAGACCGTTTCCTGGAAATTCCTCTAATAATTATGGTAATTCCTATGGTAATTCTTACAATAATAATAATAGGATACCTACTTATCTTGAAAGTAATATTACAGAATTTATTAATTCGCAAAAGAATTTCAATGCTATGATAGAAGAAAAATTGAATAGAGTTGATGAATTGGCTAGGAACATGGATAGAATTGCTCATGATGTGGAAAATTTCAAAATTAAAATTTTGCCACCCAAGAATGATATAAATGAGTCTATTAAAGCTATCTATGTCTCCATTAATGAAAGTGAAGAAAGGACCGCTAGGTTGAGAGCTAAGCGAGAATTCCTAGAAAAAGCCATTCCACCCGGTTTCTATCGTAGTAATGATGAAGATATTAAAATGATTGGTGTCACTCCTATTGAATCATTATTTAGTAACATAAAACTTGATGAAAAAGGGACTGAAGAAGAGTCAACTTTAGATAGAAGGAGTCCCAATTACTTGGAGGGTCATAAGCTTAATGAAAAAAGTGAAAAAGTGGGTTTGGAGAGGTTAAAACTTTAAATAGTGATGCACCCACTACCTTGGATTACAAGGATTTTAATTATGATAGTTGTTCTTTAATTGAGTGTATTTCCTTGTTGCAATCCATGATTAATTCACCTAATGCATATGAACAAAATAAAGCTTTCACTAAATATATTGTCGAAGCCATGATGAAAGCGCAGGAAGAAAAAATTGAGTTGGAAGTTTGAATTCCTAGAAAATTACAAGATGAATGGGAACCTACTATTAAAGTCAAAATCAAAGATTATGAATGTAATGCTCTATGTGATCTTGGTGCTAGCGTTTCCACTATACCAAAATCTTTGTGTGATGTGCTAGGTCTCACCGATATGGATCATTGTTCCCTTAATTTGCATCTTGCGGATTCCACTATTAAAAAACCATTGGGTAGAATAAATGATGTGCTTATTCTTGCAAATAAAAATTATGTGCCCGTGGATTTTATTGTTCTTGATATTGAATGTAATCCTTCTTGCCCTATAATACTTGGTAGGCCTTTCCTACGAACAATAGGTGCTATTATTGATATGAAAGAAGGTAATATAAGATTTCAATTTCCATTAAAGAAAGGGATGGAACACTTCCCTAGAAAGAGAATTAAGGCACCTTATGAATCTATTATTAGGTCCACTTATGGAATTAACTTGAAGGATGACAACAATTGAAACTATGCATTATGCCTAGCTAGGGGCATAAAACAACAGCGCTTATTGGGACGCAACCCAATGAATAAAATAAATTTTAGTTTTACCTTCTATTTTTGTGTGTTTACACAATTATAGCCTCTGTTATGATTGTGTTTTTATCTTTTAATTAGTGTTTGTGCCAAGTAATGCCTTTGGGTTGATTTAGATGATAGTATAATTGATGCTGCTTGGAAAACAGAAAGTTTCACGTCCAGTGCTGGAATTTTGATTCTGTACTGGAGCGTCAGGAAAATCTGAACTTTTTACACAGTATTTTTATAGGAATTTTTTACGTTTTCATAAATTTTCAGAATTTTTGGAGTCACAGAAGTATAGCTTCTAAATAGATCTTTACAGACTGTTCTGTTTTAGACAGATTCTGTTTTTGTTGCATGGTTTGCTTATTTTGATGAATCTATGGATCGTATCGGGGGGTATGAGTCATGGAGAAGTTGGATTATGATACGTCTCCAATGTATCTATAATTTTTGATACAAGCAATTATAAATCATTTTTGGGGACTAACCTATTAACTTAGTGCCCAGTGCCAGTTGCTATTTTTTTGCCTGTTTTTGGTTTTTCAGAATATCAGTACCAAACGAAGTCCAAATACCATGAAACTTTCTGGAGATTTTTTCTGGACATAAGAGACACTAGAAGCTTCGGGAGAGGGCCAGAAGACAGAGGAGGTGGCCACGAGCCACCAGGGCGCGCCCCAGGGGGGTGGCGCGCCCTGGTGCCTCGTGGGCCCAACTCTGCTCCGTTTGACCTAATTCCACCTCTATAGATACTCTAAAATCGGGAAACCAACATGGGAGTCCACGAAATACTTTTTCCGCCGCCGCAAGTTCCTGTTCCCGAGAGATCCCATCCGGAGGCCTTTTCCGGCACTCTGCCGGAGGGGGATTCGATCACGGAGGGGCTCTCCATCAACCTTGCTGCCCTTTCGATGATGCGTGAGTAGTTTAGCACAGACCTTTGGGTCCTTAGTTAGTAGCTAGATGGCTCCTTCTCTCTTTTTGAATTTCAATACAATGTTCTCCTCGATGTTCTTGGACTTATATCCGATGTAATCACTTTTTGCGGTGTGTTTGTTGGGATCCGATGAATTGTGAGTTTATGATCAGATTATCCATGAATATTATTTGAGTTTTCTCTTAACTCTTTTATGCATGATTGTTATAGCTTTGTATTTCTCTCCGATCTATTGATTTGGTTTGGCCAACTAGATTGATTTATCTTGCAATGGGAGAGGTGCTTTGTAATGGGTTCGATCTTGCGGTGCTCAATCCCAGTGAAAGAAAGGGACATGACACGTATGTATCGTTGCTATTAAGGGTAAAAAGATGGGGTTTATTCATGCATGAGTTTACTTTGTCTACATCATGTCATCTTGGTTAAGGCGTTACTCCGTTCTTTACGAACTTCATACTCTAGATGCATGTTGGATAGCGGTCGATGTGTGGAGTAATCATTTCGGTGTACTTGTCTTGGACGTGATACCTATATACATGATCATTGCCTTGGATATCGTCATGATTATTTGGTTTTCTATCAATTGCCCAACAGTAATTTGTTTACCCACCGTATGCTATCTTCAAGAGAGAAGCCTCTAGTGAAAACTATGGTCCCCGGGTCTACTTTTATCATATATTAAAAATCCCAAAAATACCTTGCTGCAATTTTACTTTATTTATTTTATTTTGTATTTTTTTCAATCTATCTATCTATCACCATACAATTTAATCTTGCAATTAACCGCCAAGGGATTGACAACCCCTTGTTCATGTTGGGTGCGAGGATTTGTTATTTTGTGTGCAGGTGCTGCTAACGAGTTGTTGCGTGATTCTCCTACTGGATTGATAACCTTGGTTTCATAACTAAGGGAAATACTTATCTCTACTGTACTGCATCATCCCCTCCTCTTCGGGGAAATCCCAACGCAACTCACAAGCTGCAGGAAGAATTTCTGGCGCCGTTGCCGGGGAGACATCATCAACATCTATCAAGTACCTACGGATAAACTTTCATCTCCTTGAATTTATTTGATTTGCCTTTGCCTCTCGTTTTCATCTCCCCCACTTCTAATTTTTTTTTTACAAAAATACAAAAATATTTTCCGTTTGCCTTTTTCTTGTTTGCCTCTTTGCTTCCTTGTTATCTTGTTTGCGTAGCCACGATGTCTCAAGAAAATACAAAATTATGTGATTTTTCCAATACTAATAATAAAGATTTTATTAGTACTCCAATTGCTCCTCCCGCCGCTAGTGCGGATACTTGTGAGATTAATGCCGCTTTGCTAAATCTTGTTATGAAAGAACAATTTTCTGGTAGTCCTAATGAAGATGCTGCATCCCATCTTAACACTTTCGTAGAATTGTGTGATATGCAAAAGAAAAAAGATGTGGATAATGATATTGTGAAATTAAAATTATTCCCATTCTCATTGCGGGATCGTGCAAAAATTTGGTTTTCATCTTTACCACGAAATAGTATCGATTCTTGGGATAGGTGTAAAGATGCTTTTATTACCAAGTACTTTCCTCCTGCGAAAATTATTTCCCTTAGAAATCAAATTATGAATTTCAAGCAACTTGATCACGAACATGTTGCCCAATCTTGGGAAAGGGTGAAATTAATGATAAGAAATTTCCCTACTCATGGTTTAAATTTGTGGATGATGATACAAAATTTTTATGCGGGATTAAATTTTGTTTTAGAAATCTTTTAGATTCCGCCGGGGGTGGTACTTTCATGGAGATTACATTAGGAGAAGCTACTAAATTGCTTGATAATATTATGCCAAATTATTCACAATTGCATACTGAAAGAGTTCCTACTAGTAAAAAAGTGAATTCTGTTGAAGAAATTAGTACTTTGAGTGATAAAGTTGATGCGCTTATGAAATTGGTTGCTCGTAAAAATACTTCTATTGATCCTAATGATGTGCCTCTATCCACCTTGATTGAGCAAAATATTGATTCCGTAGATGTTAATTTTGTCTCGCGAAACAATTTTAATAGTAATGCTTATAGAGGTAATTTTAATCCTAGGCCGTTTCCTGGAAATTCCTCTAATAGTTATGGTAATTCCTATGGTAATTATTATAATAATAATAGGATGCCCTCTGATCTTGAAAGTAATATTAAAGAATTTATTAATGCTAAAAAAGTTTTCAACACTACGATAGAAGAAAAATTGAGTAAACTTGATGATATGTCTAGGAGCATTGATAGAATTATTCATGATGTGGAAAATCTTAAGACTAAAATTTTGCCACCCAAAATTGATATTAATGAATCAATTAATGCTCTATATGTCTCTATGGATGAGAGTAAGAAAAGAACCGCTATGCTAAAAGCTAAACGAGAATTTTGAGAAAATCGATTCCTCCTGGTTTCTATCGTAGTAATGATGAGGATATTAAAATGATTGGTGTTTCATCTATTGATTCCTTGTTTAGCAATATAAAACTTGATAAAAAGGGGACTGAAGAAGAGTCAACTTGAACGCGTCCCCATAATTCGGAGGGTGAAAATCTTGATAATTTTTTTGATAAAAGTGGGTTTGGAAAGGTAAAAACTTTAACTAGCGATGTGCCCACTCTCTTGGATTACAAATACTTTAATTATGATAGTTGTTCTTTGATTGAATGTATTTCTTTGCTACAATCCATGCTAAATTCAACCAGCGCTTATGAACAAAATAAAGCTGTTACTAAACACATCGTAGAAGCGATGATGAAAGCGTTAGAAGAAAAGCTAGAACTAGAAATTTCAATTCCTAGAAAATTATATGATGAGTGGGAACCTACCATTAAAGTTAAAATTAAAAATTATGAGTGCAATGCTTTTATGTGATTTGGGTGCTAGCGTTTCCACAATTCCAAAATCTCTATGTGATGTGCTAGGTTTTACCAATATGGATGAATGTTCTCTTAATTTGCACTTGGCAGATTCTACTATTAAAAAGCCTTTGGGTAGAATTAATGATGTTCTTATTCTTGCAAAAAAGAATTATGTGCCCGTTGATTTTATTGTACTTGACATTGATTGGAATCCGTCTTGTCCCATAATACTTGGTAGACCGTTCTTACGAACCATAGGTGCCGTTATTGACATGAAAGAAGGGAATATAAAATTTTAGTTTCCATTGAAGAAGGGTATGGAACACTTCCCTATAACTAAAATTAACCCACCATATGAATCAATCATGTGGGCCACCTATGGAACTAAAACCAAAGATGACAATACTTAAAACTATACATTATGCCTAGCTAGGGGCATAAAACAATAGCGCTTGTTGGGAGGCAACACAATGAATAATTTTTTTTTGCTTTTTGTTTCTGTTCTTGTGTGTTTACATAATTATAGCCTCTGTTATGATTGTGTTTTTATGTTTTAATTAGTGTTTGTGCCAAGTAAAGCCTTTGGGATGATTTGGATGATAGTTGACTTGATTCTGTGCAAAAACAGAAACTTTTGCGTCCATTGCAGAAATTCTTAAAAATAACCAGCGCGTCAAAAGCTTCTGAATTTTTTTCACATAATTTACATATAAATCCCACGTTTTCCTAAATTTTCAGAATTTTTGGAGTTACAGAAGTATGGTCAATGTTCAGATAACTACAGACTGTTCTATTTTTGACAGATTCTGTTTTTGATGCATTGTTTTGATTGTTTTGATGAAAGTATGGATTGTATCGGGGGGTATAAGCCATGGAGAAGTTAGAATACAGTAGGTATAATGCAAAAATAAAATATGAATGGGTTTGAAACAGTACTTAAAGTAGTGATTTGCTTTATTATACTAACGGATCTCACGAAGGTTTTGTTGAGTTTTGTGTGATTGAAGTTTTCAAGTTTTGGGTGAGATCACGATGGATGAAGGAATAAGGAGTGGCAAGAGCCTAAGCTTGGGGATGCCCAAGGCACCCCAAGGTAATATTCAAGGAAGACTCAAGTGTCTAAGCTTGGGGATGCCCCGGAAGGCATCTCCTCTTTCTTGTACCAATTATCGGTAATTTTACTTGGAGCTATATTTTTATTCGTCACATATCATGAGTTTTGCTTGGAGCATCATGTATTATATGAGTCTTTGCTTTGTTTTCTTTTTAGTTTGTCACAATCATCTTTGCTGGACACACTTATTTGAGAGAGCCACACGTTCATCATGATTTGTTAGAATACTCTATGTGCTTCACTTATATCTTTTGAGCTAGGCAGTTGCTCTAGTGCTTCACTTAAATCTTTTTGAGCACAGCGGTGGCTATATTTTGAAGAACTATTTGAACTCTCATGCTTCACTTATATTATTTTGAGAGTTGATAAGATTAAATTTTGAAGAAATATTTGCACTCTCATGATTCACTTATATCTTTTTGAGAGTTGATAATAGCAATGGTAATTTGCACAAGATATGAATTTGGTCCCAAAGTGATGAATATTCAAGAGGGATATAATAAAAACTTTCATATAGATAATTGGATATGATAAGTTTGATTCCTTGCAATAGTTTTACGATATGGAGATGATAATATGTGAGTTATGCTAGTGAGTAATTGTGATTTAGTAAGAATATTGATGTTAAGTTTTGTGATTCCCTATGCATGCACATAAAGTCAATAGTTATGCAACGAAATTATATCCTACTTATGGTGCATTATTCGGTGTTAGTTATGTTCAATACATGTTTATGACCATTTTCGCTTTTTGGTTGGTCGCTTCTCAATCTATTTGCTAGCCTCCATTTGTACTAGGCGGGAATACTGCTTGTGCATCCAACTCCTTAAACCCAAGTTGTGCCAAATGAGTCCACCATACCTACCTATATGCGGTATTTCCATGCCGTTCCAAGTAAATCTGCATGTGCCAACTCTAATTTTTCAAAATAATTTTCCGTTTTGTGTGCCCGTACCGCTCATGAAGCGGCAGGGAGTGGCCAATATTTTCCATGCTAGGGTGTTATTCTCACGATGATTGTTTATTCACTTGTCATTGCACGAGAGAGTGGCCGATAATAGGGATGCCCAGTCCCGAAATGACTTTTTAATATGATGATAATAAATTCCTTGGAAAGTGTTGGTATGGAGGGCACCCGTGGATACGGCTAGCCATGGATTGTGAAAGAATGGTGGAAAGGAAATAAACTTTATTTTTTGTTTGGGAACCGCCTATAATGTGTCTAGCATGGAAGATTTTTGGAATTCTCGGTCATTTTCGTTGACAGGAAAAGCATGCGTCTCAAAATAATTTTATCTCTCTAATTTAAGCCTTGAGCTCTGGCACCTCTGCAAATCTCTGCTTCCCTCTACGAAGGGCCTATCTATTTACTTTTATGCAATTTTTATTTTTATTTTGAGTCTCCATCTTCTCTTACAAAGCACCAACTAGAGAGCACTATTTACTTTTATGCTAATATTGAGTGTGTTTCATGAATGGATCAATGATTGATCATAATGGGCTAGGGATAGCTTTCTTTAGCGTTGATATTTTGAAAGACATGGTTGCTTATTAGTATGCTTGAGTATTTATGTCTTCATGTCAAATTATAGACTATTGCTTTGAATCATTCAAGTCCAATTGTCCATGCTACAAAAGAAAAGAGTATATGATGAATATGACAGGCAACATTCCACATCAAAAATTCTGTTTTTAACATTTACCTACTCGAGGACGAGTAGGAATTAAGCTTGGGGATGCTTGATACGTCTCCAACGTATCTATAATTTTTGATTGTTCCATGCTATTATAGTATCAATCTTGGATGTTTTATATACATTTACAAGCAATTATATATCATTTTTTGGGACTAACCTATCTATAATACCTAAATAGTTCATCCCCACTATCATATTTCTCTAAACATGCAGCCTATCCACCTCAGCAAGTCTGCCACGTCAACTTTGAATTACCGGCTTACAGATGGGCCCCACGATCACATCTGCCCTACCACATCATCCCCCGTACGTTACCGCTTGAGGCTTGACCAGGGAACAGAACGGCCCTCTCTCCTTCGATAGCACGTTCTTCCACCTCCCTTGGCTCCTCACCTACAAGAACACAGTAGAAACACAGTTGCCAGATTATTCGGCGCCTGTTCCCCTTCCACTTCCACTCCTTTTCCCAACAAATCCTGCCTCCGCTGCTCGCCTGCTCCATCTTCTTGGTTCGCCTATGAAATCTGCCACCGGTGCGAGACTCCACTTCCCATGCTCGCCAATTCACGCCAAATTGGCCGCCGCCCGTCAACGACCCTAGCGGCACAAGTAGACGAGGAGACGGACTGATGTTGTTGCCGATGTGATCTTCCTGTTGTTCAACGCGGTGTGCATCCTCGACAGGACGTCAACGCCGGTTGCCAAACTGCAGCCCTTGGGCGGAGAGGAAGGGTCTCCATCAACACTAGATGTCGTCCGCCTCTTGGGAACGCCGTCGGGAAGAATGTTGTCCTCCACCGCCGACCATGCCTCTCCGAGATGCATCGTTGGAGAACAGAAGGACGCCTTCAGTTCAGGCTATCTCTCCCTTACCTTCTTTCTTTGATTCATACCTCTATTTTTTCAGTGTGTGACTGCATGTGTTTGATTATGTGTAGATATTCATGTGGCAGTAGGCTGCTATACATGATTTGGGATGACCTGTGTTTATATATGGTTTTCCCTATTTGATATTTGAAGAATTCCTTCTCGCAGTTGCATCCAAACTATGGGATCTGCGAGGCACCAGTAGCAGCGTCGAATATGAAGAGGTATGTACCTTTTATTTACTGAATTATTCTGCACATAATCCTGACAACTTAATGGACTACTTCACGACGTATTGAGCATACCACCATACACTGCAATTTGTCGATTTAGGTGCTTATCCTTCAGCTCTGTCAGTACTCTTTGGTTATTGAAAAATAACATAAACCCCATTATATTCGCTAAGTATAGGACGAACACTACCTTTACAGTTTGATAGTTTGGGTATGTCAATCTTGAATGAACCTGGCCTACATCTTTCTAAAGATGTTATCGAACAGATTGTGGATCAGGTACACCACATCAATATCAAATGTTGTTGCGCAAGAATCACTAAAGCCATCCATATGTTTATGCTAAATTACATTCCAACAGACATTCAAGGAGGCAAACATGAACGACATTTGGAGGATAGATCCTGACGAATTGAAAGCGTTCGAAAGTATAAATCTAGCCTTGCTGAAGAGCATGGCTCTCCCATACCTAGAATAAGTACCTCTATATTTTCAGCTTTAGTAAACAATGCTTCAGAACATGCCTCTTGAGTCTTGACTGACATCTCAACACGTTGTGATGCGCAGGGTCATAACCATGTCATTCACTGCCAACTCGCGCTACAAAATTATTGGTATATGCAATTGGTGGTAAGAATTATTCACTGATATTAGAAAGCAAAATATTCAGAATATAATTAGCTACGCACCTAAAATTTGATTCGACAAGCACCTCTTTGTGCTTGAATTTAGGTTTATTTTCGTATGCTCCTCGAGTACATGCATGACAATCAATTTGTCCTAATCAACCTCTGGTCTTTGAATAAAAAATAAATCTGACGTTCTTATGCTTAAATAATAAATAGGTAGAAGTGCTTGCTGTTTAGAAGAAGAGAATCGTCAGTTTGTGCACCATCGATACATTGTTTGTGTTTATTTCTCTGCACTACATATGCTTCCAGAATACTTATCGGCAGGATACACATCGGCTTCTGTAAACAACTGCATAAAGTTCAGGCTTATGTAAAAAGCTACATCAAGTTCAGTTTGCTTCTGATCAATTCTCAGTTTAATAGGTTGTGTTTATTTCTGTACGGACTTATTGGAGGCCTTTCTCAAAAGCTAATATATATGCATGCATGTTTTCATCCTATGGCATTTTTATGTGGCCTATCTTAAAATCAAGGTATGGTGCACTCACACCTCAGTTTTGATGATGGAGAGACAAGGCTCCACAAGGCTCCAGGGGAACGAGGTTTTGGTGCTGTGGAGTGTGGCGAAGATACCGTCATCACCGGGCGAGCCTGAGTGTGACGACCCACGTCACCAAGGAGGATCGATCAGTGCGATTCACCAGCGTTGCCTGGCTATGAGCATGAGGAGGTGGTGGTAAAGGAGAGAGATGAGGGAGCAAGGTCGGTCAAAGATCTTTCCCATAGTTAGTCTCCTCTTTTTTTTTTCCTTTTTCTTTTTTGGAAATTAGTATCCTCTTTTTTTGCCATCCCTAAGATTATTTCTTTATTTTGTCAAGTTCAGCTCCTGCTGCAAAGAAGCAAGACATCCGCCCTGGCAAGAGTAGTTTTTTGATGATCCATCAGATTCTTGCCGCTCCCATTGGCACACAAGCTCCCATTGAATTTTATTTTTGTTAGAGTTATCATGTGCTCATTCTATTAGTCTACATACTTATTTAGAGAGCTCAAGCTTATTTTTGCACTGATTTATCATATGCACATTCTGTTAGTCTGGGTACTTATTTAGAGAGCATGTTAATATGATTCTGATGGTTTCTATTTGCTACATATTACAGTTGACAATTGTGATAGCATATATGTCTTTGATGGCAAGGTTATTTTCAGATTTGGTCAGAGCCCACCTGCTGCAAGTGCCAGACGATTTTCTGTTGATGGCAAGGATCTAGGATGATTCGGTGATTCTTGCTGCATAATATTGTTGCTGCTCCCATTAATACACTCTTTAGAAGTACCTCTATTCAGGCTTCTATTCAACTGATTCTTATATAAAATGTTCCGCAGCAACGCGCGGGGAATCATCTAGTTAACTTAGTGCCCAGTGCCAGTTGCTGTTTTTTTGCCTGTTTTTGGTTTTTCAGAATATCAGTACCGAACGAAGTCCAAATGCCATGAAACTTTTTGGAGATTTTTTTCTGGACATAACAGACACTAGAAGCTTTGGGAGAGGGCCAGAAGACAGAGGAGGTGGCCACGAGCCACCAGGGCGCGCCCTGGTGCCTAGTGGGCCCACCTCTGCTCCGTTTGACCTAATTCCACCTCTATAAATACTCTAAAATCGGGAAACCAATAGGGGAGTCCATGAAATACTTTTTCCGCCGCCGCAAGTTCCTGTTCTCAAGAGATCCCATCTGGAGGCCTTTTCCGGCACTCTGCCGGAGGGGGATTCGATCACGGAGGGGCTCTCCATCAACCTTGCTGCCCTTCCGATGATGCATGAGTAGTTTACCACAGACCTTCGGTTCCATGGTTAGTAGCTAGATGGCTTCTTCTCTCTTTTTGATCTTCAATACAATGTTCTCCTCGATGTTCTTGGAGTTCTATCTGATGTAATCACTTTTTGCGGTGTGTTTGTTGGGATCCGATGAATTGTGAGTTTATGATCAGATTATCCATGAATATTATTTGAGTTTTCTCTGAACTCTTTTATGCATGATTGTTATAGCTTCGTATTTCTCTCCAATCTATTGATTTGGTTTGGCCAAACTAGATTGATTTATCTTGCAATGGGAGAGGTGCTTTGTAGTGGGTTCGATCTTGCGGTGCTCAATCCCAGTGACAGAAAGGGACATGACACGTATGTATCATTGCTATTAAGGGTAAAAAGATGGGGTTTATTCATGCGTGAGTTTACTTTGTCTACATCATGTCATCTTGCTTAAGGCATTACTCCGTTCTTTACGAACTTAATACTCTAGATGCATGCTGGATAGCGGTCGATGTGTGGAGTAATAGTAGTAGATGCAAAATCGTTTTGGTCTACTTGTCTCGGACGTGATGCCTATATACATGATCATTGCCTTGGATATCGTCATGATTATTTGCTTTTCTATCAATTGCCCAAAAGTAATTTGTTTACCCACCGTATGCTATTTTCAAGAGAGAAGCCTCTAGTGAAAACTATGGCCCCCGGGTCTACTTTTATCATGTATTAAAAATCCCAAAAATAACTTGCTGCAATTTTACTTTATTTTTTTTTGTATTTTTGTTCTATCTATCTATCTACCACCATACAATTTAATCTTGCAATTAACCGCCAAGGGATTGACAACCCCTTGTTATTTTATGTGCAGGTGCTGCTAACGAGTTGTTGCGTGATTCTCCTACTGGATTGATAATCTTGGTTTCATAACTGAGGGAAATACTTATATCTACTATACTGCATCATCCCCTCCTCTTCGGGGAAATCCCAACGCAGCTCACAAGTAGCAGATTACAGTAGCATTATGCCAATATTAAATATGAATCAATTTACAACAGTATCTAAAGTTTAAGATTTGCTTGTTATACTAACGGATCTCACGAGGTTTCTGTTGAGTTTTGTGTGCTGAAGTTTTCATGTTTTGGGTGAGACTACGATGGATAAAGGAATAAGGAGCGGCAAGAGCCTAAGCTTGGGGATGGCCAAGGCACCCCAAGGTAATATTCAAGGAAGACTCAAGTGTCTAAGCTTGGGGATGCCCCGAAAGGCATCCCCTCTTTCGTCTACAATCTATCGGTAACTCACTTGGAGCTATATTTTTTTTCATCACATGATATGTGTTTTACTTGGAGCGTCTTGTGATATAGTTTGTTTGCTTTTGTTTGCTTTTTAGTTTGTCACAATCATCTTTTCTGAACACACCTTTTTGAGAGGGACACACATTATTCGTGATTTGTTAGAATACTCTATGTGCTTCACTTATATCTTTTGAGCTAGGTAGTTGCTCTAGTGCTTCACTTATATCTTTTAGAGCACGGCGGTGGTTATATTTTAAAGAAATAGTTGCACTCTCATGCTTCACTTATATCTTGACCTTGAAAAGTCCAGGAATTTCTCGCTTGCAGAAGACGGAACCTTATATTTCAGAGATCGCATTGTGGTACCTCGGTTCGAGCTTATGACCGACAAAGTTATGAAGGAGGCACATGATACACCACTGTCTATTCATCCGGGTAGCACCAAGATGTATCGTGATCTCCGTCAAAGGTACCGGTGGTCTAAAATGAAGCAGTATATTGCTCGTTATGTTACCGAATGTGACGTTTGTCGTCGCGTTAAGGTAGAACATCAGAATTTGCTGGAATTCTGCAACCGCTCCCTATCCCTGAGTGGAAATGGGACAAGGTTCAAATGGATCTTATCACTAGTCTTCCCAGGTCACAGAAGGGTCATGATGCTATTCTTGTCGTCAATGATCAACTCTCCAAAGTTGCACATTTTCTGTCAGTCAAGGAGACGATCACTGCTAGTCAGTTAGCAGAATTGTATATCTCCAGAATTGTATCACTCCACGGTATTCCTAAGGAGATCAGTTCAGACCATGGTAGCCTTTTCACCTCAAAGTTCTTGGCTAGTTTCCAAGAAGCTATGGGAACTCATATTACCTGGAGCTCTGCTTATCACCCCCAGTCCCAAGGCCAAGTTGAGCGAGTGAATCAAGTGCTTGAAGATATGCTACGTGCTTGTGTCATCTCATTTGGCAAGAAGTGGGAGGAATCTCTCCCGTATGCTGAATTTTCATACAACAACAGCTATCAAGCTAGCTTGAAGATGGCACCCTTTGAGGTATTATATGGACGTAAGTGTCGAACCCCTCTGAATTGGTCAGAAAATGGGGAATGACCGCTCATTGATCCGGATATTATCCAACACGCTGAAGAGAAAGTCTGTATCGTTCGAGAAAATCTCAAGGCGGCCCACTCTTGCCAGAAGAGCAACTATGATCGTAAACACTGGGGATCGATCTATCAACCTCATGAGCAAGCTTATCTGCGTGTCACTCCTATGAAGGGCACTCATCGGTTTCGAATCAAGGGCAAGTTAGCTCCTCGCTACATCGGCCCCTTCCGCATTCTCGCTAGACGTGGACATGTGGCTTATAAATTGGAGTTGCCGCCGCAATTCTGTCACATCCACAACGTCTTCCACATGTCGCAACTTCGCCGTTGCTTCAAGGATCCGCACCGGGCAGTGGATCATGAATTGCTCGAATTGCAAGATGACCTATCTTATAAAGAGCATCCGATCCGGATCCTGGATCAAGCTGAACGTCGGACCCGTCAGAAGACAACCAAGTTCCTTAAAGTGCAGTGGTCAAATCATACTGAAGATGAAGCCACTTGGGAATGCGAGGATCGTCTTCGGGAAGAATACCTTGATATTTTTCCTTCTACCTCCTGAATTCTCGGGACGTGAATTTCTTTTAGAGGAGGAGAATTGTAACACCCCTCTATAATGAGCAACAGTGATCCATAATGATTATGCTAAGCCAAGTTGATTTGCAATGCATGATCATATTGGATTAATATCTCATTTCAAATTCCTCCACTGAATTCAATCCAAATCATAAGTGAAATTTGAAGTTGCTCAAAAATTGCTGAAAAATAGTTCATCATTTAGCAAATATTCCAAAGCGAATAGATGTACAGGAAAACAACATCACCTATTTGCTAAAATGGGCTAGAGCATTTAAAACAGTGCAAAAACAACAATTTAAATGCCATTTCATTTACGCAAAATTGAAATGGATTCAAATAATCCTCAAACTTTTTGTGGCAGTGCCTAAAAATGCAAAGGATTTAATAGGCCAAGTCCCATATTTTTCCAAATCCTTTTGGTAGCCCTAAAATTTCCATTTCTGCCTCTGTTATTAAATAAAAGGAAAAAAACAGAGAAATGAAAAAGGAAAATCCTACTGTGCTCTAAGGCCAACAGTGGCAGGAGCCGGCCCAGCCCACTGAGGCCTTCTCCCACCTGCTCCCTCCCGCGTGTCGGCGCGGCTCCGGCCGTTGGCCGCCACGGCGCCGGGCCGGGCAGGTGAGCGAGGGGATAAGGGCGCCCCTCCCTTGGGCCTCTGGACGCCCTCGCCACTCATCCTCCCCTCTCCTCGCTCCGCTCGCTCTCCCCTCTCTCCCCCGAGCGCAGCCGTCGCCACCGTCCGTCCCTGCCGCGGCTACCATCGTCCCCACTTCCTTCCGCCGTGTCCGGAGGCCTCGCCGTGCTCGACCTCGTCTCCTGCGGCAAGCCGCTGCAGCTGGGGAGCGCTGCAGTCCCGGGATCGAGCCGCCCCCTTTCGCCTCGGCCACCGGCGACCACCGGCGTCTTCGACCAGCCTCTGCGCTCCTACGCCTATCGCCGGCCTTCATGCGCCACTAGGTGAGCTGCGCTCCTCCTCTCTCTCTCTCTCCTGTCGCTCTCTTAGCCACTACTGCTGGCTCCTGCCGTAGTCGTGCTCTGTCCGCCGCTGTTGCTGCCATCGCCGCGCTCCCCGTGCCCCTCCTCGTTGCCTGGTCGCGTCGCCGTGCTCCCGGGATGCCAGGGAGGCGCGTGCGCGCACCAGTTTGCCTCGGGCGAGCTCCTAGGCTCGAACCCGAGTGCGCCTGAACGTTGCCACCGCCTACGCCCGTCGCCGGTGACTTTTTCGGCCACCCCCACGCTAACTAATGCCACCAGTCGACGCGCGGTGGAGTGCCCGATCGAAAGAGCCCAGCCGCTCGAAAAACGACCCACCATAGCATGATTCCGAAGCTCGCCGGAGTTCGCCGCCGCGTTTGGGGCTCACCGGAGCAGCTCCGGCGGCGGCCGCCAGCGTGCCGTGGCCTGGGGCCCACCTGGGTCACTACCAGTGGGTCCCCTGGCCCCGTTTGACTTCGTTGACTTCGGTCAACTCTTTTTACTGTTCACTGTTGGCACTGTCAGGTGGGTCCCGCATGTCAGCTAGTTAATTAGTGCTAATACACTGCTAATCACACTGACCAGTGGCCCCAACTAGTAGATTAATTATTTTAACTAAATTAGTTAGCCTCTAAGTCACTGACACCCTGGTCCCACTTGCCAGTTTGACCAGGTCAACAGCCAACAAAGTTGACTGCTGACTGGGCAGTGGCCCCACCTGCCAGCCACTGCTGACTGAGTGTTGACTGGGCAGTTGACCCAGTCAACTGGGCCCACTGTCAGCCTCAGTAGCACTATGTTGTGTACACTTTCTGTGTGCATCTAGCATTGTCCTTGTTATTTTCGAAATTTAAATTAAATCCAGGAATTTCAAAAAATGGTTTAAATCTTTGAAAAATCGTAGAAAATAAACCGTAGCTCCGATCGAAAAGTTTTCTACATGAAAGTTGATCAGAAAAACGAGACGAATCCGAATATGTGGTCAAAATGCTTGACCATCACTCCTAATTATCTGAACATGGAACCTTCCCCTCCGGTTCAGTATACCGATAACTGCGTAAGGCCGGGAAAATATCCCAGATATTTTCCCGCTCCGCCTACAACGTGTAGCATTGCATTAGGCCACCCCCAGCACTGCATATTGACATGCCATGCATCTGTATTGCTTTGTTTGATTTTATTTATTGTTTCTTCCCCCTCTTCTTATCCGGTAGACCCCGAGACTGACGCAGCTCCAGAGTACGACTACACCGTCGACGACCCCTCTTTCCCCGCAGAGCTTCCAGGCAAGCAAACGCCCTTGATCATTCCTATATCGCCCATTCTTTCTCCCTCATGCTTGCATTAGAATTTTCTACTGTAATTGATTGCTCCTATTCTGATGCATAGCCTGTTTTTGTAAACTGATATTGATACCATACATGCCATCCTAAATGCCTAGTCTAGGTTGGTTAGTAATCCATCGGTGACCCCTCACCCTTGTTCCTGTTGCCCAGCTTTATTACCGGTGCCCCGATCAAGGTGATCGATGGGCTGAGACCAGCACATCACCGCACACCCCCTTAGTTGTACGACTCTGCAGAGCTACCATCTAGTGCCGAGGGTGATACCTCCTACATCACTCCTGATGATGTCTCTGTAGCCTAGCTAGTCGGTTGTGGGTTACCGAGGGTGATTCCTCTTTCACCACCTCCGATGACACCTATGTCGTGCAGCCCCTCAAGTGTGAACCCATTGACGGTGATTCCTTTGAGTTCACCTTGACGGATAAATCGAGTGAGAATCCAACGAGGGTGATTCCTCGGATTCCTCCTTGATGTTATGGACACACGGATACCATGACTTTACTTCAGAAACTTGTGGAAGTCGGGTCGACCCCGAGGGGTACCCGCGAGAGATGTGGAGTCGGGTTGACCGTGAGGGTACCCGCGAGATAATTACGTGGCACGGCCGGGCATTCCTGGCCCTTGCCGTAAGTCCACGAGACGGGGCGACAGGACCACAGATCGTGGAGCACTGATCGTCACCGCGAGCTCCCAACACACTAATGGGTTAGGATATGTGATCTGAGTAGGCCTCTAGCCTTTTCGCACTAACCACCATGCGGGAATAGTATGGGCACTCTGCGTCGTATGTATCAGCTGAAGCTCCTCAGATGTTAGCAGTTGAGCGGCACGCGCCGGGTTTGACTGGGAAGGCCTGCGCTTGTATTAAGGGGGCTAGGTCTCCTCCCGGCTGTCCTCGCAACGCGCAGGAGTGCAAAGGGCGATGGGCCCAAGACCCCTGAACGCTTAGGATGTAGACCGGCGTGCTGGCCTCTCTGTTGAGCCTAGGTAGGGCTACGACGTGTCGATCAGCCGAGGCCGGGTATGGACCGAGTAGGTGTGTCTGTCCAGAGTTAATCGAGCGTGTTGGGTAAGTTGGTGCACCCCTGCAGGGAAGTATATCTATTCGAATAGCCGTGTCAATGGTAACAGGACGCTCGAAAATATCCCGATCTACTACAACTATAACTGGAACTTGAGATTCTTAATATGTGGCTCCGGGATTGCTTTCTCGCTGGGAGTCAAGGAAGGATCTCTGGGCGTTGTTACTACTTGTTGCTACTACAATATTTATGTACTAATCTGCACTCTTCTAATGCTGCAAGACACTAAAGATGCTAGTCTTCGATAGGCTAGGCCTTTCTCTCTATTCTAGCAATTCTGCAGTCTAGTCCATAGATACAGCCCTTCCTTGATACCGATGCATAACTAGAATAGATCTGAGGTAAGTCTTGCGAGTACTTTGGATGAGTACTCACGGTTGCTTTGCTTCCCCTTTTTTCCCGTACTCGATTGCTGCGATCAGATGACGGAGCCCCGGAGCCAGCTGCTCCTATCGACGACCACTACTACCCCTCCGGTGGAGACTACTACTACGTGGAGACCACCGATGACCAGGAGTAGATAGGAGGCACCCAGGCAGGAGGCCTGCGCCTTTTCGTTCCAGTGTCGTTGTTTTGCCCAGCGTTCTTAAGGCCTATCTGTTTAACTTTTATGTCTGTACTCAGATATCTGATGCTTCCGCTATGACTCAAGCTTATGTATTCGAGCCCTCGAGGCCCCTGGATTGTAATATAAAGCTTGTACCACTTTTATTTGTGTTTAGAGTGAGTTGTGTTGTGATATCTTCAAGTGAGTCCTTAGGCTTGATCGTGTGCATTTGCGTGTATGATTAGTGCACGATTAAGTCGGGGGCATCACAAGTTGGTATCAGAGCCGACTGCCTGTAGGAACCCCCTTTCCAACTCCTTGGCCGAAGTTGAGTCTAGGCTTTGAAAATTGATTTTACTAACATGGGTGTGTGGCTTACGGGCCCACGTCGCCAATGGGTGGTATTAGGATCTTTTATTCCTCTTCTTTACTCTGGGACTCTAATCTCTCTTCTATTCGGGTTAAAGATTTTGCTAACACTAACATTAGGTTCTCGTGTTCACATTCACCCGGAGAGCTGGATTATCTGCAAACATTTCTTTCCAATACTATCATATGCTTCTCACATTGTCGTTTGACATCTTGCACTCGTTGTTTCAGATGCGTCCCGCAAGATAGCTCGTACGCCACACCATGGCTGTTGATGCGACTGGGTTCCCTGCTATCTTGGTTGATCCCTTGACCAGGCTGGGATATCGCTGGTACCCCGAGTACACAGTTTACAAGGACTACCGTGAGTTCAACCAGGAGCAGTACCACGTTGTGGTTCATATGTTTGATCGGCAGAACAACTCCATCACTGAGTTGCACACCTTTCATGGTGTTGGAGTCACTGTCGACATGGCCGTCCATGATGCTGCATATACTGCTATTGCCCGTCTCCGTGGAGAGCAGAGTCGCTTGGAGGAGACTGCTTTCAGATATATCCCATATGCCCCCGCTAGGGATGAGAGTGGATACCACATTGCTATCTGTACACCTTACGTGTGATGTTGCTATGACCCACAGGTTTTGGTTCAGTACACTAAGGCTCTGGATCGCACAGCCCGAGCTCTCGCTGTCAAGTTGTACGCCACTCGTGCTCGTCTTTACGACCCTCTGACACAGTTGCTGCCAGCAGTCAGTGCATGGATGCATCCAGAGTACATTCTTTACCCGCGCAGGACGGTGATGCCACCAGGTCTTCAGTGGCCTGCCGTTGGAGGTTGTACCCCTCCACGTGGTCCTCTTCCTCCAGTTTGGGACCAGGTTCTGCACCAGAGTGTTCACGGGGCGCAGGATCCTTACATCGAGGGTACCCTGCGTCGTCACCTGCAGCTGCCTGGCTTCAGTGGTTTTCTCCGACGTTGATGTAGCTATCGCTATGTCCCGTTGTTGTACCCCTCCACCGCGTGCCTGCGTGCCGCTTAGTTGTCTAGCTTTCCTTTTCACTGTTGTAACGCTGGCTTGTAACTGAATCTATGTGTGGATCTGTATGTCATGTTGGGCTATGATGTTGTATCTATTGCACTTCCTTTTGTTGTGCGTGTTACTTCATGAATGATTCCATACATATGCAATGCTCGTGGCTAAACTACCCCCTGTTGAATTTAGCAGGATGGTTAGACCCGCAGGTCGTGGCCGTGGTGCCAACAATCCACCACCGCCCGACTATATGGCTGGGATGATGCAGCAGTTTGAACTGAACCGGCAATTTATCCAAGGGATTATGGATCAGTTTTCTCGTCCCAATGCTAACCAGCAGCCAGCACCAATAACCTTGCAAGAGTTTGTGCACCTCAGTCCAACTATCTTCCGCAATTTAGTTCAGCCGCTTGATGCTGATGACTGGCTCTGCGACATCACTTTCGAGATGGAGTCTACTAATGTGGCCCCTGCCAGCTATGTCACTTTCGCATCATACTTTCTGAAGGGACCCACAGCTTAATGGTGGCACAGTCACAGGCATACGCTAGCTACTGGAACCATCATCACCTGGGTCGATTTCCAAACTGCTTTTCGTGCCCGCTACATTCATCAGTGAGTTATGGACCAGAAGAAGCGTGAATTCCGCAATCTTTCTCAGGGCAGCAAGTCTGTAGAAGCTTATCAACGGGAGTTTCTTGAACTGTCTCGCTATGTTGAATAGGATATCGCTACTGATGCCCGCAGACAGGAGAAGTTCCGTGAAGGGTTCAACCCAGATATCAAGCTCACACTGCTAGTCCAAGACTTCGCCGACTTCGCCACCTTGGCGAACAAGGCCATATAGGTTGAGACTGGTTTGAAGGATCATAATGGCGTGCTCAAGCGCACCCGTCAAGCGGGCTCATCATCAGGCTCGTCTTCCTAGAAGCGTCATATCTGGATTCCTCACAACATGTACCGTCCAACTATACCTGCTCCAAGGCCGTCGTACGCTGCACCTCGTCTGCCTCCTCCACCTCTGAGGCAGCTGAGACCTCAAGCCCCAATGCTTCGAGCTCCTTCTCCTCGTCCCGATAATGGGCTCTGCTTCATGTGTGTCCGTCCAGGGCACTGTGCCAGAGAGTGCTCCCAGGATCAGAATGAACTTATGCTTTTGTCAGCTGGCCGTGGTAATGGCCGTGGTAACAACCAGCCCCGCAACAACAATGCCAGGCCTTCTTATGGTCGTGGTCAGGCTTATCATGTCAATATGAATGAAGACCAAGACCAACCAGCTACTGTGATGGGTACACTTACTGTTAATTCAGTACCAGCTTCTGCTTTGTTTGATTCAGGAGCATCGCATTCTGTCATATCAGAAGAGTTTGCATTCATGCATGGCATTAAACATGAAAATTTGCACCAGCCATTAGTGGTTAACACTCCCGCGGGTTATTGTCAAACCTCTATGTTCAGTCCCGATGTTACCATTGAAATCGAAGGGTTGAAATTCCATGCTTTTCCCATTATTTTGAAGTCTTCCAAGGTTGACCTCATTCTGGGAATGGATTGGTTGAAGGCTCACACCGCCTTAATCAATTGTGCCACCAAAGTCGTCCAACTCCTGCACCCATCGGATGAGCTGGTAAACTACCATGCGCATCTCGTTCAAAATGTCGAGGCTCAAATTTATGCACTGAATGCGTTGAACACTTCTCCTCTTGAGGGGATCGAAAACGTTCCAGTCGTTCGCGACTTCCAAGATGTCTTTCCAGAAGAACTTCCAGGAGTACCGCCTTCTAGAGCTATCGAGTTTGTCATCGACCTAAAACCAGGCACTACTCCTATTGTGAAGCGTCCTTATAAGATGCCGCCGCATGAACTTCTGGAGCTTAAGGAGGAAATCGACAAGTCACTTTGTAAAGGTTTCATTCGTCCAAGTTCCTCTGCCTAGGGAGCAAGTTCTCTCTTTGTCAAGAAGAAAGATGGTACGAATCAGTTGGTCCAAGATTACCGACCTATCAACCAGGCAACCATTCAGAACAAGTATCCGCTTCCTCGAATCAATGATCTGTATGATCAATTTGCTAGATCATCAGTATTCTCTAAAGTCGACTTGAGGTTTGGTTATCATCAGATCCGTGTCCGCGAAGAGGATATTCCCAAGACTGCCTTTGTTACTCGTTATGGCTCATATGAATACACTGTCATGTCTTTCGGCTTGACTAATGCTCCAGCAACGTTCTCCCGCCTGATGAATTATATCTTCATGGATTACCTCAACAAATTCGTCGTGGTTTATCTGGATGATATTCTGGTATATTCCAAGAATAAGGAAGAACATGCTGAACATCTTCGTCTTGTTCTGGAAAAGCTTCGAGAGCATCAGCTATATGCCAAGTATTCCAAGTGCGAATTCTGGTTATCTGAAGTGACCTACCTTGGTCATGTGATTTCCAAGGACTCCCCCGAAGAATGTCAAGCAATTCAGAAGTTTTCTCGTGTGGCACCCCGGCTCAGAGAGACCGGAACAGCCCGTATTCCAGCCCAGAGAACAAGTCTTCTGGAATACGGCACTGCTTGGCATAGAACAAATCAGCTCTTTATTACAAATAAACGGGGCACAAGGGTCCGATATTACAAAGGTTACAGGGGGACGGCGACACTTTGCCTGCTAAGGTAGTTCTATGCTAGCAGCGGAACAACTCGTAGCAGAATAAATTCTAGCAGCGGAACAACGGCGACGGTGATGAACTCCACTCCGCAGGGACTCTGGCTGGGACGCGTCCTAGAGCGCAACCTCAGGATCCTCGACAAACAATCAATCACAGCATCACCTGCAATCTGGCATGACACGCCAGGTGAGGACTCTGAATGTACTCGCAAGCTCACAGTAACCAAAGCAATCAAGACAGACAACAGCATGGCATTTACAGGTTAATCATCAATGATGAACACAACACTGCTAGAGTAACATAAGCATGGCAGGGACATATAAATCATGATAAGAACAGGATGATGCTAGCACTAGCATGCAAGGGGGTCAACGTTTAAGGTCTCATGGACCAACTTACTCTGCTCGGGGTTATCTCGTAACCACAATATGTAACAAACTTTCCATCATGCTCATCTCACGATCACCTCAGGATCAACCAAGCTCGGTATCAACTCTACCATCGTGATCATCACCTGATCACACGGAGCTTGATCTCTACCCGTGATCATCGCATGAGCACATAAAGATCAACCAACTTCTTTCCTCATCGAACCGGGGTTGTTTATTAGTCAGGTTATTATAATCTGTTGACCCATAGTGTGACCTACTACGAACTGTGTCCATGCCCGAGAACGCGGCTATCATTAGATTATACACTCTGCAGAGGTTAGTACACTGTACCCACACTACGGAACTCATGGCCTCGTGCTCCCATCCGGGTGGACCAACGACATTCCGACAAAACCAATCTATTGCATGACACTCTCCTGGCCACTTCGACAAACTCACCTTTGGGCTATGTCCTGGGTGACCCCGATGCCAACTCGTGACATCCGCCACCTCTGTGGCTGCCACCATCGTGGCCAAACATAAACAGCGTCCCAAACGGGGACCTCGGTACCATAAAAATCGGGTACTCAATGCTTATGGCTACCAACCTGATCAGGGTAGCGCGCACCCTTAACCTTCCCTAGTAGGAGGCACCGCCGAGAGGCATGACAATAGACCGCATTAGGGCCTCCCCATCCAGGCAAGTGTGGTTGTACTGGTGAGCTCGATTCGGTGGCACCATGACTCAGCCAACAGATTTGTTCAAGTTCGATTAATGTCAGGTTCAACTTGAATGGTGATGAGCTGAGTCATAATGAAATAATGATGCATATGAGCATGATATCAGTGTAACCATGGATGGGCAACATAACCATTCAACATCATAACATGAACGGTGATAAATCATTTAGTCTACGGGATGCAGATGATCACGGCATAATGACGATCATGAAAATAACAAGTACTAGCATAACGAACTGGAACTACTCATGTGAGCATGACATTATCACTAGCATCGGAAATGATTACAAGAATGAAACATAATAAGAATAACATTAGTAATTAATTATTTCACTTACTAGATGAGCATGGCATAAACATAGACATGGACTCACAAGCATATCGGAAGTATTCACAAAATCATTTAGATGAACAAACAAATATTAAATATTCAAGTGGAAAACATGGCTACTGCAATGCCATCATGCAATGCTGTTGTGGCTTGCCTGGGGATGGAGGAACCACTGGGGAGAGCTGCGATGAACTCGCAGAAAGAATCGCCGGAAAAGTTTCCCTCTCGGTGGGGCTGTTTTAAGGGCAAGGGCGAAATGGTCATTTTCACAGTGTGACAAACTCATGAAAATGATACCATCGGAACGGACTCGACGAACTGAGATCGTGGGCTTCGGAATCACCTGATTCGGAGTTACGGTTGCCGAGATACGGCCGTTCGTTCGTTAGGCAGAAAAAAGAATAAAAAACTGTCCATTTCTGCCCTTAACGGACGAACGTCCACAAAATAACTGTTTCGGCGCCGGCTGCTGAAAAAGAGAAGGCGCATTCTAGAAAATACGTCTTCACACCCGGGAAGCGTATTTCTGACCGAAACTGTTCCAAAGTACACTTTCGCACACGGAAAACGTATTTTAGAAAATGCGCGTCCACTTAAACAGTGCGGGCCCAGGCTTTAGAGGATGACAGGTGGGGTCGCTGGAGCTAGCTGGCAGGTGGGCGGGGTCGTCGTCTTCAAGCTCCTACCCGCGCTCGGCCAAGGCAGGGCAACGCTCGACCGGCGTTTGCCGGCGACTCCGGCCGTCTCCCACGGCGTTCTGCCTATGGATGAGCTCAGCTCGGCGCGGCGCATCCATTGGCGTAGGCCACGGCCGCCGGAGAGGACCAAAGCGATGACGGCGTGGGCTCCGGCGGAATGGCGTTCGACCGAGCTTGGGGATGAGACCACCGGCACCCTGGCGACGAAGCAAGTAGGTGGGATGGCCCGCCGGACTGCGGGGATTTGCCTGGTGGTGGTAGGAGGGAGGGAAGGGGCTCGACTCGCCGGAATTTAAGACGGAGAGGGCGGCGACCATGGCGGCCATGGTGGCCGGGGAGATCTCCTCGAGCTCGTTTAAGTGACTGGGGAGGCTACTGGGAGGGAGGAGAGGAGGCTTGTGAGGTCGGGAGAGCTCGGGGTGGCCTTAAATAGCCGCGGCGACGATGCCGTAGCCGGAAGCTGCCGCGGACGCGTGGACGATACCTCTGGCATGACCGCGTGCGCGTGCGCACGCGCGGAGAGGGACAGAGGCCAGAGGGAGTGCACGCGGTGCAGAGATGCCGCGGGGGAGCAAGGGGACAAGGGCAAGGCGACGACGGCCGCGGGCATCCCGGGGCGGCGTGGCTCGCCGGAGAGGAAACAGGAGAGGGGGTGGGGTCCAGAGAGGACGCGTGGATGCAGGAGAGTGAGTGCAATGCAGTGGACATGGTGCGGTGTCGCGAGGGCGGCGTTTGGGCGGCGACAGAGGGGTCCCGGCGGCCAGAGCACGCGTTTGGCCTGCCAGACCGCGTGGTCACAACGTGCACTGGTGCACGCGGGACTTTAGGGCCGCCCACACTATGTCTAGTGTGTAGTCCTTCCAACGTGGGGCCTCTCTGAAGTGATAGATCGAAGAAATCCACTGTGGGTTGATGGGAATGATCGGCTGAAGTTTTCTGTCGCAAACTTCGGCATGAAATAGTGATCAAATGAGAGGGGATAAGAGTTAACCAGGATGTCTCAGGGGTTTAGGGTAGGAAGGACTATCATCCTGCGAATTTTGAATGGATGTGGACCAATATTTGTCATAGTTGCTTTACAACCACAAAAACTGGTCCAGAACCTAGATCATGAAGTAGCACTCACATGGATGATTGGATTGGGCTGAAAATTGGTGTAGGATGATGATTTGGGCACATGAAGGTACCATAAAAATTTCATACCATTTGAATACACCAACATGGTACTTGCTTCACAATGCTTTCCTCTAGATAGTAACTTGGGGGAATTATGTGGAGATAATGGCTTGGCAAAATGATGTGAATTTTGGCATGCTCAAATGATACAGGGATCTTTAGGTCCTGGATTAATTTCAGAATTTTTGAAGCAATATAAAATATAGTTGCTTCACAAACTGAAATTGTGACCAGAAATCAAGATTTGAAGTTGTGCTCACATAGATTATTGGATGGAGATGAAATTTGGTGGAGAGTAATAATTTATCATATGAATGATCTCCCAAAGTTTCAACTTACTTGGATTAGCCTAGCTAGTACTTCCTTTACAAAGCTTCTCTCTGGACAGAAACTTTGGAAATTTTCTGAGGAAGATTTACTAGGCAAATGAAGTTGAATTTTGGCACGTGGCAATAATTTGGATATGAGAGAGTGCCCAAAAATTTTCAGGGCAATCAAGAAAAGATAAATAGCACTTCCTTCACAAAGTGCCATACTAGACAGAATAGGAACTGAATATTCCTGAATTATTTTTGAACTAGGCAATGGTGGGTTTTGGCATATTTGGGGAGATATGATCCAAAGAATTTATGGGAATTTTGTGGGAATTTTTGGAATGACAGAAATATAGGTTGCTTCACAAGCTAGAGTTAACAGGGTTATTCCTTTAATAGAAAAAGGAATATTCCCAAGAAATAAAAATTAGGGTTGGGCTAAGGTGGAAATGACATGGCCTTGGGATAGATTTGAGAATGACAAGCCACTAGGAAGTGGCAGGAGAGAAGATCTTCCCAGGTTTCAAGACCACATAGCCACGGAAAAAGAACTCCAAATAAAAATTCGAAGAAATCCAAAAGAAAAAGAAAGGGCCAAAAATCGGGGTGTTACAAACCTACCCCCCTTACGATAAATCTCGTCCTCGAGATTTGGTTGCTCAGGGAACAAGTATGAATATTCTGACTTAAGGAAACCGTTTCCAACTCGGGTATCCTTTTCCTTTATAAAGTGTTCCCACTGAATTGCATCTGACGGACTGCCTTGCTCTGGGGTGGTTTGCTTCACCATACCCCTCATTCTAACAGGTCTTCCTTCATATGTTCATCCTTGCTCTGACTTCAATTATTTTATGTCTGCTGGCTTGTCTGATATTATCATGACCGGGATTTCCATAAGTCCGGGAGTGACTTCCAATTGACTTGACATTCGTCTATCCATCACTCATAGTATTGAATGGAGTTGTGAACAATTTTTCTGGGTGGACACGAAACATTTATTCCTTGCATTGGGTTACTCGAGTAGGTGCATATCCTCCGGGTTCAAAACAACGCTGAGAATCATAACCGTTCTCTTGGCGGAATCTGACTGCCTGTAGGTAGTTCTAAATCTTGCCGACTTCTTTGTCTCAGATCCGTATCGACGATTCAACTATCACCTTGATATGAGGTCCATGCAAACAGAGTAGACCCCTGTATTGCCGGTCTTACTCCTTCATTATCGTTTTCTTTTGTCCGAATCTTTTGCTGAAAGAGCTTGGCCATAAATATCTTTAATTCTTTGGGTGACCATAGGTGCTGTCAGGTGCAATATTCCGGCAGTCATACCTTATCCTTATCCTTATGATCGTGCAACACGCTTGGCTGGCAAGTTTATCATCTCACAAGCTCTAACTATAGGGCAATGATCATCCGAACCTTTGCAAGAAATCGACAAATAAATCAGTAGCCACCAGAACGGTCTTTACAACTCAGATCCGGGACATTACTGAAATAACTCAACCATGGCTCACGACGGCTGAAAATCAGCTCAGAGCATGAGGCAGTGTTGATAAGAAGAATGTAGCAGTTCCCTAAGACGGCCGAAGAACAGCTCAGAGCATAGGGTCACTGGTACAAAAAGAAACTCAACAGTTTCCCGAGATGGCCGAAAAGCAGCTCAGAACACGGGCCAGTTGTTGAAAAGAGAAATATAAAATCGGCATCCACCCTGGACGGCCGAAACCAGCTCATAACAGAGGTGTGGTGACGTTACCAGGGAAAGGTAAGCAAGGGTTCATCATGATCATATACCAGGTTCACAGTTACTTGTATAGAGCTCACTGCTGTGGTCAATCATACATGACAGTGACAGAGGTTAATGATATCACTTTGTCGGGTGTGAGGAAGCTGGCCTTGATATCCACTGTCAACGTTGTTGTCCCAAAGTTGTCTTACTTTATAGCTTGTCGGTCCTTGCACCACACTGAGGTGTATAACTGGCTTTCTTCCTTTGGCATACTCACGGATTTGTTGGATTCTCACCATGCTTGCATCATCATTCGAGTGACTTGCATGACCTTGGCGGCCTGCTCACAATAAATATGGAAGTATGTGTATCTGAGCTTTTGATTCCCAAGGCAGACACTTGTGTCTTGACTAGCTCGTGTTTCTGTCCAACTTGTTGCGGATCTGATTCTTGAGGTGCACTACCATATACTATCAACTCACTGGGTAACATCTTGTACCACTGTCGATGGCTGTTTGTAGTGCCGTACTGACGAGAACTGGATAGCGTGTGTTGGAAGCCATCGAGAGTAGCGTGCTGAAGTAGACTGAATAGCTTATGCTCGAAGCTTTTGCCGGGGTAGCTTGCAGAAGAAGACTGGGTATCGTGCTTCAGAAGCTTCTCCTCCGGGTTGCTTACTGGAGAAGATTCGGTGCCTTATGCCAGAAGCTTTCTGTGGTGGCTTACCGAAGAAGACTGAGTATCTTACACTGTAAGTCATCCACATGTCATATTGAAGAAGACTGCGAAACCTTGCGCCATAAGCTTCTCTGGTAACTTACGGGGAAAGACTGGGTTGCTTACACCAGAAGCTTCTCTCCGTGATATGCAGACTAAATGCCATATATATACCTTTGATATTCCTTTGACTGGAAATGCATTATTGTCTTGCACACAAATTGTTTTTTAGCTGGTTTAATCATTACTGCTGAGGAGATCGTACAACTGATGTAAACTTGATGTTGATAATCGTTCTAGAATATCATTTGTATTCCACCAGATATTCCAATACAACGCAGTCAGCTGAGATTTTCATAATGTTTAGATGAGCTTCCAAATATTTGAAATCCTCACTGATTCTTCGAGTCCGTTGTCGGTTGATGAGCAACTTTTATATGGGGAAAATAAGGTAACACCGAAGGCCCAAAGAAAGAAGCCAAAAGAAACGACAAAAACAAAAACACGCACAACATTAAGATTACATACAATCAACATCACATTTTATAGCTATTCACCTCACTATGCATGCCTACTTAAGCACACAATCCTCGAGGAAACTCCGGTACAACGAGGTAATATGCTGTGGCGGTGTGCACGAAAGTGAATCAACGTGTGGAGAGGTCGGTGTAACCAGAGCTACACCAAGCGCTGGCTCAACACCGGTTGCATCTAGACGGGCTTGGAGGTGAGGACGGACTCGGTGATCATGTAGCAAGACACGGATGTCATGGCCATGTCATCATCAAGCATACGGAAGGGAACCGTACTCGTGTAGGGAATGGGTGACGAGGTAGGATAGCGGTGGAAAGCAGGGTCTCCTGGCATTGCCCTTTTTTGGTAACAAAGACCAGTAAGGGTTGCCAAAGCGGCGGGTTGGATGGCAAGATTCGGGATAGAATCATGTCTATCACCGAAACAATAGGTGTGGTTGAAGTGAATATATTGGTGCGATACCTGTGCAACAATCCTGCAAGTGATCGACACCACTAGCTACCTCGGCATCACTCCACTGGGACTGAGGTGACACCAAACACCAAAGAGGAAGTATGCAAAGCTGGAGGGTAGTGGATCGAAACCGATGCCACCTACACTCACAAGTTCAACCGTTAGTGACAAAATAATAAGACTATATGCATGCTATGCAGCAAACAAATGCAACAATCTAAGGCAACAAGCAAGCTAGACTCTGAACTACTGGTTTATAATGCTCGCGCTGACTAGGGCGTCCTACAGCCAAACCTGCTCTGATACCAATCGCTGTGGCACCCCGGCTCAGAGAGACCAGAACACCCCGTATTCCAGCCTAGAGATCAAGTCTTCTGTAATACGGCACTGCTTGGCATAGAACAAATTAGCTCTTTATTACAAATAAACGGGGTACAAGGGTCCGATATTACAAAGGTTACAGGGGCACGGCGACACTTTGCCTGCTAAGGTAGTTCTATGCTAGCAGCGGAACAACTCGTAGCGGAATAAATTCTAGCAGCGGAACAACGGCGACGGTGATGAACTCCACTCCGCAGGGACTCTTGTTGGGACGCGTCCTAGAGCGCAACCTCGGGATCCTTGACAAACAATCAATCACAGCATCACCTGCAATCTGGCATGACACGCCAGGTGAGGACATCGAATGTACTCGCAAGCTCACAGCAACCAAAGCAATCAAGACAGACAACAGCATGGCATTTACAGGTTAATCATCAATGATGAACGAAATACTACTAGAGTAACATAAGGATGGCAGGGACATATAAATCATGATAAGAACAGGATGATGCTAGCACCAGCATGCAAGGGGGTCAACGTTTAAGGTCTCATGGACCAACTTACTCTGCTCGGGGTTGTCTCGTAACCACAATATGTAACAAACTTTCCATCATGCTCATCTCACGATCACCTCAGGATCAACCAAGCTCGGTATCAACTATACCATCGTGATCATCACCTGATCACACGGAGCTTGATCTCTACCTGTGATCATCGCATGACCACATAAAGATCAACCAACTTCTTTCCTCATCGAACTGGGGTTGTTTATTAGTCAGGTTATTATTACTGTTGACCCATAGTGTGACCTACTATGAACTGTGTCCATGACCGAGGACGCGTCTATCGACAGATTATACACTCTGCAGAGGTTAGTACACTGTACCCACACTACGGAACTCATGGCCTCGTGCTCCCATTCGGGTGGACCAACGACATTCCGACAAAACCAATCTATTGCATGACACTTTCCTAGCCACTTCGACAAACTCCCCTTTGGGCTATGTCCTGGGTGACCCCGATGCCAACTCGTGACATCCGCCACCTCTGTGGCTGCCACCGTCGTGGCCAAACATAAACATCGTCCCAAACGGGAACCTCGGTACCATAAAACTCGGGTACTCAAGGCTTATGGCCGCCTACCTGATCAGGGTAGCGCGCACCCATAACCTTCCCTAGTAGGAGGCACCGGCGAGAGGCATGACAATAGACCGCATTAGGGCCTCCCCATCCAGGCAAGTGTGGTTGCACTGATGAGCTCGATTCGGTGGCACCATGACTCAGCCAACAGATTTGTTCAAGTTTGATTAATGTTAGGTTCAACTTGAATGGTGATGAGCTGAGTCATAATGAAATAATGATGCATATGAGCATGATATCAGTGTAACCATGGATGGGCAACATAACCATTTAACATCATAACATGAACGGTGATAAATCATTTAGTCTACGGGATTCAGATGATCACGGCATAATGACGATCATGAAAATAACAAGTATTAGCATAACGAACTGGAACTACTCATGTGAGCATGACATTATCACTAGCATCGGAAATGATTACAGGAATGAAACATAATAAGAATAACATTAGTAATTAATTATTTCACTTACTAGATGAGCATGGCATAAGCATAGACATGGACTCACAAGCATATTGGAAGTATTAACAAAATCATTTAGATGAACAAACAAATATTAAATATTCAAGTGGAAACCATGGCTACTGCAATGCCATCAAGCAAGTGGCTGTTGTGGCTTGCCTGGGGATGGAGGAACCACCGGGGAGAGGTGCGATGAACTCGCGGAAAGAATCGCCGGAAAAGTTTCCCTCTCAGCGGGGCTATTTTAAGGGTAAGGGCAAAATGGTCATTTTCACAGTGTGAAAAACTCATGAAAATGATACCATCGGAACGGGCTTGACGAACGGAGAACGTGGGCTTTGGAATCACCTGATTCAGAGTTACGGTTGCCGAGATACGGCCGTTCGTTCGTTAGGCAAAAATCTGTCTATTTATGCCCTTAACGGACGAACGTCCACAAAATAACTGTTACGGCGCCGGCTGCTGAAAAAGAGAGGGCGCATTAAAGAAAATATGTCTTCGCAGCAGGGAAGCGTATTTCTGACCGAAATTGTTCCAAAGTACGCTTTCTCACACGGAAAACATATTTTAGAAAATGCGCGTCCAGTTAAACAGTGCGGGCCCGGGCTTTAGAGGATGACGGGTGGGGTCGCTGGGGCCAGCTGGCAGGTGGGCGGGGTCGTCGTCTTCAAGCTCCTGCCCGCGCTCGGCCGAGGCCGGGCTGCGCTCGACCGGCGTTTGCCGGTGACTCCGGCCGTCTCCCACAGCGTTCCGCCTATGGATGAGCTCAGCTCAGTGCGGCGCATCCATTGGCGTAGGCCACGGCCGCCGGAGAGGACCGAAGCGATGACGGAGTGGGCTTCGGCGGAACGGCGTTCGGCCGAGCTTGGGGACGAGACTACCGGCACCCTGGAGACGAAGCAAGTAGGTGGGGAGGCTCGCCGGACTGCGGGGATTCGCCTGGTGGTGGTAGGAGGGAGGGAAGGGGCTCTGCTCGCTGGAATTTAAGACGGAGAGGGCGGCGGCCATGGCGGCCATGGCGGCCGGGGAGAGCTCCTCGAGCTCGTTTGAGTGACTGGGGAGGCTACTGGGAGGGAGGAGAGGAGGCTTGTGAGTCCGGGAGAGCTCGGGGTGGCCTTAAATAGCCGCGGCGATGATGCTGTAGCCGGAAGCCGCCGCGGACGCGCGGACAATACCGCTGGCGTGACCGCGTGCGCGTGCGCACGCGCGGAGGGGGAGAGAGGCCAGGGGGAGTGCATGCGGTGCAGAGATGCCGCGGGGGAGCAAGAGGACAAGGGCAAGGCGACGACGGACGTGGGCATCCCGGGGCGGCGTGGCTCGCCGGAGAGGAAAGAGGAGAGGGGGAGGGGTCCAGAGAGGACGCGTGGACGCAAGAGAGTGAGTGCAACGCAGTGGACATGGTGCGGAGTCGCGAGGGCGGTGTTTGGGCGGCGGCAGAGGGGTCCCGGCGGCCAGAGCACGCGTTTGGCCTGCCAGACCGCGTGGTCACCGCGTGCACTAGTGCATGCGGGACTTTAGGGCGGCCCACACTGTGTCTAGTGTGTAGTCCTTCCAACATGGGGCCTCTCTAAAGTGATAGGTCGAAGAAATCCACTGTGGGTTGATGGGAATGATCGACTGAAGTTTGCTGCTGCAAACTTAGGCATGAAATAGTGATCAAATGAGAGGGGATAAGAGTTAACCAGGATGTCTTAGGGGTTTAGGGTAGGAAGGACTATGATCCTGTGAATTTTGAAGGGATTTGGACCAATATTTGTCATAGTTGCTTTACAACCACAAAAACTGGTCCAGAACCTAGATCATGAAGTCGCACTCACATGGATGATTGGATTGGGCTGAAAATTGGTGTAGGATGATGATTTGGGCACATGAAGGTACCATAAAAATTTCATACCATTTGGATACAGCAACATGGTACTTGCTTCACAATGCTTTCCTCTGGACAGAAACTTGGGGGAATTTTGTGGAGATAATGGCTTGGCAAAATGATGTGAATTTTGGCATGCTCAAATGATACAGGGATCTTTAGGTCCTGGATTAATTTCAGAATTTTTGAATCAATATAAAATATAGTTTCTTCACAAACTGAAATTGTGACCAGAAACCAAGATTTGAAGGTGTGCTCAGTTAGATTATTGGATGGAGATGAAATTTGGTGGAGAGGAATAATTTATCATATGAATGATCTCCCAAAGTTTCAACTTACTTGGATTAGCCTAGCTAGTACTTCCTTTACAAAGCTTCTCTCTGGACAGAAACTTTGGAAATGAAGTTGAATTTTGGCATGCGGCAATAATTTGGATATGAGAGAGTGCCCAAAAATTTTGAGGGCAATCAAGAAAACATAAATAGCACTTCCTTCACAAAGTGCCATACTGGACAGAATAGGAACTGAATATTCCTGAATTATTTTTGAACTAGGCAAGGGTGGGTTTTGGCATATTTGTGGAAGATATGATCCAAAGAATTTATGGGAATTTTGTGGGAATTTTTGGAATGACAGAAATATAGGTTGCTTCACAAGCTAGAGTTAACAGGGTTATTCCTTTAATAGAAAAAGGAATATTCCCAAGAAATAAAAATTAGGGTTGGGCTAAGGTGGAAATGACATGGCCTTGGGATAGATTTGAGAATGACAAGCCACTTGGAAGTGGCAGGAGAGAAGATCTTCCCAGGTTTCAAGACCACATAGCCACGGAAAAAGAACTCCAAATAAAAATTCGAAGAAATCGAAAAGAAAAAGAAAGGGCCAAAAATCGGGGTGTTACATCTCGGACTCGCAAGCTATTGTCGTCGGTTTGTCGAGAACTTCTCCAAGATTGCCAAGCCTCTGACTAATCTGCTTCACAAAGGAGTGGACAGATAAATGTCAGGAAAGTATTCAGACCCTCAAGGACAAGCTGACCTCTGCTCCAGTGCTTGCTCCTCCGGATTCTCGCAAGGACTTCGTGATCTATTGCGACACCTCTCATCAGGGATTAGGCTGTGTCCTGATGCAAGAACACAGATTGATTGCCTATGCCTCCCGACAGTTACGTCCTCACGTAGAGAATTAACCAGTGCATGATCTTGAACTTGCTGTAGTGATATATGCATTGAAGCTATGGCGACATTACCTCCTTGGTAATCGATGTGAGATATATACTGATCACCAAAGTCTGAAGTATTTGTTTACTCAGCCGGATCTCAATCTCCGCCAACAGCGATGGTTGGAAACAATTACAGACTATGACTGTGGTATTTCGTATACCCCTGGCAAGGCTAATGTGATGGCTGATGCCTTGAGTCGCAAGTCCTATTGTAACAACCTCATGGTTCAATGAGCTCAACCCCATCTCTATGAAGAACTGCGCAAGTTGAACCTTCATATCGTTCCCCAGGGTTCTCTGAATACCCTTGTTATACAGCCAGATCTTGAGAAAGTTGTAAAGTATGTGCAAGCAAAGTGGTACCTCGGTTTGAGCTTATGACCGACAAAGTTATGAAGTTGATCAGATGAAAAGAGATCTTGACCTTGAAAAGTCCAGGGATTTCTCGCTTGCAGAAGATGGAACCTTATATTTTAGAGATCGCATTGTGGTACCTCGGTTTGAGCTTATGACCGACAAAGTTATGAAGGAGGCACATGATACACCACTATCTATTCATCCGGGTAGCACCAAGATGTATCATGATCTCCGTCAAAGGTACTGGTGGTCTAAAATAAAGCAGGATATTGCTCGTTATGTTGCCGAATGTGACATTTGTCATTGCGTTAAGGCAGAACATCAGAAGCCTGCTGGAATTCTGCAACCGCTCCCTATCCCTGAGTGGAAATGGGACAAGGTTCAAATGGATCTGATCACTCGTCTTCCCAGGTCACAGAAGGGTCATGATGCTATTCTTGTCGTCATTGATCAACTCTCCAAAGTTGCACATTTTCTGTCAGTCAAGGAGATGATCACTGCTAGTCAGTTAGCGGAATTGTATATCTCCATAATTGTATCACTCCATGGTATTCCGAAGGAGATCAGTTCAGACTGTGGCAGCTTTTTCACCTCAAAGTTCTGGGCTAGTTTCCAAGAAGCTATGGGAACTCATATTACCTGGAGCTCTGCTTATCACCCCCAGTCCCAAGGCCAAGTTGAGTGAGTGAATCAAGTGCTTGAAGATATGCTGCGTGCTTGTGTCATCTCATTTGGCAAGAAGTGGGAGGAATCTCTCCCGTACGCCGGATTTTCAGACAACAGCAGCTATCAAGCTAGCTTGAAGATGGCACCCTTCGAGGTATTATATGGACGTAAATGTCGAACCCCTCTGAATTGGTCAGAAACTGGGGAACGACCGCTCATTGGTCCGGATATTATCCAACACGCTGAAGAGCAAGTCCGTATCGTTCGAGAAAATCTCATGGCGGCCCAGTCTTGCCAGAAGAGCAACTATGATCGTAAACACTGGGGATCGATCTATCAACCTGGTGAGCAAGCTTATCTGTGTTTCACACCTATAAAGGGCACTCATCGGTTCGGAATCAAGGGCAAGTTAGCTCCTCGCTACATCGCCCCCTTCCGCATTCTCGCCAGACGTGGACATGTGGCTTATAAATTGGAGTTGACGCCGCAATTCTCTCACATCCACGACATCTTCCACATGTCGCAACTTCGCCGTTGCTTCAAGGATCCGCACCGGGCAGTGGATCATGAATTGCTCGAATTGCAAGATGACCTATCTTATAAAGAGCATCCGATCCGGATCCTAGATCAAGGTGAACGTCGGACCCGTCAGAAGACAACCAAGTTCCTTAAAGTGCAGTGGTCAAATCATACTGAAGATGAAGCCACTTGGGAACGCGAGGATCGTCTTCGGAAGAATACCCTGATCTTTTTCCTTCTACCTCCTGAATTCTCGGGACGAGAATTTCTTTTAGAGCAGGAGAATTGTAACACCCCTCTGTAATGAGCAACAGTGATCCATAATGATTATGTTAAGCCAAGTTGATTTGCAATGCATGATCATATTGGATTAATATCTCATTTCAAATTCCTCCACTGAATTCAATTCAAATCATAAGTGAAATTTGAAGTTGCTCAAAAATTGCTGAAAAATAGTTCATCATTTAGCAAATATTCCAAAGCAAATAGATGTTCAGGAAAACAACATACCTATTTGCTATAATGGGCTAGAGCATTTAAAACAGTGCAAAAACAGCAATTTAAATGCCATTTCATTTATGGAAAATTCAAATGGATTCAAATAATCCTCAAACTTTTTGTGGCAGTGCCTAAAAATGCAAAGGATTTAATAGGCCAAGTCCCATATTTTTCCAAATCCTTTTGGTAGCCCTAAAATTTCCATTTCTGCCTCTGTTATTAAATAAAAGGAAAAAACAGAGAAATGAAAAAGGAAAATCCTACTGTGCTCTAAGGCCCACAGTGGAAGGAGCCGGCCCAAACCACTGAGGCCTTCCCCACCCGCTCCCTCCCGCGTGTCGGCGCGGCCATGGCCGAGCTCGCGCGGCTCCGGCCGTTGGCCGCCACAGTGCCGGGGCAGGTGAGCGAGGGGATAAGGGCGCCCCCCCCTCGGGCCTCGGTCCTCTGGACGCCCTCGCCACTCCTCCTCCCCTCTCCTCGCTCCGCTCGCACTCCCCTCTCTCTCCCGAGCGCAGCCGTCGCCATCGTCCGTCTTCGCCGCGGCGACCGTCGTCCCCGCTATCTTCCGCCGTGTCCGGAGGCCTCTCCGTGCTCGAGCTCGTCTCCTGCGGCAAGCCGCTGCAGCTGGGGAGCGCTGCAGTCCCGGGATCAAGCCGCCCCCTTTCGCCTCGGCCACCGGCGACCACCGGCGTCTCCGACCAGCGTCTGCGCTCCTAAGCCTATCGCCGGCCTTCGTGCGCCGCTAGGTGAGCTTCGCTCCTCCTCTCTCTCTCCTGTCGCTCTCTTAGCCGCTACTGCTGGCTGCCGCCGCAGCCGTGCTCTGTCCGCCACCGTTGCTGCCATTGCCGCACTCCTCGTGCCCCTCCTCGTTGCCTGGTCGCGTCGCCGTGCTCCTGGGACGCCAGGGAGGCGCGTGCGCGCACCAGTTTGCCTCGGGGGAGCTCCTAGGCTCGAACCCGAGTGCGCCCGAACGTCGCCGCCGCCAACGCCCGTCGCCGGCGACTTTTCCTGCCACCCCCGTGCTAACTAATGCCACCAGTCGATGCGCGGTGGAGTGCCCGATCGAAAGAGCCCAGCCGCGCGCAAAATGACCCACCATAGCGCGATTCCGATGCTCGCCGAGTTCACTGCCGCGTTTGGGGTTCGCCGGAGCAGCTCCGGCACCGGCCGCCAGCGTGGCGTGGCCTGGGCCCAACTGGGTGACTACTAGTGGGTCCCCTGGCCCCATTTGACTTCTTTAACTTCGGTCAACACTTTTTACTATTCACTGTTGGCACTGTCAGGTGGGTCCCGCATGTCAGCTAGTTAATTAGTGCTAATACAATGCTAATCACACCGACCAGTGGCCCCCACTAGTAGATTAATTAGTTTAACTAAATTAATTAGCCTCTGAGTCACTAACATCCTGGCCCCACTTGTCAGTCTGACCAGGTCAACAGTCAACAAAGTTGACTGCTGACTGGGCAGTGGCCCCACCTGTTAGCCACTACCGACTGAGTGCTGACTGGGAAGTTGACCCAGTCAACTGGGCCCACTGTCAGCCTCAGTAGCACTATGCTATGTACACTTTTTGTGTGCATCTAGCATTTTCCTTGTTATTTTCGAAATTTAAATTAAATTCAAGAATTTCAGAAAATGGTTTAAATCTTTGAAAAATCGTCGAAAATAAACCGTAGCTCGGATCGAAAAGTTTTCTAAATGAAAGTTGACCAGAAAAATGAGACGAATCCGAATATGTGGTCAAAATGCTTGACCATCACTCCTAATTATCTGAACATGGAACCTTCCCCTCCGGTTTAGTATACCGTTAACTGCCTAAGGCCGGGAAAATATCCCAGATATTTTCCTGCTCCGCCTACAACGTGTAGCATTGCATTAGGCCACCCCCAGCACTGCATATTGACATGCCATGCATCTGTATTGCTTTGTTTGCTTTTATTTATTGTGTCTTTCCCCGCTTCTTATCTGGTAGACCCCGAGACCGACGCAGCTCCAGAGTACGACTACACTGTCGACGACCCCTCTTTCCCCGCAGAGCTTCCAGGCAAGCAAACCCCCTTGATCATTCCTATATCGCCCATTCTTTCTCCGTCATGCTTGCATTAGAATTTGCTACTGTAATTGATTGCTCCTATTCTGATGCATAGCCTGTTTTTGTAAACTGCTATTGATACCATACCTGCTATCCTAAATGCCTAGTCTAGGTTGGTTAGTAATCCATCGGTGACCCCTCACCCTTGTTCCTATTGCCCCGCTTTATTACCGGTGCCCCGATCAAGGTGATCAATGGGCTGAGAACAGCACATCACCGCACACCCCCTTAGTTGTACGACTCTGCAGAGCAACCATCGAGTGCCGAGGGTGATACCTCCTACATCACTCCTGATGATGTCTCTGTAGCCTAGCTAGTCGGTTGTGGGTTACCGAGGGTGATTCCTCTTTCACCACCTCCGATGACGCCTATGTCGTGCAGCCCCTCAAGTGTGAACCCATCGAGGGTGATTCCTCCGTGTTCACCTTGATGGATACATCGAGTGAGAATCCAATGAGGGTGATTCCTCGGATTCCTCCTTGATGTTATGGACACACGGATACCTTGACTTTACTTCAGAAACTTGTGGAAGTCGGGTCGACCCCGAGGGGTACCCGCGAGAGATGTGGAGTCGGGTTGACCATGAGGGTTCCCGCGAGATAATTACGTGGCACGGCCGGGCATTCCTGGCCCTTGCCGTAAGTCCATGAGACGGGGCGACGGGACCACAGATCATGGAGCACTGATCGTCACCGCGAGCTCCCAACACACTAATGGGTTAGGATATGTGATCTGAGTAGGCCTCTGGCCTTTTTGCACTAACCACCATGCGGGAATAGTATGGGCACTCAGCATCATATGTATCAGCCGAAGCTCTTCAGATGTCAGCAGTTGAGCGGCATGCGTCGGGTTGGACTGAGAAAGCCTGCGCTTGTATTAAGGGGGCTAGGTCTGCTCCCGGCCGTCCTCGCAACGCGCAGGAGTGCAAAGGGCAATGGGCCCAAGACCCCTGAGCGCTTAGCATGTAAACCGGCGTGCTGGCCTCTCTGTTGAGCCTAGGTAGGGCTACGACGTGTCGATCAGCCGAGGCCGGGTATGGACCGAGTAGGTGTGTCCGGCCAGAGTTAATCGAGCGTGTTGGGTAAGTTGGTGCACCCCTGCAGGGAAGTATATCTATTCGAATAGCCGTGTCCACAGTAACAGGACGCTCGAAAATATCCCGATCTACTACAACTAGAACTGGAACTTGAGATGCTTAATATGTGGCTCCGGGATCGCTTTCTCGTAGGGAGTCGAGGTAGGATCTCTCGGCGTTGTTACTACTTGTTGCTACTACTATATTTATGTACTAATCTGCACTCTTCTAATGCTGCAAGACACTGAAGATGCTAGTCTTCGATAGGCTAGGCCTTTCTCTCTATTCATGCAATTCTGCAGTCTAGTCCATAGATACAGCCCTTCTTTGATACAGATGCATAACTAGAATAGACCTGATGTAAGTCTTGCGAGTACTTTGGATGAGTACTCACGGTTTCTTTGCTTCCCCTTTTTTCCCCATACTCGATTGCTGCGATCAGATGACGGAGCCCCGGAGCTAGCTCCTCCTGTCGACGACTACTACTACCCCTCCGGTGGAGACTACTACTACGTGGAGACCACCAACGACCAGGAGTAGATAGGAGGCACCCAGGCAGGAGGCCTGCGCCTTTTTGTTCCAGTGTTGTTGTTTTGCCCAGCCTTCTTAAGGCCTATCTGTTTAACTTTTATGTCGGTACTCAGATATCTGATGCTTCCGCTGATGCTTGTATGACTCAAGCTTATGTATTCGAGCCCTCGAGGCCCCCGGCTTGTAATATAAAGCTTGTATGACTTTTATTTGTGTTTAGAGTTGTGTTGTGATATCTTCAAGTGAGTCCTTAGGCTTGATCGTGTGCATTTGTGTGTATGATTAGTGCACGATTAACTTGGGGGCGTCACAGTTCTTTATGACTAATGTGAGTCCATGGATTATACGCACTCTCACCCTTCCGCAATTTGCTAGCCTCTTTGGTACCGTGCATTGCCCTTTCTCACATCGAGAGTTGGTGAGAACTTCTCCGGTGCATCGAAACCCCGTGATATGATACGCTCTATCACACATAAGCCTCCTTATATATTCCTCAAAATAGCCACCATATCTACCTATCATGGCATTTCCATAGCCATTCCAAGATATATTGCCATGCAACTTCCACCGTTCCGTTTTTATGACACACATCATCATTGTCATATTGCTTTGCATGATCATATAGCTGACATAGTATTTGTGGCTCAGCCACCATTCATCATTTTTATACATGTTACGCTAGTATCATTGCACATCCTGGTACACCGCCAGAGGCATTCATATAGAGTCATATATTTGTTCTAGTATCGAGTTGTAATTTTGAGTTGTAAGTAAATAAAAGTGTGATGATCATCATTATTAGAGCATTGTCCCAGTGAGGAAAGGATGATGGAGACCATGATTCCCCCACAAGTCGGGATGAGACTCCGGACGAAAAAAAAATGAGAGAAAAAGAGAGAAGGGGCAATGTTACTATCCTTTTTCACTTGTGCTTCAGAGTAGCACCATGTTTTTCATATAGAGAGTCTCCTATTTTGTCACTTTCATATACTAGTGGGAATTTTTCATTATAGAACTTGGCTTGTATATTCCGATGATGAGCTTCCTCAAATGCCCGAGGTCTTCATGAGCAAGCAAGTTGGATGCACACCCACTTAGTTTTCATGTTGAGCTTTCATACACTTATAGCTCTTAGTGCATCCGTTGCATGGCAATCCCTACTCCTCGCATTGACATCAATTGATGGGCATCTCCATAGCCCGTTGATTAGCCTCGTTGATGTGAGACTATCTTCTTATTTTTTTACTTTCCCTTATTTACCTCTACCACCACACTCTATTCTACCCATAGTGCTATATCCATGGCTTGCGCTCATGTATTGCGTGGGGGTTGAAAAAGCTGAAGCGCGTTAAAAAGTATGAACCAATTACTTGGCTTGTCATCGGGGTAGTGCATGATAAATATTTTGTGTTAAGAAGATGGAGCATGACAGGATTATATGATTTTGTAGGGATAACGTTCTTTAGCATTTTTATTTTTAAAGACATGATTGTTTATTAGTATGCCTGAGTATTGATGTATTTATATCAAACTATAGACTATTGCTTTGAATCATTCGGATCTTATTATTCATACCATAAGAGAAATATTACATGATGAAACATGTTAGGTAGCATTCCACATCAAAAAGTCTGTTTTTATCATTTACCTACTCGAGGACGAGCAGGAATTAAGCTTGGGGATGCTTGATACGTCTCCAACGTATCTATAATTTTTGATCTTGGATGGTATTATAGTATCAATCTTGGATGTTTTATATGCAATTATATGCCATTATATATCATTTTTTGGTACTAACCTATTAACCCAGTGCCAAGTGCCAGTTGCTGTTTTTTGCTTGTTTTTGCCTTTTCAGAAAATCATTATCAAAAAGAGTCCAAACGAGAAAAAAAACTTTGGATTAATTTTTTCTGGACCAGAAGAGACCCACGAAGCTTCGGGAGAAGACTAGAAGAGCCACGAGGAGGCGGCAAGCCTGGAGGGCGCGCCCAGGGGGGTAGGCGCGCCCCCTAGGCTTGTGGGCCCCTCGTAGCTCCTCCTGGCCTAATTCTAGCGCTATAAATTCCAAAATATTCCCAATATACCAGGAAAAAAAAGAAGAGAAAACCTTTCCGCCGCCGCAAGCCTCTGTTCTTCCGCGATCCCATCTGGAGGCCTTCTCTGGTACTCTGCCAGAGGGGGAATCGATCACGGCTGGCTTCTTCATCAACCTTGCTGCCCTTCCGATGATGTGTGAGTAGTTTACCACAGACCTACGGGTCCATAGCTAGTAGCTAGATAGCTTCTTCTATCTCTTTGATCTTCAATAGCATGTTCTCCTCGATGTTCTTGGAGTTCTATCCGATGTAATCTTCTTTTGCGGTGTGTTTGTTGGGATCCGATGAATTATGAGTTTATGATCAGATTATTCATGAGAAATATTTGAGTCTTCTCTGAACTCTTTTATGTATGATTATTATATCTTTGTATTTCTCTCCGATCTATCGATTTGGTTTGGCCAACTAGATTGGTTTATCTTGCAATGGGAGAGGTGCTTTGTGATGGGTTCAATCTTGCGGTTCTCAATCCCAGTGACAGAAAGGGACATGACACGTATTTGTATTGTTGCCATTAAGGATAAAAAGATGGGGTTTAATCATATTGGTTGAGTTTACTTTGTCTACATCATGTCATCTTGTTTAAGGCGTTACTCTGTTTCATACTTAATACCCTAGATGCATGCTGGATATCGGTCGATGGGTGGAGTAATAGTAGTAGATGCAGGAGGAGTCGGTCTACTTGTCTCGGACGTGATGCCTATATACATGATCATTGCCATGAATCCGTCATAATTATTTACTTTTCTATCAATTTCCCAATAGTAATTTGTTTGCCCACCGTATGTTATGCGTTCGAGAGAGAAGCCTCTAATGAAAACTATGACCCCCGGGTCTAATTTTATCGTATATTAAAATCAAAAATACCTTGCTGCAATTTATTTACTTTTATTTTGTTTAGTATTTTAGTTTATCTATCTACCACTATCAGAATTAATCCTTACAAATAACCGCCAAGAGGATTGACAACCCTCTTATTTGCGTTGGGTGCAAGTGTTAGCTTTTGTGTGTGCAGGTGCGTTTAATGGGATTTTGCTTGGTTCTCCTACTGGATTGATAAGCTTGGTTCTTAACTGAGTGAAATACTTATCTCTACTATACTGCATCATCCTCTCCTCTTCGGGGAAATACCAACGCAGTCTACAAGTAGCACATGGCAACCACAGCAAAACCCTAGCTCGATCTAGACGACCGGCAACGAATTCATCAAGGTAAGGTAGTCGCATGAGTCTGGCCCTTCTCCTCTCATCTCACCTTACGAAATTTCCAACAAAATCAACCATAGTTGCCAAGTCTGGTCAACTACAGTTGCCATCTCTGAACAACTGCATTTGCCATCTCTGATCAACTGCATTTGCCAAGTCTGGTAAACTACAGTTGCCATGTCTGATCAACCACAGTTGCCATGTCTGATCAAATGCAGTTGCCATCTCTGAACAACTACAGTTGCCATCTCTGATCAACCTGCATTTGCCATCTCTGATCAAATTGCAGTTTCCATCTCTGATCAACTGCATTTGCCCTATCCGCTAAACTACAGTTGCCATGAGGCCCTGCAAAAGCATGGCAACAGATGGGTTGCAGCCAAAAAAAAGGGAAGTTGCCATCTGTTAGCTAATGTAGTACGGCAAACTGGTAAGTTGTTACACATATATAGTTGCCATGCTTGCACCACAAAACAACACAGAAATTAAAACAGGAGGCAGTTGCCATGTGGCCCTGCAAAAGCATGGCAATGAGCAGTGCTTGTAGACAAAAAGAGCAAGTTGCCATCTGACAACTAAGCATTATGGAAAAAGATCTTACACGGGTATTGTTGCCATGGTTGCTAATGGTTTCATACTGAAGCACAGTAGGCAGTTGCTCTGTAGTACTGCAAAGGCAGGGCAACTGATGGGTAGGGGACAAGAGGGAGTTGCCATCTGCTGAGTAAGCAGTACGGCAAATTGGGACTAAGCTAGAGGCATATAGTTGCCATGTTTGCACAAAACAACATGGCAATTGAATGGGTTACACTAAGCAAGGAACCGGGAACCATCCCCGCTGCTACAAATGAGTACTCAAGCCGGCCTAACTACACGCCAGCGAGTCCCCGCCGACGGGAAACGAGAGAGCTTGCCACTACACCTCGGATTCGCCATGGATTCGACACACAAAATCAGCCTAAAATCAGAGAGGGGAGAACGAAAAGCAGGGCTTCGACGACGGTACCTCTACGCGGTTCAGTCTCCGGCGATGATTAAGCGGCTGCGTGTGCTCCGGCGACCGCAACAGGCCATGCACGAGTCTTCCGCTGCCTTCTCGCCGCAGATTTGCCGCGGAATCGCCTCCGCGTCTCCGCGGAACCGCCACTCGCCGCGGCACTGTCTCGACAGAAAGAGAAGGGGAAAATGAGAAGGAGGAATGGGAGAGGAGAAGAATGCGCAGAGGAAAACGGCTACGTGCCGTGAAACAAGCTAGGTGGCGATCGTGCGCGCGTTCGGGCTGAGGGCGGTTCCACCACACGGCGAGGCTGGCAACCGCGTGCTGTGGGTTGTGCAGTAGGCCGTTCGGGCGAGCGCTCTAGCACCCACACAACGCACTCTGCCAACGTGGCACAGACAAATCTGGCGATTGCTATAAGATTCGCGCACTTTCGAATCGACGGCGATTAAAGCGTTCGGACCAAGTGCCATAATGCCACACGTGTGGACGTTAACATTTAGGTTCTTTTTTTGTTGAGGATTGAGAGTATTGGTGAATATTAATGTAGGTACATGCAAGAAATTCCAGGAAATGAAATAATCATTTTTCTGTTGTACAAAAAAACGCATCTCTTAGTTATATAAATGATCATATTTGTCACATTTTGGAAATGCACTTAAATTAATTTCATAGTACCACAATTTTAGTCAGTGATTTTTGAAGTGCTTGAGGCTACATACGAACCTGCGAGGAGTGCAGTAGACCTATGTCATAGACATTCTGATAATACCTTTTTCTTTTGCTAAAACAAGGGAGTTGCCCAGTAAATTAATGGCGAAAACCAACATGTATGACTTTTGATTGTAATTGTTAGTCTGCTCCTGTGCGATATTGAGTTGCCCTACAATTGTACTATGAATTGGCAGTTATCGTTGTACATAATACATATACAGTCCAAAGTTATACATATACAGTAATTCATAATACATATACAATCCGAAGGTATACATAAGGTATACCATGCTTTTATGAGTGCGAGGATAATATATACCTGCTAATTACATCCATATTTCTGGCAGTACAACTGCCAATTATACTAGTATAACCTAAAATAGACTGCCTTTTTCTTGTAGAGCATCGGTCTCTTTATTCATATATAGACCATTCACTGCAGTACTTCTTGATTCGTCATTGGTTCACACAGTTCTCCATTTAACCATGACGATTTATAAGCAGGTTTTTAGGGACCTGGATTGCAAGAAGTGGGGTGGAGCCAGGTCCTTCGGCAGGTATGGTCACCGTCACCGTCAACATAACTTGGCCTCCCGTTTACTACGTTCACCTCCGTCTTCGTCACCATTTCGCCTGTCTGCTGCTCATCATCTCCTGCCAAGTTCCTCGCCGGAGCTGAAGCAGCAGAGTATGTAATCACCAGTAGGACCAACACAAGGACTGTAGCTGCCTTCATGCTTCACAGTGGTGGTGCCAATCTGCGTGGGAAAGAAACTAGAAAAGCTACAAATTATCACAAAGGGGATTCGAAGGGTGAATGACTTGTTATATTCTTGGATCGAACCTGAAGTGCCTTGCTTAATTGTGTTTAAGGTGGATATTTTTCAATGCGCCGGAGTTGTGATATTTATAGGGGGTTGGCAACTTGGCATACAGTAGTATTCTGCTCTTGTATGTAGATCTTAGCCACTCGCAAGATCAGATATGCAACTAGCATGATCAATCGACAATATGAAGTGGTTTGCAGGAATTCTCTGGCTCGATCGATTGCAGAAATGACAGGTGATGGACTGATGAAATATCTGTGTATCTTCACTTGGCTACCTATATATGCATAGCAAATTGTAGTTAGGGGCACTGTTCCATTGCATTGTGACGGCAACGAGCAATATCTCCAGGACTACTACGGTCTTCTAGTTGCATGCATCTGGACATCAGAATATCTATATGATCAATTAATCCAATGTAGTAATTATCTAGTTTTTCTTATTATAAAATTATGCTTTTATTAACTCAAAATATAGCATGAAACGGATACGAAGAATGATGAGCGACGCCCAGCCTCTGCATAGCTAAGATGCATACAGTCAACATAACCAGTCTGACACAAGGGGAAAAAAATAACATATCGACAACAATAAGAGTGAAATGCGCCACTAGTCCATGAACTCAAACTTATTGCACACATTAGGCCAACAACTCGGGAAGTGATCGGATTTAGTCCATAAACTCGTTTATTTGATCAATTAAGGCCAAAACCGAATCGAGAGGGGAAAAACCGTACACGTGGCTGCCACATCAGCGTTCCTTAGACCATTATGTAACCAATTATTTTCTACACGGACCTATTTGCAAATTAACCGGTTTTTCCAGCAACCGAAATTAGCTTATGAAGTATAAAGAAAAAAGTTTGCTCCATGTTTTTTCTTTTGAAACGCGGTCCCTTAGGGCCCGATTCATTAAAAAAGGTCGAAGAGAGTTGCCCAGTTAATTAACGGAAAACCGGGCGAAAACCGTCACAACACGCCCGCAAAAACAAGGCACACAAGGCGACCTGGCAACCCACACAAGAACGCACACACGCCGTCGAGGAGAAAAGCGCCGTCAAGGTTGCAATCAGGTGTTATCGTCATCACACCTCCGCGAGGGCGACTCCGACTCCACCATCAACGACCACCGATGTAGCCCTCACCGCAAACAAGCGCCGAGGCCTGCGCCGGCCGATGCCAAACAGTCCACCGCACGCGCCGACGACCAGGCAGCTCCGACTCTGTCGACGAGCGTTGCAGGGGAAAAGCGTTGGGCCTGTGCCGAGCCGACACCGGAACTGACCACCCGTCTTGTGTCATCGTCACCGCGGAAGCACCTCCTCTGTAGCTCCGACTTCAGGAAGACAAATGAGGCACGCCAACCCCTTGAACACGCCGAACGAGACCGACTACCAAAGCTCAGCAGCCGCCCAACTCCGCTCAAAGCCGCCTTCGTTGCCACACAAGAAGTCCTGCAACATCACCATTGTCGGACGGACACCTGCCGACCGCAATGCCGCGAGCGTCCAGCCCATGGAGCGCGCAAATGGGATCCAATACTCTTCAAGACGACGCCCCCAAGAAGGAAGCGACGATGTCGACGCCGTCGCCCGACCCGACTGGGCCTTAGGCTTTCACCCGAAGAGCTGAAACCGAGGGTGTGCAGGGGGTGGACTCCACGACGGCGCCTCCAAGGAGGTGACACGACGTCCGCGGATGCCGACGCCGTCGGCCGGCAAGGCCCCGCAAGCTTTCGCCCGGAGCACCGCCCACCACCACACCCTCACGCATAGCACCGCTCCGCTGACCTGCACACCTCCCACGAAGCCATCGCGCCATGACCAAGTAGAAGCCACCGCAATCCTCGCCGCCGGCCAGAAGAACCAGCGAGCCATCTCCACCCGAGCCCGGGCAGATCTGGCATCCCACCTTCGCTGCGCGAACACGGTGACCACCAAAGGCCGGCACGCCACCGGCCAGCGCGAAGACGCGCCCCAAAGAGCAGGAAGTGGGGCTGCACCCGCCCCAACTCGCCGGAAGAGCAGCCGGCCGAAGACCAGCAGCCCGCCGACGATGCTACCGGGGCCGCCATCCGCGAGAGACACTGCAAGGGGGCCGTCTTGCCGGAGAAGAGCCGCCGGGACGCACCCCAGGGCCCACCGGCGACACCGCCGAGACTGCCGGCCTGCTGGATCCGCCGAGCTATGCAACCAAAAGGGGATTGAGACCTCCCCCACCTCGAGCGCCCGCCGCTGACGAGGAGTCGCCACCCGCCGGCAGCACCACCGCGCCCAGCACGACCACCACGCCGCCCCAGCGGCCGCAGCAGCCGCCGACGCCGTGCAGACCGAGGCCGCCGTCCCGGGGTCCAGATCCGCCGCGCCCCCACGCAACGGCCGGAGGTCCCCCCTCCCCTTAGATGAACGGAGCCCGCCGCCGCCGCGGCAAGGGCAGGCGGCAGCGGCGGCAGGGGCGAAGCTGATGGCCGGGCCTGGCGACGGAGGGATTTGGGGCCCCCGGGTCGCCTCGGAGAGACGACGCGAGGGAGAGCTCGTCCTGTTTTAAGTTTGCTCCATGTGATTCGAACCTATAAGCAGTTGGAGTTAGGAACAAGCTGTTGACCACTAGAGTACAACACCATTTGCATACGAACTTGCATCCGAGCCTATATATATTATACTAGTAGTTACGTCGACATTAACCTTTCAATGCACCACAGCAGTATATTTTTATGTGCTTTCCAAACAATTAATGTCAAAGGTAGGAAACAAACAAACAGGAAGTTGATAGGATTGTGAATATAAGGAAATCTATCGACCAAAATCAGAAAGAAATTGATTAGGTGATTGCATGGGATCTCCTGGTCCTATGCGAATATATATATATACAGTCGGCTGCCAATAATTACACAAGCCAGATTATGTCTAACTGGTCAGCAGCTGATTGCTAACCTCAAAAGGTTCTTGGTTCGAATTACATGGGACGTGGCTTTTTTTACTTTATACGCCATTTTGCTAAGCTAGTTTGGGAGAAAAACTGGCCAGTTTGCAAAGAAAGTCCCTGTAAAAAATAGTTAGTTTACAAACAGTATAAGGAACGCTGATATGGCAGACATGTGGCCGGTTTTTATCATCTCTAACAGGTTTTGGCCTTATTTGATCAAATAAACGAGTTTGTGGACTAAATCTGATCACTTTTCGAGTTGTTGGCCTAAAACGTGCAATCGGTTTGACTTCATGGACTAGCGGCACATTCCACTCCAACAATAAAGTCATATAGGACCGCCACTATATATGGCTACACTAGTGCAGAATCAGCCTTTAGTCCCGGTTCGTAAGGACCTTTAGTGCCGGTTCAACAACCGGCACTAAAGGGTCGGGACTAAAGCCTCCCCCCCCCCCCCCCCCCCCCCCCCCCGCGTTAGTCCCGGTTCGTCACGACCCGGGACCAAAGGCCCACCACGTGGCACGAGCCCGCGCCGGGGCTGGGGGGCCTTTAGTCCCGGTTGGTAACACCAATCGGGACTAAAAGGTCCACGTGGCACGAGCCCGCGCCGGGGGCTGGGGGGCCTTTAGTCCCGGTTGGTAAGAGACCAACCGGGACTAAAAGGTATAGGGGTTTAGGGGTTTATGTTTTATTTTTCCTTTTAATTTTGTGTTTTTCATTTAATTCTTTATTTTTGCGAGAAATTCTTTTTCATTTCAAACATATTTTACGCTACTACATACATACTGTACACGTCATGCATATATAAATAGAATTTCTCGTAGCCAATCATATATATATCATAGAATTTATCGTACGACCATATGCGCATACACATATATATATATATACAATTTGGTATATACAATTTCTCCTACAATTTGCAGATAATTACATGCATGCAAAAGCAGGATTTTTGGGATGTATGACCTGGTCAACCAAAAATCCTGCAATTTGTAGACCAAAAATCCCGCAATTTATTCAGCCGTGTAATGGTATACTCCTTTGGGATCTATGACCTGGTCAACCAAAAATCCCGCAATTTCCTTTTGAAGTGCTCGTATGCGGTCCGTTGGTAGGAGCTTTTCCCGCATCTCCCTCAGCTTTAAAGAAGGAGATCAAGATGAATATATTAGTTATGTGTATATATATTAGATCATGATAAAAAAATTATGGATAGTGTTCTGGCAAACATACCCAAAGTTGTCTTTCAGATCTGCTCCCTTCGGACGTCGAAATGCGAATGTTCTCGCAAACGTAGTATGCACATAAATTATTCCCCGATGCCTGACTCATGCACTTTACGAGAATAGAATTCAATCAGATAATAATTAATCAAGCATGATAATGGTATTGAAACTAGAATTAAAGAGATGCGCGGACACGTAGCTAGTACTACTTAATTACGTACCCTGGGTCGCACCCATTTCAGCTGTTGTTTCCATGCGCCTGGACCTGTTTGATGAAGCTTTGCCAAACCCTGCCCAGCAAACAAAATGAATAAATGAGTTATTAATTAGTTGACATCAGGAAATGAAATAAAGTGCTGACTGACATAGTGCGATAATGATTGAAATTACCTGTCGACCATCCCCTTCACGATTAAGTAGTCTTTAGGTTCTTTAAGTAGTGAGTCCAGTACTTTAACATTTCCCTCGTCAACTTCAATGAGTAGCAGGATCCAGTGAAAACTGCATGCGCACACGTTTGTATAATTAAGCGGGCATGTGCATAACTCATCAACTACACTTATTAACATCTAGTAAGCAAAATAGAATTTGTAGTACAAGACAGTAACACTCACCCGAAGTTGTAAGGAAATAATATTTCTGGTTGGGTATTTAGTTGCTTCAAAAACTCTAGCAAGTACTTCTCTGTCTTTTTTGGGTGACGTGACCACACCTCTTCATTAATGGTATTTGGGTCAATGAACCCAATGCCATAGCGTCCATCTCTTTTCATTTCATAAATCTTCATTCTGCATAATACCACAGAAAAGAATATAGTGAGGATAATTACAGGCAACGAACGAGCATAGCTAGATACTTAAATTACAGAAAGAAATCACTTACAGACAATAGCAACTGACGAGAGATTTGTCGAGTGCGTCTTGATTGAATAACTGAAACAATTCTTGAAACTCAACCCACAAATCTTTTGCATGGAAGTAATGCTCTTCCTTGACTTTCACCATGAGGGAATCTCGCCCCTTCTTGACTTCTCTCAGGTACCAGTCATGCAAATTGCGCATTCTCGTTGATAGATTCTTGACCTCCCTGACCAGATCTTGGCCGGGGACATATTTCCATGCTGCTTCGTGATCTTGAATCTTGGGGAGTTCCTCGATGCCTAGGAGTTGTTCAACAGTGACACCGGCCTCTCTAGCCATCTGTCTATGAGCGTCGGTTATTACCGGCTGATCGGCAGTGCTCACACCATGTGATTGTACAATGAGCGGGGGGGATCGATTGCACTGCCTGTTCTCCCAGCTGGGGAACAGTTTTCCCGCATTTACTACTCCTTGCTTGGCTCGAGCTCGACTCCTTATCTTTTTGTGCCACATATAACTTCTTAATAGAACGCTCATAGTCTGAGTCCGTCATCTTCACAGCCGGTTGAGCATTATCAATAAAGTGTTGTATGACTTCATCAGGTATTTTCTCCTTCGGCGGGGGCTGTTTCCGTGCAAAATGGGCCTTCACTTGGGCAGCCACTTCGGCCTTGTTTTCCTCGATAGTCATCTCGTAAGCCAACTTCTTTTTGGCAGGAGGAGAGGCTTTCTTGCTTGGTGCTCTCTTCCGCTTTGGAGAAGGCTGACGCACCCGAGATCGATATGGCGGACTCGCGCTGATGGGCTCCGTCTCGGGGTGGGGTTGTGGAGACGGCTGACGCGGTGGCGGACTAGCGCCGCGCTGCGTCTCGGGCAGGGTTGGAGTCGGCTGACGCGGTGGCAGACTTGGAGGAGGAGTCGGTGGCCTTGGAAAGACGATGCAATCCTTTCTCCATAGAATGATACGATGTATGGCCTCTCCCAGTGTGCGCTCCTCGTCACCTCCAGGAATGTCAAGCTCTAGCTCGTAATATCCTGACATCACTTCATCAACCCCGACACGAGCATAGCCAGCTGGAATCGGATTGCAATGGAAGTTTGCTTCAGGGGGATTTGTTAAAGCCTAGCCGTCCGCCACCTTCATGGATATATTCTTCACTTTCATGTGTAGCTCACAAGGTGTCGTATATTTGATATCATCCACAAGGTATCTATCCAGCAGTGCATCACCGGCCGGGGTGGAACCCACGCTGCTTTTCGGCATAGATGGGACGGTTGTATCCAATGCTGGATCTGCTTGCTGCTGCCGCTGAGACGCCCTTTCCTGGCTAAGTGAGTCGATCTGCTCCTACTGCCTTAGGTAAGCGCGTTCCAACTCTGCGTGCTTTGATTCTACCAGTTGAAGGCGGTCTGCTGCCTGCTTCCTCTGCTCCCCCTGCTGCTTCCTCTGCTCCTCCTCCTGCTGCTTCTTTCTCGCACGGCTTCTGTAAGTGGTGTTCCAATCCGCAAACCCCTCAAACCACGGAACAACGCCTTTGCCTCGTGTTCGTCCCGGGTGTTCAGGATTGTTCAGGGCGCGCGTAAGCTCGTCATTCTCTCTGTCGGGCTTGTACTTTCCTGTTCGAGCATCTTGTATTGCAACAAGTAAAGCGTCGGAGGCTTCTTTAAGACTTGCCCGCTCCATAACCAGCCCTGTCTCTGGGTCCAACTTCCCCCCATGCGCATAAAACCAAGTCCTGCACCTGGGGGGCCAACTCAATGTAACTGGATTGACCCCTGCAGCAATCATTTGTTCCTCAGCGAGATCCCACTTAGGCCGGCCGACCTGGTAGCCACCTGGCCCCAGAGTATGGTGCCACTTTTTTTTCGCATCATTAATCTTGTTTATTCTCGACCGTTCCTTAGCTTCTTCCGATTCCTTGAACTGCACAAAATCGTCCTAGTGATCTTTTGCCTTCTCCAGTGTTCCCTTGAATGTTGGAGTCTTCTTTCCGTCTGCTTGGTACTTGGCCCATATTCTTTTCTTTTGGTTGTTGAATGCTATCGCCATCTTCTTAAGAGCACTCTTCTCGATTTTCTCCCGTTCTTCATCTGTCAAATGATCTGGTAGGGTGAAATGTGCCATGAGCAATTCCCAAAGCAGATCTTTTGCTCTTCCGTCGACAAAAGTAACTCCTTGATCTCCCTTTGCTGGCTTATTCCATTCTTGAACGGAGATCGGGATTTGGTCCCTGACAATAACTCCGCATTGACGAGTAAATTTGTCCGCATTCTTTTTAGGAGCAAGCGGTTCGCCATTTTCTTTGATGGCATCGATGTTGTACTTTATGCCAGCCTGCAACCTTCTGGCCGGGCCTCGTACTACCCTGCTTGTAGAAGATTTGCTCGATCCGGAGGGCTAAAAGAAGAAAGATTGATTTGTTAATATATATAAATCAATTAATACATGTAATGATCACCAGAGGCCTTATATATATATACCTCGCCGGTCTTTGTTATTTGAAGAACATTTCCTTCGTCATCATTGTTGTGGCCTTCGTCTTTTCGTTCGTCTTCATCAAATATTAATACTCCCTCACCGGCATTATTAAGATATTGCGAGCCGTCATCTTCGGGTTCATTCTCATCTGGGCTCGGGGAGCGTATGATTTCGAACATGGTCTCTTTTCCGTCTCTGCCGGTATTGTCCATAGCTTATATTAACTAATCCAGAGGAAAGACAAAACAATTTAGTATTCAAATTAGAATGCAATCAATAAGGAAAAACTGTGAATCATAGTAGATAATATGCATCTCGAATAATCCAGATAATATGCATCATCGAATATAATCTCGAATACATCGTCTCGAATATTATCGAATATAATCTCGAATACATCTCGAGTATTAATTATCACTAATACATCTCGAATTTGCATATAACATCACTAGCTAATACAGATCGAATATTATCGAAGAATCTAGTTCACTCGCGGTTCCTGAGGCGCGGGCGGTGGACACCCAAAGAGAAGGAACCATCACAGGATCATAGCTCGGGTGAGATTCCTGAAGAACCTGCTAGGTATTGGAGAACCTGACGTCCAACGCAACCATGTAGTGACGGACGTGCTCGTCCTCCTCCCTGACACGGCGACGTACCACCTCCGCGGGGGCCGGCTGCCTCCGCACCGAAAGTGGCCCACGCGACCGCCACCAAAGAAGCTCCGGGTCGACGACGGGAGCCCAGTTCCTCACCAAGCTGCGCGCCCCGGAAGGTAGCACCTCCCAGTGCCAGCCCGGCAGAGCCCAGTCCCGGACATGGCGCCTCTCAAGCAGGTTCTCGCCACCGAGTCGACGACGAGGATGCGGGCCGGGCATCGTAGACGTCGAGAACAACTTCTATGCAAATTTAACATTTTTTAAATGCTTGATTGTGATTTTTGTAATTCTTTTTCGTTTGATTTTGCAAATACATGACAAACTTTTGCAAATACAACATTAAGTTATATATTAACATTAAAATATTTTTAATACATGGTCAACTTTTTTCTATGCAACTTTTTCCTATGCAACTTTTTTCTATAAGTATAAAAAACTAAAAAACAGAAAATCTATGCAAATTCCACCGTTCATCTACATATACATATATACATACATTGTATAAAAAAAACTAGTGAAAAAAAAACTAAAACATACATACATATAGTGAAAAAATAATCATCTAAAACATCTAAAACATCAAAACATACATACATATGTACATATATACATACATTGTATACTACTTAATAATAATCTAAAACATATCTAGTGAAAAAAAATCGCCGGAGGGGGCGGCGCGAGCTCACAGCGGGCGAGGTCAAGGATGGTGACGGCGAGGTCGATCGAGGCCGGCGGGCGCGGGCGGTGTCGCAGAGGAGAGGCGCGGGTGGCGTCGATCGGGGAAGAGGCGCGGGCGGCGTCAGGGAGGAGGCGCGGGCGGCCGGCGTCAGGGGCGGCATCGGGAAGGAGGGCGCAGGCGTCGTCGCGGGCGGCGTCGAGGCTCGAGGAGGAGGGCGCGTCCGGCGTCGGGGATCGGGGAGGAGGCGCGGGCGGCCGGCGTCGGGGGCGGCGACGAGCTCCGGCGTCGGGGGAGGCGAGACGGCATCGGGGCAGGCGCGTACGGCGGCAGCCTGGCGGCGCGGCGATCTCCTCTGTAGTGGTCGAAGAACCAGAGAACTGTGAAAAAATTTCGAGTGTTGTATAAATATGCGGAGACCTTTAGTCCCGGTTGGAGCCACCAACCGGGACTAAAGGTGAATTTTGGCCAGGCCAAGCGGCGGGAAGCCAGGCCTTTAGTCCCGGTTGGTGGCTCCAACCGCGACTAAAGGTGGGTCTTTAGTCCCGGTTGGAGCCACCAACCGGGACTAAAGGACTGGCTTCCCGTGTCGAATGTTTAGTCCCACCTCGCTAGTTGAGAGGAGCTCGCAGCGGTTTATAAGCCCCGCCGCGGCTACCATGTCGAGCTCCTCTCTAAGCAGGCCTTTGTGGGCGTACCGAACTTGTGCTGCCCTGTGGGGCCTATTGGGCCGTGCGGGCCTGCATCAGGCCCAACTAGAGGTTGGGTTTCTAGTCGTATGCAGGCCGTGGCGGCCCAGTAGGCGGGCTTTTTTTTATTATTTGCCATTTTTTTGCTTTATTTATTTTCTTTTGTTTCTACTTACAGCCAAATATTTAGAGTTTCTGAGTGAATCTTTTTGCTTTAGGTCACAAAAATTATAAACTTTCTGTTAGTGCCAGTACTTTTCAAATTTGAATATTTTAAATTTGAATTATTTGAAATTTGTGTGAATCACTAGTTTGTGAATAACTTTACTTTAAAAATAGATTTATCAGTGATTCTTTTTTCTGCTGTTTAATATTAGTGTGTTTTATCATTATATTCAATTTGGTAATTCTTAGGTTATTTAAAAAAATGAAAATGCCTTTGTAACAGATGAGTTTTCGTCCGAAACCCTGATACTTCGAAAGAGATTGTCCATTTTGTACACGAAGTGCATCCAGTTTTTGCCGTAACCCTCTCAACTTTTTAGCACATGCTATGTGGGTGAAATGATGATACCATGCCAACTTTCAACCTTTTCAGAGTTCATTTGTAGTACTTTTCAATTTCAGGGTCATTTAGCTCACAAAATTTCATTAAATGCATGAAAAATAGCGAATGAAGTCAGAAAGTGTTGAAAATTGATGATGTGGCTTTGAATGGTGCATGTTGAACTCACAAAATGTCTGGAGTTGAAATAAGTTAAAAAAATGAAATGCCTTTGTAACAGATGAGTTTTTGTCCGAAACCCTGATACTTCGAAAGAGACTGTCCATTTTGTACATGAAGTGCATCCAGTTTTTGCCGTAACCCTCTCAACTTTTTAGCACATGCTATGTGGGTGAAATGATGATACCATGCCAACTTTCAACCTTTTCAGAGTTCATTTGTAGTGTTTTTCAATTTCAGGGTCATTTAGCTCCAAAAATTCATTAAATGCATGAAAAATAGCGAATGAAGTCAGAAAGGGTTGAAAAATACATCCAGTCCTTAAAGATATATTTCTTCGCCTTTCAAATGCCAAAACACATATATACCCTAACTATTACAAAGATTCCATCTGGTTTGTCCGAAGTGGGACTTTCGAGATAAGTCCGGAAACTCACTAGAGAAGAAAGTGATGACGGTGAAGCCGGTCACATCCCAGAGTGGGATCTTTGGGTATAAAACTTTTTCTTCGCGTGTGTCCCTTTGCGCCGTAACCATGGACAATCTTCATCATTTAACATGATGCTTGGGTCAATCTTCACTGTGAAGGGAGCAATTTCATGAAACTTTTCATAATCTTCTGACATGTCTGTCTTGTCCTCCACTCCCATGATATTTCTTTTCCCTGAAAGAACTATGTGGCGCTTTGGATCATCGTATGATGTATTCGCTTCCTTATCTTTTCTTTTTCTCGGCTTGGTAGACATGTCCTTCACATAGAAAACCTGCGCCACATCATTGGCTAGGACGAATGGTTCGTCTGCGTACCCAAGATTGTTGAGATCCATTGTTGTCATTCCGTACCGCGGGTCTTCCTTTTCGCCGCCTCCTGACAGATTGACCCATTTGCAGCGAAACAAAGGAACCTTCAATTCACGTCCATAGTCAAGTTCCCATATCTCCTCTATGTAACCATAATATGTGTCCTTTGACCTATTGGTGTTTGCTGCATCAAAGCGGACACCACTGTTTTGGTTGGTGCTGTTTTTATCTTGGGCGATCGTGTAAAATGTATTCCCATTTATCTCGTACCCTTTGAAAGTCAATATAGTCGAAGATGTTAACTTGGACAGCAAGTACAGCTCATCTCCAACACTGTCGTCATGCATGAGACGTGTCTGCAACCAACCGCCGAAAGTCCCTGTGTGTTCACGTGTAATCCAGTCGTCAGACTGCTCCGGGTGTTTGGAGCGTAGAATATTCTTGTGTTCGTCGATATACGGACCCACCAAGCTGGAATTTTGTAGAACTGTGTAGTTAGCTTGCGCCCAAGAATGCCCGTCCATACATATTACTTGGTCCTTTCCTAGCGTGCCTTTTCCACCAAGTCTTCCCTCATGCCGCGATTCGGGAACACCAATCGGCTTAAGGTCACGAATAAAGTCAACACAAAACTCAATGACCTCCTCTGTTTCATGGCCCTTGGAGATGCTTCCTTCTGGCCTAGCACGATTATGAACATATTTCTTTAAGACTCCCATGAACCTCTCAAAGGGGAACATATTGTGTAGAAATACAGGACCCAGAATGGCAATCTCTTCGACTAGGTGAACTAGGACGTGCGTCATGATATTGAAGAAGGATGGTGGGAACACCAACTCAAAACTGACAAGACATTGCACCAAATCATTCTGTAACCTTGGTAGGATTTCTGGATCGATTACCTTCTGAGAGATTGCATTGAGGAATGCACATTGCTTCACAATGGCTAATCGAACGTTGTCCGGTAGAAGCCCCCTCAATGCAACCGGAAGCAGTTGCGTCATAATCACGTGGCAGTCATGGGACTTTAGGTTCTGGAACTTTTTCTCTGCCATATTTATTATTCCCTTTATATTCGACGAGAAGCCAGACGGGACCTTCATACTGAGCAGGCATTCAAAGAAGATTTCCTTCTCTTCTTTGGTAAGAGCGTAGCTGGCAGGATCCTGATACTGCTTTGGATGCATGCCGTCTTTTTCGTGCATACGTTGCTGGTCCTCCCATGCCTCCAGTGTATCTTTTGTCTTCCCATACACGCCCAAGAAGCCTAGCAGGTTCACGCAAAGATTCTTCGTCACATGCATCACGTCGATTGCAGAGCGGACCTCTAGTTCTTTCCAATATGGTAGGTCCCAAAATATAGATTTCTTCTTCCACATGGGTGCGTGTCCGTCAGCGTCATTCGGAACAGATTGTCCGCCAGGACCCTTTCCAAAGATTACTTTTAAATCCTTGACCATATCAAGTATATCATGACCAGTACGGTGGCGAGGCTTCTTCCGGTGATCTGCCTCACCTTTGAAATGCTTGCCTTTCTTTCTTAAGACATGATTGATCTGAAGAAATCGACGATGTCCCAGGTACACATTCTTCTTACATTTATCAAAATATATACTGTCGGTATCATCTAAACAGTGCGTGCATGCGTGGTATCCCTTGTTTGTCTGTCCTGAAAGGTTACTAAGAGCAGGCCAATCATTGATGGTTACAAACAGCAACGCTCGCAGGTCAAATTCCTGCTGTTTGTGCTCATCCCACACACGTACACCTTCTATACTCCACAGCTGTAAAAGTTCTTCAACCAATGGCCTTAGGTACACATCAATGTCGTTGCCGGGTTGCTTGGGGCCTTGGATGAGCACTGGCATCATAATGAACTTCCGCTTCATGCATAACCAAGGAGGAAGGTTATAGATACATAGAGTCACATGCCAGGTGCTATGATTGCTGCTCTGCTCCCCGAAAGGATTAATGCCATCTGTACTTAAACCAAACCATACGTTCCTTGCGTCATCTGCAAAGTCCTTCCACTTTCTCTCGATTTTTCTCCACTGCGATCCGTCAGCGGGTACTCTCAACTTCCCGTCTTTCTTACGGTCTTCTTTGTGCCATCGCATCAACTTGGCATGCTCTTTGTTTTGGAACAAACGTTTCAACCATGGTATTATAGGAGCATACCACATCACCTTGGCAGGAATCTTCTTTCTGGGGCGCTCGCCCTCAACATCACCAGGGTCATCGCGGCTGATCTTATAGCGCAATGCACCGCATACCGGGCATGCATTCAAATCCTCGTACTCACCGCGGTAGAGGATTTAGTCATTAGGGCATGCATGTATCTTCTGCACCTCTAATCCTAGAGGGCAGACAGCCTTCTTTGCTTCGTACGTACTGTCGGGCAATTCGTTGTCCTTTGGAAGCTTCTTCTTTAACATTATCAGCAACTTTTCAAATCCCTTGTCAGATACACCATTCTCTGCCTTCCATTGCAGCAATTCCAGTGTGGTACCCAGCTTTTTCTTGTCATCTTCATAATTTGGGTACAACAATTTCTTGTGATCCTCTAACATGCACTGCAACTTCAGCTTCTCCTTTTCACTTGCGCAGTTTCTCTTTGCATCGGCAATGGCCCGACCAAGATCATCAGCGGGCTCATCTGATGCCTCTTCTTCAGCTTCTTCCCCCATTGCCGGCTCAGCTTCTTCCCCCATTGTTGTACCATCGTATTCAGGGAACCCATGGCCAGGATAGCTGTCATCATCCTCTTCTTCTTCATTCTCTTCCATTAGGACCCCTCTTTCTCCGTGCTTGGTCCAACAATTATAGCCAGACATGAAACCGGACGTAAACAGGTGGACGTGAATGGTTCTTGAGTTAGAGTAATTGTGATCATTCTTACAGACAGCACATGGACAACATATAAAACCATCCGCCCTCTTTTTTGCCTCAGCCGCAACCAGAAAAGTACGCACACCATTAATGAACTGGGGAGAGCATCGGTCATCGTACATCCATTGCCGGCTCATCTTCATTACACAACACCGAAAAGACCAAATTAATACAAGTTCATACATATAGTTCATACACACTTATTCTCATAAAACAGCATACAAGCTCTCTAGCTAAAGCATTTAAATGCAACAACAAATGCGATCAAGATCGCAACTAAGGTAACAATTGATCCAACAACATAGTGATACGAAGCCTCTTGATTAACGGCATATTTTTTAAATTTTCTAATCTTCAAGCGCATTGCATCCATCTTGATCTTGTGATCATCGACGACATCGGCAACATACAACTCCAGTTTCATCTTCTCTTCTTCAATTCTTTTCAATTTTTCTTTCAAATACTCGTTTTCTTTTTCAACTAAATTTAACTTCTCGACAAGAGGGTCGGTTGCAATTTCCGGTTCACATACCTCCTAGATAAAAATATCTACGTCAACTTGATGGGCATAATTGTCATAAACGCGAAATGCAACAAATAGTTATAAAAGAGAATATATATACCACATCTGAATCATAAACCGGACGAGGGCCGACGGGGACTGATATCAAAGTCATGGCACTATGTATAATAAACAATCATACATGTAAGAAAATTATACAATTAACTATCTAAATCATACAAATAAGATTTTTTTTATAAAAAGGATAAGAACAAGAGGCTCACCAAGGTGGTGCCGGCGACGGGACGGTGCGGGCGATCGACGGTGGTTAGGACGGGGACGGGAAGGCACTAAGTAAACCACACCTACACATGCAAACTAAGAAGTTAATTTGAGCTCAAATTGCATATAAATCAAATAAACTCCCACATATAATTACTCCCAAACTAAAACCCACAAATCACTATACTTATAGAGCATTGCAAGAGCTAATCTAGCAATGAGAGATGAAAGAACAAAGTTGCTAACCTTTGTGAACACTTGGATTGATGGGGTGCCTTCAAATCTTGACAATTTTTTGCAAAAATGGAGGATGAGCCGAGCAAGAGGGGAAGAACAGAGAGGAGAGGAAAGGGGAAAAATAGAGAGCTTCGGCTCAGGCTGGACGAAGGGTTTATATAGTGACACCTTTAGTCCCGGTTCATGTAACAGACCGGGACTAAAGGTTAACCTCTAGTCCCGGTTTGTGACATGAACCGGGACTAAAGGGGGTCGTGGGGCCCCAGCCTGACACCAGCCTGCCACCAGACCTTTAGTCCCGGTTTTTGTCATGAACCGGGACTAAAGGCTAACCTCTAGTCCCGGTTTGTGACACGAACCGGCACTAAAGGTGATCGTGGGGCCCCAGCCTGACACCAGCCTGCCACCACACCTTTAGTCCCGGTTTTTGACACAAACCGGGACTAAAGGTTCAACACGAACCGGGACTAATGATTCCCCTGCCCCTAGCCGTTGGAACCGGGACTAATGGTCACATTAGTCCCGGGCCGTAGTCAAACCGGGACTAATGATGCGAACGTAAAGTCGTTTTTCTACTAGTGCTATGTCGAAGGAGGTGGTGAAATGGTCATCCTTTTCATTTGCATACACACCACCTTGAACAATGATTGATACTCCATTTAATATAGACCATATATGAAGCCCGTGCATACAAGGTAAATAACCTGCATAGGAAAAGAATTTTTGCCACTAAGAACAATGTCATTTCTACATAGCCAAATCGACCATAATAATGCAAGCACTCCCACCCTTATAGCGTTCTAAACCTATTTGGTATCTGTCCAGCCAGTGACCATTAATATTGGCAACACTTGTATGCGGATACAAATTGGACACTTTTTGGATGACTGACCATGTAGAACGCGCAAACTTACAATGGAAGAAGAGATGTTTGATTGTCTCATCGTGAGTATAAAACTACACTTCTTGCTTCCTTGCAAGTTGTGACGAGCGAGCCTCTCTTCTGTTAACACAACTCCCCTCTGATGATACCACATGAAAATCTTAATTTTAGTGGTATCTTTGACTTCCATATTTGTTCATTATTGTTCACTGGAATATCTGAGTGTATGAGTGCACGATAAGTAGAGTCAACTATGAAGGACCGAAATGTAGTAAGATTCCAGCGAAACACATCCAGCCCTTTTGTCATGCATCCGGCGGGGAGGAACTGAGCACGTGCGCTAGAGTATCATTCTTATCGCGTGAATTCAGTACAAGGCTGGATATTGTTCCCATAGAGTGGCATTTCCTAGCCACTTTTCCTCTTAGAAATGTATCTCCGAACCATCCTTTACCGGGCAAGATCAAAGCGAAAAATGTGTTTCTTTGCTACCATCAAGCCGGCCCAAAAATGTGAATCTCCAGGTTTCCAATATGCATGAGACACAATTTTTTGGCCTAGATACTTACTCGCAATAGGGTATGCCAAACGCCATCCAGTAAGTAGCTTGAACAACCATTTACTAAGTAAGGCATCATTCTTGACCTGGAGGTCCTAAGTGCACAAACCTCCCTGGTCTTTTAGTCAACAAATCACAATCCACTTGGTTAGACCATATTGTTTCTTCATTGTCTCGTCGCCAAAATAATCCAGCCTTTGCAGGACCCCTTTTGGAAGTTAAAATAAATAAAAGCATGTAGAGAACCGTATAAGTGAGAACAGAATTGATCAAGACCAGTCGTCCTCCAACGGAGAGCAACTTGCCTTTCCAACAGCTCAGTCGTTTTTCTAAGTGCTCATGTACATGTTTCCACTTCGCATTAGTGAGACATTGATAATTAATCGGAATTCCCAAATATTTAATCGGGAATTAGCATTGTGCATAACCAAACATGTCAGTGTATTCTGCAGCCGCCTTATTGGCTTCTCTAAACAAAAATATTCACTTTTATGGAAGTTAATATTATGACCTGACATTTATTCAAAAGCTGAAAACAAGAGCTTCAAATTCTTATCCTTATGTATGCCATGTTCCATAAAGAGAATCATATCATCGGCATATTTCGAGATAGAGAGGCCCCCGTCCATAAGGTATGGCACTACTCCTGCAATCAGAATAAGCCAGAAAATCCCGTAACTATTTCTGAAACAAAGTTGACCTACTTTTGTATCCGTATAAAAAGTTTAGCACCTGGAAAAACTTCCATTGACCTCAGGCCAAAAAAACAAATTTTCTAGTACAAAACTAATGAACTGTAACTTGCATAGTCTTTATTTTGGTTTTCGCCTGGAAGGTATTTCTTCAAAAAACTTTTTATACGGGTGAAACATCTGGTATGTATGTTTCCAGAAATTTTCAAGGTTTTTTTTAATCTTTTTGAATTACTAAATTATTTTTGCATATCGGGTGCACCAGCACCCGAGTGTCACAAGTTCGGACTCTACAATCCCCAGGTACTCATAATACACATACAGTCCGAATGTATACATAATACATCATGCATTTTTTTATGCAAGGATATTACATACATGCTAATTGTATCCTCTCTGGCACAATAGTTGCCAGTTATACTACTTTCATGTAGTATACTTCACCGAAACACCGCTTTTTTCTCGGTTCATTGAAAAACTACCTTTTTCTTGTAGAGCAACGGTCTGCTTATTCATATATAAACCTTTCACTTAAGTACTTTCGGATCCGTCATTGGCACAGATAATTCTTCATTGAGCCACGATGAACTGTAAGCACGCTTTTTAAACCTCAGTTGCAGGGGTATTTGTTTCTTTTGCAGGTACGGCAACCGTAGTCAGAACATGGCACACCGGTAAGTACGTTCACCTCCATCTTCTTCACCATTTCGCCTGTCTGCTGCCCATCATCTCCCGCCAATTTCCTCGCCGAAGCTGCAGCAGCAGAGGATGTAATCACCAGTAGGACGAACACAAGGACTGTAGCCGCCTTCATGGTTCAGAAGTCGTGGAATAGATCTGCGTGGGAAAGAAACTAACAATTGTGTAAATGGGCTTATGGAAAAGCTACAAATTATAACAAAGGGGATCGGAAGGATGAATTGTTATATTCTTGGACCGAACCTGAAGTGCCTTGCTTAATTGTGTTTAATCTTGATCTAAGTTGGATGTTAACTCAATGCGGTGGAGTTGTGATATTTATAGCACTAACGGAATAAGGCATGTTCCCGACGGCCCTGACTATGCCGACGGGGGCCGTCGGCATATATGGTGGTATGCCGACGGCCTAAGGAAAACCGTCGGCGTAGTTCGGCCGTCGGCATACCACTAGCTATGCCGACAGGGGCCGTCGGCGTCACGAAGCCGTCGGCATAGGTAATGATATGCCGACGGTGGCCGTCGGCATACACAGGCCGTCGGCATATATGTGGGCCCGGCCACCCCGTGGCTAATTGCCGTTTGACCGCGTCAAATATATGCCGATGGCCCTAACGGCGGCCGTCGGCATAGATTTTTTGCCACGTCATCTATCCGCGGCACGAGCCACGTCATGGATCCGTGGCATAGCTATGCCGACGGCTTTGCCGTCGGCATAGCTATGTATTATTTTTTTTTATTTTTTTATTTTTTTTTCTAAATTGAAATTTGATTAATTTAAATGTGCCTTATCTAAACATAAACATACATAGATACACCACGCGTGTCTGTTAGGCCCAGTTTGCCGCCCGGTCAATAGTGCCAGGGTTAGACGGGACGGGGTACTTGGGGGGTAGCTATGCCGCCAGGTCTTGCGCTGGGCCCTCTTACACGTCTGGAAGTGTGGTGGCAGGTGCAAGCACCCGGCACGCGGCTCCGTAGTGTGACCCCCCTCACGGACGTCGCTGCCGCCGTCGCACGGAGGGGGGAAACGGCCACGTCGGGCAGACACGGAGGGAATCTTGCGGTGGGTTGTGCCCGGACCTTGATCCGAAGTGTACCTATGGTCTGGCCTATCACAGCCAGGTGAAAATGTCCATCGGTCAAACCCCGTCCGGCGAAAGTCAAAGGCCTACATCCGCCGGTGAATAGTGCCAGGGTTAGACGGGACAGGGTACTTGGGGGGGGGGGGTAGCTATGCCGCCAGGTCTTGTGCTGGGCCCTCTTACATGTCTGGAAGTGTGGTGGCAGGTGCAAGCACCTGGCACGCGGCTCCGTAGTGTGACCCCCCTCACGGACGTCACTGCCGCCGTCGCACGGAGGGGGGAAATGGCCACGTCGGGCAGACACGGAGGGAATATTGCGGTGGGTTGTGCCCGTACCTTGATCCGAAGTGTACCTATGGGCTGGCCTATCACAGCCAGGTGAAAATGTCCATCGGTCAAACCCCGTCCGGCGAAAGTCAAAGGCCTAGATCCGCCAGTCAACAGTGCCAGGGTTAGACGGGATGGGGTACTTGGAGGGGTAGCTATGTCGCCAGGTCTTGCGCTGGGCCCTCTTACACGTCTGGAAGTGTGGTGGCAGGTGCAAGCACCCGGCACGCGGCTCCGTAGTGTGACCCCCCTCACGGACGTCGCTGCCGCCGTGGCACGGAGGGGGGAAATGACCACGTCGGGCAGACACGGAGGGAATCTTGCGGTGGGTTGTGCCCGGACCTTGCGATGGCCTCCTTTGTGAGCACGGGAAGTTTCGAGGCCAACGGAGCAACATGCCCCACACTTTCTGCACAAACCGGACACGTTCCCTCTCGATACCCAGAGACTAGCTCGGAGATGGTGCGGTGCACATGCGGCCTCAAGGGAGGCTTATTCAAAACACGTCCAAACTTTTACCACACCCTACAGGGGCCATGTGATGACACCGTGCCAGCTCTCGAGGAATTCCGGGATTGTACGATTTTCCGAGGATTTAAACGGTTGTATCAGGCATGGCACCGAGGTACTTTCGGCCCCCGGTGGGAGGGCATGCCCCTCTGTCCTCTGCACATGGCCTATGCATGCCGCAAGGACACCACAAAGTATTTTCCATGCCGCTTCTGGGCATGATTTCATGCGCAGCCTTGCAGATCTGCAATTTCCGGCGATGAAACCCTAGCAGAGCAATAAATTTCTCGAATATTCCACGCGGGTCCGAAAAATGTGGGGGCCTGGCACGTGTCATGCGATGGCCTCCTTTGTGAGCACGATAAGTTTCAAGGCCAACGGAGCAACAGGACCCGCACTTCCTGCACAAACCGGACATGTTCCCTCTCGATACCCAGAGACTAGCTCGGAGATGGTGCGGTTTACAAGCGGTTATATCATTGTTCTCACACAGACGGCAAACTCAAAAATAGTAATAATTTAATTAATGAAAAGCACCGGCATCCATCATTAGGAAGATGGACCGTCACTGTGAATCTTCAGTGCCCGGATGGGGTGAAGATTCACAGTAATGGTTCATCTCCTTAACAGGAGTGTAATGAAGACCGAAGCTTACTGCGTCTGGATTATCCGACTATTTAAACTGGTCATGTTGCTTGTCTCTGGGCGAGGTGGTACTAAAAGTTTTCTGAGAGACGGAGAGCCGTCAGCATAGCTATGCCCCGTATCGATGACGTGGGACGTGCTAAAGAAATTGTGAGAAAAAAAGAAAAAAAAAGAAAATACCTATGCCGACGGCTAAGCCGTCCGCATAGGTGCCCCGGATCGATGACGTGGCACGTGCTAAAGAAATTGTGAGAAAAAAAGAAAAAAAAAGAAAAAACCTAGCCGTCGGCATAGGGTGACCTTATCCACCCGCGTTTTCTCCCCCACCACTCATTCATCCCCATCCACCACCCGCGTCGCGCCCTTCTTCCCTCGACCCCGCCCCGGCCCGCGCCGTCGCCGTCTCCACCCGCACCGCCACCACCAGCCGTCGCCGTCTCCGCCCGTCTCCGGCCGGATCCGCCCGCGCCGCCGCCACCCCGGCCACCGCCAGCACGCCCCGCCCCGGCCTCCCTCGACGTGCACCGCCACCCCACCCGGCCACACCGGCGCCCCGCCCTAGCCACCTCTCGCCCCGGCATCGTCGTCCCCGCCCCGGCCTGCCTCGACCCCGCCTCGGCCACCTCGACCCGGCCCCGGCCACCTCCCGCCCCGCCCCGCCCCGGCCACCGCCAGCCTGCCCCGCCCCGGCCCCCGCCCGTCGCGCCCCGGCCACCTCCCGCCCCGCCCCGCCCCGGCCACTGTCCGTCTGCCCAGCCACCGTCCGTCCGCCCACTGTGAGCTCCTCTGCCTCTCATCTCCTCTCTCTGCTAGTTTTAGATGGATGGATGAATGTATGTCAAATCGATGTTTTCTAAATGGATGGATGAATCATGGATGTTGGATGAATTGATATGTTGGTTATAGTATTTTTTAATTTTTTTGGATGGATTGATATGTTGTAATGTTGGAGGGATTGATATGTTGGGTGTTCCATGGATGGATGGATTGATATGATGTAATGCTTTTTTTGCGAGAAGATATGATGTAATGTTGGTTAGATTTTTTTATTTGTTTATGAATGAATATGACTTGTTGTTAGATTCATAGATGGATGGATGGATGGAATGTTGGTCAAATTTTTTAGACACTTAGTTTCTAAAATATGGATGAATGGATGTTGGTCAAGTTACTGATAGATGGATATAGGTGAAGTTAGTGTTAGGTCGTGTTGATTCATAAGACAAGATGTTTGCCATTTTGAAGTGTCAATGCTTTATGTGATGTGATGACCGAAATTTTTTCCTAGTTTGAAGTGTCAATGCTTTATGTGATGTGATGACCTAATTTTTTTTCACTCGGTGGAGTTTATAGGATTTGTGGTGTTGCATCTCCGTGGAGTGATTGTCGACGTTGGAGCTGTTGGTCCCCGATCATCCCGCCGCTGTTCGACTACTTCCTCTACAGCCGAGGGTGAGATACGAATCCACCTTCATGTCACTAGATTTCATTCTCACGTCAAGTTGCGTAACCTAGGCGTCTCCCGTCCGAAAGGGTTGCATCGATAAATATGCATTCAATTGCATATTTATCACCGCAACTCTTTTGGATTGTCCAACGTTTTCCACGGACAGCCCGAGGATGTGTAGACTGGGTACGTTCTCCATGCTCTACCCCATTCCGAGACAGGATTTCGGCGGCGCCTCCCCGTTGTTCTCCGGAGCACATTCTATCGGCTATTTGCCAAGATGTGTATCTGGAGAACAGCGGGGAGGTGCTGCCGAAATTTTGTCTCGGAACGGGGTAGAGCATGGAGAACGTACTCAATCTACACATCCTCGGGTGGGATTAGGACCTATCTTTACCTATTAGAGATGTAGGTGGATTCAATGCCGTCAACGCGGTAGAAAATAAAAATTCGATGTGATTAATTTAAATGAATCCTTAATTTTGTTGTGTGGCTCCCAATAAAGCAGAGGATGGCAGATAATCAGTGGATGTACAGTGGGTTTATCCGCCGGAATCGAGTTACACCAGAGGGGGTTGCGAGAACCGATGTGTTTTTGAAGGAGATATTCCGTCGTCCAATGAGAATTATCCCACAATGCCCCTGTGCGAAATGTGAAAGACGTCTCCGTAAAAATTAGAAGGACATGTCTGAGCACCTTCGCACGCACGGATATATGCCAAACTTTGACATGCCGCCAATAAACTTTGCCGAGCGGGACCGTGGTAGAGAGGAGGTGATGCGACAATGCATCGATGGTTATGCGGACGACGAGGTCAGAGACATGCTACATGATGTCATTGCTGCAGAGATGGCACATGCGACACCTTCAGAGGAGCCGGAGGCAACCGCAAAGGCCTTCTTGGAGATCTTGGCCTCGTCAAAGAAACCTCTTTATGCGCATGCCAAAGTCTCTCAGCTGGATGCCATCTCCCAACTGATGGCAGTCAAGGCTGAGTACGGCTGTAGCCAGAAATGCTTCGAAGCATTTCTGGGAGTATGGGCTAACAACCTCCCTGAGGGTCATGAACTGCCGACAAAGCATGTACGCCACGAAGAAACTCATGAAGGCACTCTCTATGGATTATGAGAGAATACATGTTTGTCCGAAGAATTGCCTTTTGTTTAGGCACGAGTATGCGGATGACAAGTACTGTAGGGAGTGCGGTTCCTCTCTGTACCTTGAGGTGGTCGGTGAGGATGGTGAGAAGAGGCAGCTAGGCATCCCTGCAAAGGTTCTTCGGTATCTGCATTTCATAGAAAGACTGCAGCGCCTTTTCATCATGGAGGAGTCTGCCAAAATGATGAAGTGGCACAAGGAAGGTATAAGGTACCATCCAAATAAAATCGTACATCCATCAGAAGGCGAAGCATGGAAGTCGTTCGATGAAGAATACCCCGAGGAAGCAGCCGAGGCTGGGAATGTCAGAATTGCCATATCAGGTGATGGGTTCAATCCATATGGTATGTCGTCCAATGCATACAGGTGCTGGCCCGTGTTTGTTATTCTGTTCAATCTCCCCCCCGGTGCCCTAATGCAATGCAAGACCATGTTCTTATCGCTCATCATTCCGGGGCCTGAATACCCGGGGAAGAATTTGGGTGTGTTTATGCAGCCGCTGGTGGATGATTTGCACCATTCTTGGTACTTCCCGAGGTTGACATACGACCAAGATCTGCAGAGAAATTTCTTGATGAAAGTTTGGTTGCACTATTGCATGCATGACTTTCCCGGTTATGCCCTTTTCTGCAGATGGTGTACAAGTGGGAAGATGCCATGCCCAGTGTGCATGCAGGCTGTACGTTTAATTTGGCTGAAGAAGGGTGGCAAGTATGTAGCATTTGACCTGCATCGACAGTTCCTCCCTCCAGACCATCCAGACAGGGAAGACAAAAAGAACTTCATGAAAGGCCGGGTTGTCCATGAAGTAAACGAGATTCCAACGTTTTCGGGGGCAGATGTTCTTGCTCAGCTAAAAGCTCTCAAGCCTGAAGGCGAAGGCAAAGGCAAAGGCAAAGGCAAAGGCAAAGCCAAAGCCAAAGCCAAAGGAGAAGGCGAAGGCGAAGGCGAAGGCCAAGGCAAAGGCAAAGGCCAAGGCCAAGGCAAAGGCAAAGCCAAAGGCTTCGAGGGATATGGTGAGACGCACAACTGGACTCACATTACCCCCTTCACGAAGCTTCCCTATTTCAAGGACCTCAAACTTCCTTACAACATCGATGTGATGCACACCGAAAAGAATGTCGCAGAGTCCCTTTTTCGCACGATCCTCAACATTCCTGATCGGGCGAAGGATAACGTTAAAGCTAGTGTCGATCAATAGAAAATTTGTGATAGACCACGTCTAAACATGAAGCCTCCCACAGGCGGTCGAAGAAACTGGTTCAAGCCAGATGCTGACTTCGTACTTAAAAAACCAGAAAAGATGGAGGTATTGAAGTGGCTCAAACACATAGTGAAGTTCACTGATGGTTATGCATCGAATATAAGTGAGGGAGTCAATCTTTCAAGGGGCAAAGTGATCGGGCTCAAGAGTCATGATTATCATGTATGGATTGAGCGGATAATGCCGGTGATGGTTCGAGGTTATGTCCCTGAGCATGTCTGGCGAGTGCTTGCGGAGCTAAGCCATTTCTTCCGCACGCTCTGTGCTAAAGAAGTATGTCCCGAGGTGATTAGACAATTGCATAAGAAGGCACCGGAGTTGATATGCAAGCTAGAGAAGATCTTTCCGCCAGGCTTCTTTACTCTGATGACACATCTCATTTTGCACCTCGCGAACGAGGTATTGTTGGGGGGGCCTGTGCAGAATCGTTGGCAGTACGGCCCTGAGAGACAGAACAAGCATCTCCGACACAAATGTGGAAACAAAGCTAAGATTGAAGCTTCCATAGCTGAGGCAGTTATCCTAGAGGAGGTGTCAGACCTCAGGACATCGTACTATCCAGACCACGTTCCCACTCTGCATAATAAGGTGCCTCGATACAATATAGAAGAGCCCAAGTATAAACCCAAGCTCCATCTATTCAGCGGGCAAGGTGGCAGGGCTGGGGGCTCGAAATCTTATAACATGCCACAACAAGAGTGGGAGGACCTCATGTTCTATGTCTTGCACAACATCAAGGAAGTTGAGGATGTGTGGATGAGGTAATACCACTACACCATTCCTTTATGTCTTGCACAACATCATGTTCTATGTTCACTTAGTCCCGGTCTAACACCGCTTTTCTTCTTTTAGTCAATTAGTTCGTGAGGAGTGGACGGGAATGATTCCTCCTACTGAGGCGGAGGAACTTACTCTTCTCCGGCATGGAAACCCTTGAAGGAAAAATTTTGTTGCTTGGTTCATGGAGAAAGTAAACTTTCACATTCCCCTATTAAATACCCAGTTCAACATTTATTAGTTTACCGAACTAATGCACCCCAGCAATTTCAATTAAACTTGTAGGGACAAGATCCGAACATATCCATGGATGACGAATTGAGATGGGTTTCCATGGGTTTTGACCCTCGGGTCAAGACATGTGAAAAGTATGATGTGAATGGGTATCGCTTCCATACAGAGGAGCACCAGAACAGCCGGCCTGATCCCAAGACTATAAATACCGGAGTGTACAGGCAAGGTCAAAATTCAGTTGACTACTACGGAAGGGAAGAAAAAATATACGAGCTTACATTCAGCCGTGGGCGCGAAACCCTAAGTCTCCCTGTGTTCAAATGCCGATGGTTCGACCCAGTAGAGGGGCTGAGACATACGCCTTCCGTTGGTTTGGTCGAAGTTAAACCATCAACCGTGTATGCCGGAGCCGATCTCTTTATTGCGGCTACCCAAGCCACACAAGTTTATTACCTGCCTTACCCATGCCAGAAAGAGTACCTAAAGGGTTGGGAAGTTGTGTTCAAGGTGTCGCCACATGGTAAGGTACCGGACCCGAACGTTGACGATTACTACAACATTAACCCCATGACATACGAGGGAGTGTTCTAGCAAGAGCAACCTGATGATGATGTGGTCAGAAACGATAAAGCTGACGCGAACGCCTTGGGTGATGATGAAGTGGATCCAAACGATGACGATGCATGGAATGATGGTGAGACCATTGTTAATGAAAATGACATACTTATGCTAGAAAAGTTAAACGAAGACGCTGACGACGAGGAAGAGCCTCCACCTCCGTCAGACAACGAAGATGATATGCGTGATACTGATGATGAGACCGATCGAGGAATCGGTTACAACAGTGATGATTCGTATGGGTTCTAGCAGATGTACGTTTCATGTCTTTTTCTTCTATGGTTTGTTAATATGCCTTTTTATGCCTTTTTCTTCATTATTAATGTACTAATTATTTATTCTCTTTTCAATGCAGGTTCGCTAAACATGGGCAAGGGGAAGGCCGACGGCACGGGTTTCCTATCGAAGCTCACCAAGATGATTAGTCGGAGTGGTCGACCCCGTACTCTTCCCCCCCCCCCCCCCCCCCCCGACTACTTGAGGATGACTCCTCACAGGGCTTTGGCCGTCTGGGCGGTGAGGACCTTGGTAGTGGACCTCGTAGGGCTTAAGCCCTTTGTATGCTCGTACGACTTGTGTGATTCTCCTTATGTTTTTGTTATTGTGATGATGATGATGTTATTGTGATGATGATACTTATGTGATGACGATACTTATTGTGATGATGATGATGTTATATGCATATGTGCTGTGAATTTGAATATATGTATATGTATATGTGCTGTGAATTTGAAATGAATTCAAACAGAAATCAGAAAAAAAAAATAGGCAGCATCTATGCCGACGGTTTTGCCGTCGGCATAGCCACCCACCGAGGCACCAGTGGGCGACACGTGGCAGCTATGCCGACGGCTTAGATTTGAATATATGCTGACGGCTAAGCCGTCGGCACAGGTGCCACGTGTCGCGCAACTGTACTCCCTGGCACCAGTATATGCCGACAGCCAGGCCGTCGGCATATGTGCAAATCTATGCCGACGGCTAAGTCGTCGGCATATGCTGGCACCAGGGAATGCCAGCGTTCGCCACGTGTCAGCACTATGCCGGCGGCTGAGCCGTCGGCATAGATTTGAACATATACCTACGGCTTAGCCGTCGGTATAGAGCCGACACGTGGCGCGTTTTTATTGGGCATAACTTGACGACGGCGCCGTCTGCCGCTGTCAGACGTACGAGTTTGCCGACGGCCAATCTGTGCCGATGGCCGTACGGGCACCGTCGGCATAGGTATCTATGCCGACGGCTTTTCTATGCCGACGGCAGGGCCAGGTATGCCGACGTATACGATGCCGACGGGTCTATGCCGACGGCGGCCGTCGGCATAGGTCTATCCCGACGGGATTTGGGCCTATGCCGTCGGCATAGCCAGTAATTCCGGTAGTGTAGGGGGTTGGCAACTTGGCATATAGTAGTATACTGCTCCTGTGTGTAGATCTTCGCCACTAGCAAGATCAGATATGCAACTAGCATGATCAATCGACAATATGAAGTTGTTTATTTGCAGGAAGTCTCTGGCTCGATCGATTGCAGAAATGACAGGAGATGGACGTGTGGAATATCTGTGTATCCTCACTCGGCGACCTATATATATGTAGCATATTGTAGTTAGGCGCACTGTTCCATTGCATTGTGACGGCAACGAGCAATATCTGGACGACAAATACGGTTTTTTAGTTGCATCGCATGCATCTGGGCAACAGAATATCTGTATCATGAATCAATCCAATGTGGTGATTATCTAGTTTTTATTATTATAAATGATGCTTTTACTAACTTAAAATGTAGCATGAAGTGGAAACAATGCATAATGAGCGACACCCGGCCTCTGCATGCTAAGTTGCACACAGCCAACACAACAAACGTGAATGTCGCGCTGTTCGGCTGGCATGAGCCAGTGATCGGTCACGTCCGCTCTAGACCGGCATGAATGCGAAGGGGAGAGTCGAGTGGCGATTGGAGCGGAACAAGAGCAATGGTTTTGTGTGGGCTGGGGGTGTCGGACGCATCCATGTCAGAGGTCCGGACACCCATATACACCACCAGCTTTGCTTCCGGATTGCCAGAATTCGGATGTGCAGACCAGCTTACGGACGTTTGATGCAAGACGTTCACCACTACAGGCGCAAACAACACTGATCGGTCAAATTATATCATCACTGATGCGCAAGGGCCCTTTTGCTCAAAACATACAACATGTTTATTTGCCATACTTAATAGCCAAATACATATTCATAAAAGTGATAGTATAAAGTGTAGTATTAATGTGAAGACAAATAACAAATACAATACATAGTAGGTATTACTTGTCTCAGATATCACCCAAGCAATATCACATACTAGTTTCTTTCAGCTATGTAGGAAATCATATGCACAAAGTTACCAAGACATATATTTTCAGATTTTTCACCATGGGTGATATGAATAAAACCTTTGTAGTCAATTAGTCATGCCTTTCATCATCGGTGGTAGAAATAAAATATTCGTAGTCAGGCCATAATGTTCGAAATCTAGTCCTAATGCGCACAAATAACATGCTAACTTGCATAGTAAACTAACATACAAATTTATAGCACAATAATAATAATCAATCATCCGCAAGATGCATAGCTAACTTCAAATTTGAACACTAATAGAAAGAAACAATGCTCACCATCCTGGCCGCGGCTGTGACCGAAGAATGACGAAGCACATGCCAGACCCGACGTCCGACGGCGGGGCGGAATGCAATTGTCGGATCCGAAAGATGGCGCGACAGAATGGCGGCGGCCTCCACGAATGTTGTGACGGTGCGACGGCGTTGGGCGATGGCCGATCTGCGTCATTGCGCCGCAAGATGCCGAACTGTGGCACCGGACTATTTCCATCCGACGGAGCCGGGACAAAGCAGAAGTAAAATAGGAAAGAATACTGGTGGCCGGCAACAGTGTCCGAACATGGTCCGGACATTTACGAGCGATTTGATTTATAGCGTTGGAGATGCCCTAAGGACGAAATGCCTAATATCCAATCACTCCATGTATAATCATAATTATAAAAATCCTATTTAATCGATATAAAACTATAAATTTTTCACCACACTTATGCTATGCTTTATGGAGAGATGCCGCTAGTGCTGTTATGGATGCCGGTCCATTCATCCTTATTGCTTTCAACATTGATCAAAAAAATTATTTATTGCTAACAATCTGTGTTTCTTTATTTTAGTTGCAATCATCAATTTCATCCACACTATACATATCCTTGTAACTAGCAAGGCTGGTGAGATTGACAACCTCACTAGTTTCATTGGCGACCAAGAAGAAGTTATGTGATTCTGTGTAGAAACTGATTATTGTGTGCAGTCCAAGAACTCCTTATGGTTTGATAAACCTTAGGTCATCCAATTGAGGAAAATCTATGTTGGCCTACAATCCTCTATGCTTGGAGGCCCAACAACTTCCAAAGTAAGGAAACAAGAAGCAACTATGCACACACTAACTTGGAAAAACTATGGGCGCATGCGCCTGCACACACACACACACATAAAAAGAGGTTGTCATGCAAAACACATGGGAAGAACACCCGAAATAACATGGGCAGTGTGCACATACAGTCATGCAGGAGTATATACTACCTCTAGATACACTAACATGGGGAAGTACACACAAAAAGAATACCAAGAACCGCAAAAGTAGCACGTAGAGACCCCCTTGACAAAAATAGTGAGGGGATGGGTATTTGGCCAGTGTTTGGTTGAGGTACAATTTTTTTACACTTCTGTCCATTTGATGCCATGTTCCCAGTGGAAGATCATGTGTTCTAGCATTCAGAGGATGTGGAGATGTGATGACACTAACATGTCAAGGGTTCATGGATGGTTTTGTGGAAAAGACGGGCCGGATCTCGTGTTTGGTTGATCTAGGCATAAATTTGGCAGCCATAGGTGTTGGGATTTCAGCCATTATAGGAGTTTCCTTTTAGAATGATCATAAGGAAAAAGAAAAAAATGATGAAGGCTTTGGGGCTCAAACAATGCATATTGTTCTTGGGCCCTTGGTCCCTTTATAATATTGAATGTCAAGACAGTGGTTCTAAAAGTCGGCGCTTTGAGTTTGTCCCATTACTTCACGTTGTTACATCCATTCAGTATCCCTGATGGTTAATTCACAGATAACTATGGTGAGAGTAAAAGGATTGGGACATGAATAACGTGGCGCCAATGCGCTTGTGTGTGATGCATGGCCAAAATGTTATCAAGGCGTGGTCGTCATGCCCCTTAACTGGTCCTGGTTGGGATTTCTTCATCACTACATGAAATTGGCGCATCAACATAGCGAATATTATGGAAATTGTGTGGCACATGCACAAAAACACTTAACTGACAGATGAAAGATGATGGTTCAAATACCTTACTTAGGATTTACCTTAGAGAATGAAATTACCTATTGAGGTCATTGGCCTTTTTTGCTTACTTGCTCTAAGAGTCTTCACGAGTAGATATTAAGACTAGAACTCGAGTAGAGACCGATATTCTTGGTGAGTAACATGGTAAGTTCTAGGAACCGAATTCTCCAAAGGCATAGTCTGGGTATGAGTACGACAATGTTGGATAGATTCCCGACTTAGTTGAACTCATCCTCACGTACCGTGGGGGCCTTGTCGACATGTATGCCACTCCTTCCGTTCCTAAATACTTGTCGTGGTGCTTCTAGCATTGTCGGAGGACGTGTGGAGATGTGTCTCCGGCGGATCTCGTGGGATCCGACCAGCGTTTGTCTTCGGTGGATCCACTTGGATCCCATCTCCGTTCGTCTACGTTTGTGTGTGTGCATGTTGGATCCTTCTGATTTATGCTTCTCTTCATCGGCGGCAGTTGCTGTTCTGTTTTGCTGGTCCTATGAGGTCTTAGCACGACAACTTCCCGACTGTATACTACAATAATGTTTGCCCGGCTCTGATGATGGAGGGGCCATGGTGACGACGCGCTTTCGGCCCCCTCCAGTGCTTATAGTCGTCGCTAGTTGGTCTACGGACCTGGATGTAATATTTTTATTTCTAGTGTTCTTTGTACTACGTTGACAGTTGATGAATAGGTCGGAAGTTTTCTCGCAAAAAATAAAATAAATAAATAAATGATCATCCTTTTCCTTTTTTTAGAAATGCAGTCAAATTAATGCCATAATACAAAAAAATATTAATCCAAGATTGTTTGAAGTGCTCGAGTCTAGACAAACTTTTTTTTAGGGGAGTCTACACAAACTTGTGAAGGAGAGACGTTGACCTATGCCATGGACATCCCCTTGACACTTTTTGTCACCACCACCACACGCAAGCCCGGCCCAAAATCATGAAAACAGTAGCCCAAGCCCAGCCCAAACTACTTTCTGGGCTGGAAAATGAGGCCCAAGCCCGGCCCAAATGCCAACCACGACCTATGTTTTTCAGGCCGGGCCGCCCATGCACAGAAACGAAGGAGCGCAGTGGACCTATGTCATAGAGATTCCCATGGTATTTTTTTCTTTTGCTAAAACAAGGGTAGGAGCTCTGACATTCAATATAATTAGAAGAGAGTTGCCCACTAAATTGACAAGGGTAGGAGAACCCACATGTATTACTTTTCATTGTGATTTTTAGGCTGGTCCTGTGTAATATTGAGTTGCCCCACAATTTTACTATCAATTGGCAGTTATCTTTGTACACAATACATATACAGTCCAAAGACATTCATAATACATATACACTCCGAAGGTATACATAATGCATCACACATTTATGGATGCGTGGATAATATAGACCTGATAATTACATCCATGTTTCTGGCACTATATATAACTGCCAATTGTACTAGTATTCACTTATCGTAATTTAACGAAAATACATGACCTTTTCCTTGTAGAGCGAGCATCAGTCGCTTTATTCGTATATAAACCTTTCACTGCAGTACTTCTGGATCTGTCATTGGCTCAGGTAATTCTCCATTCAACCACGAAGATTATAAGCAAGATTTTACGGACCTTGTTTGCAAGCGGGGATCTTGCTGATTGGGCATTGACGATTACCGTAGCCATCAGATTGCCTCCCGTTACGTACGTTCTCCTCCGTCTGCGTCACCATTTCGCCCGTCTGCTGCCCATCATCTCCCACCAACTTCGGACTCTACAATCCCCAGGTATTCATAATACACATACAATCCGAATGTATACATATATAATACATCATGCATTTTTTGATGCAAGGATATTACATACATGCTAATTGTATCCTTTCTGGCACAATAGTTGCCAGTTATACTACTTTCATGTAGTATACTTCACCGAAACACCGCTTTTTTCTCGGTTCATTGAAAAACTACCTTTTTCTTGTAGAGCAACGGTCTGCTTATTCATATATAAGTCTTTCACTTAAGTACTTTCGGATCCGTCATTGGCACATATAATTCTTCATTGAGCCACGATGAACTGTAAGCACGCTTTTTAAACCTCAGTTGCAGGGGTATTTGTTTCTTTTGCAGGTACGGCAACCGTAGTCAGAACATGGCACACCGGTAAGTACGTTCACCTCCATCTTCTTCACCATTTCGCCTGTCTGCTGCCCATCATCTCCCGCCAACTTCCTCGCCGGAGCTGCAGCAGCAGAGGATGTAATCACCAGTAGGACCAACACAAGGACTGAGCTGCCTTCATGCTTCACAAGTCGCGGTATAGATCTGCGTGGGAAAGAAACTAAACATTGAGTAAATGGGCTTATGGTAAAGCTACAAATTATAACAAAGGGGATTCGAAGGGTGAATGACTAGGTATATTCTTGGATCGAACCTGAAGTGGCTTGGTTAGTTGTGTTTTATTTCGATCTAAGTTGGATATTCTTCAATGGGATGGATTTGTGGTATTTATAGGGAGTTGATATACAGCAGTATTCAGTTTTTATCTGTAGATCGTCGCCACTAACAAGATCAGACATGCAACTTGCATGACCGATCGACAATGTGAAGTGGTTTGCTCGAATTTTCTGGCTCGATCGATTGCAGAAAGGACAGGTGATGGAGTGATGGAATATCTGTACAGATGCATTTGGCGACCTATAAGTACCAAATTGTTGTTAGGGGCATTATTCCGTTGCATTGTGACGGCAATGAGCAATAACTGGAGAACTAATACGTTTTTCTAGTTGCATGCATCTGGACATCAGCATATCTACACCATCAAATAATCCGGCATGGAAATTATCTAGTGAATGCACAAATGTGGCTTCACAGGTTCGATCTATTGATTGGATATTAAATTAACCGGGGGGGGGGGGGGGGGGGGGGGGGGTTGTAGAGGTTGTAGCGAACTTGGTCATAGCTATGAGATGATCCCTTCATGTTTATGAGGAGACGTCACACGAGTTGCTTGTGTGCAACCTTGATGCCTGACCTTGCGCTACTGCCCGCCGAGCGCCGAGCCTCGTGTGCGTCCCGTCGCCTTGTGCTACTGCCCACCGAGCCTGACACGATGTTTAGGCTAGGCCTTGACCCTTTTTTAGGGGTAAATTGCCGCTTAATTTAAAACACAAAGTTTGGAATATCATCCGAGACAACGTCCAACCCCATGCGACACTTGACATTTTTGCTCGGCGACACCTACTCTAGCTAACTTATGCGCGACAATATTAGCAGAATGCCTAACCCATGAGACTTTAAACTCTGAGAACTCATTGAGGACAAATTTGATCTCCTCCACCAAGGCCCCACTGCACACAAGTTCTTTGCCGGATTTTGGATCATGTGCACCACCGCCTGGCTATCGAGTTTGACATGGATCTTGTGCACATTCTCCTCCACCGCCCTGAAGCATCTTTTCGCCTGCCAAAATCTCGACTATCTCAGGATCATCCAAGTGTGGAAAATAGTGGCAAGCTCCGGCCACGAACGCTGCATTGTGAACCCGCAAAACTCTTAGCCCGTATTTCTAGGCCCTTTTCTTTGACATTTTTAAGAGACTCCTTCAGATTATCCCATATATGGCTCGTCTTTTCACCTAATAACGTCCATTTTTATGGGGAACAAAATAAACTAGGGGATCTACAAACAATTACATTTATTAGTGATTTGTGTGGAAATCGAAGTGAGAATACAAAAAAAAAAATCTGAGAATATCCGGTTTAAATGAGAGTAAAGTCTACTCCTTAGTCAAGCTTGATGACTAATTGACTGTTGCTTTATCCTTTGACCTTGATATTTTTATTCTACAGTCAACATACACTATTAGATGTTACATGTCAAAACAACTTGACATTTTTCTGTATTCATTTTATATATTTGATACATTAAATACATTCATAGGCATTTAATGCATTAAGTGCATTTCTAGGCTCTTTTCTTGCCCATATTTTCCCCGGGGTTTAAGGGGCAGAGCCCCCTGCTGGAAAAGCAAAAAAAAAAAAACATGTTTGCCGAGGGCTTTTGAAGAGACACTCGGCAAAGTGTCGAACATGCCATTCCACGGATCGTGCCTCCCAACCGTTGGATTCTCTAAGATCCACCGCGCTGATTTTACCAGTTTGGAGATCTCTTCCTCGCCAACAAAAACATCGCCAGCTCCGATTCCAAGCTTCATGTTCTTCATGGCAGTCTCTAGATCAACTGCCATCCTTCCTTTACTTCTGCCAGTTGCCGATCCACCCTGGCCAGCAGATGAAGAGGCCGCCGCCAACGCCATCTAACCCTCCAAACCCTAACTAATGTCAAGGCCGGGAAGACGGACGTGCTGTCCCCTTGGTCAGCCCAAACGCAGCGATGGGAGGGGGAGACTGGCCGGTGGGTAGGAAGAAACTGAACGGCGACAAGGAGTCACCGGAGTAAGAAACTCTAGTCGCCTAGGGTAGTTTTACGGTTTTTTTTTTGAATGAAAGGTGTTTCCCCCCCCCCCCCCCCCCCGCCCCATTTTTATAGCATGAAGCAGAAAAGAGCAGTACAGCAGTTCACAGGCTAACAGCCAACCAGGACTACGCTAGCGACGATGGCCAAAGGCCTCACAACCGACATGAACGAGAGCAATAGATCTCTCACACACCCAGTCTAAGCTTACTACGAGAGATCCCTGTTTATCTTACAGACCCAAATGAGAAAAGGGAACGAAGACCCGCAATAGCTTCCTGACGACACAATTTTTTTTCAGATCTGTGTCCTTCTCAATGGGCTCCTTTGTTCACCTCCAGGCGATCCGAAGCACTTCTCCGCGCCGTTTGTCCAACAGCTGGATACAGTGTTGCAGCAGTGTCGCCTGGGAGTCGTTGCAGAGCACTTTCCACTGATGTAGATAACCACTTAGCTTTGCAAGAATGCATTTTACACTTTTCCAGATGCGCCCCTGAAAACAAAATTCATTCCTTAGTTTCCATATGCTCCGCAAGGAGGCAGCAGTAGCCAGGTTTAATACTGCATTGTTCTTAGCTGAATGCCAAAAGGAACACATATCTTCAAAACCAGAGATCCTACTAATCCCAAAGCATTCAGAAATAAAATCCCAAACTTGCCGAGCAACAATGCAATCAAAGTAAAGATGTTGAACAGATTCATTATCACTACAAAATAGACAAGAGGGGTCATCCACTTGTCTACGTTTTGCTAGATTATCTCTGGTATGAATTTTGTTATAAACACACAGCCAAAGAAAAACGTGAATCTTTTGAGGGCAAACAATTTTCCACATTTTACTGCTAATAGCAGAAGCTATCCCACCAAAGTTAATTTTAGCATAGAAAGATTTCACCGAGTAAACCCCATTAGGTTCCAGCGTCCAAACCGGGGTATCTATCTCATCTAGCAATGGGAATTGACTAACCACCGCTACCAGCTGCTCCCACAGTACCATACCCTTTTGATCCACACATCTTCTAAATGACAGCTTCAGGTTTACTCCATCCCAAACTTGGGCAATGGTACAATCAGTTTGGTTACATATGCAAAACAAGTCCCAAAATTGCACTTTAAGGGAACATTCCCCTGCCCAGGTGTCATGCCAGAAACTAATGAGCTCACCATTTCCCACCCTCCATCTGTAAAAAGTTTTGGCTGCAGACTTAGCCCAGGTGACACTCTTCCAGAAGGTAGAGCCCACCCCAATTTTTGACCATAAAATATTAGGAGAATTCACTGCATACTTATAAGAAATAATTTTCTTCCAATCTTTGTCAGTATTGTCATAAAATCTTTTTCCCCAAGAAGCTAACAAAGCCATATTAAATTCCTTGAGGTTTGGAACCCCCAACCCTCCAAATTCTTTCTTCCTGGAGATCTATCCCCAGCTGGCCAAATGGTATTTGTGTTGATCACCCAAATTGCCCCAAAAGAAGTGAGCCATTTGGGAATTGATTGCGTTAATAGTCCACTTAGGGAACTTGATCATGGACATGAGATAAGCAGGAATGCTAACTATACAGGCGCAAAGCAAAATAATTTTTCCTTTATATGTGAGGAATCTCCCCACCCACCCAGAGATATGTTTTTAATAATTCTGTCAATAATAGGTTGGAGGTCCTCTTTTTTCAAGTTATCATAGTGCAAAGGCACTCCAAGGTATTTGATAGGAAATGTACCAAGTTTACAGCAAAAGATCTATGCAAATTCCTTGCCCACAGCTTCTTCTATGTTAATGGTCATTAAATCACTTTTATGAAAGTTGATTTTCATGCCTGATAGGTTTTCAAAACATGATAAGAGCCATTTGAACTTCCTAGCTTTATCAACAGAATTTTCCAGAAAAAGTATGGTGTCGTCCGCATATTGTAAGCTGACCACACCTCCTGGGATAACATGAGGCAGAAGCCTAGAAATCAAATCTTGAGAAGCTGCTTTCTGAAGCATTTTAGTAAAAACGTCAGCCACCAGGTTAAACAATAAAGGAGAATGAGGATCGCCCTGTTTGAGGCCCTTCCCTCCTACAAAGTGAGGACATGTAGTGTTATTAATTCTCACACTAAAAGTGCTATTAATTAAGATACTTTTGATCCAAGAAATCCATCTTGGGCCTAACCCTCTAGAGCGTAACATTTCAAATAAGAATTCCCAACTAACTCTATCATAGGCCTTCTTATAGTCTAGCTTGAGCACTAAACCTTGAGATCCAGATCTCTTCACCTCATGGATGACCTCATGGGCCATCACCACACTTTCCAAAATGTATCTCCCTTTAATAAAGGCAGTTTGGTTAGAAGAAATCATCCTATTGTTGGGGAACGGAGCATGAATTTCAAAAATTTCCTACGCTCACGCAAGATCTATCCATGGAGATGCATCGCTACGAGAGGGGAGAGTGTGTCTACGTACCCTCGTAGACCGTTAGCAGAAGCGTCTCACAACGCGGTTGATGTAGTCGAACAATCCCTCGAGCTCCACCGATCGAGTACCGAACGTACGGCACCTCCGAGTTCTACACACGTGCAGCTCGGTGACGTTCCTCGCCTTCTTGATCCAGCAAGACGTCGAGGTAGTAGATGAGTTCCATCAGCACGACGGCGTGGCGACGGTGACGGTGAACTGATTCCGGCAGGGCTTCGCCTAAGCTCTCCGAAAATATGATCGAGGCTCTAAACGGTGGAGGGGGCGCCGCACACGGCTTGGGATAATCAACTTGTGTGTCTAGAGGCGCCCCCCCTCTCCGTATATAAAGGAGGGAGGAGGAGGAGGCCGGCCAGCCCCTAGGGGCGCACCAAGGAGGGGACTCCTACTAGGAATCCTACTCCTAGTAGGAGTCCACCAAGAGGGGAACGAAGAGGGGAAGAGGGAGAAGGAAAGAGGGGTGTTGCGCCCCCCCCCCCCCCCAACCCCTTGTCCAATTCGGACCAGCAAGGGGAGGGGCGCAGCAGCCCCTATGGCCTGCTTCTCTCTTTCCCGTATGGCCCAATAAGGCCCATAACTTCCCCGGGGGGTTCCGGAACCCCTCCGGCACTCCGGAAAATACTCGGATCACTTGGAACCTTTCCGATATCCGAATACAACCTTCCAATATATCGATCTTTACCTCTCGGACATTCTGAGACTCCTCGTCATGTCCGTGATCTCATCCGGGACTCCGAACTACCTTCGGTCACTCATCACATAACTCATATAATACTATATCGTCATCGAACCTTAAGTGCGCGGACCCTACGGGTTCGGGAATGATGTAGACATGACCGAGACGACTCTCCGGTCAATAACCAACAGCGGAACCTGGATGCTCATATTGGTTCCTACATATTCCACGAAGATCTTTATCGGTGAACCTCATATGTCAACATACGTTGTTCCCTTTGTCCGGCGGTATGTTACTTGCCCGAGATTCGAACGTCGGTATCCAATACCTAGTTCAATCTCGTTACCGGCAAGTCTCTTTACTCGTTCCGTAATACATCATCTTGTAACTAACTCTTTAGTCACTGTGCTTGCAAGGCTTCTGTGATGCTGTATTACCGAGAGGGCCCAGAGATACCTCTCCGATAGTCGGAGTGACAAATCCCAATCTCGATCCATGCCAACTCAACAAACACTTTCAGAGATACCTGTAGTGCACCTTTATAATCACCCAGTTACGTTGTGACGTTTGATGCACCCTAAGTATTCCTACGGTATCCGGGAGTTGCATGATCTCATGGTCAGAGGAACCTGTATTTGACATAGTGAAAGCAATAGCAATAAACTGAACGATCATATGCCATGCTAACGGTTGGGTCATGTCCATCACATCATTCTCCTAATGATGTGATCCCGTTATCAAATGACAACTCATGTCCATGGTCAGAAAACCTTAACCATCTTTGATCAACGAGCTAGTCAAGTAGAGGCTTACTAGGGACTCAGTATTTGTTCATTATTCACACATGTATTTAGTTTCCGGTCAATACAATTCTAGCATGAACAATAAATTATTATCATGAACGGGGAAATATGATAATAAACACTTTATTATTATTGCCTCTAGGGCATATTTCCAATAGTCTCCCACTTGCACTAGAGTCAATAATCTAGATTACATCTCCATGTAATTAACACTTAATCAGTTCTAAAGCTGATCATGTTTTGCTTGTGAGAGAGGTTTTAGTCAACGGGTCTGCAATATTCAGATCCGTGTGTTCTTTGCAAATCTCTATGTCTTATGTAGATGTTGCTACCACACTCTGTTTGTAGCTACTCCAAAAAGACTGCCCCACTACACTTATCCGGTCTTAGACTCATAGTCTTCCGGATCGGTGTTTAAAGCTTGCATCGACGTAACCCCTTACGACGAACTCTTTATTACCTTTATTTCCGAGAAATTCTTCCTTAGTCATCTTAAGGATAATTTGACCGCTGTCCAGTGATCTACTCCTAGATCACTCTGGTACCTCTTTGCCAAACACATGGCAAGGCACACAGCATGCCATACTTTATAGAACCTATGGCCGAGGCATAGGGGATGACCTTCATCCTTTCTATTTCTTCTGCCGTGGTCGAGATTTGAGTCTTACTCAACTTCATACCTTGCAATACAGGCAAGAACCCTTTTTTGACTGATCCATTTTGAACTTCTTCAAAATCTTGTCAAGGTATGTGCTTTGTGAAAGTCGAATGAGGCGTCTTGATCTATCTCTATAAATCTTGATGCCTAACATGTAAACAACCTTTACCTAGATCTTCAAGTCTTACTCCACTTCACACCAGGCAAGAACTCATTTCTTTGACTTGATCCATTTTGAACTTCTTCAAAAACTCATCAAGATGTGTGAACCTTTTATCAGGCGTCTTGATCTATCTCTATAGATCTTGATGCCCAATCCGTGGATAACTCAAAAACAGGTTTTATTGAAAAACTCCTTTCAATTAATTCTTTATGCTTTCCAGAAATTCTACATCATTTCCAATCAACAATATGTCATCCACATATACTATTAGATATGCTATAGAGCTCCCACTCACTTTCTTGTAAATACAAGTTTCTCCATAAACTTGTATAAACCCAAATGCTTTGATCAACTCATCAAAGCGAGTATTCCAGCTCCGAGATGCTTGCACCAGTCCATAGATGGATCGCTGGAGCTTGCGTACTTTGTTAGCACCTTTAGGATCGACAAAACCTTCTGGCTGCATCATATACAATTCTTCCTTAAGGAATCTATTAAGGAATGCCGTTTTGACGTCCATTTGCCAGATTTCATAAAATACGGCAATTGCTAACATAATTCTAACAGACTTTAGCAACGCTACGGGTGAGAAAGTCTCATCGTAGTCAACTCCTTGAACTTGTCGATAACCTTTAGCAACAAGTTGTGCTTTATAGACAGTAACATTACCATCAGCGTCCGTCTTCTTCTTAAAGATCCATTTATTTTCAATAGCTCGCCGTTCATCGGGCAAGTCTACCAAAGTCCACACTTTGTTCTCATACATGGATCCAATCTCGGATTTCATGGCCTCAAGCCATTTCTCGGAATCCGGGCTTGCCATCGCTTCTTCATAGTTCGAAGGTTCACCGTTGTCTAACAACATAACCTGCAAGACTGGATTTCCGTACCACTCTGGTGCGGAACGTGTCCTGGTTGACCTTCGAAGTTCTGTAGCAACTTGATCCGAAGCCTCATGATCATTATCATCAACTTCTTCTCTGGTCTGTGTTGGAGTCACAGAAATTTCTTTCTGTGGCGTACTACTATCCAGAGGAGGTACAATTACCTCATCAAGTTCTACTTTCCTCCCAGTCACTTCTTTCGAGAGAAACTCCTTCTCTAGAAAGGATCCATTCTTACCAATGAATACTTTGCCTTCGGATCTGTGGTAGAAGGTGTACCCAACGGTCTCTTTTGGGTATCCTATGAAGACGCACTTATCCGCTTTGGGTTCGAGCTTATCAGGCTGAAGCCTTTTGACATAAGCATCGCAGCCCCAAACTTTCAGAAACGACAGCTTAGGTTTCATGCCAAACCACAGTTCATACGGTGTCATCTCAACGGATTTAGACGGTGCCCTATATATAAAGTGAATGCAGCTGTCTCTAATGCATAACCCCAAAACGATAGTGGCAAATCGGTAAGAGACATCATAGAACGCACTATATCCAATAGAGTATGATTACGACGTTTGGACACACCATTACATTGTGGTGTTCCAGGTGGCGTGAGCTGTGAAACAATTCCACATTGTCTTAAGTATGTGCCAAACTTGTAACTCAAATATTCTCTTCTTCGATCAAATCGTAAGAACTTTATTTTCTTGTTACAATGATTCTCTACTTCACTCTGAAATTCTATGAACTTTTTCAAATGTTTCAGACTTATGCTTCATCGAGTAGACATAACCATATCTACTCAAATCATCTGTGAACGTGAGAACATAACGATATCCACCGCGCGCCTCAACACTCATCGGACTGCATACATCGGTATGTATTATTTCCAACAAGTCTGTTGCTTGCTCCATTGTTCCGCAGAACAGAGTTTTAGTCATCTTGCCCATGAGGCATGGTTCGCACGTCTCAAATGATTCATAATCAAGTGATTCCAAAAGTCCATCTGTATGGAGTTTCTTCATGCGTTTAACACCAATATGACTTAAGCACCAGTGCCACAAATATGTGGTACTATCATTATCAATTTTACATCTTTTGGCATCTATGTTATAATCATGTGTATTACTACTATCGAGATTCAATAAACCATTTAGTGCATGATCATCATTGATATTATCCAAATAAATAGAATAACAATTATTCTCCGAAAATGAATAACCCTCTTGCAATAAACACTATCAGATATAATGCTCATGCTGAACGCAGGCACCAAATAACAATTATTTAGGTTTCAACTAATCCCGATGGTAGAGAGAGCGTGCCGATGGTGATCACATCAACCTTGGAGACACTTCCAATGCACATCGTCACCTCGTTCTTAGTTAGCCCTCGTTTAAACCGAAGCTCCATGTTGCAAGTTGCAAGCAACTGAACCAGTATCAAATACCCAGGTGCTCCTTACGAGTACTAGTAAGCTACACATCAATAACATGTATATCAAATATATCTTTGTTGACATTGCCAGTCTTATTATCTGCCAGTTACTTTGGGGAAGCTTTGCTCCTGGTGATATTTCCCTTTGCAATGGGAGCACTAAGTCTCTGGTTTGGGTTTAACCTTTGGGTTTCTTCGCGGGAGCGGCAACTTTTTTACCGTTCTTTTGAAGTTCCCTTTCTTTCCCTTGCCCTTCTTGAAACTAGTGATCTTATTAACCATCAACACTTGATGCTCCCTTTTTGATTTCTACATCCGCAGCTTGTAGCATCGCGAATAGCTTAAGGATCGTCCATCCCTTGCATGTTTATAGTTCATCACGAAGATCTAGTAACTTGGTGATAGTGACTAGAGAACTCTATCAATCACCACTTTTATTTGGAAGTCTAACTCCCACTTAATTCAAGTAATTGAAGTACTCAGACTTTCTGAGCACATGCTTACTAACGAAGCTGTTCTCTGCCATCTTGCAGCTATAGAACTTGTCAAAGGAGTTATACCTCTCGACCCGGGTGTGAGCTTGAAAAATAAACTTTCAGCTCTTGGAACATCTCATATTCTCCATGGTGCTCAAAACGTCTTTGGAGCCCCGGTTCTAAACTGTTAAGCATGGCGCACTGAACTATCGAGTAGTCATCTTTTCTTGTCTGCCTGACGTTCATAACGTCCTTAGACGAAGCCATCGGGGTTGCTCACCGAGCGGTGCATCAAAGACATAAGCCTTCTGTGCATCAGTGAGGACAATCCTCAAGTCACGGACCTTGTCTGCATAGTTGCTTCCATCAACTTTCAACTTAGCTTTCTCTAGGAACGCATTAAATCAGTGGAACTACCGCGTGGTTTATCGATCTACAACATCAAATTGCTAAGACACTTTTGACTATGTTCATGATAATTGAAGTTCAATTTAATCAAATTACTTAAGAACTCCCACTTAGATTAACATCCCTCAAGTTGTCTAAGTGTAACATGATCCACATCAAACTAATCCACGTCCGATCATCACGTGAGGTGGATCAGTTCATCAATGGTGAACATCTTTCATGTTGATCATATCTACTATATGACTCATGTTCGACCTTTCGGTCTCTCGTGTTCCGAGGCCATATCTGTATATGCTAGGCTCGTCAAGTTTAACCCAAGTATTCTGCGTGTGTAAAACTGGCTTACACCCGTTGTATGCGAACGAAAGAATCCATCACACCCGATCATCACGTGGTGCTTAGAAGCGTCGAACCTTCGCAACGGTGCATACTAGGGGAGAACACTTATCTTGAAATTTAGTGAAGGGATCATCTTATAATGCTACCGTCGTCCTAAGCAAAATAAGATGCACAAAAGGATTAACATCACATGCAATTCAATATATGTGACATGATATGGCCATCATCGTCTTGTGCTTTTGATCTCCATCAGCCAAGCACCGTCATGATCTCCATCGTCACCGGATTGACACCATGATCTCCATCGTAGCGTCGTGACACCTTGATCTCCTTCGCAGTGTCGTGGTCGTCTCGCCGGCTATTGCTACTACTACTACTGCTAACTCATAGCGGTAAAGAAAAGTAATTACATAGCGTTGGCATTGCATACAATAAAGAGACAACCATAAGGCTCCTGCCGGTTGCCTGATAACTTACAAAACATGATCATCTCATACAACAACTTATATCACATCATGTCTTGGCCATATCACATCACCAGCATACCCTGCAAAAACAAGTTAGACGTCCTCTACTTTGTTGTTGCAAGTTTTACGTGGCTGCTACGGGTTTGCAAGAACCGTTCTTACCTACACAAAACCACAACATGGTGTAGTGATTGCTTTTTGATCTTCTAAAAGAACCCTCTTCATTGAAACCGATTCAACTAAAGTGAGAGAGACAGACACCCGCCAGTCACCTTTATGCAACGAGCGCACGTAGCGGTGAAACCTGTCTCGCGTAAGCGTACGCGTAATGTCGGTCCGGGCCGCTTCATCTCACAATACCGCCGAATCAAGTATCAACTAGTAACGGCAAGCAATATGTATACACCCACGCCCACAACTCGTTTGTGTTCTACTCGTGCAAATCACATCTACGCATAGACCTGGCTCGGATGCCACTGTGGGGGAACGGAGCATGAATTTCAAAAAATTCCTACGCTCATGCAAGATCTATCCATGGAGATGCATCGCTACGAGAGGGGAGAGTGTGTCTACGTACCCTCGTAGACCGTTAGCGGAAGCGTCTCACAACGCGGTTGATGTAGTCGAACAATCCCTCGAGCTCCACCGATCGAGTACCGAACGTACGGCACCTCCGAGTTCTACACACGTGCAGCTCGGTGACGTTCCTCGCCTTCTTGATCCAGCAAGACGTCGAGGTAGTAGATGAGTTCCGTCAGCACGACGGCGTGGCGACGGTGACGGTGAACTGATTCCGGCAGGGCTTCGACTAAGCTCTCCGAAAATATGACCGAGGCTCTAAACGGTGGAGAGGGGCGCCGCACACGGCTTGGGATAATCAACTTGTGTGTCTAGAGGCGCCCCCCCTCTCCGTATATAAAGGAGGGAGGAGGAGGAGGCCGGCCAGCCCCTAGGGGCGCACCAAGGAGGGGACTCCTACTAGGAATCCGACTCCTAGTAGGAGTCCACCAAGAGGGGAAGGAAGAGGGGAAGAGGGAGAAGGAAAGAGGGGTGTTGCGCCCCCCCAACCCCTTGTCCAATTCGGACCAGCAAGGGGAGGGGCGCAGCAGCCCCTATGGCCTGCTTCTCTCTTTCCCGTATGGCCCAATAAGGCCCATAACTTCCCCGGGGGGTTCCGGAACCCCTCCGGCACTCCGGAAAATACTCGGATCACTTGGAACCTTTCCGATATCCGAATACAACCTTCCAATATATCGATCTTTACCTCTCAGACATTCCGAGACTCCTCGTCATATCCGTGATCTCATCCGGGACTCCGAACTACCTTCGGTCACTCATCACATAACTCATATAATACTATATCGTCATCGAACCTTAAGTGTGCGGACCCTACGGGTTCGGGAATGATGTAGACATGACCGAGACGACTCTCCGGTCAATAACCAATAGCGGAACCTGGATGCTCATATTGGTTCCTACATATTCCACGAAAATCTTTATCGGTGAACCTCATATGTCAACATACGTTGTTCCCTTTGTCTGGCGGTATGTTACTTGCCCGAGATTCGATCGTCGGTATCCAATACCTAGTTCAATCTCGTTACCGGCAAGTCTCTTTACTCGTTCCGTAATACATCATCTTGCAACTAGCTCTTTAGTCACTGTGCTTGCAAGGCTTCTGTGATGCTGTATTACCGAGAGGGCCCAGAGATACCTCTCCGATAGTCGGAGTGACAAATCCCAATCTCGATCCATGCCAACTCAACAAACACTTTCGGAGATACCTGTAGTGCACCTTTATAATCACCCAGTTACGTTGTGACGTTTGATGCACCCTAAGTATTCCTACGGTATCCGGGAGTTGCATGATCTCATGGTCAGAGGAACCTGTATTTGACATAGTGAAAGCAATAGCAATAAACTAAACGATCATATGCCATGCTAACGGTTGGGTCATGTCCATCACATCATTCTCCTAATGATGTGATCCCGTTATCAAATGACAACTCATGTCCATGGTCAGGAAACCTTAACCATCTTTGATCAACGAGCTAGTCAAGTAGAGGCTTACTAGGGACTCAGTATTTGTTCATTATTCACACATGTATTTAGTTTCCGGTCAATACAATTCTAGCATGAACAATAAACTATTATCATGAATGGGGAAATATGATAATAAACACTTTATTATTATTGCCTCTAGGGCATATTTCCAATAGCTATGACCAAATTGGAGAAACTCTATTGGTCATAGCTTTAGAGAAAAAATTATGCCACAATTGCTTAAACTAATAGGTCTAAATTTTTTCATGTCTTTTGCATCCGCTTCCTTAGGAATAAGCACAATTAATGCAAAGTTTAATCTGTGCAGATCCAGTTTTCCTTCCTCAAAATCTCTAACCAATGCCATAAAATCAGATTTAATCACATCCCAGAATGTTTGGTAAAACAGGAAGGATAACCCATCAGGACCAGGGGCCCCATGGGCATAAGACCCAAAGATTGCTTCCTTGATTTCCTCTTCAGTGAAATTTTTCTGAAGTTGGTCATTTTCTTCGTGTGTAACCAAATCTTCCTCCTCCCAAAAGGAAGGTCCCAAACTGATATTTTGTTTGCTTTCAAAACCAAACAAATTCTTATAAAATTTAGTGGCCACCTCCAACATTTCTTTGGTAGAGTACACAGGGCCCTCATCTCCATTTAACTCAGACAGGTGATTTTTTCTATGTCTATGATTAGCTAGGGCATGAAAATAGGCATTGTTTTTATCTCCATCTATAATTTTACGATATCTAGAACGTTGCCACAAGGCAATCTCTTCCTTATGCCAAATATCAGTAAGATCTTTTTTAATGTCTTCCATTCTTTTTTTATCACTATCATCGAGCTGGTTCCTTTTAGAAAAAACATCCAAAATGTCAAATTCCATAAGCAGTTCCCTCTTTTTTTTTAATTCCGGCTTCGATGTTAATACTCCACCCTTTAGCTTTTTTCCTAAAAAGCCTACTTTTGTTCATCCACACATCCATAGCACATTTACCAGGGACAGGGGTGTTCCAAACATCAGCAACCATTTTCTTAAAATCTGGGTGATCAAGCCACCATTTTTCAAATCTAAACATCTAAGGGGAGGTAACCCTCCTAGCCCCCGTGTCAAGAATTAAAGGCGTATGATCACTCCCTATCCTGGGTAAAGCAGTCACTACTGACAAAGGATAATGTGCATCCTAGGAGATAGAAACAAAATTTCTATCAATAGCAGCAAATATAGGATTGTCCTGATTATTACCCCAAGTATAGCTCCTATTAGCAGTATTAATTTCTAAAAGAGACCATTTATTAATCCAGTCATTGAACAAGTATGCAATCTGATTATTAATGACCCCATTATTTTTATCAACAGCAGATCAGACCAAATTAAAATCCCCACCCAGTAAGACTGGATAAGTAAGTTCAGACATAGTATCATGCAGTTCTGCAATGAAATCCAATTTAAATTCATTATAAGCAGTACCATAGATAGCAACAAGATGCCAAATAAAACCATCACATTTATTCTTAACAGTCACAACAATGCAGAATTTTTTATCAACAAAACCAATGATATCAAATAAATCATTCTTCAGACCCACAAGGATCCCACCAGCAGTATTAGCAGCAGGAAGAATGTGCCAACTAAAATCATTTTTACCAGAAATACTTCTGAGGATATGGGTATCAATATTTTCTCTCTTGGTTTCAAAGAAACCAACAAAATCTACATGATTATTAGTCAGAAAATCTCCTAGGCACTGAATTTTACCAGGCTGGCCTAAACCACGAATGTTCCAAAAGGCACCTATCATTTAACTTTAAATGGGTGTGATAAGCCACAAGGCTTTTTTTATTATTCAATATTGGGCTTCCTTTCTCTAGATCAGCAGTGCCCCCTGATCTAGTATGAGAGCAAGCACCAACCTCCTTAGAAAGAGTATCAGTGTTAATGTCATCTAATTCCAAATCATCAGGAAGAACAGTCTCAGGGTTATTATCAGCAAAATTAAGACATCTAACTTTCTCAGTTCTAATTAGGTCCAGGATAATTTCATCTTGTTCTTTTTTGTTATCATCAATGCATAGATCAACCTTAGCTGTATAAGAAGCAAGCTCGCATGGGTCTAAATTGGCAAAAGATTTACCTTTGAAGGTGGTTGGGATTTCCAGATTCTTCTTCTGCAAATAAGCAGTAGCTTTGTCCATGATTTTGATATTCCCATGGTTTCTTGTATTTGGTTTGTTGGTAAGAATTGGGCCCCAAGGAGTAGTGGATCTGACATTAGGTTTTTTCTTTTGCTCTGTCTCAGCTCTCTCCAGTGTTTCCAGTAGTGATCTCTTCACAGATCCCATTGCCACAACCAGATCTTCAGGCAGGCATTGCATTTCAGTAATCATATCGTCTCCTTCTTCATCAAATTCCCCCATCTCAAATCTCCTGAGTTGTTCAGAGCAGTAGTCCATATGGACTGACATTGGCACAGATCCTGCACAAACAGGTGACTAATTTTGTAGGCAAGGGCTGATGTTTTCCTTTTCTCCATCACTGGTAACCAATATCTTAGGGATTTTTTTCCTGGTTTCCTCCACAAACTCATCATGAACCGAATCCATCATATTGTAGGGGTGGAAGGCAGCAGTAGAAGCAGTCATTTGTTGTGAGGTCTTTTTTGAGCTTGCATCAGCAGCAGAGTTATTATGGAAATTAGCTTTGTCTAGCTCATCAATAGCCTCCTCCTCATCATCATCCTCCTTCTTATCCTTGTCAGAAGTCTTTTCCTCATTGTTTTCATCTGCTCCTCCCATATTGTCCAGATCTGGGTCCAGGTCATCTCCATCTGAATCTCCTCCAATCTGCTCAAAACCCTCAACAGTGAAGAATAGTAAGTACAGCTTCCTCTTCATCTCCACCAGTCTTTCAAACGGAATTTTCCTGGGATCTCTGCAAGCAACCTTAATTCTGATTATCTCATAGAAGCTCTTGAATATACCATTCCAGTCCACATCTACCAGAATACCAAAACATCCAGCAATTTCAGCAAAGACTTTCCAAGCACACCACTTGGGTGGAATCCCTTCTATCTGCACCCAAGCTTCTGTCAGAGTACCAAATTCATCCAACATTCCTTCCCATTCACAGATCTTAACTGAAACTCCATTCATTGGCAGATCAAAAGCAGGGAATTCAATCAAATCAACCACATTTTTCCATGGGGGAAATCTCAGGAGGAATTTCTTGTCCTCCAATTATCTCAGCTTCCATGGCCATTCCTTGTTTTTGCAGAAAATTCCATTTAACTGTATCAATAACTCTGGAGCAGAGACTTCCCCTTTAATCACTTTAAGAACAGCAGAATTTTTGTAGTTAAGCCAGCTCAACTCTGATGCCACAGGGATATCAATATGGTAAAAACCTAATCCAGCAACATCACTACCAAAGTATGTAGTAGTAGGTTGTGGTTTAGCCCAAGCAATACAATTGTTCACATTGTGACTACCGGCACATATAAAGCATTTCTTCGGCTCAATACAGTTACCCACGTAGTGACCTGGCCAACTGTAGTTGAAACAAATCATGTCCTTGTACTTGGGATCGAGATTTTGTACCATTGGAACCGGGGGTGGAGGTTGTGCTGTCGCAGCAGGAGGAGGGGCATTTTGTACCACGGGGAGCTGCTTCCCTGAACTCGCCGCCTTCGGGCCTCCTTGCTGCACAGGCTTGGTCGGGGGTAGTGCTGCAGACTTGCCGTCAGGAACCGTCTTCTTCACCGGTGGCTGTCGTCGAGGCCGCTGTCCCCCCAACCCATGATTCTCCATGTCTCCTATGACGACCTCCGCAAACGATCTAGGAAACCCTAACCCTTCAACTGAGATCTTGAAGTTGGTAGGAACCGGATCAAAACGACCCAAAGAAGAGATCGGATAGCAATCTTGAACGGTGAAATTCTTTGAGAGGAAGAGGTCTTTCCTAACCCAAAACAATTTAGGAATGGCAAAACTAGGGTTAGGAGGTTTATGTCTGTTCTTATGAGAGTGCGGGTGGCGGCTCGGGGATGGGACGACCCAAAGTTGCCCGAAGAAATCCGCCACCTCCTCCACGTCTCCGTTAGCCAAGTCAGAAGACAGTTTTCTAAAACCCGCTTTCCTCTTAACCACACATCCGTTGATCAACGGCGCAGGGGTGGGAGCAGGTCTCCTCGTTGACGCCAGCAGATTCAAAGTTTGATTCATCTCCCTCGCAAAAGCGAGCTCGCCGGCGACATGTCTCACCGGAGTTGGAGAAACACAACCTTCACTCGGCGAATTAACAGTAGTAAGTGTAGAACTACGCAAATCACCTCGAGGGACAACCCTCTTCGCCGCATCACCCGAATTTAATCCAGACAAAATACCCTCCAAATCTCCATTGCCAGATAACAGGAGGCGTGATTCAGATCGGGAACTTCGTACCTTGTCAGGAAGGTGTGGTACCCTCCCTCGATCTCCCGGCCATGGTGGAGGTTCTAGATTGTTGGAGCGCAACCCAGATCTCCTGCGACGTGCCCGCGCTCCAGGGGCGCCCTCCCGCGGCGCACGCGCGCCTGGAGCGCCGCATCTCAGGGAACCCGAGGGAGGACGACCCCCGGCGGCAGGAATTCCGGTGGAATGTTGGCAATTCCCACCACGGATGGCATCCGAATGTTGAGCCTGGACGGATTCCTTGTCTTGAATCGCGCCCACTTCGCCGCCTGACCCGGTTCCGACGACTCGGCTTCCTGAATTGCCCAGAAGATCATCTGGTAGTCCATTCCCCCCTCGTCGCCGACGAATCGAGCGCGCTCCTCGAACGTCGAGGTCCGGATAATATCCAGACATACCTCGGGCCAGCTGGAGCGATTCGGGAAATGCTCCCGCACCACTCGCTGGATCTCCGCCCTCGCCTCCGGAGGGCTCGCGTCGATCTCCGGCAGCTGCGACACCGGGACTGGGGGTTGAACGGCCAGCGGCGCCGCCACCTGATGTGCGGGGCGCGCCCTCCTTGCCCTCGACACGCGCCTCGAGCCTCCCACCATCTCGCTCACCGATTTCCCCCGTCGGAGTATTCTGCGGTCGGTGGTTGTGTGCGTGCGGTCGAGGAGTGGGGATGGGGGTGGGGCGAGAAGTAGATAAGCCTACGGCGCCATTAATGGCGGTAGGTGAGATCGCCTTGAATTCGCCTCGCCCGCCCGGCTCGTGCGGTGCGTCCGACTCCATCCTCACCCACACATAATAACTTGTGCTCAGGGTAGTTTTACGTTCCTTACACACAGCCTATAACAGATGCAAAGCCCATCCTACGAGTAATGCTAGACACACGGGGGTTTACTGGGATTTACGGGGTGATTAGAATTTGATTAACTGAGGTTTAACGAAGCGAGACGGGCGCACTAGTGAAATTGGGGGGGGGGGGGGGGGGGGGGGGGGGGGGGGCAATTAAAGGAGGACACACACTACTGTCCGTGAAAGTCCATCCTTCGTTGCCCGTGAGTGTAGTTTTATCGCAATCCTACATCATAAAGACCCACAGAAACAATGACAACAAGACCCATTGGTCGAACAGGTCCTGCTGCCCCACATCCGACATTCAAATATGCAGCCAAGATTGTCTCAAAAAAAAAATGCAGCAAAAGACGTACACATCTTCCGAGTAAAAAAGCCAACGCACGAATCTTGACGCTCTTGTTAAGAAATAAAACATGTGATCAATTATATGGGAGGGATGTCTCCCAGTAGGTGTCTGTTGGGGAAGAGGTGTCTCCCAAACACACCCCTACATCATGTATATAAGTGAGCCTCCCACATTGCAATGAAATGAATGAATCATTTGGACTCATTGTTTGTGTCTTTTACTTTCACTCTACAACACGATCAGCACGTAGACTCTGCCCAGAGAGTAACCGCATACAGCAAAAACGATGGAATCCGGCCGGCGGGTAACGCGTGGAGACGGGCCACGTGCTGCAGACTTCGGCCACGAAGCCGCTGCACCCGGCGGAGGAAGCGCCCAGCAGGCGTGACGCGCTCCGGCGCGGCTCCCAATGGCACAGCGAAGGAAGCAAAGACGGGCATCTGCATGCATGCATCCCTACACGAAAATCGATCAGGGAAACGTTAATTTATTGTATTCTTGTGATTAAGATCAGCAATCTATTGTGTTGCATGAATGGCCTACGTGAATCTCTTCATTGAAATTGATCAGAACACAGGAAGGATGGATCAACCGTGCGAAGAGAAGCGGGGGCAGGGCACAGACCAGCGCAGCGGCGCGGCCAAAGGCGCGGATTGGCGGCGGCCGTCGACGCCCTCATGCCTGCCGGCTCGCCGTGCAGCAACACTGTGGCATCTTCACGGCCGGCGTCGCCCTCGCCGACGACCGTGAATCCCGGCGCCGAGGCGGTTCCCAGTGCGCACGCAGCCCTCGGTTCCAGCGCGGCCTCGACCACGCGGCGTCCCGTTCGCCGTGCGGTGAAGTGCTCGGGCGCGGCCGAACCATCCCCGACGGCAACGACGGTTATTTCTCTCACACTGCGTTTGGATGTTCCCATTGGAGGCTTGGAATCTGAATTGGTATTGTAACCTTTCAATTCATGTGTTTGGTTGGACAGCGAATTGGCAGGCTGTAATGAAACGAAAACGCTGGCTGAATTACATCCCACGCGAAGTGCCCGCCCACGATACGGAGCCGTCCCGCTCCGAATCGCGCTGAAATCAGCCTACCCGCAAAACATACCTGTTCGAGCGACCAGAAAAAAGAAGGGGATAGGAGAGGCCGACCGCGACGACCTAGCAGAGGCCGCCGGCGGCGGCCACCACCACGGAGTCCGGCGGCGGCGCAGGTGCCTTCCTCCCCTCTTCCCCAGCTCCTGCTCGCCGTCCCCCTGAGCCACTCCCCGCCATGGAGTCCGACGGCGGCGCGGGTGCCTTCATCCCCGGCCGCCGTGCCCCGCCGTCCTTAGCCACACCTGGCCGTCCTCCCCGCCCGCCGTCCCCTGCTCGATTGGCCCTCGTGCTCGCCAGCGTGGACGTCCTCTGCTCGGGATCCCGTGGCCGTCGGAGTTTCCCATACACGAGGAGCTGCGCCTGCACGAGCTTGGCCCATCACGCTCGCTGGTGTCGCTCCATCCCGGTCACGGATGGTCGACTGACCGTCGGGGACGACTGCGTCCTGTGCTCCACACGGTTGCTCGGCCGGCTCTGTTCATGGCACAGCTCATGCAAACCGTCAATTCCATTGTATGGCATCCAAACGTAACATTGGTATTGCTAGCTTATCTAATTCCAACCTGCAATATTTTGTACATCCAAACATCTGTATTGGTATTGGAGCCCATTGTAATACAAAGGTTGATTTGGTATTGGATCCAATGCAATTCAGAGGCTCTCAATGGAGACATCCAAACGAAGCGTCATGGAATTGGTAACCGCTATCTCTTAGTGATTTTGCAGATCAGCCCATGATTTCTATGCAAATCACGTATGAGTCCTCGCACTTTCTTGATTTGCCCTTAAGCTTATTCGAACTTGCTGCTAAGCCCTAAGGCTTATTGAAAATTGCAAATGAGTCGTCAAGCTCGTTGGACTTAGCAGTTTAGCCCTCGGGCTTACTGTTTTTCAGCATTTTAACCATATGGTTATTGTTATTTGCGTTTTATGCCCTAGGCTTCAGAGCAAATATACATGATAGATCATCATGTCTTGTTGAATTGCATAATAATGATTATGCATGTAAAATGATCGTTTGAGGATGCTGAAGTCCTCGTATATGTTGCACAAGTATGTTCATACTTCTGCATTTATTTGTATTACATGAGTAATACAGTTGCAAAGCAATATGGTGATTCCACTATTCGCATAGAATATGGAAATTGCTTGCAAATTTGGGAAACATATGGAAGGAAAGTGTATGACACTGCCTGACTATGTCAAATTTACATTTGTCACAAGGAATCGACAAATGACACCTACTGCTTAATTGCAGATTTTCAATGTTATTGTGAGGTCGATATTATGTCACTCCGACGTAATGACTACCTTCAATTTTGCACACAACTTATGGATTGCATTATGACAACAAATTAATTTCATTCACAACTGCGAGGTCTACACCACCATGTAGTGACTACCTTCAATGTGTTTTTAATTAACATAAGGTTGTGAGAAGCTCCATAAGAGTGAGGTCTACACTACTTAGTAGTGATTATCTCATGTGTTCAATGCCAAAGTGAAGGCACAAAATTTATGGAATAGCCATTATGAGGCCTACACCGTTGGTGCCACCTTCATGATGTTTTTCCAAATACTTCTAAATTTCATAGTATTTGTCATTGGTTGTGACTATAGTGTCATATACTCCATCAGGAAAGGAATCCAAGGCATTAGTGGCGTCTATGTTACACATTGTGCTATGAAGAGAATTATGCAAAATACTTGCATATTTTGGTGATTACCTTCCATGAGTACACAACTTATGATATGTAATCATAGCAACGAATTAAATTCCGTGCAGAACTGAGAGGTTTATGCCACTTCGTGGTAATTACCTTCATGTGTTTTAAATAACATAAGGTTGTGGAGGCTATGATCGATTGAAACTGTCTATATGAATGAGGCACCACTGGGTGGTTGATTACCTCCATGTGTTTTATGGGAATTAAAGGTTTATCCTTTTTGAGGTGACTACACTTACTTTGAAGATCTAAAGCACATATTGGTGATTATCTTATTGTGAAGGCTTGCTCTATGGATCACTAAGAATCACCATGATCATGATTATGCTTAGTCATAGCATTTTCATTGTGCTTAATTTACCTTTGGTAAATTAATGCATGAGCATTTCATGCAACATATGGCTGACCTTTTTCAAAAGGAAATGCGATGTGATGACATAAGGTGGAAGTAATTACTAAAAATGAGACATGGACATTAATGATTTTGTTGACCCGTGGCCTTATCGCCATAGAGACTCCACCTGCAGAGAATGTCATGGCTATTTGTAAGTAGCTAAAATATGCATATTTGCATTTATGTGACATCGCAATGTCTAGGTTCTCAAACTGAGTTTTTAATGGATGATGAATATCCATTTGCCCTTTGGGACTCCCTTAAGGAGAGATAAGTTGTCATAAGCATCACACGAATGATTATTCATTCGTATTAAGGACTTCAAGTCCGTTGAGGCTTATTAATCTGTTGTCTATAAATCAATACTAAGTTGAGATTATGTGATAAGGCATTCTCAGATCTTGATCTGATTGTATGTCCTTACCGCACTTAACATTCTCCTGTGATGGTAAAAGAAATACCATCTTTATTTCAGTGTGAAAAATATGATGAACTTCTTGTGAAGAATCATCGGGTACACCCAAGGGGTGCTATACCATTACCTGAAATCTGTGCTAGTGCTTACAGTACTAAGCAATTTTGTGGTTAGAGAACCACGATGAGTTGAACGTAAAGTGAAGGAAAAAAAGACAAGCAGATATGGAGTGTATATCTCACAAAGGAATGGATCATTTAAATAAATGATCACAATGACAACTCCCAAGTTTGCAAAAGAGGTGGTTCTACGAAGTATCGTACTAATGATTACCAAACTATCAAGTTTTGGGTTGAATCATGTCACCAACTCATTGCAGAAGGCAAATGTGTTAAATGGGATGTGTGAAGTCATATTTCAAATGGACAACCAGAAATAATTCTGGCACAATAGAAGGAGAATGAACTCCTCTACATTGATGATATGCTTGAGGAATGATATTCCCAAGATATTTTAGAGATCTCGTGTAGTCTCCTAATTATCCCGAAATAACATTAGCCTATAATTGTACTACTACATGTAGTATAATTTGCAATATCTTGTTCATGGGACATGATAGTTGTGAGAAATTGAGTGTATGAATCAATTCATACTCAATATTGTTGCATACACAATAATTTTTCCTCCTTTATCAGTCTGGTATGAGGACGATTAGAAAAATTATTGATAATTCTGTTGGCCACAACAAAGTTATAATATTCCCGACAATCATCAGATTTTATGTGCACTGCACAAGCCATAAGGGGAATTAGTTTTAAGGCACTCTCACCTTAAAATTTGAAATGAGCCAGTTTCACATTCAAGAATATATGTGAATTGCTCAACCATTGCCTGGGTTATGTTGGCACTTCATGGTATTCATAGACACATCTAGAAGATGGTCTTAGGTGTGTGTCATCCACACAATACCAAGTGTTTACTGAATTAAATGCTCAAAGTGATGAATTTGAAGCAACGTATCCTAACGTGGGATAATCCCATTGAATGTTAATATCGTTCAATTTAATTCACGAGCATTCAATGAACATATTCAGTATATTTTGTACATACCCAGAACGGATTGGCTAGATCTCTTATGAAAAGAGAATCAAACTGGCATGGCCAATATTGCAGAATTGTGATTTACCAACATTTTGTTGGTGGTAACATGCGGTCTCACAAACCGCATATTTGATCTAGATGAGATCAAATGCATATAATACCGCGTACCCTTGCAGTTTGTACGTGGAAATCAGTGAAGTATTTTCCATCTGCGGTCATTCGGTTGCATACCGATATCACCACCCCATCGTACATCAAGGACCTTCACATATATTTGGGATCTATGTGAGGAATAACTGTGGTATGCTTGTTAATCCGTCAAATACCTTAACCCTAGCAAGGGAGTTATTTGCAGCCCATGTGCTGTTGCTTTTGCAATAAGGACATTTTCTGGCATTAGGGGGAGAAATGTACCACATAGAATGCCAAGAAATGCATAAGAAATGTTGAAGACATTTTGTCCACGTACTTAAGAATCTGAACTGGAGGTTTAGGTTATGAAAAATTTGCAATATATTGCAAATAATCTGCCATATACATTTACTGATGACAAAGGTGTCACTGAAGTCTAGTACCAGAACGAGTGGAGGTACCTAATAACCACTTGTATTACCAGATATGAGAGCAAGAGGGGGAGAATTCTGGTCACATGAGATTAAAGTTATCATATATTTCCGCGGAAATAGAGGAATTGGTCTCCTCAATCAGTAAATGTGATTCAACCTCGGGTTGAATGACACCTGATGGATATGCGTCATCCAGAGCCCAGCACATATGTGCACACATTTTTATGGTGCTGGGACATCGAAACATCTTGACTCCGTTGTTATGGGAAATCAGAAGGAGTTAAGAGGCGTAACGAGAATTCCACAAATGATATTGATTCATGAGAATCGTATATGAAAAGTCTACATATGTCGACATAAAATTCTTCTTGAGAATTGCAGAAATCCTTTTGGGCCCTGAACCAAAATCCATGGAGAGTGTTGTTTGCACTTATATTTGTTCAAATGAAAGGAAGCAATTTAGGAAGAGTAGCACTCGCTCATCATAAGAGAGGTGTTTACCATAGTAAAATATGCTCCTCATAAGTATCTTCCGTAGAGAAGAGAAGTGATTTTTCGTTCAGAGACGAAAATAGATGAGGTGGTGAGCAAGCGAGGCTTGTAGCGTAAGGGTTTCCGCAGAGACCTGACATCGGTTACGATGTAGCATTCCTTCTCGGTATGAGTGGAATTATGTTTCGATACTGAATTGGCAGTACAAATCCATGCGGTTGATGTATGTAGTGGCTACATACTCACATGGATCATTTAGTTTGGATATATATATTGAAGTCATCGAAAGGCGTAATATTCCGAATCCAATGATAAATCGCAACATGTTTGTGTGAAGCTTCAGAAGTCGTTCTATGACTCTGAAGAGGTCGGAGAGTTGTGTGGTACAACTGACTAAGTGAGTTACTCAATAAGGATTACTTCTAATACTGATGATTGTTGATGTGTATTCATGAAGATATCCTGAATTGGATTTACATCATCCTAGTGATGTGGATGATCTTATCATGAATGTCTATACAAGACATATACGAAACACACAATCATTTTAAGAGAGATATTTGGTCAAACCAAATGATGCTAAGTTTATAGCTTGAGCATATTCCCTCGGGAATAAATGTATATCAGTCTTCATATATCTAGAAATATTGGAAAAATTCAATATGGATATATCTTATCAAAGGCACCTATGGTCATATTATACCTGACATGGGATACAAGCCCATTCAGACTGAGGGGAGATGGTGAAGTGATAGTTGATCTGAAGTTCCATATTTGAATACCATCGGAGCACTCATATATCTTGCAAAATACGTCAGGCCTGACATTATATTTGTTGGCAATATATTGAGAGTGCAATCTCCAACAAAAGGTATAACGGTTGGTGTAAGGAATATCCTCGGATATGTCCAAGACACAAAAGGTCTTGATTAATTGCATTGAGAAAATCAAGATGGGACCACGGTGTGATATCCTGATAGTGGCTAATAATCTGATCCCAACAATGCCATATCAAAGACTGGATTTACTGGAAGAGTATTCTGGAGGAAGCCTTCAGGATAGACTCTAAATGGGTCCTTCGAGTGATCATTCTGCCGTAATTATTTTATTTGAAGCATGACAAGATATACATGGCTTCGCAGAATGACTGGCCACATGCGAGATCATGTGGAGATTCATTGGAATCAGCTATCATTATCTACCAAGATAATGTCACTTGTATTGCTTATGAGTTATATTTTTCCTCGCGAATTACAGAAATGTAAGAGGATAATTTCCAAACAAATTATTGTGGTATTCAAAATATCTCTACCAATGTTTATATTCTAGAATCAGGTTCGTGGAATTGGTATGAGACAACATTGATGTTTGCAAAGTTCAGGAGGAGTAAAATCCCAAGTTATAACCTGTTGGTGATCTTCAGATCATTCATATTGTACTCTTTTTCCCTTTATGAGTTTTCCATGATGGTTTCTCATATAAGGTTTTTAACGAGACAATATAAATACAAGTGCGGATATATGCCATATTGGTTTCTCCATATATTTTTCCCACTGGGTTTTAAAGGAGTTTTCGATGGCATATTATTATAAGGTTTTTCTTCAATTTTTTCTCACAGGGTTTTTGGAGGAATTTTTCAGTTTGCAATATACAGATAACAAATTGATCAAGGGGGAGTGTTAAGAAATAAAACACGTGATCAATTGTATGGGGGATGCCTCCCAGAAAGTGTCTGTTGGGGAAGAGGTGTCTCCCCAACACACCCCTTCATCATGTATATAAGTGGGTCTCCCACATTGCAATGGAATGAGTGAATTATTTGGACTCTTTGTTTGTGTCTTTTACTTTCACTCTACAACAGCTCTAAATCATACGGCCGGTAAAGACTAACACAGCTGACTCAGATTTAGCAACACCGCAAAAATAATATTCATATACGATTGACAAAGGTAACATCCAACTTACCATTATTTGTCTAGAAAATGGGATGGATACTTGGAATACCATTTGTTACACGCTGAATTTGGAATAGGGATAGGTTGGTATAGTAGTAGCAGGATGTCAAAAAACATCTTTATCTAGATCATTGGTTGGCTCTTTGTAAAATGAGCGTGGAATGCAAATAAAATGGTCCCAGCGGCGGCATACGTCCGCTGATCGGCATCATGCACCATCTTCACTTTGTCACGTGCAGACTTGAAAGCGTCGCTATCTTTCTCATGGGCCACTCGCATCATGCCGCGTCTGATTCTGGCCTCACCTTGCCGATCCTGAGGAAGATGGGGTACCTCACCGTCTTGACCTCCTCGCGGTCGCCGCCCCACGCGTCGGCGAACTCCTGGACCGTGGCCTCGTCGAGCAGCTCGACGCCATTGTCCTTGGCGGTCTGGTACGCGGACCAGGACTTGATGTACGTGAGGTAGTCGTCGAGGTCCATGCGGCGCTCGGTGGAGAACTCGAAGGGGCCCGTGTGATCCTCCCCGTCCACGGGGTCGGAGGGGAAGTCGGCCCCGCGGTACTCGTCGTCGACCATCTTCCGGTTGGGCGCCCAGTGCGGCTGCGAGCCATCGTAGAGGCGCCAGAAGACGGCGTCGACGGCCGCGCCCACGCGGGGCTCCGTGTAGCACCAGGCGGCCAGGACGCCGTGCGCGCGCAGCAGGGAGCGGGCCTGCGCGTAGAAGCGCGGCAGGTCGAGCCAGTGGAAGGCCTGCGCCACGGTGACCACGTCGACGGAGCCCGGCGGCGCGACGGCCGCGTGGATGCCCTCGAGCGGCAGGTCCGCCGGGGTGTGGGCGTAGCGCACGTTGGGGAGGGCCGGCGCGTAGGCCAGCTGCTGCGCGCTCGTGTCCGTGCCCACCACCTTCTTGTACAGCTTCGCCAGCTGCATGCAGCCACACACACGAGAGACGTGTCAGTTGCTGTCTACAAAGTCTATCTGCATTCAACTTGCAATTGCGTATGTTGAATGCAAGAAATGGTTGGAGGTAGTGAGATAGTAAGATTCCAACCAACTAGCTAAAAAGGGGATGCTGATCGAGTGGCTGAAACGAACCCGGAAGACCAGAAGGGGTCCGGGAAAGGGACGTCGGCATAAAAAGGCATATATATGGTTATTGTAAATTGCTGGAGACTAGTCAATCAAAGATTCAAAGGCAGCTACAGCTCCATGATACAAGTCAAAATCTATACTAAAAAAATGCTTTTCTACCATGGTCTCGCTAAAGAGAAAGCAAAGATGCAGAGAAACTCATGGACGGCAGGGATGCAGAGAGGTTGGACTTGGAGGGAGGCTCACCGAGACTGCGGCCTGGCCGCTGCCGGTGCCGACGTCCCACGCGAGGTCATGGCGCGCCGTCTTGGACGCGATGAACTGGAAGAGCTCCGCCGGGTAGTCCGGCCGCGCCGCCGCGTAGTGCTTGGCCTGCTTCAGGAACAGGTTCGCCATGTCTCGCTCGCTCACTGGTGCGCGCGCTCGTGTGTGTTCGTTGCCTGTGGGGAAGCGAGGAGATGGATGCTTAATTTTCTATGATGATACTTTCTGTGCACTGCACTGCACCTATTAGTAGAGAGCTTCGGCGTGTGCCGTGCTTTCTTGGCAAGTACGTACGTACCATGCTTTCTTCCCAAACTATCCGGCCGGTTGCCCCACGGGGTTGGTTGGAGCGTCGTGGAGAAATAGGAGAAGTTCGCTCGCACGTGTGTTTTGTTGGCATAGGAAATTACGTGCAAACTTCCGGTTGGTTTGTCCTCGGATACGCCCGCCCCTCGTCCGGTCTTTTTCCTCCCAGTCGTTGCAGCCCAGGCAAAAACCGAATCCCATCCGCGCCGCCGCTGCATCCTTTTCTCTGGCTCCACGGAAGTCCACGTTGCCCCATAAATTTATCCTAGTTTTTTTTTTTTGGCTTTGTGAATCAAATTTATCCTAGAGTTCACTGCACAACTCTAAGTAGGGATGAAAACGGAGCGGAAACGGACGGAACTGGGTGCTGCCACATTTGTTTTCATATTTTTTTATGGAAACATAAACGAATACAGAAACCCCGAAAACAAATACAGAAATGAATACTACCGAAAACGAAAACGGAGCGAATACGGCACGGACACAGACGGAAGTGGAGTGTTCGCCGGAACTAAAGACCCCTTGAACCATCGTCCCAAAAACAAGGAAACAAACAAAGTCCTTCAATTGATAAGATGATTACTAAATATTATGATATATCATGGCTATATAATAGGATATGTGGGCGATGGCAGCGTGCTCAATTAGGGATTAGCAATTCTGCTAGTAGTAGTAGTAGTAGTAGTAGTAGTAGTGTAGAAGTTGGGCCATCTGAGCCATTCTGCTCATCGTGTGTAGGGCCTAATTGTGCGTTCGTTGGGCTACAAAACAACCATATATGTGCTCATATTCAAAACGGAAAGTTTCATATTAACGGAAACGGAAAATTCCGTTTCCGCATAAAAAATTCCGTTTCCATTTCCGTTTTGCAAATTTCCATTTCCACTTCCATTTTTCCTCTCCGTTTCCATTTTTCTGCCGGAAAAACGGAAAGTTTCCACTCCATTTTCATCCCTAACTCTAAGGCCACAGGGGGACAATGATATTCCCAGCCCACCAGAGTTCAAATCTTAGACTTCACACTGGTGCTCGCATTTTCTTTGAATTTATTTCAGGCCTTCCGGCGATATGCGTTCAGTGGGAGAAGACGTTCGTGTCAACTCCGAAGACGTCTGTGGCAACTTCATCAGTGTCAAAATGATGTGCCGTCTCGGTCTCTCGAAGGTGCTCATAGCGGTAGGATGTGCGTCCGTGCGTTCATAGGGGTTAGTGTGTGTATATGAGCGTCTGCATTTGTACTGTGTTAAAAAAAACTCTAAACTTTTATTTCATTTAACCGTAAGACATATTCCCTCCATTCCGGTTTATTATACCCCTTTTTATTTTGGGGTAAAGTTTGACCATAGATTTATAACTATTAATAACAAGTTAGTGTATGTGAGGGTGGCTTACCCCTTCGCCTCTCCTCAAAGCGAACAGGGCGGCTAGGGTTTCTGTCTCCCATCGGCAGCGCCCCCAATCGGCCTCGTCTCCTATGGCCTTAGGGTCATGGGGGCGCGATGGATCCTTGTTCTTGCCGGCGAAAGGCTCCATTTTATATGTTTCCTTGAGTTTTGGTAGTTTTTTTGTCCTGCCCGGGAAGACAAGATGACGACGGCTCCTTGAAGATAGAATAAGTTTCTCCACGCCTAGCCCCGTTCTGGTGGTGCATCTAGCATCATCGGAGGTTGTGTGGAGATGTGTCTCCGACGGATCTCGCATGATTCGGTCGGTGGTTGGTGGATATGCTCGAATTCGGTCTTCGTTTGTGTACGTCAGTGTGTCTTCAGGTTAGATCCTTCCGATCTACGCTTCTCTTCATTGACGGCGTTTGTTGTTCTTGTACGCTAGCCCTATGGGGTCTTAGCACGATGGTTTTTGACTCTCTACTACAACAAGTTTGGCCCGGCTCCGGCGAGGGAGGGGTGATGACAACAGCGCGCCTTCGGCTCGCTCCAGTGCTTGTAGTCGTCGCTAGGTGGTCTACGGATTTGGATGTAATTTTTTTTATTTCTAGTGTTCGTTGTACTGCCATTATTGATGATGAATAGATCGAAAGTTTTCTCAGAAAAAAAGATTTAACTAATAAAATGTAAATTATATATATTTTTAGCACATGCTTTATATTTTGTTAGTCACATGGATGGTCAAAGTTTGATCCAAAGTAAAAAGAGGCCCAATAAACCAATACGGAAGGAGTGCCATTTCACAGTCCTCTCAAAGCATGCTATCGCCCTGCTTTATACATAAAGCAGCCACCACGGCCCTTCCCTCTCTGAAGAGGGAGGTTGAAACTGTCGAACATCTTTTCTTTAAATGTCGGTTCTCCCTTAGGCTCCGGGGCATGATTAAAGCTTGGCTCCAGCTCCACATTGTTGATATTTCCTATTGGGGGCGATGCTTCAAATCAACGAGTGGTGGTCTGGCATTTCGGAAGCGCACACCTCCAATCGGAAGACCATGGCTTCTCTCACCATGCTCTCACGTTGGATCATCTGGAATGAGCCAAACACGTGGGTTTTTCGTCAAAAGTACGCACCCCCACCTGTGCTTCTTGCTAGCATCAAGGAGGAATCCGCACTTCAGTCAATCACGGGTGCAAAAAAATAGGGAAAATCATTTTGGGAGAGTGATCGTTTTTGTTGTAACTATGCCATCATTAATACTCTAAAACTCTCCTTAATTAATGGATGAGGCAAATCTTTTGCCTTCGTTTAAAAAAACAAGAAATACAAGTGTGAGGAAGAAAAGATAGGTCTGGTGGGACAATGATAACCGACAAGTATAGGGGATCGCAACAGTCTTCGAGGGTAGTATTTCACCCAAATTTATTGATTCGACATAAGGGGAGCCAAAGAATATTAGTGAGTATTAACAGTTGAGTTGTCAATTCAACCACACCTAGAGAACTAAATATCTGCAGCAAAGTGTTTAGTAGCACAGTAGTATGAAAGTTTTGATAGCAATAGTAACAGTAGCAATAGTAACAAAGACAGTAACAGCAGCAGTTTTGTAGTGATTATAACAGCAGCAGCAACAAAAGTAACTTAGCAAAGATCAATATGCGCAAAGCGTAGGCATTGGATCGGTGATGGATAATTATGTTGGATGACATTCATCATATAACAGTCACAACCTAGAGCGATACACAATAGCTCCAGTTCATCAATGTAATGTAGGCATGTATTCCGTATATAGTCATACGTACTTATAATAAGAACTTGCATGCCATCTTTTGTCCTACCCTCCCGTGGCAGCGGGGTCCATAAGGAAATCTAAGGAATATTAAGGCCTCCTTTTAATAGAGAACCGGAACAAATCATTAGCACATAGTGAATACATGAACTCCTCAAACTACGCTAATCACCGGAAAGAATCCTAATTATTGTCACCTTGGGGTATGCGGATCATAACACGTAATAGATGCATACACCTTGCAAGATAGGATCAAGAACACAAATATATTCATGAAAACATAAAGGGTTCAGATCTGAAATCATGGCACTCGGGCCCTAGTGACAAGCATTAAGCATAGCAAAGTCATAGCAACATCAATCTCAGAACATAGTGGATACTAGGGATCAAGCCCTAAAAAATTGACTCGATAACATGACAAATCTCATCCAACCCATCACCGTCTAGCAAGCCTACGAAGAAATTACTCACGCACGACGGTGAGCATCATGAAATTGGCGATGGAGGATGGTTGATGATGACGACGGCGTCGAATCCCCCTCTCCAGAGCCCCGAACGGACTCCAGATCAGCCCTCCCGATGAAGAACAGGAGGTGGCGGCGGCTCCGTATCGTAAAACGCGATGATTCTTTCTCTTTGATTTTTTTCTCCACGAAGAGGTATATAGCGTTGGAATTAGGTCAAACGGAGGTTCTAGGGGCCCACAAGCGCTAGTAGAAAACATACCTTTCGTCCGGAGCACTAGTCCCGGCCGGGTTTGGGCCCAGGACTAATATAAGCATTAGTCCCGGTTCCAACGGCTAGGAGCGGACGGGGGCATGGCCAGGATTAGTCCCGATTCAAATGGGACTTCTAGTCCCGGTTGGTGATACCAACCGGGACTAAAGGGGTTGCGGCAAGCTGGGGCCCCTGCGAACCCCTTTAGTCCCGGTTAGTATCAACCACAGACCTTTAGTCCCGGTTGGTATCACCAACCGGGACTAAAGTCTTCCCTATATAAAGCTATACTACTTCGTCCAGCCCGAGTCCAAGCTTTCTCTCCTCTCTGTTTCCTTCCCCAAGCTCGAGTTCATCCTCCATTTTTGCCAAGATTTATCAAGATTGGAGGCACCCCATCTATCCAAGGGTTCTAAAAGGTTAGCAACTTCATCCTTTCATCTCTCATTGCTAGTTTAGCTCGTTTCATGCTCTATAAGTATAGTGATTTGTGGGTTTTAGTTTGGGAGTAATTATGTGGGAGTTTATTTGATTTATATGCAATTTGAGCTCAAATTAACTTCTTAGTTTGCATATGTGTAGGTGTGGTTTACTTAGTGCCTTCCCGGCCCCGTCCTCACCGCCGTCGATCGCCCGCGCCGTCCTGTCCCCGGCACCACCTTGGTGAGCCTCTTGTTCTTATCCTTTTTGTAAAAAAAAATCTTATTTGTATGATTTAGATAGTTACTTGTATAATTTTCTTACTTGTATGATTGTTTGTTATATATAGTGCCATGGTTTTGATATCCGTCCCTGTCGGCCCTCATCCGGTTTATGATTCGGATGTGGTATATTATCTTTTATAACTATTTGTTTCATTTCGTGTTTATGACAATTATGCCCATCAAGTTGACATAGATATTTTTATCTAGGAGGTATGTGAACCGGAAATTGCAACCGACCCTCTTGTCGAGAAGTTAAATTTAGTTGAAAAAGAAAACGATTATTAGAAAGAAAAATTGAAAAGAATTGAAGAAGAGAAGATGAAATTGGAGTTGTATGTTGCCGATGTCGTCGATGATCACAAGATCAAGATGGATGCAATGCGCTTGAAGATTAGAAAGATTAGAAAATATGCCATTAATAAAGAGGCTTGGTATCATTATGCTGTTGGATCAATTATTACCTTAGCTGCGATTTTGATCGCATTTGTTGTTGCATTTAAATGCTTTAGATAGTTGTATGTTGTTTTATGAGAAGTATGTATGAACTTTATGTATATATTTTTGCGGTAATAACATTTGGTCACTACTCTACTTTGGTTTTAATGTGATGAACTTGTATTAATTTGGTCACTTCGATGTTGTGTAATGAAGATGAGCCGGCAATGGATGTACGATGACCGATGCTCTCCCCAGTTCATTAATGGCGTGCATAATTTTATGCGTGTGGCTGAGGCAAACAAGCGGAATGGTTTTATGTGTTGTCCATGTGGTGTCTGTAAGAATGATAAGGATTACTCTACCTCAAAAATCCTTCACAGCCACCTGCTTCAGTCCGGTTTCATGTCCGGCTATAACTGTTGGACCAAGCATGGAGAAACGGGGGTTATAATGGAAGACAATGAAGAAGAAGAGGATGATGACAACTATCCTAGGTTCCCTGAATTCGATGATACTACAATGGGGGAAGCTGAAGCAGAGGCATCAGATGAGCCCGCTGATGATCTTGGTCGGGCCATTGTTGATGCAAAGAGAACCTGCGAAAGCGAAAAGGAGAGGTTGAAGTTGGAGCGCATGTTAGAGGATCACAAAAAATTGTTGTACCCAAATTGCGAAGATGACAAGACAAAGCTGGGTACCACACTGGAATTGCTGCAATGGAAGGCAGAGAATGGTGTATCTGACAAGGGATTTGAAAAGTTGCGGAAAATGATAAAGAAGACGCTTCCAAAGGATAACGAATTGCCTGACAGTACGTATGAAGCAAAGAAGGTTGTCTGCCCTCTAGGATTAGAGGTGCAGAAGATACATGCATGCCCTAATGACTGCATCCTCTACCGCGGTGAGGAGTACGAGAATTTGAATGCATGCCCGGTATGCGGTGCATTGCGCTATAAGATCAGCCGCGCTGAGCCTGGTGATGTTGAGGGCGAGCGCCCCAGGAAGAGGGTTCCTGCCAAGGTGATGTGATATGCTCCTATAATACCACGGATGAAACCTTTGTTCCAAAACAAAGAGCATGCCAAGTTGTTGCGATGGCACAAACAAGACCGTAAGAAAGACGCGATGTTGAGAGGACCCGCTGATGGGTCGCAGTGGAGAAAAATCGAGAGAAACTGGCCGGACTTTGCAGATGACGCAAGGAACTTATGGTTTGGTGTAAGTACAGATGGCATGAATCATTTTGGGGAGCAGAGCTGCAGTCATAGCACCTGGCCTGTGACTCTATGTATCTATAACCTTCCTCCTTGGTTGTGCATGAAGCAGAACTTCATTATGATGCCAGTGCTCATCCAAGGCCCTAAGCAACCCGGCAACGACATTGATGTGTACCTAAGGCCATTAGTTGAAGACTTTTACAGTTGTGGGATATAAAAGGTGTACGTGTGTGGGATGAGCACAAACAGGAGGAATTTGACCTACGAGCGTTGCTGTTTTAACCATCATTGATTGGCCTGCTCTTAGTAACCTTTCAGGACAGACAAACAAGGGATACAATGCATGCACGCACTGTTTAGATGAGACTGAAAGTATATATTTGGATAAATGTAAGAAAATGTATACCCGGGACATCGTCGATTCCTTCCGATCAGGCATCCCTTAAGAAAGAAAGGCAACCATTTCAAAGGTGAGGCAGATCACCGGAAGAAGCCTGGCCACCGTACTAGTGATGATATATTTGATATGGTCAAGGATTTAAAAGTAATCTTTAGAAAGGGTCCTGGCGGACAATCTGTTCCGAATGACGCTAATGGACACGCACCCATGTGGAAGAAGAAATCTATATTTTGGGATCTGCCCTATTGGAAAGTTCTAGAGGTCCGCTCTACAATCGACGTGATGCACGTGACGAAGAATCTTTGCGTGATCCTGCTAGGCTTCTTGAGCGTGTATGCGAAGACAAAAGATACACTGGAGGCACGGGAGGACCAGCAACGTATGAACGAAAAAGACGGCATGCATCCAAAGCAGTATCAAGGTCCTGCCAGCTACGCTCTTACCAAAGAAGAGAAGGAAATCTTTTTTGAATGCCTGAGCAGTATGAAGGTCCCGTCTGGCTTCTCGTCGAATATAAAGGGAATAATAAATATGGCAGAGAAAAATTTCCAAAACCTAAAATGTCATGACTGCCACGTGATTATGACGCAATTACTTCCGGTTGCATTGAGGGGGTTTCTACCGGAAAATGTTTGATTAGCCATTGTGAAGCTATGTGCATTCCTCAATGCAATTTCTCAGAAGGTAATCGATCTAGAAATCCTACCAAGGTTACAGAATGATTTGGTCCAATGTCTTGTCAGTTTCGAGTTGGTGTTCCCACCATCCTTCTTCAATATTATGACGCACGTCCTAGTTCACATAGTCGAAGAGATTACCATTCTGGGTCCTGTATTTCTACACAATATGTTCCCCTTTGAGAGGTTCATGGGAGTCTTAAAGAAATATGTTCATAACCGTGCTAGGCCAGAAGGAAGCATCTCCAAGGGCTATGGAACAGAGGAGGTTATTGAGTTTTGTGTTGACTTTATTCCTGACCTTAAGCCGATTGGTGTTCCTCAATCGTGGCATGAGGAGAGACTGAGTGGAAAAGGCATGCTAGGAAAGAAAGCAGTAATAAATATGGACGGGCATTCTTTCACTCAAGCACACTACACAGTTCTACAAAATTCCACCTTGGTGGCTCCGTATATCGAGGAACACATGGATATTGTACGCTCCAAGAACCCGGAGCAGACTGACTCCTGGATTAAACGTACACACATGGCGACTTTCGGCGGTTGGTTGCAAATACATCTCATGAATAACACCACTGTTGGAGATGAGCTGTACTTGTTGGCCAAGTCACCATCTTCGACTATATTGACTTTCAAAGGGTACGAGATAAATGGGAATACATTTTACACGATCGCCCAAGATAAAAAGAGCACCAACCAAAACAGTGGTGTCCGCTTTGATGCAACAAACAACAATAGGAAAAAGGACACATATTATGGTTACATAGAGGAGATATGGGAACTTGACTATGGACCTTCTTTTAAGGTCCCTTTGTTTCGGTGCAAATGGGTCAATCTGACAGGAGGCGGGGTCTTGGTCGACCCGCAGTACGGAATGACAATAGTGGATCTCAACAATCTTGGGTACACAGACGAACCATTCGTCCTAGCCAATGATGTGGCTCAGGTTTTGTATGTGAAGGACATGTCTACCAAACCGAGAAAAAGAAAAGATAAGGAAGCGAATACATCATACGATGAGCCAAAGCGCCACATAGTACTTTCAGGGAAAAGAAACATCGTGGGAGTGGAGGACAAGACAGACATGTCAGAAGATTATAATAAGTTTGATGAAATTCCTCCCTTCACAGTGAAGACTGACCCAAGCATCCTGTTAAATGATGAAGATTCTCCATGGTTACGGCGCAATCATAAGCAAGGGACATACGCGAAGAAAAAGTTTTATACCCCAAGATCCCACTCTGGGATGTGACCGGCTTCACCGTCGTCACTTTCTCTCTAGTGAGTTTCCGGACTTATAGCTGGAAAGTCCCACTTCGGACAAACCGGAGGGAATCATTGTAAGAGTTAGGGTATATATGTGTTTTGGGTGTTCCTAGCTAGGTGGACTCCGGAGCGTCGGAATCCAACCAAAAAGCTAGGGCATTTTGGCATTTGAAACATGATTTTTGAATAATTATTTATTAAGTTATGAATTTTCAATTATTCCTGTCCTTTTAGTATTTTAATTATACAGAGGAGTTAATCAATGCAATTATGTCCAAACAAAATATGAATGTGTAGGTTATGTTAAGACAAACAATTTGACATCTTATTTGCTCCATTTGGTTTAACAGAACTGAAGATATGAATTTTTAAAGTTTAAAATAATGTCTTCAATTACTGTATTTAATTAATAAGTGCAAAATTAATTATGCAACTTCTTGTCAAAATGATACTAGTTGATAGAAATCTTCAAGATGAATCCACAGAAATTAGAATCAACTCATTTGGTTTAGTTTTCAAATTGTTATGCATTTTACAAGAATTAATTTCAATCTGTAAAATTGAATCTGTCAAATAATTTCTTCAAAATGAAAATTAAAACTCCTCATGTTGACTAACAGAAACATAATATAATTTGGCAAAAGAATAACGAAAAACATAAACTAAAATAATTAAAACAAAGGAAAAAGGTATAAAACTAAAATAGCTAAACAGAATCTGTTTTTGATTAAAACACCTATTAAATATATCCTAAAAATTCCCAAATTGAACATACTGATAAAATACACTAATATTAAACAGCAGGAAAAAGAATCACTTAAAAATCTATTTTTAAACTAAAGTCATTCACAAACTAGTGATTCACACAAATTTCAAAGATGTCAAATTTAAACTATTCAAATTTGAAAACTACTAGCACAAACAGAAAGTTTATAATTTTTGTGACCTAAAGCAAAAAGATTCACTCAAAAACTCTAAATATTCTAAGAGTTTTACCTAAAGTTTTCTACACAAAAAGAATCACTTTAAAAAGACACCTTTAGTCCCGGTTGCAACCACCAGCCGGGACTAAAGGTTCCTTCTCCCGCGCGGAATTTAAGCCGCCGAAAAGTTTGACCTTTAGTCCCGGTTCGTGGCTGGAGCCAGGACTAAAGTACCTATAGTCCTGGTTCATGGCTGGAGCCGGGACTAAAGGTCTTGTGTATATAACTCCGCCCGGTGTCCCGGTGCCAGCCACCGCCCGGTAGAAGGATCAGATCGACGCCGCCAGGCTGCCCAATTTCTCCGGCGATCCGCACCGCTGCTCGCGTAGCCTCCGCGCCTCCCTCGCCCCTCCGACGTGTCCCAGAGCATCGCCCTCCTTTCCCCGAGCACGAGCTCGGCCTTGCCCGACGCCGAGCCGCCCGACCCCGACGCCGAACCGCTCGTCGCCGTCGCCGCTCCTCGTCTCCGACCTCCTCCTCGTCGGTCTCCTCCGAGCCTCGCCGCCCCTCTCCTCAGCAACGCTGGTAAGGCCCAGGCCTCCCCCTTCCTCTGTCCCCGGCACGCTCCGATGCGCCGCCGAAAAAACTGGCTCACCGGAGCAACTCCGGCGCCGCCTGCTGACGTGGACCCCTCCTGGGTCGCTGCCTGTGGGCCCGGGGCCTTAACCACGTGATTAGCCGCTAACTAAAACCCTAATGGGTCACTGACAGTTGGTCCCACTCGACTAATTAACTAGATTAAAACTAACTAAATACTGGTTAAGTAAATAGACACTCTCAATGACATGTGGGTCCAGAGGACCCCTTTGACCAGTCAAAATGCTGACTGGGCTGCCCCTCTCAATGACATGTGGGTCCAGAGGACCCCTTTGACCAGTCAAAGTCTCCAGTTGACTACTGACTAGGCAGTCAACTGGGACCCACTGTCAGCCACAATGTGCACTGCTGTGTGCACTCTGCTGGGTACACATAGCATTTAGCCTTTTATTTAGAATTAATAATAATTTCATAATATGTTTAAAACTTTGAAAATTAATATAAAATAAACCGTAACTCGGATGAAAATAATTTATATATGAAAATTGCTCAGAAAAATCCAACGAATCCGAATATGCAACCCGTTCATCTGTCACACCTCTCTAGCACTGCAAACATAGAACCATCCCCTCTCTTTCGTCTGTCTGGAAAATGCCAAACGCCGGGAAAACTTAGTGATGCATCTGCTTGCTTTAAATGTACTATCATGCTTAGTGATGCATCATATTGTTGCATTGCATTGATTGTGTTTCCCTCTTGTTTGCCGGTGGTTGTTCCCTCTCGGTTCAAATGGACTTCATCCAAATTGATGTTAGTTGCATAAGCTCAAACCACATCATATCTCCATGTCATGATCATGCATCATATTGTTGCATTGATGTGTATTGATTGCATCTCCGGTATTGTTCTTCTCGATACTATGATTCAGTTTTTGGTTATTGAATGCATTCTAATTTAAATACTAAATTGTTTTATCTTTCTTCTGGATTAGTTAAGCTATGGACGATAGCGGCAGATACCATGAAGAGGATATCTTGGACATCATATGCTCCTCCCAAAACCAAGAGAATGTACTAGATGACGGCTCACAATTTCTGAACGACTTCGGTGAGGGACTTGAGCAAGAACCAAGAGACGAAGGGCAAACAAACAATGATGGCGAAGAAAATGTTAGACAATTAACAAAGTCCGGCGAGGTATATATATATTAGGCCTCTGGTGGTCATTAGATGTATTAATTGGTTTGTATATTTATATTAACGAATCTTTCTTCTTTTAGCCCTCCGGATCGAGCCAATCTCTTAGAAGGGTACGAGGCCGGGCCAAAAAGTTGGGCGATGACGTAAAGTTCAACATCGATGAAGTCGTAGAAGATGGCGAACCGATTGCTCCTGAACAGAATGCCCATAAATTTATAAATCAATGCGGAGTTATTGTTAGGGACAACATCCCGATCACCATTCGAGAATGGAATAAGCCAAAGGAAGATCGAGGAGTTAGTTTTGTCGATGAAAGATCGAAAAAATTTCTTTGGGATACGCTCATGTCACATTTCAACCTACCAGAGGGTCTCACAGATGCCAAATGGTTGAAAGTCAAGCAGTGGGCTCTTAAGAAGATGGCCACACAATTCCAGAGCTGGAAGAAAAGATTATGGAGCGACTACATCAAGGCAAAAAAGAAGACTCCAGAATTCACTGGAGCACTAGAAAAGATAAAAGATCACTGGGACGCATTTGTGGAGTACAAGGAATCGGATGAAGCTCTGGAAAGGTCGACAAAAAGAAGATAAAAGCTGAGAAAAAAGAGTATCACCATGTTCTGAGGACAAGTGGCTACAAGAGAGCCGTGCCTAAGTGGGAAGCAGCTGAGGCCAAGATGCTTGCTGAAGGGGTCATTCCAGCTACAGCGGATTGGCCCCAGAGGTCCAAGAATTGGTTTTATGCGCATGGGGGACAGTTGGACCCAGCGACAGGGAAGATTGTTGAAAAGGCAGATCTTAAAACAGCCTCGGACGCTTTACTTGAAGCAATAGAAGATGCTCAAAAGCGGTTGTTCCAGCCCGAGAGACAGAACGACGAGCTTACACGCGCCCTCAAGAATCCTAAACACGGAGGACGAACACGAGGCAAAGGCGTTATTCCGTGGGTTCAGGGGTTTTTAGAGTGGAACGACACTTATAGAAGCCGTCAGAGAAAAAAGAAGCAGGATGCAGACCGGCTTAAGAAGATAGAAACAAAGAACGAGGAGTTGGAATGCATGTTCAAGCGGCAGCAGGAGCAACTGGACACAATTAGCCAGCAAAGGGCATCTCCATGGCAGGAGCAAGCAGATCCAGCATTGGATAGTACAGTCCCATCTATGCGGAAAAGCAGCGTGGGTTCCACGGGGGTCCGGGCCGATGATGCACAGCTGGCTTGCTACCCCGTGGATGATATCAAAGAGAGGACAAATTGTGAGCTACACCAGAAAATGAAGAACATATCCATGAAGGTGGCGGTCGGCTTTGCTTTACCGAATGCACCTGAAGCAACCATCCATGGCAATCCGATTCCAGCTGGCTATGCTCGTGTCGGGGTGGATGAAGTTCTACCGGGAGATGACTCACTAGAGCTTGACATTCCTGGAGGTGAAGGGGAGCAGACACTGGGAGAATTCATACATGGTGTCATCGTATGGAGAAAGGAATGCATCGTGTTTCCAAACTCGACGCCAAGGCCACCGACTCCTCCAAGTAGCAATACAGCTCTAAGTCCACCCCTCCTCGATGGCTTCTTTTCTCTTTTTGATCTTCAATACAATGTTCTCCTCGATGTTCTTGGAGTTCTATCCGATGTAATCACTTTTTGTGGTGTGTTTGTTGGGATCCGATGAATTGTGAGTTTATGATCAGATTATCCATGAATATTATTCGAGTTTTCTCTGAACTCTTTTATGCATGATTATTATAGCTTCGTATTTCTCTCCGATCTATTGATTTGGTTTGGCCAACTAGATTGATTTATCTTGCAATGGGAGAGGTGCTTTGTAATGGGTTCGATCTTGCGGTGCTCAATCCCAGTGACAGAAAGGGACATGACACGTATGTATCGTTGCTATTAAGGGTAAAAAGATGGGGTTTATTCATGCATGAGTTTACTTTGTCTACATCATGTCATCCTGCTTAAGGCGTTACTCCATTCTTTATGAACTTAATACTATAGATGCATGCTGGATAGCGGTCGATGTGTCGAGTAATAGTAGTAGATGCAGAATCGTTTCGGTCTACTTGTCTCGGACGTGATGCCTATATACATGATCATTGCCTTGGATATCGTCATGATTATTTGCTTTTCTATCAATTGCCCAACAGTAATTTGTTCACCCACCGTATTGTATTTTCAAGAGAGAAGCCTCTAGTGAAAACTATGGCCCCCGGGTTTACCTTTATCATATATTGAAAATTCTAAAAATACCTTGCTGCAATTCTACTTTATTTATTTTATTTTCTATTTTTGTTCGATCTATCTATCTATCTATCACCATACAATTTAATCTTGCAATTAACCGCCAAGGGATTGACAACCCCTTGTTCGCGTTGGGTGCGAGGATTTGTTATTTTGTGTGCAGGTACTGCTAACGAGTTGTTGTGTGATTCTCCTACTGGATTGATAACCTTGGTTTCATAACTGAGGGAAATACTTATCTCTACTGTACTGCATCATCCCCTCCTCTTCGGGGAAATCCCAACGCAGCTCACAAGTAGCAACAAGAATTTCTGGCGCCGTTGCCGGGGAGACATCATCAACATCTATCAAGTACCTATGCATAAACCTTCATCTCCTTGCATTTATTTTATTTGCCTTTGCCTCTCGTTTTCATCTCCGCCACTTCTAAAAAAAATTTACAAAAAAAAATACAAAAATATTTTTGTGTGCTATCTTTTTTTGTGTTGCCATGTGCCTTCTATTTGCTTGCATCTTCTCTTGCTAGAAATCTATTGATATGGATCCTCATCCACATCCTAATCTTTTCAAAAGATCCAATTATAATGAACCAATTGCTAGTGATTTGAGTGCTCCTGATTTTCTTTATGAAGTTTTGCTTGAAAATCATGAATCTGAAAATTGTGAAGAAGTGTTAGAAGAAGAAATTTATAAAGTGATTCATGATAGCTCCTTAATTGAAAAGCATGATTGCAATGATGTTACTATAAATTCTATTAATGTGAATTGTGCTAATAATGTGCAAAACTACAAGCTTGGGGATGATAATTTTGTTATGTCCACTACTTATTGCAATGATCATGATTGGGGTGATAATGCTTCTTATGATCTTGAAAATTTATTTAAGCCTCATGATGAATATGTTATTGATAATAAAATTTGGAATACTATTAAAAGTGGGTTTGGAAGAGCGTCAACTTTAGGTAATAATAATCCCACTATTTTGGAAGATTATAAAACTTTTATGCATATGGATCATAGAGAGAATACTGTTTATGATAGCTATATTGTTGAGTTTGATTATGATCCTACATGTAATTATTATGAGAGAAGAAAATATGGTTATAGAAATCTTCATGTTACTAAATTGCCTCTCGTTATGTTGAAATTATTAATGCCCCATTCTTCCTATTGGCATATGCTAGATATTGCTTGTCTTGATAATTTGTTCTCCTATAAAATGCCTATGCATAGGAAGAATGTTAAACTTAAGTGTGTTTTTCATATGCTTCATGATGCTCTCTTTGTGTTTCTATTATTATCTTCCATGAGAGCATCATTGAAATCTCAAGCCTATCTTAATGGCTATAAAGAAAGAGCTTGTTGGGAGACAACCCAATGAATAAAATAAATTTTTTGCTTTTTATTTCTGTTCTTGTGTGTTTGCACAATTATGCTACTGTTATAATTGTGTTTTTATGTTTTAATTAGTGTTTGTGCCAAGTAATGCCTTTGGGATGATTTGGAAGATAGTATAATTGATGCTGTTTGGAAAATAGAAAGTTTTGCGTCCAGTGCTGGAATTTTATTTCTGTACTGGAGCGTCAGAAAAATCTGAAATTTTTACACAGTATTGGTATATGAATTGCCCACGTTTTCCTAATTTTTCATAATTTTTGGAGTTACAGAATTATGGTTTTTAAATAGATATTTACAGACTGTTCTGTTTTAGACAGATTCCGTTTTTGTTGCATAGTTTGCTTATTTTGATGAATCTATGGATCATATAGGGAATATGAGTCATAGAGAAGTTGGAGTACAGTATTATTATTCCAATATTAAATATGAATCAATTTACTACAGTACTTAGAGTTAAGGATTTATTTGTTATACTAACGGATCTCACGAAGGTTTTGTTGAGTTTTGTGTGATTGAAGTTTTCAAGTTTTGGGTGAGATCACGATAGATGAAGGAATAAGGAGTGGCAAGAGCCTAAGCTTGGGGATGCCCAAGGCACCCCAAGGTAATATTCAAGGAAGACTCAATCGTCTAAGCTTGGGGATGCCCCGGAAGGCATCCCCTCTTTCTTGTACCAACTATCGGTAATTTTACTTGGAGCTATATTTTTATTCATCACATGATATGTGTTTTACTTGGAGCGTCGTGTATTATATGAGTCTTTGCTTTGTTTGCTTTTTAGTTTGTCACAATCATCTTTGCTGGACACACCTATTTGAGAGAGCCACACGTTTATCATGATTTGTTAGAATACTCTATGTGTTTCACTTAAATCATTTGAGCTAGGCAGTTGCTCTAGTGCTTCACATAAATCTTTTTGAGCACGGCGGTGGCTATATTTTAAAGAAATATTTGAACTCTCATGCTTCACTTATATTATTTTGAGAGTTGATAAGATTAAAATTGAAATATTTAAACTCTCGTGCTTCACTTATATTATTTTGAGAGTTGATAAGATTAAAATTTTGAAGAAATATTTGAACTCTCAAGCTTCACTTATATCCTTTTGAGAATTGATAATAGTAATGGTAATTTGCACAAGATATGAATTTGGTCCCAAAGTGATGAATATTCAATAGGGATATAATAAAAACTTTCATGAAAGATCATTGGATATGATAAGTTTGATTCCTTACAATAGTTTTGCGAAATGGAGATGGTAATATGTGAGTCATGTTAGTGAGTAATTGTGCTTTAGTAAGAATATTGGTGTTAAGGTTTGTGATTCCCTATGCATGCACATAAAGTCAATAGTTATGCAACGAAATTATATCCTACTTATGGTGCATTATTCGGTGTTAGTTATGTTCAATGCATGTTTATGACCGTTTTCGCTTTTTCGTTGGTCGCTGCTCAATCTATTTGCTAGCCTTCATTTGTACTAAGCGGGAATACTGCTCGTGCATCCAACTCCTTAAACCCAAGTTGTGCCAAATGAGTCCACCATACCTACCTATATGCGGTATTTCAATGCCGTTCCAAGTAAATTTGCATGTGCCAACTCTAACTTTTCAAAATAATTTTCCTTTTTGTGTGCCCATACCGCTCATGAAGCGGCAGGGGGTGGCCAATATTTTCCATGCTAGGTGTGTTATTCTCATGATGAGTGTTTATTCACTTGTCATTGCATGAGAGAGTGGCAGGTAATAGGGATGCCCAGTCCCACAATGAATCAAAATTAATAATAACAAATTCCTTGGAAAGTGTTGGTATGGAGCGCACCCGTGGATACGGCTAGCCATGGATTGTGAAAGAATGGTGGAAAGGAAATAAACTTGATTTTCTGTTTGGGAACCGCCTATAATGTGTCTAGCATGTAAGATATTGGAAATTCTCGGTCGTTTTCGTTGACAGGAAAAGCATGCCTCTCAAAATAATTGTATCTCTCTAATTTAAGCTTTCAGCTCTAGCACATTTGCAAATCTCTACTTCCCTCTACGAAGGGCCTTTCTATTTACTTTTATGCAATTTTTATTTTTATTTTGAGCCTCCATCTTCTCTTACAAAGCACCAACCAGAGAGCATTATTGTCATACTTGTGCATTGTGTGTAGCTAATATTGAGTGTGTTTCATGAATGGGTCAATGATTGAGCATAATGGGCTAGGGATAACTTTAGCGTTGATATTTTGAAAGACATGGTTGCTTGTTAGTATGCTTGAGTATTTATATCTTCATGTCAAACTATAGACTATTGCTTTGAATCATTCAAGTCCAAATGTCCATGCTACAAAAGAAAAGAGTATATGATGAATATGATAGGTAGCATTCCACATCAAAAATTCTGTTTTTATCATTTACCTACTCGAGGACGAGCAGGAATTAAGCTTGGGGATGCTTGATACGTCTCCAACGTATCTATAATTTTTGATTGTTCCATGCTATTATAGTATCAATCTTGAATGTTTTTATATACATTTACAGCAATTATATATCATTTTTTGGGACTAACCTATTAACTTAGTGCCCAGTGCCAGTTGCTGTTTTTTTGCCTGTTTTTAGTTTTCTAGAATATTAGTACCAAACGAAGTCCAAATGCCACGAAACTTTTTGGAGATTTTTTTCTGGACATAAGAGACACTAGAAGCTTCGGGAGGAGGCCAGAAGCCATAGGAGGTGGCCACGAGCCACCAGGGCGTGCCCTAGGGGGGTGGCGTGCCCTGGTGCCTCATGGGCCCACCTCTGCCCCTTTTGACCTAATTCCACCTCTATAAATTCTCTAAAATCGGGAAACCAACAGAGGAGTCCATGAAATACTTTTTCCGTCGCCGCATGCTTCTGTTCTCGAGAGATCCCATCTGGAGGCCTTTTCCGGTACTCCGCCGAAGGGGGAATCGATCACGCAGGGGCTCTACATCATCCTTGCTGCCCTTTCGATGATGCGTGAGTAATTTACCACAGACCTTCGGGTCCATAGTTATTAGCTAGATGGCTTCTTCTCTCTTTTTGATCTTCAATACAATGTTCTCCTCGATGTTCTTGGAGTTCTATCCGATGTAATCACTTTTTGCGGTGTGTTTGTTGGGATCCGATGAATTGTGAGTTTATGATCAGATTATACATGAATATTATTTGAGTCTTCTCCGAACTCTTTTATGCATGATTATTATAGCTTCGTATTACTCTCCGATCTATTGATTTGGTTTGGCCAACTAGATTTATTTATCTTGCAATGGGAGAGGTGCTTTGTAATGGGTTCGATCTTTCGGCGCTCAATCCCAGTGACAGAAAGGGACATGACACGTATGTATCGTTGCTATTAAGGGTAAAAAGATGGGGTTTATTCATGCGTGAGTTTACTTTGTCTACATCATGTCATCTTGCTTAAGGTGTTACTCCGTTCTTTATGGACTTAATACACTAGATGCATGTTGGATAGCGGTCGATGTGTGGAGTAATTTTAGGGGAACGCGACAGAAAACAAAAAAATTCGGTACAGCGAGCACGCCCAGGATCACTATGGAGACTGGATACAGGGTTTGATCTGATCCGTACCGACTCGTAGCGTAGCGGAAGAAGAGTCGGTGTAGATCGTCGGTGCAGATCCCCGCAGCTAGGATTTACAACCTCCCAACCGCGAGGATGTACTCCCTCGTCGGACAGCCCTTCGGGAGGCGGTCGGACAGTCCCTCGGACGATGTCACGGACAGCCCTTCGGGAGGACCCTCGAAACTCGAACGGAAACTCGGACAGCCCTTCGGGTGGACACTCGAACAACCCCTCGGGCAAAAGATCGAAACTACGACCTCTCTACAGGGTTGCACACATACGGTGTCAGCTATCCGGCAGGGCTTCGCCGTCAAGAACTAGTTCCTGTCGGAACCCAGATAGCCTTTCGGCTCTACGAAACTATTTCGCTGGGAGGGAGAGAGAAGCCAGAAATGTCTATGGCATGTGTATGAGAGCAAGCAAGAGGTTTGGAGAGTACCCCTCCACCTCTATTTATAGGAAAGCCACGAGGTAAAGTTGGCATTCAAAAATACCAAAAGTACCCCCACTTTATGTCTTTACATAAAAGAATAAAGCAAAAAGGGATGGCATGTGGAGCTCCAAGGAGCTCCACCTCCTTTGGCCGGCCACCCCTTGGGGGCCCCAATGAGGGGCTTCCTTGGCCCCCAAGCCCTTCTAGAAGCCGTTTGGGAAATATCCCAGAAGGTGCTTTCCAAAAAATATCCATAAAGCACTTTCACTATTCACGAAGACATTTTTCTGCGTCCTTTAAATCCCAAATTATTTCTGTGTGCCTAGAATAATTCCAGTACCCACTAAAACAATTTTGAATGCATTCCGAAACAATTTTGGAACAATGTTTTTCTTCAGCGAAAAGCTACCATTGCGGTTTCGGCTGCTCCGGAACATTTTCGGTTTTTCTCTCCGGAAAAATTCCAGAAGTTACCAGAACAATTCTGGCACCCTACAAGAATTTCCAGGCGTGTGCCGGAACCAATATGACTTAATGGAATACCCTGAAACTATTCCGGTGTTCTCTCCGGAACATTTCCGTTGACTCCGAAACTTTTCCGGTGATTTTCTCTCAGACTCCCTGTCTAGTATTCAGCAGCTAGATGACCCTTAAGCGTGTGACCCTATAGGTTCGGTGAAGTTTAGACATGACCCGGAACACTTTCGGATCAATGATCAACATCGGAGCCGTGGACACCCATATTGACCCCTATACCCACACGAATGAATATTCGAGCGAACCTCCAGTTGCCGTGTGCTATTCCTATTGCTTCACGATATATTACAAACACCCGAGGTGAGATTTATTGCATCCCCGTGGATCAACAACTTGTCCACCATGCAAGTTACCTCCTTACCAGTTTTGTTCTCTTTTCTCGTTTCCGTGTTCCGGCATCCCAGTGATCAAATCACAATGTGTCTGGCCAGACGATGATGGATACCGTAACACCGAGAGGGCCCGAGAATATCTCTCCATTGTTGGAGGAGCAAATCCCAATTTTGAGCTATCTCGTTTCTTGTCATACTTTTCCGTGAACCCGTAAGCCGCCGTAATAGCCACCCAGTTACGGATGACGTTTAACAAACCCCAAAGTTCACGAAGCAAGTACGAAGGAACTCGATACTCTCATGGTCTTAGGAATTATGCAAACATTAACTATCTCTGTGTTATTAACCATTAACTTGTGACGAATGTATCTCATAGCATAACAGCAATTCGGGTCGATTCAACACAAGTGTTCTACTAACATTGTGCCCTCAAAATTGCCAGCATAGACATGCCCATGATCAGGAAAACAGGATCATCATGCAATACTTGAGCTAGTCTTAGAGGCAAGACTAGGAATACATTTTACCGTTTATTATACCACACGTGCACATGCGTTTCCCTACGAGCCTCGTGGATATTGCAGACTCGAGAATCATTGCAGTTATAGCATGGAACATAAACATTCATTACAAACTCAGAGATACAAAATAACTGTTATTACTGCCTCTAGGGCATATCTCCTATAGATTCCCACTTGCACTAGAGTCATAATCCAGTTACATGGCTTTCCTAACACCAATGGTTGTCCGGTGCTGCTCATGCTTTGCTCGTGGTAGAGGCTTTGTCATCGGGTCTGACACGTTTAGATCCGTGTGAACTTTGCGTACTTTCACTAAACCCGCTTCGACATGATGTCGAATGAGTTTATATTTGCGTTCAATATGTCTTGTCTTATGGTGTGAACTTGGCTCCCTTGCCTGAGCCACGGCGCCAATATTATCACAATAGATCTCCACCGGATCCAGAGCACTTGGAACCACACCAAGGTCTTCAAGAAATTGCTTGATCCATACCGCCTCCTTGGAGGCTTCTGAAGCAGCAACATATTCCGCCTCCGTCGTAGAATTCTCCACAGTCTTTTGTTTGGAACTTTTCCAATCAACTGCACCGCCATTCAATATGAAAACATAGCCTGATTGAGATTTGAAGTCATCTGGGTCAGTCATGAAGCCAGCATCAGTGTAACCACTTACAATGAGCTCTTCATCACCTCCGTACACAAGGAGTAAATCCTTGGTCCTTCTGAGGTACTTAAGAATACCCTTGACTGCGGCCCAGTGTTCCAATCCTGGATCACTTTGGTACCGGCTGCTAACACTTAGCACATAGGAAACGTCCGGTCTTGTACATAGCATGGCATACATAATAGAACCAACTGTCGAAGCATATGGAACATCATTCATCTGTACTCGCTCATCGAGAGTCCGAGGACACTGATTCTTGCAAAGCACTGTGCCAGGTGACATGGGGAGTAGGCCTTTCTTGGAGTTCTCCATGTTGAACCTTTTCAACACCTTGTCAATGTACGTGCTTTGGCTAAGCTCTATTAGGCATCTTGATCTATCTCTATAGATTCTGGTGCCCAATACATATGCCGCTTCGCCTAAGTCTTTCATTGAAAAACTCTTTTTCAATGAGTCTTTTATTTCGTTAAGAAAATTCACGTCATTTCCAATCAATAATATGTCATCCACATACAAGATTAGAAATGCTTTTGCGCTCCCACTAAACTTCTTGTAAACACAAGATTCTTCGTCATTCCTGATGAAGCCAAACTGTTTGACCACTTCATCAAAATGAATGTTCCAGCTCCTTGACGCTTGCTTCAGACCATAAATGGCTTTCTGAAGTTTGCATACCTTTCCAGCATCCTTATGAATGACAAAACCTTGTGGCTGTATCATGTATACATCCTCTTTGAGGTTTCCATTTAGGAAAGCCGTTTTGACGTCCATCTGCCATATTTCATAATCAAAATAAGCAGCAATTGCTAGTAATATCCCAACAGACCTAAGCATAGCTACGGGCGAGAAAGTCTCGTTGTAGTCCACTCCGGGAACTTGCGTGAACCCTTTCGCGACAAGTCTAGCTTTGTGTATAGTAATGTTACCATCCGCGTCCATCTTTCTTTTGAAAATCCATTTACAACCAATGGGCTTTACGCCTTCTGGGAGTTCTTCCAAGTTCCAAACTTGGTTTTCGTACATGGATTCCATCTCGGATTTCATGGCCTTGTGCCATTCCTTTGAGCTGGGCCCCGCCATCGCTTCCTTGTAGTGCGCAGGTTCATCGTCTTCAAGAATGAAGATTTCGTTATGAAACCACTCAGGTGGTTGGATAGCCCTACCTGATCTGCGCGGTTCAGTTACAACACTGTCTGAAGTTTCCGCATCACATGCGACAACTTCCGGCTCGGTTGTAGGGATAATTAGCGGAATTTCTTCTGGTTACTTAGCCATATCAACGGTTGCCGAAGATTCAATAATCTCATCAAGTTGTACTGTCCTCCCACTCACTTCTTTAGCGAGAAACTCTTTCTCAAGAAATTGTCCATTTCTGGCAACAAACACTTTGTTATCGGACGGGTGGTAGAAGGAATACCCAATTGTTTCCTTGGGATAACCTACAAAGTAACATTTGTCCGATCTGGGATTGAGTTTGGTAGGTTGTAAACGTTTTACGTATACCCCACAACCCCAAATTCTGAGATGCGACAAACCAGGTTTCTTCCCGTTCCATAACTCGTATGGTGTCGTCTCAACAGACTTAGACGGTGCTCTGTTTAATGTGTGAGCGGCAGTTTCTAGTGCGTGACCCCAAAAAGATATCGGTAGATCTGTTAGAGACATCATCGACCTTACCATGTCTAATAGGGTTCGGTTACGTCTTTCTGATACTCCGTTTCGCTTTGGAGTTCCAGGAGGCGTAAGCTATGAAACGATTCCACGGTCACTCAGATGTTGGCCAAACTCATGACTAAGGTATTCGCCCCTGCGATCAGACCGCAGAAAATTAATCCTGTTGTTACGATGATTTTCTACCTCATTCTGAAATTCTTTGAACTTTTCAAAGGTTTCTGACTTATGCTTCATCAAGTAGATATATCCATACCTACTCAAATCATCAGTCAAAGTAACGAAGTAGAAATACCCACCCCGTGCGATTGTGCTCATTGGACCACATACATCACTATGTATTATTTCCAATAATTCACTCGCCCGTTCAGGATGACCCGTGAACGGCGTCTTGGTCATTTTCCCCATCAAGCAAGCTTCACAAGTGTCAAATGATTCAATATCAAAGGACGGTAAAACTCCATCTTTATGGAGTCTTTGCATGCGTTTCTTTCCGATGTGGCCAAGCCGACAGTGACACATGAAAGTGGTGGTGGTATGAGCCTTCTTAAGGCGTTTAGCATTCACGTTAAAGACATCATTTCCACATTCAAGATTTAGAATGAAAAGGCCCCCAACAATGGGTGCAAATCCATAAAACATATCCTTACAATAAAGTGAACAACCATTGTTCTCAGACTTGTACGAATACCCATCGTGTACTAAACATGATCCGGAGATAATGTTTCTACACAACAGCGGAACAAAATAACAGTAATTTAGTTCTAAGATAAATCCTGAAGGGAGACGTAGAGGCATAATGCCGACGGCTTGAGCGGCGATCCCAGCGCCGTTCCCGACGCGCATCACGACTTCATTCTTAGTCAGCTTGCGCACCTTCTGAAGTCCCTGTATCAAGTTGCAAATGTGAGCAACCGATCCGGTATCAAATACCCAAGACTTAGAATTTTCGCTAGCAAGCAAAACGTCAATGACATTAACTTGTATAACAATTATACCTTTTCCGGTTTTCCCAGACTTCTTATCTTCCAGATACTTCTTGCAGTTTCTCTTTTAGTGTCATGTGCCCTTGTAGTAGAAGCACTCAGTTTCATTCTTGGCTCTGCCCTTAGAGTTGCTTTGGGAGCCGGTCTTACCGGCGCCCTTGCCCTTCTTTGGCTTGCCTTTCTTTTTGAAACTGGTGGTTTTATTCACAAGCACACACTTGCTTGCGATTTTTCCGCAGTCCTCCTTCCGCAGTTTTCAGCATGGTGAGCACCTCTTCTGGTGTCTTCTCCATCCCACTCATGTTGTAGTTCATGATAAAATAGTCATAAGACGGGGGGAGTGAAGAAAGCATCATGTCCATCATATGGTCAGGTGGAAGTGAAAATTCCAGGGTTTTAAGCCTTTCAGCATAGCCAATCATTTTGACAATGTGTTCGCCAACTGAACTGCCCTCAGCCATCTTGCATTCCATCAAGGTCTTCATGATATCAAATCGTTCAGACCTTGTGGTTTCCTTGTACAGGGTATCCAATTCCCGGATCATATCACGGGGTTTATGGAATTCAAAACGTTTTTGAAGCCCTGGACTCATGCAAGCTAGTATGAGGCACTGCACTAAGTTATGATCATCATCCTTAGTAGCCCAGACATTTTGTTCATCTTCCGGGGCATCTGCCGCCGGTTTAGCTGGAAGAGCAGTCTCAAGCACATACATTTTCCTAGCGCTCCTAAGGACAATCCTCAGGTTACGGACCCAGTCCGCACAGTTGCTACCAGTCGCAGCTAAATTTTCTTTCTCTAACATCGGGCCTAAGTTGAACGCGGCGTTGCGAGCCATTTGATCTACAACGGTAAACACAAGTTTCACTTAGACTTTGTTCATAATGATTTTTTCACTAGTGAATAAACAATTTTATTCTAAAGTGCGCTCCCACTCAAATCAATATCTCTCATAATTGATTGTGAGTGATTCAAGATCCGTATTTCAATTCGACGCCAATGATGGGTTCATCACTGATGACGCGAATTTCAATCGTTAGGCCAACTTGCCGATCACATCTCTATGTGATTCTTGTTCATCTTTCGATGGGCATGTTCCGAGCTCAGGACTCTCCTGCCTGAACGTCAAAGACAACCAAGTGATCTTGCTGCGAGGTCTGACCTCACCCGCCTCATTCCTCTCGATTCGTTCTTGCTCATGTGTACATGGCGCACCCCGAAAAGATACGAATTTCAGACGGTGCTACACTTGGGTGAACACTAACTACTTTGATATTTTTAAGTGAGAGATCACCCTAATAAAAAGCGACTACCGCGCAATCAAAAGGGTGCATCATAAGGGATAAACATCTTAGGCAATTCATAATAGCATGATATGGTATAGCCCTTTCTGACGGAGAAGTCAAGTATTTCTTCGTCTTCGGCATTTGCGTCGGTGTTCACCTTCGCGAAGATTGCCACCACCTTGTCGATGCACCAGATAATATTGCTATCTCTATAGCTAATAAAATAAGTGCATTACTTAAGATTGACACGCAGGTCATTAAAGTAACAATCATATGGCTCCAGCCATCATGCCGAATCATGACACGCAGGTCAATGTTAATAAATTTACATCATATAGTCATCTCATGCATAAATCGAATTAATATGAGCACTGCTATACCACCTCACATGCACATCCTGCAAAACCAAGTTAGACGCCTCTAATCGGTTTATGCAAAATTTTATTTTAAGTGGCTTCTAAGGTTTTGACTTAAACCGCAGCTACCAACGTTTTATCATCAAGTATGATTAATCAAGTCGCTAGATTAACATTCCAGGGTGTATGAAACACGAGATAATAAAATCTCGAGCCCCATACTAAACTTCGTCATACGCATGACCCCCGTACAGATCATATCATCATTGCCCTTTCATCTGCGAATTTCATCTTTCTTTTGACTATGGTGGAACCCAAAGAACTGATAGCACTTCGTTGATCAATCAGGATCGCGGATTGCCAGTACTTTGTCAAATTCCACCATGTTGTCTCGAGATCAGAAATACGCAAATTCTAGGGAAGCAACAAGAACATCGGGTAACAGACTTCATCTGCTACCCGCATAAATAATTTTTCAGCAATAGATCTCATCTACTCCAAAATTATATTATGCAATACCCATACATCTCCATGTATTCTAGATCGTAACCTACATCTACGCATAGCATGGCTCATGATGCCACTGTAGGGGAACGCGACAGAAAACAAAAAATTTCGGTACAGCGAGCACGCCCAGGATCACTATGGAGACTGCATACAGGGTTTGATCTGACCCGTACCGACTCGTAGCGCAGCGTAAGAAGAGTTGGTGTAGATCGTCGGTGCAGATCCCCGCAGCTAGGATTTATAACCTCCCAACCGCGAGGATGTACTCCCTCGTCGGACAGCCCTTCGGAAGGCGGTCGGACAGTCCCTCGGACGATGTCACGGACAGCCCTTCGGGAGGACCCTCGAAACTCGAACGGAAACTCGGACAGCCCTTCGGGAGGACACTCGAACAGCCCCTCGGGCAAAAGATCGAAACTACGACCTCTCTATGGGGTTGCACACATACGGTGTCAGCTATCCGACAGGGCTTCGCCGTCCAGAACTAGTTCCTGCCGGAACCCAGTCAGCCTTTCGGCTCTACGAAACTATTTCGCTGGGAGGGAGAGAGAAGCCAGAAATGTCTATGGCATGTGTATGAGAGCAAGGATGAGGTTTGGAGAGCACCCCTCCACCTCTATTTATAGGAAAGCCAAGGCGTAAAGTTGGCATTCAAAAATACCAAAAGTACCCCCACTTTATGTCTTTACATAAAAGAATAAAGCAAAAAGGGATGGCATGTAGAGCTCCAAGGAGCTCCACCTCCTTTGGCCGGCCACTCCTTGGGGGCCCCCCATGAGGGGCTTCCTTGGCCCCCAAGCCCTTCAAGAAGCCTTTTGGGAAATATCCCAAAAGGTGCTTTCCAAAAAATATCCATAAAGCACTTTCACTATTCATGAAGAAATTTTTCTGCGTCCGTTAAATCCCAAATTATTTCTGTGTGCCTAGAATAATTCCAGTACCCACTAAAACAATTTTGAATGCATTCCGAAACAATTTCGGAACAATGTTTTTTCTTCAGCGAAAAGCTACCATTGTGGTTTCGGCTGCTCCGGAAAATTTTCGGTTTTTCTCTCCGGAAAAATTCCAGAAGTTACCAAAACAATTCTGGCACCCTCCAAGAATTTCCAGGCATGTGTCGGAACCAATATGACTTAATGGAATACCCTGAAACAACTTTTCAGTTTCACCGAAACTATTCCGGTGTTCTCTCCGGAACGTTTCCGTTGTCTTCGAAACTTTTCTGGTGATTTTCTCTCAGACTCCCTGTCTAGTATTCAGCAGAGAGATGACACTTAAGCGTGTGACCCTATAGGTTCGGTGAAGTATAGACATGACCCGGAACACTTTTGGATCAATGATCAACATCGGAGCCGTGGACACCCATATTGACCCATATACCCACACGAATGAATATTCGAGCGAACCTCCAGTTGCCATGTGCTATTCCTGTTGCTTCACGATATATTACAAACACCCGAGGTGAGATTTATTGCATCCCCGTGGATCAACAACTTGTCCACCATGCAAGTTACCTCGTTACCGGTTTTGTTCTCTTTTCTCGTTTCTGTGTTCCGGCATCCCAGTGATCAAATCACAATGTGTCTGGCCAGACGATGATGGATACCGTAACACCGAGAGGGCCTGAGAATATCTGTCCATCGTCGGAGGAGCAAATCCCAATCTTGAGCTATCTCGTTTCTTGTCATACTTTTCCGTGAACCCGTAAGCCGCCGTAATAGCCACCCAGTTACGGATGACGTTTAACAAACCCCAAAGTTCACGAAGCAAGTACGAAGGAACTTGATACTCTCATGGTCTAAGGAATTATGCAAACATTAACTATCTCTGTGTTATTAACCATTAACTTGTGACGAATGTATCTCATAGCATAACAGCAATTCGGGTCTATTCAACACAAGTGTTCTACTAACATTGTGCCCTCAAAATTGCCAGCATAGACATGCCCATGATCAGGAAAACAGGATCATCATGCAATACTTGAGCCAGTCTTAGAGGCAAGACTAGGAATACATTTTACCGTTTATTATACCACATGTGCACATGAGTTTCCCTCCGAGCCTCGTGGATATTGCCGACTCGAGAATCATTGCAGTTATAGCATGGAACATAAACATTCATTACAAACTCGGAGATACAAAATAACTGTTATTACTGCCTCTAGGGCATATCTCCTACAGTAATAGTAGTAGATGCGGGCAGGAGTCGCTCTACTTGTCCCGGACGTGATGCCTATATACATGATCATTGCCTTGGATATCGTCATGATTATTTGCTTTTCTATCAATTGCCCAACAGTAATTTGTTCACCCACCGTATGCTATTTTCAAGAGAGAAGCCTAGTGAAAACTATGGCCCCCGGGTCTATCTTAATTATATATTGAAAATCCTAAAAATACCTTGCTGCACTTTTACTTTATTTATTTTATTTTGTATTTTTGTTCGATCTATTTATCTATCACCATACAATTTAATCTTGCAATTAACCGCCAAGGGATTGACAACCCCTTGTTCGCGTTGGGTGCAAGGATTTGTTGTTTTGTGTGCAGGTACTACTAACGAGTTGTTGCGTGATTCTCCTACTGGATTTATAACCTTGGTTTCATAACTGAGGGAAATACTTATCTCTATTGTATTGCATCATCCCCTCCTCTTCGGGGAAATCCCAACGCTGCTCACAAGTAGCTCCGCTTAGTACAAATGAAGGATAGCAAATAGATTGAGAAGCGATCAACCAAAAAGCGAAAACGGTCATAAACATGCATTGAACATAACTAACACCGAATAATGCACCATAAGTAGGATATAATTTCGTTGCATAACTATTGACTTTATGTGCATGCATAGGGAATCACAAAGCTTAACACCAATATTCTTACTAAATCACAATTACTCACTAACATGACTCACATATTATCATCTCCATATCGCAGAACTATTGCAAGGAATCAACCTGATCATATCCAATTATCTTTCATGAAAGTTTTTATTATATCCCTCTTGAATATTCATCACTTTGGGACCAAATTCATATCTTGTGCAAATTACCATTACTATTATCAACTCTCAAAAAGATATAAGTGAAGCATGAGAGTTCAAATATTTCTTCAAAATTTAATCTTATCAACTCTCAAAATAATATAAGTGAAGCATGAGAGTTCAAATATTTCTTCAAAATATAGCCACCGCCGTGCTCAAAAAGATTTAAGTGAAGTACTAGAGCAACTGCCTAGCTCAAAAGATTTAAGTGAAGCACATAGACTATTCTAACAAATCATGATAAACGTGTGGCTCTCTCAAATAGGTGTGTCCAGCAAATATGATTCTGACAAACTAAAAAGCAAACAAATCAAAGACTCATATAATACACGACACTCCAAGCAAAACACATATCATGTGATGAATAAAAATATAGCTCCAAGTAAAATTATCGATAGTTGGTAGAAGAAAGAGGGGATGCCTTCCGGGGCATCCCCAAGCTTAGATGCTTGAGTCTTCCATGAATATTACCTTGGGCTGCCTTGGGCATTCCCAAGCTTAGGCTCTTGCCACTCCTTATTCCTTCATCTATCGTGATCTCACCCAAAACTTGAAAACTTCAATCACACAAAACTCAACAAAACCTTCGTGACATCCGTTAGTATAACAAAATAAATCTTTAACTTTAAGTACTGTAGTAAATTGATTCATATTTAATATTGGCATAATTCTACTGTACTCCAACTTCTCCATGACTCATACCCCCCGATACGATCCATAGATTCATCAAAATAAGCAAACTATGCAACAAAAACAGAATCTGTCTAAAACAGAACAGTCTGTAAAGATCTATTTAAAATCTATACTTCTGTAACTCCAAAAATTCATAACAATTAGGACAGCGTGGGCAATTCATATACCAATACTGTGTAAAAATTTCAGAGTTTTCTGATGCTCCAGTACAGAATTAAAATTCCAGCACTGGACGCAAAACTTTCTGTTTTCCAAACAGCATCAATTATACTATCTTCCAAATCATCCCAAAGGCATTACTTGGCAAAAACACTAATTAAAATATAAAAACACAATCATAACAGTAGCATAATTGTGTAAACACACAATAACAGAAATAAAAAGAAAAAAAATATTTTATTCATTGGGTTGCCTCCCAACAAGCGCTATTGTTTTATGCCCCTAGCTAGGCATAATGCATAGTTTCAAGTGTTGTCATCCTTCAAGTTGATTCCATAAGTGGCCCTCATAATTGATTCATAGGGTGCTTTAATTCTTTTCCTAGGGAAGTGTTCCATCTCTTTCTTTAATGGAAATTGAAATCTTATATTACCTTCTTTCATATCAATAATAGCACCAATAGTTCGAAGAAAAGGCCTATCAAGTATTATGGGGCAAGAAGGATTGCATTCAATGTAAAGTACAATAAAGTCCACGGGCACATAATTTCTATTTGCAAGGATAAGCACATCATTTATTCTTCCCAATGGCTTTTTAATAGTGGAATCCGCAAGATGCAAATTAAGAGAACATTCATCTATATTGGTGAATCCTAGCACATCACATAGAGATTTTGCAATTGTGGAAACGCTAGCACCCAAATCACATAAAGCATTGCACTCATAATTTTTAATTTTAACTTTAATGGTGGGTTCCCACTCATCATATAATTTTCTAGGAATTAAAATTTCTAGTTCTAGCTTTTCTTCTAACGCTTTCATCATTGCTTCTACGATGTGTTTAGTAAAAGCCTTATTTTGTTCATAAGCGTTCGGTGAATTTAGCATGGATTGTAACAAAGAAATGCACTCAATCAAAGAAACTATCATAATTAGTCTTTGTAATCCAAGAGAGTGGGCACATCGCTAGTTAAAGTTTTTACCTCTCCAAACCCACTTTTATCAATTTTTTCATCAAGGTTTTCACCCTCCGAATTATGGGGATGCTTTCTAGCTAAAGTTGACTCTTCTTCAGTCCCCTTTTCATCAAGTTTTATATTGCTAAACAAGGAATCAATAGATGAAACACCAATCATTTTAATATCCTCATCATTACTACGTGCTAATGATTCTGGCTTAGCTGCCATTTGATTTACTAGCGTAGCTTGCGCATCAGAAATTTTTCCTAGCAAATTTTCAGTAAGAGCAAATTGAGATTGAAGATTAGCAACTTCTTCACTAACATCATCGAGTTGTTTTGCAATAGCATCCAACAAAGTAGTGTTCTTTGAGTTCTTCGGTAAAAAATTTGTTGTGCTCAAACTGCGTAGTCATGTAATCTCTAGTATTTTGCTCGATTTCGGCCAAAATTTTATGACAAGAGGTATCATGATAATTTTCTCGGGGCATCGTGACTACGCAAACAAGCAAGCAAAGAAGCAAACAAGAAAAAGGCAAACGGAAAATATTTTTGTATTTTTGTAAAAACTTTTTAGAAGTGGGGGAGATGAAAACGAGAGACAAAGGCAAATAAAATAAATGCAAGGAGATGAAAGTTTATGCGTAGGTACTTGATAGATGTTGATGATGTCTCCCCGGCAACGCCGCCAGAAATTCTTCCTGCTATTTGTGAGCTGTGTTGGGATTTCCCCGAAGAGGAGGGGATGATGCAGTACAGTAGAGATAAGTATTTCCCTCAGTTATGAAACCAAGGTTATCAATCCAGTAGGAGAATCACGCAACAACTCGTTAGCAGTACCTGCACACAAAACAACAAATCCTCGAACCCAACGTGAACAAGGGGTTGTCAATCCCTTGGCGGTTAATTGCAAGATTAAATTGTATGGTGATAGATAGATAGATCAAACAAAAATACGAAATAAAATAAATAAAGTAAAATTGCAGCAAGGTATTTTTAGGATTTTCAATATATGATAAAGGTAGACCCGGGGGCCATAGTTTTCACTAGAGGCTTCTCTCTTGAAAATAGCATACGGTGGGTGAACAAATTACTGTTGGGCAATTGATAAAAAAGCAAATAATCATGACGATATCCAAGGCAATGATCATGTATATAGGCATCACGTCCGAGACAAGTAGACCGAAATGATTCTGCATCTACTACTATTACTCCACACATCTACCGCTATCCAGCATGCATCTAGAGTATTAAGTTCATAAAGAACAGAGTAACGCCTTAAGCAAGATGACATGATGTAGACAAAGTAAACTCATGCATGAATAAACCCCATCTTTTTACCCTTAATAGCAACGATACATACGTGTCATGTCCCTTTCTGTCACAGGGATTGAGCACCGCAAGATCGAACCCATTACAAAGCACCTCTCCCATTGCAAGATAAATCAATCTAGTTGGCCAAACCAAATCAATAGATCGGAGAGAAATACGAATCTATAACAATCATGCATAAAAGAGTTCAGAGAAAACTCAAATAATATTTATGGATAATCTGATCATAAACTCACAATTCATTGGATCCCAACAAACACACCGCAAAAAGTGATTACATCGGATAGAACTCCAAGAACATCGAGGAGAACATTGTATTGAAGATCAAAAAGAGAGAAGAAGCCATCTAGCTACTAACTATGGACCCGAAGGTCTGTGGTAAACTACTCACGCATCATCGGAAGGGAAGCAAGGTTGATGGAGAGCCCCTCCGTGATCGAATCCCCCTCCAGCAGAGTGTCGGAAAAGGCCTCCAGATGGGATCTCTCGAGAACAGAAACTTGCGGCGGCGGAAAAATTATTTCATGGACTCCTTTGTTGGTTTCCCGATTTTAGAGTATTTATAGAGGTGGAATTAGGTCAAACGGAGTAGAGGTGGGCCCACGAGGCACCAGGGCGCGCCACCCCCCTGGGGCACGCCCTGATGGCTCGTGGCCACCTCCTCTATCTTCTGGCCCTCTCCCGAAGCTTCTAGTGTCTCTTATGTCCAGAAAAAATCTCCAAAAAGTTTCGTGACATTTGGACTTCGTTTGGTACCGATATTCTGAAAAACCAAAAACAGGCAAAAAACAGCAACTGGCACTGGGCACTAAGTTAATAGGTTAGTCCCAAAAAATGATATATAATTGCTTGTAAATGTATATAAAACATCCAAGATTGATACTATAATAGCATGGAACAATCAAAAATTATATATACGTTGGAGACGTATCATAAACCAGTGACAGAAAGGATTAGTACGGTAGCAGAAAGCAATTCCTTAGGGATATATGAGGTGTAGTCATTAAATGTCCAATGTTTTTGTCTCGACAGATCCTTAATAACTGAGGTAACCCCGCGCGATGGTAAGGCCGGCAGTTGAACAGCTGACTCTCGATGCAGGTTGGGTATCGGTCGTGCTGTAATTTGGACACATCCCCCACTTCATCGCGTTGTTAGCACATCGTAACAAGTATCTACCCGGACCATGTTTAATATCAAGACGAGATCCCACACACAAGTATAAGGTTGTAAGTATAAATCCTCATACCCATGCCTATTTCCATATCATTTTTACACCAAAAAGGTTATCCAAAATGGTTCGGTAAACTAGAACATTTTGCGAGAATAATAACTTGCTTGAATCTTTATCATACAGCACATCCCCCCGTGGGTCCGATACTCAGGATTACTCCTTGGGGAAAGGTAAGGGATAATCTACATTCCGAAACTGAATCATAAAGGTAATCATCAAATCTTTCTGGCGCCGTTACTGGGAAGACATCGTTGTCTTACTTTTTGTTTCATTTTTTTTCTTTACTTGTTTTTCTAGTTCGTGTTTTACCCAAAAACCCAAAACAAATTATCATGGATAAGAAATTTAGATAGTTTTCTACTCTGGATGGAAACTTTATGCGTGCACCAATCACAGTACCTAATGTCGCTCATAATTATGCTAAAGCACCGTATCCTACTAATCAAGGTGCATCTAATAATTTTAATGGAGCGAGCAATGGTAATAGGAGTCATTTAGAGGAAACTCTTAAACTTTCATAATTGCTCAAACTGAGCAGAATAAGACATTTAATGATATATTGAAGAATCATGATGGCTTGCTTGGTCAAATGTCCGGTAAGATTGTTGGCTCACTAACGATGTGCAGCTTTAGAATAAAGAACTCATAGCATGGAGGAACACGTCGCAAAAGTCGCAAAAATTGTCATGAACCAGACCGTTATTGTCTGATTATGATGAACTCAATGTAGGTCCATTTGTTACAAGTTAGATTAAATTGAATATGACCAATTCTACCTTCACACTAATAGTAGGGATCACGCATGGGGTAATTATTCAAATTAATGACTGTCCTATTATGATTGATCTTATTATTGTTCATATGCATGAAGATCCTATTGCCCCAATTATATTAGGTATACCATTTGTAAGGACAAGCTACCATTAATGTTTTGAAGGTAATGTGAGATTTATCCTTCCTTCAAAAGATCCTTTTGTTAAGAATTATCCCATGAATAAGAAGATGAAGACCTACACAGGAGACGGAATCACCCTAAACGCCAGAAGCTATAGGCTAGGCGTTATTATACCCAAAGAGAAGTAACCGTCTCTGCGGCCGAGCTAAACGACCCTAAACAAAGCGCTTCATGGTTGCCAACCCATGCAAATAAGGTAGAAAAAAAAAGTAAGTTCGTTTTGTTTGGATTCAATAAAGTGTGATCAAAACTATTGTTACGAGGAGAAGAAGAAAATTGTCGTTACCGACAATATCTACTTAAATTATTACTCCATCCGTCCCAAAATAAGTGTCTCAAGCTTAATACAACTTTGTACTAAAGTTAGTATAAACTTGAGACACTTATTTTGGGACGGAGGGAGTATTATGCTATGAATGTTGATATCTACGGAAATTTTATCTTTTGGAAATGTTCAAACTAACCTCTCAGGTATAAGAAGAACAATTCAGAAGAAAACCGCCCTTCCAGGTGTCCAGGAGATTTGATGGTGTCTGGTACGAGCAACCTTGGTCGTACCGAGGAGAGGGGGCGAATACAATAGCTTCAGAGCGTTTGACGGCATCTGGTACGCGTGAACCCGCTTGTACCGCTCTCGGGCAAAAACAACAGGAACCTTCAGGACGTTTGATGGTGTCTGGTATGAGCGACCTGGCTCGTGCGGCCACCCGTACGCAATATCAATAGCGTAGCACAGAAGGTCTAGAAGTCTTTGACGGTGTCAGGTACTAGTGCTCGTACCCTTAGTCGTGTGAGGTATGTTTTAGATGGATTTTTAAACCAGGACGTTTGACGGCGTCTAGTACGATTGTTGCACCGCCTGTCATTTCTTCTTCTACTCCAAACCTCCCAACACCTTCGAAATCTGGCCAACAAGAAGGATAGTGTTTGTAGTCATTTCAATTTCATTTCTTATAGCTTAGTGTATATACTTATTTCTACGAGTTGGGAGATATTTTATTCCATTCCACCTTCTAAAAAATAACTTCTGTAAGATGTGCTAGTAATAAAAATGTAAGAATCATACCATGCATTGTGTCCCCTGCCGTGGGCAGGGATCCCAAAAAAAAATTAGTTTTTTTTAAGTATTATTGGGGTTATGAGTGGGAAATCACCTCAGACAAGTATGTACTGTACATGGAGCATTAGAGGCGGTTTCAACCTAGAAACCGTCTGCGGTGCACGTAGTATTTTTTTTTTCAAATTCTCCTGCGCCATATAAAGTATTATAGGCAATGTCTTAGAGGTGGAACCAAAAACCGCTTCTAACCCATGTACCGAAACCACCATTAAAGCCTTACTAGTGTCAACCTCAATGAATGTCGAAGTCTACTTGAGAATTTAGGATGTCCTTATTAAACATTGTAATAGGGAGTCGAACATGGTTGTACATGAGCTAGCTAGTTTTGGGAGGTCTAATCCATCGATGTTGTGCTCGGATACTCCTCCGAGTTTTATTTTTTCTTTATTAACAGACGATGTAAGTGTGATTTAAGTTAATAAAGCTAACCATGAAGGCCTTCCGTCAACAACAAAAAACCGCCGACGCATCCACCTTGCAGATCCGCCGACCACATCCTTTGGGGTACCGTCCTACTGTCAATCACTAGTGCCCTCACCAACCAGGTCAGGGCTCCTAGGCAGGGAAGAATGGTGAGGGAGCACGAAGGAGGAAGCCGCACATAGGGCCATCACCTTTTGCAGCCCCTCCAACACATACAAGCAATCGCCAGATCTGAGTGCCACTACCCCCGATCTACCGCTATCGCTGTGAGCAGGGGAGGTCCGACATCAACACTCCAGCCGGGCCCACCTCCCTGACTACCAACGTCCTCCCCATGAAGGGTAGTTAGGTGGCTTAAAGCATCTACAACCGAACCCTCCATACCGCCCCAAACGCTGGGCGGGCTGTCCGGTCATTGCCCAGACGCAAAACCACACTCAGCCGCGGTTCCCAAATTCGACCGAAACGCCTGGACTGACCGACAGTCCCATATCCCACCCATATTTGGGGCGGATATGGGGATGCCCGGACGCTCCCGGACGTGGTCGAGACGTAGGACTAACCGCAAGGGCCCACGCGGTGACACGCAGAGAATGTTGTCCGACGGTCTCCTCCTCTGCTCCGCGCCGCGTGGCGCCGCTCCGGTGTGCCGCCCGAGGGAACAAGTCCGGCTATTTAAGCCGGACGGCGGCAACCCAACCCTAGCCCGTCCCCATTCGTTCCCTCTCCCTCCCACCCGCACCGCCAGCTTCCATCCACTTGCCGTAGCCGCTAGCCATGGCTCGATAGAGGATCACCACCTACGCCATGTTGAATCCGGAGCGCTGGTTGCAACTGCTGGACGAGATCTGGGCCAGGCGCGCAGCTCGTTTTGCTGCCGGCCTGCCTTTGGATTCGCTTGAGCCGGAGGAGCCGGAGGAGCCGGAGGAGGAGGGGGAGCAGCAGCCGGCAGCGATGCAGGACCCCCAGCTCATGGAGGGGGGCGGATCTGGAGGAGGAGGACGCGGCGGAGCCGGTGGAGGAGGCGGAGTCGGCTGTGGGCTTAGCCATGTAGGATGCCATGGTGGAGTTCGAGGTCGCCCAAGCAGAAGAGATGGCGGAGCAGACCGACATTCTGGAGTCCATCCAGGATGAGGCCGTGGTGGAGGCCAACCGGCGCTTCATCCGGTCGCAGATGGCGGAGATTAAGGAAATCTTCGCCTCTAGTGAGTCCGACGATGAGCCGGAGCTGCCGCAGGTGCGCATCTACCGAAAGCCCGGCACGGAGATCATGGACATCTCCGACGATGTGTAGTTAGGTATGTACGTAGTACGCGTGGATTTTTATTCTGCATGGCTAGTATGGATTTGAGGTATCAAGTTTCAGATACATTGATCCAGCGGACATTTTCTGAGGTGTGATACCGGCGGACGCGTTCGCGGGCGTTTGAAGGCCCGGATTTGTTGTCCGGGGTTGTAGATGCTCTTAGCGGGTATATTCTCCTTGTGAAGAGGTAATCAAATTACACAACCCTGTCCGGTAGGCTGGTCCGGCTGGGGACACAAATTCAGCAAGACGTTCAGTTGTGGTGGCTGCTAGTTCGGCAGGGTGCGCCTATGTGCGTGTTGTTCCTCCAGCGTCTGGAGCGGCGTGCCCTTCTGATCAAAGGAGAGAATAGCTCCGGGCAGAGGCGGTTGCTGCAAAGGTCGAGAAAAACCATGTCAATATGCAGGGGGTAATTGGGCAATTTAGTCTTATCCAGAAGATTGCTTATTCATTTTGTTTATTTCCTATATCTATCAACGAAATTTCCTTCATTGTTTGTTAATTTGATTCTTTGAACATGCAAATGTATATATAAGCTGCCCTCGACCTCCTTGGCAAGGTAGTATGGGACTAAACTTTGTGCAGCGAATATTTAGAATTTAATTTAGGATGGGCCACATGTGCACCTCGGCTCCTACTAAATGGGCTAAATTCCATTAATCCCCCACCAGCTCCAAAGTGACATGGAAAAATAGCCTAAAAAAAGTGACATGGAAAAAGGATAGTGCGTGAAAGTACTGTTGATATCGGCATTGTTCATACGATGGCCGTGGAAAAGTAAGTTTACAAAGTCATTTGGCACAAGTCCCGTACAGATTGAACTTGCACCTAGAATAACAACATTCATCTCTTCACGTCGGGGGTTTCAACCTTCTTTTCGCAAAAATAACAAAATCTCTTCACCCCATGAGCAATTTTTTGTAAGGATGCTCCATGGTTTCGATTAAAGGAGATTAGAGGCCCTCGCATGTTGCTAAAAAAAGAGCTAATTTTTTGAAAACATGGCCGCAAACTCATGGAGATATAATGGAGATTTTAGTCTTGGCATATAATGGTTGAGAGATGCAGCTTACTTACCTCACAAACATTGTTTTATCTGATCTTGTTTAATTTGAGTACGAAGCTTCTACAGGTTCTCGTGTACTTTGATATCAGACAAGGAACTATCAGTGCTCATATTCTATCTCAGTAATCTCTACATGGTTCTATTTGTTTCCTCTGGACTCTGTTTCTGTTTCCTGCTGTCTGAATGTAATTCTTGCAGACTTCTAATGTTAACTGAAGTTAGTTGAGTACTCCTGTTACTTATGGTATATGTCGTATGCATTTGACGTTTATTAGCTGGCAATTCTCAATCGTGATGCAATAAATGTTCAGATATGGGTCGTACTGTATTATGAATTCTGCAGTGTGACATATGCAATGGCCTTTTCCAACTGTTGTTGCTTATGTCCCCTTAAGCGTTTCAGGCTTTCAGCATTGTTTTTCCAATTTGCATATATGCATGGTAATTTTTCTGTTCGCTGATTAGATGCTTTGAGGTATGTGGCAACACTGTTAGGTCAACATTTTATTTATGTAAACTTACTCTGTCTTTTGTGGACTCTTGCAGGAACAAGAAACCTTGGTCTTGTGATTGTACTGCTGGCAACTTATAGAAGTATAAGAGAAACTAGTTGAGCAAGTCCAGCCTGAAGCCTAAGCTTTTACATGCACAAGGCTTGCTGCATTTTATAAATTGGGGGTATTCATTCCATCTCATAATCCCTCAGTTTGCTGTAAAATCAGTAACATATAGGACTTGCTCATTTTATAAATTGGGGGTATTCATTCCATCTCATAATCCCTCAGTTTACCTTAGTTTCCTCCAACATCTTGAGCTGCTTCTTGAGTATTCTGGGACATCCCTCGGCAGTTAGGGTAGGTCCCAAGTGGGCACTGGTGATCGTTGCTCGGAGGCCCATTCCTGCCATCAGTGCCTGACATCAGACTGCGCATTTCCTTCTGTGGCACAGTTGTATCATGAGATCCATGGTTTGCCACATTTCTTGGCATGCAGATGCATAAGTTGATGAAAATCAGCCCAACAACCATGATCACACCGGTCTTCATTACGAATAGTGTACTTATGGAAATAAGAAAACAAGAAAGTTGATTAGGATAACTGCAGGAATACAAAGCTCTTCAAAATGCAAGAAGTAGAACTTACATAATTGTGCTCAAATTGGTTGAACTGCATGGTTTTGTACAACTCTCTTTAGTAGAGAAATAAACTTAGTGTTATGTGATAAGCTACTTATAGGGTGCAAGAATGGATGTTTGCCTCTTTGTTTGTTCACATATGACAATTACCATGGAAAATGGATTCTCCACTAACTGGATATTGTGGGCGAAATGGTGGTGGGGTGAAAACTACTTCCCCCGTGACTTCAAAGCTAAGGTAAACATATACCTTCTTTTACTGTTTATGGCACAATCCAGAAATTTACTTTGGAAGATCCATATGGCGTCTTGAGCTATCATTTCCAGTGGTAAAATACAAGTTGCTATTTAAATAATGAAACCATGGATGTAATTTTCAGTTGTCTTGTCTTAAAAAGAGGTGGATTATATTTCTCAATTATCGTTTAACCTATAATCATTTGAGCTGTGTCGTATCTAAATTAATTCAGTTAACTGTTTTCACTTATCTGCATAAAAATATGGGTACTTACACGAAGTAGTAATTGGCAGGTTATAATATTTGAAAGTAAATATTCTACATGAAAGAGTGCCGCAATTCTATCTATATATCATCTTAATAAACAGACATTCAGTACACCATTTTAGCTAGTGATTCGCAAACTAGGAACCAAGATTACCATTTGCATATCTTGGTTCCTTATCAACAAGGACATAACGTTAGTGCGTAAGGATAATGACTGAAGTCATTACAAGGAAAATTAAATACAAATCCATGGATGAGAATGGCTAACCATATATAATTCCCAAAAATGAGCAAGCTCATAGCCAACTTTTTTTTCTTTTCTCAAGAACATATTCAACTTATTTCGGTTCCTCCCTGCGACAACATGCAAATTTCACTTCAGTGAGTGCCGAAATAGAATGATTAACAATACCGTCAACATGCAAGGAGCGTAATATGATGAAAAAAATATTGTGGTGGTGCTGAAGAGATCGAGGAACATGACAATGTCGTGCCCTGGTGATTAATGTCAGAGAGTATGACATGAAACATCGATCTTTCTTGAACCAAGGCTGATATGTAGTTTCAAAGTCACCCCTAATTAAGTATATCTAAAACTGCATGTTACATTATATTTAGTGGTTTAATAAGGCACTCTTTTTTTGAGAGCAATAAGACAGCTGAAAAAGTAAACACGTCAATCTCTCATTACACCTTTCATTCTCCTGGTGTGATAATGTTGGGCATGATAGTAAATGTCCATTCACAATGTTTAGAGACACATGATAAAGTCTTACATTTAATGCAAATTGACCTATCATATTCCAGGTACATCAAATTCACCCACTTTCAGTTGTCTAATATATTTATTGGTGGAGAATCAAGTTTTTACCCAAGAAGATTTACCTTGAATAGTTCAAATCAAACATCACCACTTTTATCTCCTACAAGTAGTGCATCACCATATCACATTTTTTGCTACCAAGATAAGGTGAATAACAAGCCTTTAGCTCCACTTCAGCAATATCCTTCTTTGGTGAATATTTACAATCTTATGCATGTGCATTCGATGTTGTATTACTTTGAATACTCTGACCATATCGCTCCATGTATGGTTTTTTTATAGACTACATAACATGATGCTCAATGACTGACCTATGTATGTTTATTTCTTAGGGCCTGCAAGAAGTATCGACAATGAAAGTCATTGTGTTGGTGATCATGGCAATGCTTCTTATCAATTCATGCCCATGTATCCGTTCAAGGAACATCGAAGGGAATGCAATGCAAGTCAAGGACATGCGCAAACTGACTTCTAGTTCTGTTGATGGAAGGAGTACCCCTCCTGATGAGGAAATACATCATGCGTGTCCACGAGGGATCTACCCCTGCCAAGGGATGTTCCACAGTTCCATGGAGGGCACAGAAGGTGGAGGAAACTAACTCCCGCTATTATCATGGAAAAAAAAACTGAAGATGAGTAATAGTGTGAGATCATGTATGTGCTTGCTATGTAACTTTTATCTTTCTTTGAAGACTTAATGTTCAAGTACGTGTATAAAGTACTTCTAAAATTATCATATTTATAAATAATTAAGAGTCTTAACAACTCTATTGCAAGGCTACATTACTTGTGGTGTATTTGATGTTAAAAAAATTTGGATGCTAGAACAATAAATTGAACCACAACATTCCGTAGCTACTTTAATTTCTTCAAATGTGAAGGGTTAAAAAAGTACAAAGTTTGAGCATACGTATGTGTACGATAATATACTATAGACATGAATCAAGACTCAAGTACTTTGGTATTTGGTAAGTGTATGTTAATCGTATCTTGTTTTATGTCAATATGCCCAAACAAATGAACATATTTGTATTTGCATTTGTTGGGATGTTTCTCTTTCTCACATGAACATGTATGTCATGGAATATAGCCTCTGATAAACAATAAGATCTGTCATGGACAAACAATGCACCTACAACTACGCACGACAACCACTTGAATGGTAATGGTCATCAGAGAAGGACATCAGTTTATATACCCCAGACCACCTCATGGCATTATGTGGTCGAATAATAGACTGAATGATGACGCATGGTTAATTAGGCCATGGATCTAGGCATGCGAGGGTGATCGGGAGGAAGGATCATTCGAGGGGACTAATTAGAAGAAGGACTAAATAGAAGGAGGGTGGGGAAGGAGAATGGGAGGTAGAGGAGGAACATGAATAGGGTGGGGAGTGCTGAGTAAATAGGCATTTTTCGATTAATTTAATCCAAGAATAAATCATGAACATGACGTAAACAGTATTAAACACATACTGATATTTGATCATATTAGCGCGCACTAGACAAATAGTAGAAACATCTACGCAGATCACTAGTACGGCTAAAACAGTAATGAACAGAAGAGGGATAAACGAGTTATATCATCCAGTTGGCTAGTTGGCCGTAGCAGCAACGGCGGCCTCCTTGGCCGCCTTCTGGTCAGCAGTAGCCTTCTCCTTGGCGGCGGCTCTCTCGGCGTCGGTGGACATGATGATGACGAAGACGATGCAGCGGACGTGGACGAAGTAGGGGAAGCAGACGAACGGCGGCGAGCAGTCGCGTAGGAGACGCTCCCCAAAAACCTAATCGCCTCTCTCCCGTACAAGATCTGGAGAGGCGGGGTTTCGGAGGCCTGCTCTCCCGTCGACCGTGTACGCGGCGGACGGGATGGGATCACCGGCGGCAGCAGCAGCAATGGAACGACGTGGGCGTGGTGGCATATGCGATCTGTTTCGCGTGACGGCTAGGGTTGGCAGTGTTGGAAATATGCCCTAGAGGCAATAATAAATTGGTTATTATTATATTTCCTTGTTCATGATAATCGTTTATTATCCATGCTATAATTGTATTGATTGGAAACTCAAATACATGTGTGGGTACATAGACAACAATGTGTCCCTAGTAAGCCTCTAGTTGACTAGCTTGTTGATCAAAGATGGTTAAGGTTTCCTAGCCATGGACATGAGATGTCATTTGATAACGGGATCACATCATTAGGAGAATGATGTGATGGACAAGACCCAAACTGTAAACGTAGCATTTGATCGTGTCAGTTTATTGCTATTGTTTTCTGCATGTCAAGTATCTGTTCCTTTGACCATGAGATCATGCAACTCACTAACACCGGAGGAATACCTTGTGTGTATCAAACGTCGCAACGTAACTGGGTGACTATAAAGGTGCTCTACAGGTATCTCCGAGGGTGTCTGTTGGGTTGGCATGGATCAAGACTGGGATTTGTTACTCCGTATGACGGAGAGGTATCTCAGGGCCCACTCGGTAATACAACATCACATTGAGCCTTGCAAGCAAAGTGACTAAAGAGTTAGCCACAGGATCTTGTATTACGGAACGAGTAAAGAGACTTGCCGGTAACGAGATTGAACTAGGTATAGAGATACCGACGATCGAATCTCGGGCAAGTAACATACCGAAGAACAAAGGGAACAGCATACGGGATTAACTGAATCCTTGACATAGAGGTTCGACCGATAAAGATCTTCGTAGAATATGTAGGAGCCAATATGGGCATCCAGGTCCCGCTATTGGTTATTGGCCGTAGAGGTGTCTCGGTCATGTCTACATAGTTCTCGAACCCGCAGGGTCTACACACTTAACGTTTGGTGACGATTAGTATAATTGAGTTATTATGTTGGTGACCGAAAGTTGTTCGGAGTCCCGGATAAGATCCCGGACATGACGAGGATCTCCGGAATAGTCCGGAGGTAAAGATTGATATATGTGATAATAGTGTTTTGATCTCCGGAAGAGTTCCGAAGTTCACCGGAAGAGGTTCCGGATGTTTACCGAAGTGTTCGGGTGCAGCAACACTTTATATGAGCCAAAGGGATAAGGCCCACAAGGTATTGGAAAGTGCAAAAGTAGTTTTGCTGCCGCGTAAGCGGTACTACCGCTTGGTGAAGCGGTACTACCGCCGGAGCGGTACTACCGCTTGGTGAAGCGGTACTACCGCCGGAGCGGTACTACCGCTTGTGTGAAGCGGTACTACCGCCCAAGCGGTACTACCGCTTGTGTGAAGCGGTACTACTGCTTGTGCGCGGCTGTGCGCGGTTCGGCAGGGATCCGAGTTGGACTCTTTCCCTGCGGGCCAAACCGACCTTGTGCGGGCAAAACCGACCCGGAGGAGGCTTTTACTCCAAGTTTAGACCCCAAGGCTCAACATATAAATAGAGGGGCAGGGCTAGCACACGGGACACATCAGGATTTCCCAAGCCGTGTGCCGGCAACCCTAGCCCTCTAGTTCCTCCGTCATAATCTCCGTAGTGCTTGGCGAAGCCCTGCAGAGATTATTCCTCACCACCATCACCACGCCGTCGTGCTGCTGGAACTCAACCACTACTTCACCATCGCTCGCTGGATCGAGGAGGTGAAGGCGTCATCAAGCCGTACGTGTGTTGAACGCGGAGGTGCCGTCCGTTCGGCACTAGATCGGAAGGATCGTGATTGGATCGCGGGACGCTCGGCGATTTGGATCGCGAAGACGTTCGACTACATCAACCGCGTTTATTAACGCTTCCGCTTAGCGATCTACAAGGGTATGTAGATTCACTCTCCCTCTCGTAGATGCTCATCACCATGGATAGATCTTGCGTGTGCGTAGGAAAATTTTTGTTTCCCATGCAACGTTCCCCAACAGTGGAATCTGAGCTAGGTCTATGCGTAGATGAGATCTCGAGTAGAACACAAACGAGTTGTGGGCGTGGGTGTATACATATTGCTTGCCGTTACTAGTTGATACTTGATTCAGCGGTATTGTGAGATGAAGCGGCCCGGACCGACATTACGCGTACGCTTACGCGAGACTGGTTTTACCGCTGCGTGCACTTGTTGCATAAAGGTGACTGGCGGGTGTCTGTCTCTCTCACTTTAGTTGAATCGGTTCAATGAAGAGGGTTCTTTTAGAAGATCAAAAAGCAATCACTACACCACGTTGTGGTTTTGCGTAGGTAAGAACGGTTCTTGCAAACCCGTAGCAGCCACGTAAAATTTGCAACAACAATTAGAGGACGTCTAACTTGTTTTTGCAGGGTATGTTGTGATGTGATATGGCCAATTACATGATGAGATATATGTGATGTATGAGATGATCATGTGTTGTATAGAATATCACGACTTGCATGTCGATGAGTACGGCAACTGGCAGGAGCCATAGAGTTGTCTTTAATTATTGTATGACCTGCGTGTCAATCATTAAGCGCTATGTAATGCTTTACTTTATCGCTAAACGTTAGCAATAGTCGTGGAAGCAACAGTCGGCGCGACAACCTTATGGCGACACGTTGATGGAGATCAAGATGATGGAGATCATGGTGTCATGCCGGTGACGATGGAGATCATGCCGGTGCTTTGGAGATGGAGATCAAAAGCACAAGTTCATGGCCATATCATGTCACTTATGATTTGCATGTGATGTTAATCCTTTTATGCATCTTATTTTGCTTAGGACGACGGTAGCATTATAAGGTGATCCCTCACTTAAATTTCAAGATAAATTGTGTTCTCCCCAAGTGTGCACCGTTGCGAAAGTTCGTCGTTTCGAGACACGCCGTGATGATCGGGTGTGATAGACTGTACGTTCGCATACAACGGGTGTAAGCCATGTTACACGTGCGGAACACTCGGGTTAAACTTGACGAGCCTAGCATGTACAGACATGGCCTCGGAACACAAGAGACCGAAAGGTCGAACATGAGTCATATAGTAGATATGATCAACATGAAGATGTTCACCATTGAAACCACCTCAACTCACGTGATGATCGGACTTGAGTTGGTGGATTTGGATCATGTTACACTCGAATGATCGGAGGGATGTCAATTTGAGTGGGAGTTTTTAAGTAATATGATTAACTAAACTCATTATCTAAAGAACAATAGTCTAAGTTGTCTTTGCAATATTCATGTTGTAGATCATGGCTCGCGCAGTAGCACCCCTGAATTTTAATGCGTTCCTAGAGAAAGCTAAGTTGAAAGATGATGGAAGTAACTTTGTGGACTGGGCCCGTAATCTAAGGATTATCCTTACGGCTTCCCAGAAGGCTTATGTCCTTGATGCACCGCTTGGTGATCCACCTGCTCCAGTTGAGTCTCTAGACGTTGTGAACGCCTGGCAGGCTCGTTCTGATGATTACTCAATAGTTCAATGTGCAATGTTGTATGGCTTAGAACCGGGACTTCAAAGACGTTTTGAACGTCATGGAGCATATGAGATGTTCCAGGAGTTGAAGTTTATCTTTCAGAAGAATGCCCGGATCGAGAGATATGAGATCTCCGATAAGTTCTATGCTTGCAAGATGGAGGAGAACGGGTCTATCAGTGATCACGTGCTCAGAATGTCTGGGTACTCCACCCGTCTGGCTGAGTTAGGGATGCCCCTTCCGCCAGAGGCTATCACTGACAGAGTTCTTCAATCATTGCCACCTAGCTACAAGAGCTTCGTGTTGAACTATAACATGCACGGGATGAACAAGTCAGTCGCCGAGCTGTTTGCGATGCTGAAAATCGCTGAGTCTAAAATTCAGAAGGAGCATCAAGTGTTGATGGTCAATAAAACCACTAGTTTCAAGAAAAATGGCAAGGGTAAGAAGGGTAACTCCAAGAAGAGTGGCAAAGCAGTTGCTCCTCTCGTGAAGAAACCCAAGGCTGGACCCAAACCAGAAACTGTGTGTTTTCATTGCAAGGGAACTGGACACTGGAAGCGGAATTGCCCCAAGTATTTGGCTGACAAGAAGGCGGCCAACAACAAACAAGGTATATATGATATACATGTTATTGATGTGTACCTTACCAACTCTCGTTGTAGTGCCTGGGTATTTGATACCGGTGCGGTTGCTCATATTTGCAACTCAAAACAGGAACTGCGGAATAGACGGAGGCTGGCAAAGGACGAAGTGACGATGCGCGTGGGAAATGGTTCCAAGGTTGATGTGATCGCCGTCGGCACGCTCGCTCTTCGATTACCGTCGGGATTAGTGATGAACCTAAATAAGTGTTATTTGGTGCCTGCGTTAAGCATGAACATTATATCTGGATCTTGTTTATTGCGAGACGGTTACTCATTTAAATCAGAGAATAATGGTTGTTCTATTTATATGAGTAATATCTTTTATGGTCATGCACCCAATGTAAGGGGTTTATTCTTATTGAATCTCGATAGTAATGATACACATGTTCATAACATTGATGCCAAAAGATGTAGAATTGATAATGATAATACCACTTTCTTGTGGCACTGCCGTTTAGGTCATATTGGCGTAAAACGCATGAAGAAGCTCCATGCTGATGGACTTTTGGAGTCACTTGATTTTGAATCACTTGACACATGTGAGCCATGCCTCATGGGCAAGATGACTAAAACGCCGTTCTCTGGAACAATGGAACGGGCAAGTGACTTATTGGAAATCATACATACTGATGTGTGCGGTCCGATGAGTATTGAAGCGCGCGGTGGTTATCGTTACTTTCTCACCTTCACTGATGACTTAAGTAGATATGGGTATATTTACTTAATGAAACACAAGTCTGAAACATTTGAAAAGTTCAAACAATTTCAGAGTGAAGTTGAGAATCATCGTAACAAGAAGATTAAATTCCTACGATCTGATCAAGGAGGAGAATATCTGAGTTATGAGTTTGGCAGTCACTTAAGACAGTGTGGAATTGTTTCACAATTGACACCGCCTGGAACACCACAGCGTAATGGTGTGTCCGAACGTCGTAATCGAACTTTATTGGATATGGTGCGATCTATGATGTCTCTTGCCGATTTGCCACTATCGTTTTGGGGTTATACATTAGAGACAGCTGCATTCACTTTAAATAGGGCACCATCGAAATCCGTTGAGACAACGCCATATGAACTTTGGTTTGACAAGAAGCCAAAGCTGTCGTTTCTTAAAGTTTGGGGATGTGATGCTTATGTCAAAAAGCTTCAGCCTGAAAAGCTGGAACCCAAAGCGGAGAAATGCGTCTTCATAGGATACCCAAAAGAGACAATTGGGTATACCTTCTACCTCAGATCCGAGGGCAAAGTGTTTGTCGCTAAAAACGGAACATTTCTTGAGAAAGAGTTTCTCTCGAAAGAATTGAGTGGGAGGAAGATAGAACTTGATGAGGTTATTGAACCTTTACTTCAACCTGAGAGTAGCGCAGCGCAGAAAGTTGTTTCTGTGGAGCCTACATTAGCTGAAGAGGAAGTTAATGATGATGATCATGAAGCTTTGGATCAAGTTGCTGTCGAACCTCGTAGGTCGACAAGGACGCGTACTACTCCTGAGTGGTACGGCAACCCTGTCTTAGAGGTCATGTTGTTAAACAACGATGAACCTACGAGCTATGGAGAAGCGATGATGGGCCCGGATTCCGAGAAGTGGTTAGAGGCCATGAAATCCGAGATGGGATCCATGTATGAAAACAAAGTATGGACTTTGGAAGTATTACCTGAAGGGCGTAAGGCCATTCAGAACAAATGGATCTTTAAGAGGAAGACGGACGCGGACGGTAATGTCACCGTCTATAAAGCTCGACTTGTGGCAAAGGGTTTTTCACAAGTTCAAGGAGTTGACTACGATGAGACCTTCTCACCCGTAGCGATGCTTAAGTCCGTCAGAATCATGTTAGCAATAGCTGCCTTTTTCGATTATGAAATTTGGCAGATGGATGTCAAAACAGCGTTCCTTAACGGTTACCTTAAGGAAGAGTTGTATATGATGCAGCCAGAAGGTTTTGTCGATCCAGAAAATGCTGACAAAGTTTGCAAACTCCAGCGATCCATTTATGGACTGGTGCAAGCATCTCGGAGTTGGAATCTTCGTTTTGATGAGGTGATCAAAGCGTTCGAGTTTATACAAGTTTACGGAGAAGCTTGTATTTACAAGAAAGTGAGTGGGAGCTCTATAGCGTTTCTAATATTATATGTGGATGACATATTGCTGATTGGAAACAATATAGAAATGCTGGAAAGCGTAAAGGAATATTTGAACAAGAGTTTTTCAATGAAGGACCTAGGAGAAGCTGCTTTCATATTAGGCATCAAGATCTATAGAGATAGATCAAGACGCTTAATAGGACTTTCACAAAGCACATACCTTGATAAGATTTTGAAGAAGTTCAAAATGGATCAGTCCAAGAAGGGGTTCTTGCCTGTTTTGCAAGGTGTAAAGTTGAGTAAGACTCAATGCCCAGTGACTGCAGAAGATAGAGAAAAGATGAGTGTCATCCCCTATGCTTCAGCCATAGGCTCTATCATGTATGCAATGCTGTGCACAAGACCCGATGTCAGCCTTGCCATAAGTATGGTCGGAAGGTTTCAAAGTGATCCAGGAATGGAACACTGGACGGCGGTCAAGAATATCCTGAAGTACCTGAAAAGGACTAAGGACATGTTTCTCGTTTATGGAGGTGATCAAGAGCTCGTCGTAAAGGGTTACGTCGATGCAAGCTTTGACACTGATCCGGATGACTCTAAGTCGCAAACCGGATACGTATTTATTCTTAATGGGGGTGCGGTTAGCTGGTGCAGTTCCAAGCAAAGCGTGGTAGCAGATTCTACATGCGAAGCGGAGTACATCGCTGCCTCGGAGGCGGCGAAGGAAGGTGTCTGGATGAAGGAGTTCATGACAGATCTTGGAGTAGTGCCTAGTGCACTTAACCCAATGACTCTGTTTTGTGATAATACTGGTGCCATTGCTCTAGCCAAGGAACCAAGATTTCACAAGAGGACCAGACACATAAAGCGACGTTTCAATTCCATCCGCGATTACATCAAGGAGGACGACATAAATATTTGCAAAGTACACACGGATCTAAATGTTGCAGATCCGATGACTAAACCTCTTCCAAAGGCTAAACATGAACAACACCAGAACTGCATGGGTGTTCGATTCATTACAATGTAAATCACATAGTGATGTGAACTAGATTATTGACTCTAGTGCAAGTGGGAGACTGTTGGAAATATGCCCTAGAGGCAATAATAAATTGGTTATTATTATATTTCCTTGTTCATGATAATCGTTTATTATCCATGCTATAATTGTATTGATTGGAAACTCAAATACATGTGTGGGTACATAGACAACAATGTGTCCCTAGTAAGCCTCTAGTTGACTAGCTTGTTGATCAAAGATGGTTAAGGTTTCCTAGCCATGGACATGAGATGTCATTTGATAACGGGATCACATCATTAGGAGAATGATGTGATGGACAAGACCCAAACTGTAAACGTAGCATTTGATCGTGTCAGTTTATTGCTATTGTTTTCTGCATGTCAAGTATCTGTTCCTTTGACCATGAGATCATGCAACTCACTAACACCGGAGGAATACCTTGTGTGTATCAAACGTCGCAACGTAACTGGGTGACTATAAAGGTGCTCTACAGGTATCTCCGAGGGTGTCTGTTGGGTTGGCATGGATCAAGACTGGGATTTGTTACTCCGTATGACGGAGAGGTATCTCAGGGCCCACTCGGTAATACAACATCACATTGAGCCTTGCAAGCAAAGTGACTAAAGAGTTAGCCACAGGATCTTGTATTACGGAACGAGTAAAGAGACTTGCCGGTAACGAGATTGAACTAGGTATAGAGATACCGACGATCGAATCTCGGGCAAGTAACATACCGAAGAACAAAGGGAACAGCATACGGGATTAACTGAATCCTTGACATAGAGGTTCGACCGATAAAGATCTTCGTAGAATATGTAGGAGCCAATATGGGCATCCAGGTCCCGCTATTGGTTATTGGCCGTAGAGGTGTCTCGGTCATGTCTACATAGTTCTCGAACCCGCAGGGTCTACACACTTAACGTTTGGTGACGATTAGTATAATTGAGTTATTATGTTGGTGACCGAAAGTTGTTCGGAGTCCCGGATAAGATCCCGGACATGACGAGGATCTCCGGAATAGTCCGGAGGTAAAGATTGATATATGTGATAATAGTGTTTTGATCTCCGGAAGAGTTCCGAAGTTCACCGGAAGAGGTTCCGGATGTTTACCGAAGTGTTCGGGTGCAGCAACACTTTATATGAGCCAAAGGGATAAGGCCCACAAGGTATTGGAAAGTGCAAAAGTAGTTTTGCTGCCGCGTAAGCGGTACTACCGCTTGGTGAAGCGGTACTACCGCCGGAGCGGTACTACCGCTTGGTGAAGCGGTACTACCGCCGGAGCGGTACTACCGCTTGTGTGAAGCGGTACTACCGCCCAAGCGGTACTACCGCTTGTGTGAAGCGGTACTACCGCTTGTGCGCGGCTGTGCGCGGTTCGGCAGGGATCCGAGTTGGACTCTTTCCCTGCGGGCCAAACCGACCTTGTGCGGGCAAAACCGACCCGGAGGAGGCTTTTACTCCAAGTTTAGACCCCAAGGCTCAACATATAAATAGAGGGGCAGGGCTAGCACACGGGACACATCAGGATTTCCCAAGCCGTGTGCCGGCAACCCTAGCCCTCTAGTTCCTCCGTCATAATCTCCGTAGTGCTTGGCGAAGCCCTGCAGAGATTATTCCTCACCACCATCACCACGCCGTCGTGCTGCTGGAACTCAACCACTACTTCACCATCGCTCGCTGGATCGAGGAGGTGAAGGCGTCATCAAGCCGTACGTGTGTTGAACGCGGAGGTGCCGTCCGTTCGGCACTAGATCGGAAGGATCGTGATTGGATCGCGGGACGCTCGGCGATTTGGATCGCGAAGACGTTCGACTACATCAACCGCGTTTATTAACGCTTCCGCTTAGCGATCTACAAGGGTATGTAGATTCACTCTCCCTCTCGTAGATGCTCATCACCATGGATAGATCTTGCGTGTGCGTAGGAAAATTTTTGTTTCCCATGCAACGTTCCCCAACAGGCAGCGCCTCACATATATAGGCGCAGCCGCGTGGGCTGAACCCACGGCCAAGTTGGTAACAGCCCACGATTTGACATCTCAGATTGTGGCCCCATCTGTCAAAGACTCTCCGTTTCTGACTGGCAAAAATAAGCGCGCATAGGTGTGAGCTCGGCTCGGCTCAATCCCGCAACCCGCGGCGCGGCGAGGCGTGGCGTGGCGAGGCGAGGCGAGGTGGGCGGCGGAGGAGGAGCGCGCGGGAACCACTTCTCTTCTCAAGCTCCAATAGCATGTGGAAGAGAATCCCTTATAAGGAGGTCCAACTCCTTCTCCACTAGCGGTATGGGACTAAACTTCCCACCACACACACAATGCCATATATCCCACAAGGGCCCTTAGAGATTTCCTGAAATTGTTATATGGGCCCAAGGCCCACCCCTATATTTCAACAATCCCCCACCAGATCTCAAGGGTCCATTTTGTCCTTTGTTCCAAATACTGTTTTGATATACTAGTATTTCAGTGAAGACCGGTTAAGGTTGAACTTCACCTAGAGCAAGTAGCTACACTCCTTCACAACTGAACAATGGACTATGTCTTGAATTGTCAGTTTGGCGTAAAGAAGTTTCACCACACGTCTTACTAGTACTAGACTGCCAAAGGCTGACCCCTCGAGTGGAGCATATTAGTCACACTCCTGGCCTATTCATGAGCTTGCTAGAGATCACCCCAATCTCATAGACTATGACCAGCAGTCGGGCTCATATAGGTGTGTTCCTCCAAAGATCGCTCTGTAGGATAGCATCTTGCTTATATATATATAAGCCTTGGAACACATTAAGACAGTAGTCAACCTACCATACAGTTTTTCGAGAGTATTGCATCTCCAACGGAGTGGGTTAGTAAGGTTACTCTCCTCAGTTCACCACTGGCTTGTTTTCCCAGGTCCTACTTCACGGGATCTCCGATCACATAGGTTGGGTTACCGCCATGGCAACTCATGTGGATCTCATACCCATCTCCCTCGATGCATTATCTATCACAACACGTGATAGCCCTTTAGTAAAGGGATCTGCCAGATTTTTAGCCGTTTGGATATAATCCAACGCTATCACTCCGGAGTTTCTTAATTTTCTGACAGCTTTCAATCTCATTCTTATGTGTTTGTTGGACTTCATGTTGTCCTTTGAACTCTTCACCTTGACAATAACTGTCTGATTGTCACAATTCATAAGGATGGCCAGAACCGGCTTCTCAACCACTGGCAAGTCCATCAAAAGATCTCGAAGCCATTCTGCTTCGACACCAGATATGTCTAATGCTGTTAATTCTGCTTCCATTGTCGATCTCGTTAAGATCGTTTGCTTGCAAGACTTCCAGGAAACAGCACCACCTCCAGGAGTAAACATATACCCAGTTGTAGCCTTCATCTCATCAGCATCAGAGATCCAATTCACATCACTATACCCTTCAAGTACTGATGGGTATCCGGTATAGTGAAGTCCATAGTTCATAGTATCTTTCAGATAGCGCATAACTCTTTCAATAGCATGCCAATGTACATCGCCCGGTTTGGAAACAAACCGGCTCAGTTTGCTCACAGCAAACGCGATGCCAGGCCTCGTTGCGCTCGATAGATACATGAGTGAACCAATAATTTGAGAGTATCTCAATTGATCTTTAGATGTGCCTTCGAACTTTCGAATCAGCACACTAAGATCATATGGTGTTTGAGATGGTTTGCAGTCCGAATATCCAAAACGACTCAACACCTTCTCAACATAATGGGATTGCAGAAGTGTAATCCCACCATCATCATCTCTCAATAACTTGATGTTCAAGATAACATCAGCCACTCCAAGGTCCTTCATCTCAAAGTTCTGAGATAAAAAGGACTTAACCTCCTCAATCACTTTGAGGCTGGTTCCAAATATCAGCATGTCATCAACATACAAGCACAGTATAACTCCTTCGCCCCCACCATAGCGATAGTATACACATATGTCAACTTCATTGACAAAGAAGCCAACAGATGTCAAAGTTGTATTAAATTTCTCATGCCGCTGCTTAGGTGCTTGTCTCAGGCCATATAGAGATTTCAACAACTTACACACCTTTCCTTCCTGACCATCTATTACGAAGCCATCAGGTTGTTGCATATAGATTTCCTCCTCTAGCTCTCCGTTCAGGAAAGTTGTCTTAACATCCATCTGGTGGATGAGAAGACCATGCGAGGCCGCCAATGAGAGTAATACTCGAATGGTGGTCAGTCTGGCCACAGGTGAATAAGTGTCAAAGAAATCTTCTTCTTCTTTCTGGGCATAGCCCTTGGCCACAAGCCTAGCCTTATACTTTTCAATCGTACCGTTGGGCCTAAGCTTATTTTTGAACACCCACTTACATCCCAATGGTTTGCAACCATAGGGACATTCAGTAATTTCCCAAGTCCCGTTAGCCATGATGGAATCCATCTCGCTACGGACCGCATCCTTCCAGTAGTCAGCTTCTGGAGATGCATACGCTTCTGAAATAGAAGTGAGAGTATCATCCACGAGGTACACAAGGAAATCATCACCAAAGGTCTTTACAGTCCTTTGTCTCTTGCCCCTACCAAGGGTTTCCTCATCATCCTCCTCAGGATTTTCATCATGTGTTTGTTCATAATATTCCATCGGAATGGTAGGTTCAGGAGTCTCCTCAGATTCCCGTCTAGAAGTGCTTTGCATATCTCTCATAGGAAAAATATCCTCGAAGAATGTAGCATCCTTAGACTCCATAATTGTACTGACCTTCTGGTCAGGTACCCTAGATTTCACTACTAGAAATCTATAGCCAACGCTATTCTTAGCGTAGCCCAAATTAATGCAGTCCACGGTCTTTGGTCCAAGCTTATACTTTTTGGGGATCGGCACGTTGACTTTCGCCAAACAGCCCCAAGTACGCAAGTACGAGAGTGTTGTCCTTCTCTTCGCCCATTTCTCATAGGGAGTGATTTCATTATCCTTTGTCGGAACTTTATTCAGGACATGACATGATGTCAATATAGCCTCCCCCACCATACCTTGGATAAACCCGATGTATCTAACATGGCGTTAACCAAATCAGTTAGAGTACGGTTTTTTCCATTCGGCAACCCTGTTTGACTGGGCTGAATAGGGAGGCGTCCTCTCATGAATAATATCATGTTCCGCACAAAAGGAATCAAACTCACTCGAGAAGTACTCTCCACCACGATCTGACCGGACTCATTTAATTTTCTTTTCAAGTTGATTCTCAACTTCTGCCCTATAGATTTTAAAGTAGTGTAGAGCCTCATCTTTAGTATTTAGCAGACACACATAGCAATATCTAGTGGAATCATCTATCAATGTCATGAAGTATTTCTTTCCACCTTTAGTCAACACACCATTCATCTCACAAAGATCAGAATGTATGAGTTCTAATGGTGCCAAGTGTCTCTCCTCCGCAGCCTTGTGAGGCTTGCGAGGTTGCTTAGCTTGCACACACGAAAGGCACTTAGAACCTTTGGCTAAAGTGAAACTCGGGATTAAATTCAACTTGGCTAGCCGCGTCATAACACCGAAACTAATGTGACAAAGACGTGAATGCCAAACCTCAGATTCATTAACACTGGAATGAATATTGTTCACGACTTTATTACAAAAATCTGCGAGAGAAAGGCGGAACATTCCTCCACATTCATAACCCTTTCCAACAAATAGTCCATATTTCGTAACAACTACTTTATTAGACTCGAAGACCAACTTAAACCCTTCTCTACATAGAAGGGAGCCACTAACGAGGTTCTTCTTGATGGCGGGGACATGCTGCACGTTCTTCAGCTGCACGATCCTTCCCGAAGTAAACTTTAGATCGACCGTGCCAACACCATGAACAGAAGCACTCGCGCCATTCCCCATCAATACGGACCCATGACCTGTGGCCTGGTAAGAAGAAAACAATGAAATGTCAGCACACACATGAACACCTGCACCTGTGTCCACCCACCAATCGGTGGACTGACAAACTGAAAATACAGTAAATAAATTACCGTACCCAGATGCACCACTTTCATTGTTGCTCATAATCATGTCGGCAGACTTGGAGTCCTGCCCTGGCTTCTTGTACTTGTTTGGGCACTTGTTGGCCCAATGTTCCTCCGAACCACAAGTAAAGCAGTCATCTCCCTTCTTGTTCTTCTTGAAGGTCTTCTTACCTTTCTTCTTAAAGTCGGTATTTTGTTGGACACCGTTCTTTCCCTTGGGCTTGTAGGAATTGAAGTTCTTCTAATGCACCATATTAGCTACAGAAGTTCCTTCGACCCCTTTTCCGTGCGAGTCCTTTGCTCTTGAGTTCTGCTCAACACTCAGGTGGCCGATGACATCCTCTACTGAGAATTCACGCCTCTAATGTTTCAGAGTGGTAGCAAAGTTCCTCCAAGAATTAGGGAGCTTAGCGATTATACAACCCGCGACAAATTTGCCCGGTAAATCGCACTTCAGAAGCTCAAGCTCCTTAGTGATGCATATTATCTCATGAGCCTGTTCCAATACAGAACGGTTCTCGACCATTTTGTAATCGTGAAACTGCTCTATAACATACATCTCGCTTCCAGCATCGATGGACCCGAATTTAGATTCAAGCGCCTCCCACAAGTCCTTGGCAACCCGCACATGTAAATATGTGTCAACCAACTTATCTCCGATAACGCTCAGAACTGCTCCGAGAAAGATGACGGTGGCCTCCCTAAACGCCTTCTCCTGTTCAGGAGTAATCGTTCAAGTGGGAGTCGCACCGGCAACCCAGAACACGTTCATTGCCGTGAGCCATAAGATGGTTTTGGTCTGCCAATGCTTAAAATATGTACCAGTAAACTTATCCGGTTTCAGTGCAGCAGCAAAACCATGATTCGAAAAATTTCTACACAAATTAGGTTTTTGGATTGCTGAGTAAATAGGCAATTTTTCGATTAATTTAATCCAAGAATAAATCATGAACATGACGTAAACAGTATTAAACACATACTGATATTTGATCATATTAGCGCGCACTAGACAAATAGTAGAAACATCTACGCAGATCACTAGTACGGCTAAAACAGTAATGAACAGAAGAGGGATAAACGAGTGTGCGTGCGCATTATGAGTATCTAAGAAAACCTCCATATGGTTTATATATGTGGTTGTCTAGTGTGTTGGACGTGGATTTTTAGAGCTCGTGCTTCTGGACACCCCTTATCCTTACCCTCCACCATTGCTTTGAGATCCGTGTTGGACAACTAACTTACTACACGAATTTTTCTCTTTTTTGTTTCTTCCAAATAAAACTACATATGAACTTCAAACTTTCCAAGACACCAAAACATTCTAACTAGAATGTGGGAAAAAACTTTCAGATTTTTTGGTCCAACATAAATATACGAAACAGGATTTTTCTATTAAAAAATATTATTTATAGTATTTATGATGCACGAAAAATTCCGAAACTTTTTTCCCACATTCTAGTAAGAATGTTTTGTTGTGTTGCCAAGTTTGAAGTTCATATGTTGTTCTATATGGGAGTAACAAAAAAGACAAAAGTACTTGCACGAATCGCGATGCAAAATGAGTGGCTAGATAAGGAGGTGTCCTGAAGCCTATGCTCTACAACATGTTTACCGGGCTTACGTACACATAGTATATGGATATGTAGCCGTGGTTTGGTCTCCTCTGGTTCAAGAATTTTCACACGCTTTTGTAGTATACATGTATCATTAATTGGCCCTTGCATTGTGAATTCAAGCTTCATTCGTGTAATTCTTGGAAGGTACACATTCTTTGCTGTAACCATAAGATATGCACACATGGCCATTCTGTACACCCATGCATGCATGTATGACCAGCTATGTGGATCTGTCCATTCCATTACGGCCTGTAATCTGGATGAGAATCTGTCCGAAGGAGGGGTGTTTTCACCCGGCTATACATGCTACATCAATTGATGTTTTTTGCGAGAAAATATCTATTAATATCACTGGTACTCAAAACAAGAATTAAGAGACTTTTTGCCATCGATATACTAAACATAGTTATTGTAAGATAACTATATATCCAATTTAATAAAGTCAACCATGGAATTTTCTTTTGTTGAATAACAGTTTTATTCATTTTCTCATCTTTCCTTTAAATATTTTTTTGCTTTACTCAAGTTGTATTAGCCTTTTGTCCCCTTTTCATATATTTTTATCGCAAAAATAAAATAAAAAGGGGACAAAATGCTAATACAACTTGAGTAAAGCAAAAAAAAATTAAAAGGAAAGATGAGAAAATGAAAAAACTAATTAAAGTCTAGAATTTCCAAAGTAAACTAGCCAAATGTACCTATCGACAGAAGTTTCACGATCTAATACCGCGCAATATCCTAAGTTGTTTAAATTATAGGCCAGACATCATGGAAAAAACTTGCTAGACCATTCAATCAATCCCTTCATTCTTGGGTCGAGATATACAAAGCTATAAAAAAGTCATTTTGTACATGTATGCACAAAAATTCTATATGAGTAGCTAAAAGGACCAAAGAAAAGTTTGAAGAGATAATTTTTATTGGAGATCTAGGTGAAATCCACCGAAGTCAATAAGTCAAGTGCGGAAGTTATCTGTTGCTGATAATCATTGTACTTCATAGGATTGCAGGTGGAAAGCAGATCTCGCACTTTGCTTTATCTGACTACAGGTGAGAACTAGATTTTCCCAAGCCATAGTGAACCAATTGGATTGCTGGTTGCGTTTAGCCACTAGATTTAATTATCCTGTTGTCGGAAAGATGCATGGGTTCCAGTACCATTCCCACTTACATCATAAGATAAACATATAATAACACTGTAACAAACATAGGACTGTTGGACAACCTTAGTTTCCATATAAAGATGTGATTAATAGTTTAAAGCTGATAAAGATGGGGTCTTAACAAATTAATTTTGCCATATTTAGTAGGCTCTTGGTTCCCTCTTCTCTGTACATTTACTAAAGAAAGACTCGAGTATACCAAGGGTTGGCAAGCTAGCTATGAATCTATGGATGTTTTTTTATATTTTTTTTGCTAAAACAAATCAATGGATATATAGTTGGAAATCCTAAAGAATGAATACACAACCAAAATAGTCTACCCTGAAAGCATGCCGCCGTCACCAATATTTCGTCGCCTTTGCCAGTTCCCTCCCCATCCCAGCCCTCTGTACCCTCATTCCGCCTACTAGGAAGCAATAGGGACCTCTCCATCTTACGGTGGATGGTAATCTCTTTCCATCTACTGCGCCTTCGACCTGGCTGAGGAGGTGGCAGACCCTGCACCCAAAGGGGTGCTTAGCTCTTTGTACCGGTGAAGCATCAACATCTGCTCGTCATCATCTGGGGCAACAATGGCGGCGCTCTGACTATGTGGATGACGGGCCGCCATTTGGTTAGCGTGCTATACACAATCCTTTTGTGGCGAGGCGCATGCCCACGAGATCTAGGCACCACGACGGTGGTGCTTTTGTGTTGCATGAGTATTTTGTGGCAAGGGTAGCAGGGATCTGGTATGGGGTCAATCGTGGAGGCCTATCCGCGTAGTCAGATCGGCTTTTCTCAGCAGTGGCTCATTCTTCTTCGTCTGTGGTGATGTTGCGGCACGACACACACCGCTACCACATGCATACATATTGTGAATCCACAAGTGAAGCTAGATCAACAGATCCTGATTGTCGCCCAATGCATCACCCTCTCCCCTTGTTTGGCAAGTGGTGGTGTAGTGTTTCCATCTAATCGTTGATGACCTTGGCTGACTAAGTGGAGCACAACCGGCGGAGTTTTGGGGGTGGCCTTGGTGGCTATCTTTGGAGGACACCATGGCATATTCACTCAGAGTAATGAGTGGAGCAAATGTTGGAAGATCTACTACCATCAAGATGGTGATTGAAACACCACTCCATGTCCGGACTGATTGTTGGATCAAACACCAAATTTTGTGTGGTGTCTCCTTGTTTAAGACATTGTTTTCCTGTGGATGCTCTGCCATTGATATGGTGGACCTGGCGGCTAGGATGAAAATCTTTGTCTCGGCCTTTCAAGCTGGACTCAACGATGTCAACACAACTTATTTGTACTTCCTTCTTGAAGGTGTTTTCTGCGAAGGATGTCAAGTTAAGAAATACATATGTGTCGATTTTGCTAGATCCAATTAGTGAAGGCTGGATCAAGAGTTTTTATCCTTCACGGCACATACCCTTGTTGCCCGCCCAGAAACAATGTCTAGACCTTCAACTTAAGAAGGCAACATCTTCATCAAGGAGACAACACGACATAATAAATGTCAGATCCAACTAGTGAAGGTATTGGGGTACCAATATATTCGTGTCACATCCAATCAATAAAGATAAGATCGCCTTATATGATGCACTCACCCATGCCTCACCGAAAAAACAACATGATGCACCCTCTAGGTTAGCTACCCCATGGTCCAAGCATACTTCAGAAAAGTTGCCTCTCTGCCCGACATTGACAATTTTTCCACCTTGATTACGCAAATGTGACATCTAGGAAGCAAATGACCTTGACCAGGGCGAGAGAGGAGAAGCACCAGCCGCACCAGCGAGAGTAGGATGAAGACTGCGCCCCCAATGGCAGCGAGGGTGAGATTGAGAGAGAGGCCGGAGCCAGGTTCCGAGTACTGGAGTAGAATTCTGCTGGGTCACCCAGTCACGAAGCCCCTTCCATATCTGTTAATATCATGTATATGTTGTTCACAAAATTAATTCGTACTGATTATGTTTCCTTTTCCTTTTACTGTAAGAGGAAAAATGAGTACTGTTGCTTTCCTTACCTGACATACTAGGCAATAGACTAACGTCGATTTTTAAGAGGCTCTAGCTAATTAGATATTTGTTTTGTGTCTCATCTTCACCTAACGCACCATTTTTCTATGACAGGAAATCACTAAGGCTAAATATTGGATTTCACCTAGCTATATAGTAATACTATATGGCTATATAGTTAGATTGGTCGACTATGACACTTGTGGTGGCATGTGTACCTATCGAGTAATTATTCTCCGCACTGAGCACTAACAAAAATAGGATAACTCATTTCCCCGTAAAGTGGAAATAACCACTAGATTAGTGGGATGAGCTATTTCAGATGATCGGTGATTTTTTTGTAATCAACCACTACCTGCAACAAGTTGGCTATGCTGATAGGCAGTTGAAACTACCAGATCTTCAGAAAAATATAATCTTGCAGATGATACGAAGTTACTAGGGGGTGGAAAAAATCAAGGTTGTACAGTTTGCTGTCATTTTTCTAACGCGAAATCAGGTTGGACCCCATTAACTCGACAAACCATTAGACATGGCATATCAATCTCTGCAAGATTCTCCATCGACCCCACCAGATCATATATAGATTTTATCAGTAAAACATCAAAGTGCAAACTATATTTCTTGATCACTGCTTATGTTATCACAGAATTTGAGACGTTTGCTGATCTCAAATACTAATTCACAGTTTAAACTTGTTTTCCTTCTGTACTTACACTTATGGCTCTTTTTTTTCTTTTATTTTTTCGTAGTTTGTACATTATAATATTTGTTTGAAGATATCGATTTTCACTTACATTCTTGCCTTTACATTGTCTTAACCTTGTTTTTCAATTTGTAAAATTAAATTTATGACCATTGATTCCTCGTTACAATTTGAGACATCATCGGCAAGATAAAACCTGTGTTGGTTTGTTCATGAATTTTTTTGTGGTGGATCCCACTGGATGCCTTTATAAATACTTGCCTACATGATATAATTTGTTTAGAAAAACAGTACAGACACAGACACTTACTGAAACACAATGCAGACACTCAGATACACAAGAATTTTTGGTGCCACTGCTCATACAGCCGGCCTTTTCTTACTACTATTTTTCTCGTCACTGGCTAACAAGGGTACAAGTACAACACTTATATGGGCGAGCCGCTGCAACCGGCCACTAACAGCACTAACTGCATGGCCTCTTCATACGCATGCACTAACTCACGCAACTCGTACATCCGGCTTTGTAGCTATACGAGCCGGCTTTCTATGTAGCGCTCACGGAGTCCCTGGCGATCGCGCTACCGCTGCACCTGCTGCTTCCTGCCTCCGTCGCCGTACGATCACAGGCCCAGCCACAGACCGGCTCAGCTCAGCAGTGGCGGAGCTACACACAGATTCTGCGGGAAGTCTCGCTGAAGCGTTTTGAGTAACCGGGCCGGCCCATGTTCGCACTGGAAAAAGAAAAGTAATATATGTGGGAAGCAGGATTCGATCCCGGAAATTCAATTTGGCTCCCGGGAGCACATGCTCCCGGGGCCAAATTTTTTTTTTCAAATGTCAAAAAAATTAGGACAAAATTATTTGGTGATCTTTGTCACATACAAATGCTACATGTAAATTTTGAGGCAAAAAGATTAAGCATTTTGGCCTGCGCAAAAAAAACAAATCAAAGACAAAATGTCACCACAAAATGACAACCCAAATTTGTTTTTTTCACCGACGAAACACCCGCTGCTCCGTTCCACATGAAAATTGCCAAGCATGCTTGCGACACCAACACGATCATCTACAATTTTTTTCAGAATTTTTTGAAAACATTTTTTATTTTTTTTCAGGGTACTGTTCACCCGGGAGCATGTGCTCCCGGGAGCCAAAACGCCGCTCCCGATTCGATCCCTGCTCTCCTCGGCGAGAGCTGTCTCAGCTAGCCACCCCGCCCGGGTCTCGCTCGTGATAATTAAGAGACAGGTTCTCTAGTTGACGCGGGTAAAACCGGTTTTCAATTTGTTTTCATGATTTTTTTTCTGTTTTTTCTTTTCGTTTTTTCTTCGGTTTTTTCATTTTCTTTTTTCTTCGATTTGTTTTTCTTCCTTTTTTTTTCTCCGTTTTTTCTCTCTTTTCTCCTTTTTTTTCTTATGTTTGTTTTCCCTTTCACTCTACATTTTCGTATATGCCAAAAACATTTTTTTAATAAGTGATCAACATTTTTTGTATACACATTCAACATTGTCCAAACGCTTATTCAACATTTTTCAAATACTTGTTCAACATTTTAATACTTATTCAACAAAATTAAAATACTTGTTCAACATTTTTCAAATACTTGTTCAACATTTTTTAATACATATTCAACATTTTCCAAATACTTGTTCAACATTTTGAATACTTATTCAATATTTTCAAATACTTGTTCAACATTTTTAAAATTCTTGTTCAACATTTTTATAATGCTTGATTAACATTTTTCAAATACTTGTTCAACATTTTTTTCAAATCTTTGTTCAACATTTTCCTAATGATAAACATTTTTTTTCAAATACTTGTTCAACATTTTCAAATACATGTTCAACATTTTTTGAATGCTTGATTAACATTTTTCGAATGCTTGATTAACATTTTTTAAATAATTTTTCAACATTTTTCAAATGCTTGAATAACATTTTTCAAATACTTATTCAACATTTTTCAAATACTTGTTCAACATTTTTCAAATGTGTTTTGGGAGAGTGTTTTTATAATATATATATTTAGAATATTTTAAAGTATAAACAAAAGTACAAAAGAAAGCAAAAAAGAAAAAAACGTGGAAAATAACGAAACAGGAAACAGGCAGGTGCTTACCCGCGCACATGGGCCAGTCCATATGCTCGCTGGCTTCAGCGAGTTGGAACGATCGACTCGCTGAACGCGAGAAATATCAGCGCCCCACCTGGGCTTCTACAGCTGACCTGTGTTGTAGTAGGTGGGCTGGGCCTAGTTACAAATATACATTTTTGCAGAAAAGTAGGGCGGGCCATAGCCTGGTTTGGCCCTCACGTAGCTCCGCCAGTGCAGCTCAGACTGAACACGACCGCGGCCACACACCGGCGGACTCGTCCTAGACTCATACACGCACGCACACATGAACGGACACGCACACACACGCGCCACGTCCGCCACAGACTCGACCTAGGCGCGCTCACGCCGGTCACCACCGCCATGGACATGGCTTATTCCTAACAACAAATGTGTCAAATCTGGGGTTTGATCCCTAGCTAGCTGTTGGTACAACCACCCTCCTACATTCCATCCAACCACAGGTTCGTTTACTAGATTGGTGTATTGGTGATAATATTCTTAACTAAGTGAAATGTTGTGGCAAACAGAATTTTATATTTTATAAACGTTAATGAGATGTGACAAGTATTGGATACATTGGTGCATTTTCTATTATTATTGAGGAAGGGAATACTAATTATACTTATCAGATTCGAGTAAACTATTGTCAGAAAATCGGTGGCAACATAAGATTTTTTTTTGAGGATAATGTTATTCAGCGAACGTTCGCTCGGGAAATGGAATTTGCGAACCTTTTTCACTGCAATTTATGTTCTGGGAGCATGACAATTCCTTCAAGCGAACACCGCAAATTTCACAGCAAAATTTCTTTGTTTGCAGAATTTGCCATGTTTTTTTGACAATTGCCATGTGTGTTTGAAGAACTTGCCATAAATAGGTTTGCAAATGTCATCCTTCCTAGGGAACGTTCGCCGGCTATTGTGGTCCCTTTTTTAATCACCAGTTCCTTTAATTTTTTTCCCAATTAAGCACTTCATGCTAAACATGTGGATGCTCACTATGGACCCATCAAGTTTCATGAAGAAATATATTAATTTGCTGTCTTAATTAAGACTCCAAATCTATAATAGATGAGCTATTTGCTATTCTATGTAGATCCACAAAATTATTTTTACATGTATGTATTAATGAAAATGTACATGTATGTATAGAACATATTTATATTCATATGATATTTTGCCAAAAAATAATTAAGCTTGAGGTGATTTTTAATATTTTGAATATTCCATGCATGTTCCATGGACTCAGGAGACAAAATATGCACTGGTGTATACATAGTGTATTCATACAACAAATTATCATGGGACCTTCAAAACTTAGTTCAATGTTTTATTATGAACGCAATGTTTAAATGATGTTTGTGTGTTAATTATGAAATGCAATATGTTGATATGAATGCACAAAGCTGGAGAATTTAGTTCAAAAACTATTTTTGGGGATTAAGTTTTAGGCATCGATTATAAGCCACCCTGCCAATACCCAGAATGTTTTTTGGATTTCAGTTTTGGGGATGGATTTTTGGGTATTATATTTTGGACATCGATTAGAGTTGCTACGCATAGGACAAATCTTGTTATAACTTAGAAACTGAAGCATAAAACCATGATTAATCAGTACTCAACCGTAAGCATGCAGTTAATTTGGTTCTTTCCTGCACAACTGATTGTAGACGTAAATTTTATTGACTGCTGCCGTGTAACATCATGAAAGTTTCCTTACACACACCCACACGAGAATATTACATCTATTACATATATAAATAGCTTCTTCTTTATTTTTCCAATAAAACATAGCTTCTTCCTTCTGTGAGGATGTAAATAACATGCATATGAACTTCGACATTACTCTTCCCTTCAGCAGCTTATTTTCATGTAGACATGAATAGTAATACTCCCTCCGATCCATATTACTTGTCTTAGATTTGTCTAGATACAGATGTATCTTAAACTAAAATGTGATATGGATCTAAGGGAGTAATAATTACTGCTGTGACATCAGAGTTCAGAATATCTATCTTCGGCGAAAAGAACAGTCTTAGAGTCTTGGAGAATGGCACTAGTTCTTTGTAGTATCACCACCACTGCCACCTGATCCGTCCTCTCCTCCATGGTTACTATACTGGTCCCGTGGGATGGCATGGTGGTTGTCCACGGTTGTGCTGCTGCCTGCACCGAGGGTGGGTTTCATGCTGACGGCCTCGCCGGCGATGTCATTCCTCACTGTCCCCTTGACGCGAATTGCCAATCCTTGAGTAACCATGGCGAAGACCAGCAAGGCAGCTAAGATCCTAATCCTGCTTGCTTTCAGTTGCTCTTTCATGGTGTCTGAATTAACTTGACAGAGAGACACATGCATAGGAATATCATAAAGTTAATGGTGAAAGAATGAAAGATGATCATGAGCAAGAAGAAACTAGCTTGAACAAAGAGTCAAACCTGGGAAATCTCCACCTTGAGATTTGATCGAAGTTTGTATATCTACTTATTGTTTCTTGAAGGCTATGGCAGGTCATGAACGCTTTATATAGTAAGAAAAAACTAGTGCACGATTCATATGGGCTGAGAACCTAACAACTAAAAGGTTATTGAATGATGCACTAAAATTAAAGAAACATCATGTGGGATGTAAAAGGTACTCATGCCATGCCTTGGGACTAGTAGAATCTTGTAGTGAAAAACGACAGCCAAATTAGATCCCATCCTTTACTATGACCAGTGACGTAAATTATTTGCGAATATCATAATTATGAAGATTATGGTGATTACTTGGCCGAATCACCGTCAGTGTAATAATAAACTATGCGTAAATCATCAAACACTACCAATAGTATTTCCCACTAAGATAGTGGTTTGTGCTTTTATTACAACGACGCGACGACGACTTGATATTTTATTTACAGGTGGAGAATAACCCTGCCTAAATTTTAACCCAACCGCTTCAATTGGGCACTAAAAGTGTCATGATCTATCTATATAAGCATATAGGTGGAAGGGCAGATATTAGTGGCGTCATTGAGCCCTTAACCAGTAGATTTCTCCATTTAACTGCATGATTATCAACAATAGTACTACTCGATCGTGACCCTTGGGCATTTTGCTCTGGGCTCTCATCTCAGCCCCTGTAGATGAAAGTTCTCTTGCAGACTCTAGAGGGTCCAGAATAAATGCTGAGCAGAATATATCAGATAAGACAGCGTTCTTCTAGCTAGTTACCATAGGGGCCTTGTAGCTGCAGGTAAACGTCAGTCAATTTTGTCAAGTAATTCTATTATTGAATAAATACAGTTAAAAGAATAATAGTGAGCATTTTTCAATACTGAACCAAAGAACAATATCTGATTCTAATATCCCCCAGGCAGGCACCTGTAAACTAATGACTTAAAAACCATGTCGGTACTTTATCAAGCTGTTTATGTAAGTTATTTTCAATGAAATTGTATCATGTGGAAGTTATATATATATTTTTTTTTTAGTATGATGGTCTAAGTTTGACTTTTCTGAAACCACACCAATTTGTTTGAGGAGAGAGGAATGTTTTTCATCAAAGTGAAAATTCTCTGAAAACTTTATTTCAAGAATTAAAGATCTTAACTAGTGTGCAATTGTATCATGCCAGGCTGCCAGCAGACAACAGATGCGACTCTCGTTAACAAATTGCATGCCCTATGCACAATCACATGTTTCTTTCCCGTCATGTCTACATATAGTTATGGTTATATATCTCTATTTTTTTTGTGAATTATCTTTCTTTTATTTTCTCACATCGACACTTGATTATTTCAGGATTTCCTGGTTATTTATTAGCCATATATTAGCAAAATTATATTGTTCCTTTAACATCAATCTTATGAATCCATAAATATTATTAGAAGGTAGCAATATCACCATCCATTAAATTCAAGTAAATGGTTTAGTTTTTATTCATATAATGAAGGATTCAATGTGTACCTCGCTGATATTTTTATGGTACTTCTAATATAGGTAAAGCTAATATTTCGGACTGATTCATCTGCTTGATGAAGTACTCAAGATTTAAGATCTAATCCAGATGAAATCTACTTCATGAGCTCATACTGTAAACTATCAATGAATATAGAGCAATGTTGCTTTATTCAATATAAACAGAACATCTGTAAATATATAGACGTGATGTGGCTCAGCCTTAATTTACATATACGTAGCACAACCAGAAACCCACAACATGCAACTACTATTATATATATGACACAAAAGAGTACGTATACGTACCCTAGCATGCAAGTGTGCTACGTACAAAGGAATGCATATATCAGGCTGCTCATGGCTTGGCTTCTTCGCTAGCAATGTCATGGCCACTTCTGGGCATGTTTCCAGGGCTGCTCCAGCTGCTATACTGCGTCCTCGGTATCGCATGATGATTGTCGATCGCCGCCCCCTCTCCCGTTGCTGCTGTCTTCACTACTCCATCTAGTACATGGTCTATCGGCGCCGTGCCAGAAGACATGGCGCAAACGTTAACCATTACCATGGCAAGAACAAACAGAGGAAGAAGCTTCATCGTGCAACTGGAAGGGAAACCATAGAAGTGGTATATTGGCTTACTGGTTTTCCTATAATGATTTTGGGTCGAGACACGAGATCTGGTGATGCTTTATTTATAGGCAGAGAGATTGATTAATAGAGCTTTCTGAACCACATGGAGTTTCTCTATGTTGATTTCCATTTGACAGTGGGCAGTGCCTCTTTAATTATCTTGTGGGCTCTCCACCTAGGTGAGACAATTTCTGGTGGGTAAGCACATTTCCTGTCCAACTGAGTAACTTTTTGGAAAATTCTTTTTTGCATCTAAATTTTAGTGCAAAACATTTTAGTATTGTGGAATAATGCCAGGATGACTTACTATTGCATAGCTGTAATTTAGTGGAGAAGGGCATTATTATATCTCAATTTTTCAGCTATCTTTCAGTATGACATCTCACATGTTATATTTCTTCTTTTTGTTGGGAGCATGGCAGGTAACTAGAAGGGAAAGGCGCGTTTTGCTGCGCCCGCTCCACTATAGCGTACAAAGAACGAAGGCTTGATTGGTGGAGAAATCAAAAACAAGAACAAACCGTTCTATGTCAAGGAACAAATTCTTGGGTGAGGTGTTAGAAAAGTAAGCAAGGAAAAATCTTGTATTTTACGCACTGCATATTCCTATCATGTGATATGAGTACAAACAAGGTAGCAGGTTTAGGTTCACTATAGAATAGCAATATCCATAAATTAGTATATGGTCAAGACATGGCTTGCTTAATTGCATACTGACATCCACTAAGTTAAACAATGCAAAGGATCTGTAAATGCTATGAACGCTCGATCTCCAATTTACAACTCGCCATGTTGCTCGCCTTAATTAATTATTAGTGTAGCACTCACACTACAACTACGTATCTTTATGTTTCTGTTCTGATATAAAACTTTTTGGCGAGCTTCAAGGTCTTGTATCTCAGGAAATTTTAATTTAAAATGAAATTCCATCAGATAACTTCAAAAAGTAATAAGAAAACAATAGAAAGTAGAAGAAATCAAATTAGCAACACTCACAGAGGCACTTTGATAGCATATCACAAATCATTCAGTTGTGCAAAGTTTTGTATTGTGCAACACGCAAATGGGAAATTGGTGAGTATCTCAAAGTAGAGCATGCATAACATAAAATAATATGCAGGAATGAATATTAAGAAATTCGAAAGCGTGAGCAAAAATTATGTAAGTCGCAAAATTGAGTATATTCACTCCCTCGGTCCCATAATATAACAACGTTTTTCAAACTAAAACAGCTTTAAAAACGTTCATATATTATGGGATGGAGGGAGTATTTATCATCTCCATAGTAAAACAAAGCATCTCCAAAACTCAAGGAAGAACCACCTTTATTATCCTATATCATTGAGACCCCATACATCGTAGGATTTACTACAATCACCCATGATATAGTTTGCCATCATATATTATTTGTGGGCACTGACTAAATGACGGAAGGTCAGACCATATACGGTTCTGGTAAAATCTTGAGCTTCCGCTAAGCATCCCGGCTTCATAGACACCACCGTTTGCATTGCAGGGATCTGTAAAGAACAACCGATGTTAAATCAAACAAAATAACGACTTTCCTAGTATTTGTACATCCATTTTCACATTGTAGAAGAGATGAGCGCATAAACATATCTTCCCACATTAAAAAAGAGAACTTCAGGTGTAGCTAAGCATTTAGGCTTTCACACCATCTTTTACATTGCATGAACTTGGAAAAGGACAATTGCTGACTTTTCGCAGAACGCGTGTATCTGTACAACCATTTCACAGAGTAGAAGAGTTGAGCATGAAAGCAGATTTTCTACCGCTAGAATACCAATGATGCTACACTGAAGCTAGATATCGCCCCATACTCTTTATCCATAAAAAGAAAGAAAGAGTGAAGGCGAACAAGGACAAGGTAACTTGTTTCAATATAAGAGTAAGAAAGTTTACATGGATGCCTTATATCAGAAATAACTGTAAATAAGCACCGCAGAAACTGTTCCTCCGCTGCTAAAAAAGCAGCATGGAAGACATCCGTTCGGATGAGGAAAATATATAAATCATCTCAAGGTCTGAAACAATTTAAATAATTTTGTGTGTGCAAAGATCAATTCAGAATACCCACCCCTATCTCAAAAAAAAGGAATACCCACCACTTCCTATAATATAGAATAAACACTACAAATGGAAACATCTAAAAACGGCTACACAGGAAAACATCAAAAAAAGGACTACACAGGAAATCCATAAAGTAGGCAAAGAAATGAACAATGCAACCTAGACCTCAGTTTGAAATGTGAGCACCAGCCGCATGCTTACCTCAACCGACATATTGCAAACAAGGAGATTTATGGTAGCTCTCCGATGGTCTCCTTCGTGTTCTAATTCTTACATGGGATAGATAAAGCTATTCTGATTGTAAAAATATTTACATAGGTTAGAACTCTCCGTAGATGCGCATGTTGTAATCATACTACTCAATTGTACTATATGTTGTGCACATATCAGTTCGTTACTCACAGAAGCTGAAAAGTAGTACTCCCTCCGATCCAAAATAAGTGTCGTGGTTTTAGTTCAAATAGTTCAAATTTGAACTAAAACCACGACACTCATTTCCAATCGGAGGGAGTATTAAATGGGGATGCACTTGCCTCTTATGTTATCCCAAAGTATATGATATATTTGAAGCCATGCTCCATTCCATTTTAGTTGGATGTTGGGAATGTCCAAACTTGCAGTCCCTTTTGGCTTATTAGTATTTGATGAGCAATCCAAATTATCTGAAGCAATTTTATGTGAATACATATTATTAGAAACCCCTTCTTATGACTATACAAATCCATAGTTGTGCTATAAAACAATCATTAAGGGAAATTGCTTGAACGGTAAAAGGAAACTTAATATAGAGCAAGCAAACCTGCTATCTAAAAGTGTAGATTATTGCAAAGTTTCCAATGCTCCAACACATACTTCAACAATGATAACAATCTTATGAAAAATGTATTCAAGATCAAAAGAAATGACCCAACTATTTAGTGGATGGTTTTTCGTTTATGTAAACAAAGCTAACTTTATTACCTACCCTAACCAAGCTTGTATCAGTCAGGTGAGTAATCTGGAGGAGATATGTTGATAGTAAAACTCAGTACTGACATATATTATGCACAAATGGTTGAGATAATACAACTATGCTTGTAGACTATAGCAAGAATCACTATTATCCAAAGGGGAAATCTCTAAAACATCATACTTAAGTACACAGAGTACATCCATATTGGACATGAAAAAATCAGAATAACTTGAAAGCACATAGTCTTCATTATTGCAGCAAACAACCATCGATGCAACATATACTTGTAAATTTTGATAAAGGGATCGTATTGTATATGAAACCTTTTGCTTCCAACAACATATAAATAAAAGGACAAAAAAGAAAGGTGCAAAAGTAAATTAGATTGGAGACGTTATACATCGTACGTGACAAAGTACTGGCCAAGGGACCTTAAACATAATAAGTGCTATCAATACTGATAAAGTCATGTTTTCTCTGTAAAAGGAAACATTGTGGTGTTGGGATGTAATTTCTGAATGTCGTATGATGCCCTAATCATAAATAATAATTTGAAGGCACCTTTTAAGACATAAATTCTGCCTGATCTTCAGAGGCGTTCTAAACACAAGGTCATCCTGAGTATTAAAGAATAGTGTCCAAATCCATCGAAGTATCTAACAACACAAGCAAAATTGTTGTTCTGAGCGGGAGCACAATTGCTCCTCTTATCCGCCCCCTCCAAGATTCGAACTGGCTGTCCTATTGTCTCTTGTATAAGGATTGGTATTTTATCCCTTCTCCCGTCCCGTGGCCCACAATAGCAGACATTTATTGCGACGGCTTCTGGTATGTCCCTCCCGGCTCAGATGTTATCTGACAATGTGGGTCGTTTCCTACTCATAAAGGATATGTCCAAACTGCTAAAACCTTGTTCCGAACTTCCATGAGTGGATTCCCAATGGCCGAAGGGTAATTGAAGATCCAGATGACGGATTCAAGCCTACTGGTGGAAAAGTAAAGGTGGGATTTCCTTATGTTGCCTATGGTTCAAGCACATTATGATTAGTAAGCAAACTGGCAAGATCTTGATTCTCTTGTAGTTTAGGAGGGAGATAAGTTCTAAAAGCAAGCCAAATGTTTGGGCCTATTTCTCAGTTACATAAAGAAATAACATGGGACAAAATAAAATAGTTATTACCTGGAACCTTCCAAAAGGGTATGCCCATTCCAACTGCAACTTGAGCTGCAGGCAAATTTACTTCAGTTATCCACACAGTGACTGGATGCTCAACCTAAATGTATGCCACTTAACAATGTGAAACGGCTGCTGACGAAAGAATAAATCTGGAAAAATGTTCAATAAACATACCTGCAACCATGGATTAAGCTCCAGAAAATAGTATTCACCACTTTCCATGTCGTAGATATATTCAACAGTAGCAGCACCAACATAACCCACAGTCTTAGCAAGCCTCCGTACTACTTGCTCTAGCCCTTTCATTGTCTCACGAGCAGCAACATTAAATGGTCCTTCCTCAATGATCTGTAATAAACAAAAAATGGGTGCAGTTGAACCATTTGATCAAAACTACAGGAATGAAGTGAACATGTAATGCAAGCGATGGTTTCAGGTCTGGACAAGCATGCCTTTTGGTGCCGCCACTCCATGCTGCAATCACAACTGCGAAGTGCAGCTATGTTGCTATATTAATTACAAAGCAACTAAACTTCAAGATGTCGACTCTACAAAGGAAAAGAAAAACGGGGGAGTATTACAACAGAATATACCATATGAGTGTAGATTACAGAATACATTTCTGGCCTGCAAGGAAGAGCAAATGAATCTTCTAGCTGCATCGTGAACAACATGCTTGGAAAAATGCAACTTCCAGAGAAGCCTAACCTGAAGTGCAAGTCCATGATAAATACTGGGGAGCCAGAAAATTAGTATTCCCATGTAATGTCAATCTAAAATGACACATTTCTACAGAAACAAAATATGTTTTCCCCTTCATCCAATGACTGTCTCCTTGATTTATTCCATTCCCTTAGAGCATCTACAATGGTAGACGGCTATGTAGATGCTTACGGAGTCAAGAATAAATATCATAAAACTGTAAACGCACCTAAGCGCCTTAGATTCCAACAGCAGACGTTAATTATGTGCGCTAATTAAACAACCTAGGCGCTCCATGTCGGAAGAAAACAACCAAGCGCTGGACACATGCTCTTGCGTCGGCGCTAGACCTGACACCGGGATTTAAGAGCACAACTGCTAAACGGGCAGGAAATCAATCCTGCCGCTTGCACTGGCTGCTGAGATTGGAGATGGCCTTATGTGATGATAACTTCCAAAGTTTAGTAACGGTTACAATTTAGAGATTTACACACAACTTTCCAACTGTAATCCAAAAGAAGAATGCAGTTCTTCAGCATTCTTACAAAAAAGAATGCAGTGCTTCATCACTCTTACATATCATACTTCACTCTGACATTCGTTACTAAAGTGCATATTTTCTCCTACATTCATTTTTTCCAGCGCCTAACAATTTGTAGGTTACTGAAGTAATACTTAATTCTATATGAACACTGCATATACTAAATTCTAATTGGTTACCCTCTTCTGATATCCCACATTTTCCATGCACTGCTAATTACAAGCAATCAAACATAAACAGACTGAGTTTCTGTAGATTTCCACAATAAATATTTGGATTTGGTATTTTGATTCCTAACATACCTGTGGGTCCATCCTGGAGCCCGAGGATCCATCTTGCCTATGGACTGTGCGGAAGCCTGTGGAGAATCCTCCCTCTGACATGGCATTGGCGCCTCTGGCACACAAATCTGCCTATCGAAGCGGCACACTCACTGAGTAATGGAGGGGCTCCTCAGGACGTCACTATCATTAACCTCCTCCAGCACCGTGAATCTGCCCAGCAAGAGAAATTGCAGATCGACACCATGAAATCTAGAACGAACACAAAATACCAAGGGAGACTAACGTGCTGTTGTATTACCGTTTATTTGGCTGCATGAGGAACTCCAAGTCCACCGGCAGATCTTACCTTCTCAGTAGAATCACTTCTCCCCAAAGCTCGGAGATTAACGGCCCCGCAGCGCCTTCTCCCCCTTGTCGTCCTCTTCCCCCTCCGCCTCTTCCTACTCCGGGATACCCTCCCCCTCCCGTTGCCACCGGTGAGGTGTCGATTTGGTGGCAGAGAGGTGGTGCGGCAAATCCGGTGGAGCTGCAGATTGGGGCGACTGGATCTGGAGGCATCGGGGGGCGGGGAGCACGCGTCCAACATCACACCGTGGGGTAGAGGAGGGCGAATCTTTGTTGGCCAGGAAGCACAGCCATATCGACGAAGGCGCTGCGCGAGGTACGTCCGGTGGCGGCGCGGGGAAAGAAGGAGCGGTCTCACCCGGCACGGCGGCGTAGGTGCGACGATGGCGAGGGAGTGAGAGGGTCGGGGGCGGCGGCGTACAGGATGAGGAGAGAAAGGGGGCGGCGACGTACAGGATGGGAAGGAAGGGGTCGAGGGGAGAGAGGCGGTTGGAGGAGAACGTGCGTTCGCGGTCCATCGGTCGTTTTCCACCACCGACTACTGAGGCCCACGCCACCCAGCCCATTTACCAGAGGGACCCACCCAGCTGGAGACGACCTGTTTGGTTGTTTCTCGAAACTAGTAACCATGCACGTGCAACGGACGTGTCCCTCATTAAATATAAATGTGAATATGCTCAAAGTACCCGAAATTTAAAATCCATGTCCTAGTATAATTTTTAATAAATGGGAATCTATATATAAGTATTCTAGAATGAGCTTTCGGAGATAAATTATAGTTGAACATAAGAATCTTAACATTCCTTTCAAAAACCGACAAATACATTCAGTAAACACCATGCTAGGTGTATGCCAAGTGCACTTCAGAGTTTTACACTCAGCAAACACTATGCCGAGCCACGCCACAACCAAGAGGCTCTCTTTTCCCCTCTCGAACCCTCTACAGAGCACGGGACGCGATCCAGAGAAGTCCTCACCTTTTCGTCCTTCCGCCGGCGTCCTCGCCGCTCCTCTCGGCCTCCGATGGCCGCTTTGGCCTCGGGAGGCGGCGGGGGGGGGGGGGGGGGGGGGAGCTCCAGGGCTCCGCCGCCGTGTAGATAGGTCCCTCGCTCCGGCTGGGGGATTGGTGTCCAGGTGACGGCGCTGAGGCGTTGGCAGCGCCGTCTCGTCGGAATAATGTCTCCTCGACTTCGTCCGCGTCCTGCCGTGGAGGCTTTCTTCCGGTGGGGAGTCTGTGGGAGTTCTGGTGGTGGCGGGTCTGGTTTCCCCAGATCTTTGCCATCCTGGCTTTTGCTGGTCCGTTGCTTCGGTGGTGCGGTGGCGACGGCGTGGCTTTGTGGCGGACTGGTGGCTGTGGGTTGGTTGGCGTTGTGGTGTGGGGTGCTGCCTCCTTTCCCCAGCGAGGCCGGCAACGGAGGCAGGCCCGGAGGCGGAGGAGCACAGGGTGGTGCCCCGACCGTGCCGGACAATTGCCAATCGGATCCCGCTTGAGCGGGTGGTCACTGCGGCTCTCAAAGCTTTGGCGATGGTGCTCCTTCTGTTTCCTTGTTGGCGGCCGACGGTTCCCTCGTCCGGCGACGGCGGAGCTTCGTGCGGCGTCCTGAAGGAGATGGCTCAGGGATTCCAGCGACTTTGTCGAGTTTCTTCGTTGTTTTGGGTGTCTCTGTGCTAGGTGGTTCGGCTGTTCTCCAGTCTGTTCGGTTGGTCCTGTACTCGTGTGTGTGTTTGTACCTGTATTTCTCTGATCTGAATACGAGTACTTTTCTCAAAAAAAAAGGAGTACATATCTGCCTTTGTTGCAGGGTGCTCAGCATAGAATGTTTTTTCTATAGTGTATTTGCCCAAAGAAAAAATACAACATCACAAACTGCAGGCTCCCCATAGAGAAAGATCGTTTTGATATACTGAAGAGGCATTTAATATTAATGTGAAAATAAATGAGGTTACATCTGCTGTTAACATGGTATATAGATACAATCCACCAAATACAAATAGGACTATTCAAACAAGACTTCAAATCATAATCTGAAAATAAGGAGGTGCACCTAACTTTGGTGGCAAACAGAGCACATAACAAATCTGACCTGAATAATCATATGCATGTGTGCAAATGCACATACAAACTAATGCACAAAATTTTATTCATATATTAAATAGATCTGCTTATTCAATATTCAAGCTCGTACTATGTACAAATAACCAAGTCAAAAAATATTGCAGGGCGATCGAATACTGGAAATCAACTACATATGTTCAGATTTTCACTGAAAAAATAGGGCAATGAAGCGAGAATACACCGACACTGGATGTCTCCAAGCAGCTCAAAGCAAGTCTCCAAGCAGCTCAAAGCAAAATCCTGTCGGGCAATGACCTCACTATGCGTGTCGCTGTTGTCGGTGGCGTCTTTGTCTTCTATGCATGACAGAAGCAACTTATATGGGGCATGAAGATGACAATAACTGTTGCACGGGCATGATCCCAAGCTAAGCTACGCTCGCCTGAATTAGAATTTGGCGAAGAGCATTGTTGTATCATCACTTGTGTCTGAATTAGAATATATGATAACCGTCTTGCAAACATAATATTCGGTTTCTCTGTTTCTATAAGAAAAATAGAAAACCACAGTCCATCAGTGTGTAATTCCATCTATCAACAGAAGGCCATAAATTTTATTTAACTTTGAATCCAGATTGACCTATTTATTAGCAAAAAGAGTCTATATCTGGAAAAAGAAATTTTGTATTGGAAAATGCATTTGGGAAACTTCACACCAGAATCACTACGTCTTAAGCTCAACTTAACTGGAAGAACCACTACGAAGATTTCAATACAAAATCTTCAGATTGTTATGCAAAAACATTCAGAGTAGCATTACTACATGTGGAAATCATCAAACTAATTAGAAGAGCATACCCTGCGCATCCTTGATCATCATGTCGAACCCCGTTTTCTCGGCGGGTGCCTCGGGCATCGCAGCTCGCAACACCTGCCTGGGTGTCTCCAAGATGGTTGGGACGATTTTCTAGTCCATGCCGCCAGTCCAAGCTGTAATGCATACACAAATTACTACACATATCTCATATGCTTGTCAAATTTCAAGGTGACCAATTCATAATGAAGTTGTCATACAGCCCTCGTGTATGTACTGAACTACAATATTGCAATCCCTGTCACAACTGTTCGGGGATGAATGGCAAGCATAAAAGAACAAAAATTTGCACAATGTGGGCTCTCAAAAGTAGGAACTCTTCGCCCAGATGGATAGGGGAGCCAATACATATAGACCAGTGTGCAACACATGTAATCAACAAATATAAGGTAAAATTCTACTCACCATATTTGGGTCGCAAAATCAATTTCAACAGTACAATCTAATAGTAGAGGGTAACACATAGAAGAGTGTTTACCTCTTGTCTCATGTCTTTGTTGACACCATTGCCATTTCCAAAATCTTCCTGTAGCCTTCCATTTATGTGATCGTTATAAATACACCTCAAATCCGATCTGATCACAAACTGTAAAAAATAAAATGAGCAGATAAGCATCACATTCCAACCATAATCCATCAAACTTTAATAAGTAGTATGAAGGAGACATGTTGTCTACACAATCTTAGCATATACCTGCACAGATAAGCTATAAAAACTACTTTGTTAATTCAGTGAAACCACAAAAGAAACATTACTGGATGAGGTAATAAAGAATAGCTAAATGATGCAACAATGGGAACATATTCAGATTTCAGAATACAATAAGTTTGAGGCTCGTATTAAAAAGGAACTGGTATGCCCTTCGTTTGCTTTTGCTGGAGAATGTTTCAAGGGATTTTTGAAGAACTTTATCGTTTCTAACTAAATTGCAAGGTTAGTTTGGAAAGCCAAATATCAAATTACCATTGAAAAGAATACATATAGATTACACGTTTGCACTTAGTTTATGTACATACCCAGCACCGGGGTGTACCTTCATGTGATCGAAGGCTGATGTAGAGAGCCAAGAGTTACGCAACAATACACATGTTGTGGAGCATCTATATCTCTTATACTAACTTCACACCTCAATATTTCTCTGAAATACAACCATAAAAAATATTAAGCCAAAGTATCTTGTCAAATCTGAAATTTACAGCATGAAAATACTACTAAGATCACAATAAAAAAATTAAGCCGAAGTGTCTTGTCAAATCTGCAATTTACAGCATGAAAAGACCACTAATATCACTCTAGTGTACACTGTCTGAAAATCTGACAGGAACAAAAATCAGAGTGGCACACTATTGTTTTCTCCTGCCAACGTACACATACAGAAATTCAAAAGGAAATTTACCTTTCACTTTACCACTCCCTGCATTCCCCTTTGCCATTGCTGGCACCGTATTCTTCCTGTCCATCTTCTAGGTAGCCCACTCGCAACAGCAGCAAGCCACCGGCCATGTCGCCACACTGCCATGTGCTCTTGCCTACAGTCTGCTGCCTGCAGATGTGCCTCATATCCGCCCCAGCGACGCAGTCACCTGTCTGCTCCGGGCCTCCCCCTGCACACCGCTATGCTAGCAGCTTGTGTTTCTACGAAATTCAGAAGGATCCAACATAACTGTAATGCTATGCAAAATGTTACTCCATGCGGAACAGGGAAAATATGCATTGCTATATATATTTAACATTGTCCAGGATAGTTCTTGACCCTCGCCGGAACAAGTCACTTAAGATAGCTTGATTAAATACATTAACAAGAAAATAATGTGGTAGGTTGAACTTCTTTGTCTGAAGCTGATATATCATATTTAATATAGAATGAATGTCACAGATTTACAATGAACCTGTTACATTCCGATTCAGAACCTAGAAATAAAGTGTTATTACATTGCAATATATGAACTGCATGTGAACTCTAGACATAACATTCAGAAATTGGATATTGTGCAATAGACGTGTGAAAGTAAACAGAAGATGGTACACAGGTAGAATAAACATTGGCACTATCCACTATATTTACCATTGAAAAATCACATTTGATTCAAATAAATTGTTACATCTGTCACCTGATCCTCTTCAGCCGCGGGGGACTCGACACGGAGGGGCGGCTGGGCTGGCTGGGGAGGTGGGGCAGATGCGCGGTGCTGCTAGGCGAGGCAGAAATGGAAGGTGGCGGGGCAGATCCGGTCGCCCCCATCGTCGATCTGGTCGTGAAGAAGGCCGGCAGTCGCGAGGGAAGGTCCGACGGAGCTTTGATCCATGGCCATGGCGTCCTGCAGCGCGGGACCGGAGAGAAGGAGAGAGATTAGTGAGGAGAGGGAGAGAGAATGGAGGAGGAGCGCGCTGGGCGCGGCTGACCTGCAGAGGAGGTCATAGGCGGCTTGCAGGAGCACGGGCGGCGACCGGAGGCGGGGTAACTCGAGGCAGATTGGGAGGAAGGGGAAGGGAGAAGCGACGGTGCAATGTTCCTGTGGATCCGTTCTTAATCTGAGGCATGGAGAAAGAAGGGTCGGGGAATCACGATTCGGTTGCAATCGATCCGGAAAATCAGGGAGTTGTGGGCGGGGCCGCGTCGAAGGAAGCGGAGCGGCAGGACGTCTGCTCGGCGGAACATTTAATCTGAGACGTTGATCTCGATAATAGACCATTGATATAATATGGACAGTAGGATGTGTTTAAGTTGACTTGATCGGAAGGTCCTGATTATCCTGTGTACAATTTGTTGTGTGGCTTTAGGGGAATTTATGTTTGCTCTTTTAATAGTAGTAGGGAAAAGCTGGAGACGACCTGGTCAAAATTGAGAGACCGAATCAAAATCCATAGCCTCAATTGATTCTCAGCTCTTCAAAACTAGGGAACTTAGTGTTAGTGTTATAGAGATAAGTTTGGCTAAAGTTGACTATGAGAAAGAACCTGCCAAAGGTGATAAGGTGGTAAGATCTTTAAAGCAGGAGTTGTGATAACCTGGTCTAGCCTCCTTTTCTCTTTTCTTTAACTCTTTGAGATGTTTTAGTACAAAATATACCTCCTGACCTAGATCTAATTGTAGACATCAGGTGCCCGAGATTCTGAATCATAGGAGCCTGTCGCACAGCCATGGTGATCGCCCGCGGACGAACTGCCCATCGACACCTGCTACCAATGCCCATCGCGACTTCACTGCTGGGAGGCAGTGCTGGTGATTAGCGATTAGAGATCAGGAGAGTTAAGGAGAGTGAAAGTATTTACCATCTGTGGCATTCACAACTCACATCAATCCGTCTTTTCTTTTTGGCAAACGTACGTACTTCGGTGGATACCCTTTGAATGTTTTTTCTTACCAAAAACATCCAGCAATTAATCAAGCGGAAAAGCGCCTATATAGAACACCTAAAGGTGCCCGCTGTCGCTCTGGCGCACAAGGATTTTGCCACATGGGATGGCCCAATACCTCGCCCCTCGCTCGCACGGTTTGGCTGGCTCACTCGCTTTTTCGGCCGCCTTTTGCTGCTGCTCCTGTACTGTCTCAGGCAATAAATGGGCTACCCTTGTTTTAATTTTGAAAAGTTTGGTAAAATCAAAAAATGTTCGTGGAACTAAAAAAATGTTCAAGAATTTTAAAAATATTCATAAATACAAAATCTGGTCACAAATTATAAAAAAGAATTAATTTCAAAAAACAAATGAAATTACAGATGTTCAAGAATTTGAAAAAAGTTTGTGAATTCAACAAATTTCCCCAAATTCCAATAAATGTTCATTTTTTTCTAAAAAAACTTCATGATTTTTTAAATAAAAAGGAAAAAGAGAAAAATGGAAAAAGAAAAAGAAAAACAAAGAGACTGAAGAAGTAAAAAAAAAAACAATAAAAGAAAAATACGGGAGAACCAGCGGGAAAAAAACCAAGGGAACTTAGTGTCTTTATGGGTCATCCCGTTTTTATTTTCCAGTTTGTGCTGCACGGTAACCCTTTATTGGGTCCCCAGGCCTATGTCTCGCCTGTAGAATAGTCGTGCCGCCGGCGGTTGCTAGTTGCGCTGGAGTACTAACAGTGATGAAGGTTCGTGGAAGTACTTGTGGAAAACGGAAGTCCCGGGAAAGGTGAGGATGTTTCTTTGGCGCTTGTCAAAACATTCGCTGCCGACCGAGGACGTAAGAGCTCACAGAAATATGTCCAGCACTACATCTTGTGGGCTGTGCGGGGCGCCTGACTCGTGGAGACACTCATTATTGGACTGCACCATGTCGAGATGTACTTGGGCATTAGCTGATGAGGAATTGGCGCATAAAATATCAGCATCCACAGAACCTAGTGCAAAATGTTGGCTGTTTACACTCATGGAGGAGTTGTCCCAACCAATTTGTTATGCTGTCCGTTACTTTATGGGCGCTGTGGTCGGCGAGACGCAAAGCCATACATGAAGGGGTGTTCCAGAATCCCCAGTCGATAAATGCGTTTGTCGCTAGGTTCATCAGTGAGTTGGAAATGATAAGGGAAAAGGAACCGCCTGCGACGGCTCGTGTTGCTGGCTCTAATGGGCCTCACCTGCACCGCCCTAAGGCGCCACCTGAGGGCTACGCAAAGATACATGTTGATGCAGGTGTGCTAAGGGGACGAGGAGGAGCCGCGGCAGCGGTCTGTAGGGACAGACAAGGAAATTATCTTGGCAGCTCTTCAATAGTAATTGGAGGAATTGATGACCCAGTGTCCCTGGAAACTATTGCTTGCAGAGAGGCCCTTGCACTGGCACAGGATCTCCAGTTGTATCATGTGATTATAGCCTCTGACGCCAAGCAAGTCGTGGAAGATATAAACAACAGGTCCAAAGGTGGCAATGGAGCAATTATCAGTGAAATCAATGCTTATTCCAGTTTATTTCATTGTAGTTTTACTTATGAAAGTCGTAAGGTAAACGTAGAAGCTCATAAATTAGCCAATCATTCTCTTTCGTTAGGGTTGGGGCGCCACGTTTGGTTTGGCCAACCCCATGACCCAACTTGTATCCCGCAAACTATGGTTTATGATGAATAAAGCTTGGTGAATTCTCAAAAAAAAAAAAAAAAAAAAAAGTTGCGCTGGCCCAATATGGTAACTGGGAAGTGGTTTTGGAAAACTTCCCTGACCAGTTTTTTTTACCAGTTTTAGAAGCTTCTATGAGTCTTTTTCCTTTTTCTGTGTTTCTTGTCCGGTTTTCATTGATTATATTTTTTTTACTTTCCTTTTTTTTATTCACACATGTCTAATTTTCTCAATAAAAGTTGTAAATTTTTTATACATCTGGAACATTTTTTTGATACATGTTAACATGGTTCAAATACATATGAACAATTTTTCAAATATATATTTTGAACATTTTTTGAATACGTATTCAATATCTTTCAAATACACGTTGAACATTTTCGAATGATTCAAAACATTTTTTTAAAAAACAGTGCAATTTTTTTTTAAAGTGTATACACAATTTTAAAAAATGTCACTCAATACATATCTAATTTTTTTTAATACATGTTGCACATTTTCTGTATAGTTCTGGAACATTTGTTGTACACGATGAATATTTCATGTTTTTAACACTTTTCAAATACATGTTAAACATTTTTCAAATACACGTTCAACTTTTTTTGAATGACATGAAACAGTTTTTTTAAACTACACGAACATTGTTTTACGTTGTATAAACATTTTTTTGAAATGTCACTATAAATGTCTAGCTTTTTCATTACATGTTGTATATTTTTCATATACATCTAGAACATTCTTTTTGTTACAAATTGAACATTTTTTGAATATATGATGAACATTTTTCAAATATTTTTTCGAATATGTGTTGAACTTTCTGTCAAATACACATTACAAAAACAGGGCCTATCAGGTGTCGTTGAACAGTCGGGTACATAGGAACAAGCTTCGAAAGAGTCGGCATAGAAAAAGATAGAACAGAAGGATGGGCTCGGCACCAAACGAATAAGACCCAGCGAGCCAAAGTCCTAACACTTCACCCCACCCCACCCCACAAACGAAAGAGACGATACACGCAGGGTCGACGCAAAAAACAAAACACGAGTTCCCCCCCCCCCCCCCCCCCCCCCCCCCCCCCCCCCTAGATCTACAATCTACAGGTTCAACAGCCGGGTAACAACAAAGCGAGCACCGAAAGAGCCGACACACAAAAAGAGAGAATGTGTCATCTAAAAAATTATAAGAGAGAAGAGATACAACAATCTAGCTACGACAAAGTCCAACAACCAAGTGGCCAGAAAGGTAGTCAATCGAGCAGCATTCAACAACCTGGTAGACATGAAGGGAGCAACGAAAGAGCTGGAGTGGCCCCCATGCTCCCGTAGTCCACAGGTCATGGATGTAACGTTCCGACCCAACCCACCAGTTTCCTGGCGTTGTGTCTGGGATCTAGACTTGCCCCACATACCAACTCTAATGTTTTCTGCATATTTTGTCCTTACTTGTGTGCACTTTGGATCAACTTTCTAGTTTGTCACCCATCCTCAAATTGCTTCAAGTGAAGCACGCTTAACTTTGAAGTTCCATTCGGATGGGATCCAGGAAACGAATGTGCACCGGGATGTCACAATCTCTTCTCTCCTATCTAAAAAACAAGTAGCGTTCCTGTTTCACTCACAGCGCGTTTCGCTCGCTCTTCGTCGAGCCCCTCAGCCCGTCAGTGTGCTTCCGAATCTCCTGCCCCGCACGGAAACACTCGTATAACAATCATCGCCAGAAAAAAAAAAACCAACAAGCGAACGTGAGCCAACTCCATCCAGGCTAGAAGGCAGCACTCATCTCCCGACGCCTGCGAGGCCGCCGCCCCGAAACCCTAGAGCCTTTCCCACTCCGATGAGTTCGCTGTGTGCGCAGCAAACCCTCCTTGCCTCCGCGCTCGTTCCTCCGTGTGCACGCTCCATGGCGCCATGGCCTTCCCCGCCACGGTTGTGTCCGGCCGCAAGGGCAACCCTTGATGCCGCCGCGCTCCCCAACACCGTCGTCTCAGGCCAGGATCGCCAGCATGGTCCCCTTCTCCCTAACATTCGCGACGGTGCAGTCGGCGGATAAGGTACTGGCCAAGGGACAGCTGCCCATGGATCTGCGACTGTAGGTGAGAGGTGAAATTGCTCCAAAAGATTTGATCGTCTTTCAGACATGGCATTCAGCACAATGGATCTGATGTTCGTGAGTGATTAGATAATTTGGAACTTGCTCACTTGATTCACGTTTGATTGATGAACATGATCTGGAACGTACGGACAATTTTCTAATGGATGTTACTTGCCATCTGGAATGGCTCTTTATATTTTGAAATTGTTTGGAAACTATGGATTAGACATAATTATTTGCAAAACGTGGATAAGGATAAGTGACTTATTTCGGCATAGAGAAGATACCTGTAGGCATTGTGAAAGTTCACATGAGATGCACTGTACCGCTGCTTGTTCTTGAGCCAATCATTAACCCTTGTTTTCTCTGATTATATACTTGACAAATTTCTTGGTAGTTTAGCTATTATGTTACTGCATGTTTATGAAACAAAACCATTTGATCAGTTGACCATATGTTTTGCAGAGGTATGTATATACTGATATATTTTTGTTTTTTGCTTGCTTGTGAGTTGTGTAGTTTTAGAAAGAACAACCCAAACAATACAGAACTTTTGACACACTTTGGAAGGGTTTCCATGAAGGTACGAGCGAAATTTCTTTTGGGGTGAAGAACAAAAGAACTGAAGGTGCGTTTTCTAGGGCATTGAAATATTTATTTTTCTTGGGTGAAGTCTGTATAGTATTTTTGGTTACTGAACCATAGATGCTATCTTTATTGTCAAAATAATTTCCAGTCCATATTTTGTAGAATGAACTGGCTTGTGAATTTGTGATGGTTTTGTCGATAGTACAGTAGTATTGGATATTCTGTTGTTTCTTATATTTAGGATTTTGCTTGACCTAGATTTTATATTGTTAAGTTATTTTTTTGAAAGATCATATTGTTAATTTATTAAGTTACTGACTTATTTACTACCGGCCGCTGGGCATGCATAAACTTGTACGCAAAAAGAAAATCTGTGAAGATAGGCAATACCAGAGCTGGACAACTGGGAATAGATGAAGCCTAACTGAATGATCCTAAAGTAGAAGCTGGGGCTTGAAAACTTTCCCTTCCCTGTGATTCGCATGAAGCCACCAGACATCCTGGGTTCAAGCCCGCTTGATGTCAAACTAGGGGATTCTATTCAATACAAGTTAACCAGCCAAGCAGTATCGTCAACATCCTCCCACGCAGTAGTTTGAGCTTTCAAATTCACGGCTTCATGGATTAATTCTTGAGAGTGAAAAGTAAACTTTGAAGTTGATAGACTGTGTTGGATACGGATAAGAAGTATGTTAACGGATGAATAAGTTTGTGTTGCCGTACTATTTTTCTTAAATTATATGTGTCCACTGTCGACTATGGCAATGAACCAGCATTGCATCCTGAAATTCCTTTTTGTTCTCCCCCCTGCTTAATTTCTTTGTTAATACAAAAAAATGCGTGGAGATGTTCTGTGATTAGCTTAGTGGCCCTGCCAATGTGCGTTGGTTAATAGATACCCCCATATGAATTTGTTTTAGTCAAAGCTTATGGCTGATAAGTGACTACGTTGAGGCCCACCTGATCAACGGATTCTTTGTGTTCCGTTTAGTTTGTATTGGTCATGTGAGAATGGAAATTTCTTGCCCCTGCCCTATGTTCTCTATATAATAGCACAATGTGAAATATAAACTGTACGGCGGTGGTATAATGGGGACTGCGAGTTGGCTGTGCCGTTGACAAACTAATTGTGGGCTTAGATATGCAGTGGAGGAGAAAGAAGAAAAGTGGTAAGAAATGCCGACAATATTATCTGATGCTAGCCGTAAAATCCTTCATTTATATATTATATTCATGGTTAGTGTTGTACCAAAATAAGATGTATGTCCCGTTGCAACGCACGGGCATTCACCTAATGGACCTCCAAAATCGTCAAGAAGATGAGACAATGTCAAGAAGATGGACCTCCAATGTCACAATGTGCACGCTTAACTTTGATACGACTATTCTATAATTCATATTAAACCGGGATGTCACAATGGACCTCCAAAATCGTCAAGAAGATGAGAAAAGGGTTAACGAGATCGGACGGCGGGGAGGCCGAGAGGTATGCATAAGGCAGTCGAGGGGAGAGATCACACGTTCCAGGGGCCGCCAGCGCCACCGAATGGGTTGAGGGCGGGTACACCAACATCCTTTATAAGAATAGAATATCAGGACAAAAATTAGATAGTAGCGTGTAAGATTGGGATTGAACCCTGACCTCCTCAGGCCCAATACCTTGTGATTAATTGTTGGTTTATATTCAATATTATTTGTATTTATTTGATCTGTGGCCATTTTTTTAAATAGCTTTAATATTTCGTTTTTTTCCAGCAATGAAACGCTGAGCTGGCGGTTCGACGGGTGAAAAGCTGTAACGACCCCCCCCCCCCCCCCCCGGGTTCGGTTGTCGGCCCGGTGCTTAAACCATGCAAGCTGTTTTTGCATTGCCACTTGTCCATTCACATTCTCAATTTTGCTGTTCTGAAATTTAGCTGTATAAAATATTGCTGTTCTGAAAGTTGTTCGGCTCTCGAAGGCTTGTTTTCTGCTGTTTTTTTGCGGTGTAATCCACAGTGAATTGGTACAGAACTGTACTTGCATACCCAGGTTGCTTACTTGCTTTACAGATCTCTACAATCCATTCTTTCGAATTTTCATTGCTCATTTAGCTCTTATCTTCAGGAGTCAATTTGCTTAAATCAGGTAAAGCAATGCCCCAGTTGCTACCCGCTGGTGCTTTGGTCATTGTTAGTTATGATTTAAGTCTTGACATATAATGGTTTACCGATGCAACTTACTTACCTCACAAACATTGTTTTACCTGATCTTTAATTTGAGTACGAAGCTTCTACAGGTTCTCGTGTCCTTTGCTATCAGACAGTGAACTATCAGTCTTATTCTATCTCAGTAATCTCTACATGGTTCTATTTGTTTCCTCTGTACTCTAGTTCTGTTTCCTGCTATCTGAATGTAATACTTGCAGCGTTCTAATGTTAACCAAAGGTAGTTGAGTACTACTGTTGCTTATGGAGTACTATGAATTTGACGTCTATTAGCTGGCACTTCTCAATCGTAATCCAATAAATGTTCAGACATGGGGCGTAAAGTATTATGAATTCTGCAGTGTGACATATGCAATGGCCTTTTCGAAATGTTGTTGCTTATGTCCCCTTATGGGTTTCAGGCTTTCAGCATTGTTTTTCCACTGTGCATATATGCATGGTCATTTTTTTATTGGTTGATTAGATGCTTTGAGGTATGTAGCAACACTGTTAGGACAACATTTTATTTATGTAAATTTACTCTGTCTTCTGCGGACGTTTCCAAGAACAAGAAAGCTTGGTCTCAGTACAGGAATAACTTTAAAAGCGAACCTGTAAACTGTAGACTGTTGCTGATCAAGCCCCTCCCCCCCTCCTCCCGCGACGCTCCCGCGAGCGTCCGGGAGGCTAACCCTAGCGCCGCCGCCCACCCTCCCCTCCTCCTCTCCCCCTCCCTCGCCGCCGTCAGGGGGCGCGAGCGGGCGAAGCCCGGTCGTCGCCGGCGGCGGCGAGGCCCTCTTGTCTCCTCGCGCGGGGGGATCGGCGCGGGCCGGATCTCTCGGGCCGGGACGCGGTGCTCGTTGCCGGGCGCGGCGGCGCGGCGGCGCTCCGGCGTGGGCCTGCGACGGTGGCGTGGCGTCGGCGTGACAGGCGGCATGGCGGTGGTGCAGGCCGGCGGGTGGTGTCGGCGGCGGCTGCTCCCTGGCAGCGCCTCGACGCCGCCTCTGGCGCTGCGGGTCGAGTGCGACCGGGTCGCGGGCGGCCCCTTCTCACCGTGGCTCTCTGGTGGGGGGAGGGGGGGGGGGGGGGCGGCGCGGCAGCGGTGGAGGTGGGCGTCCCCGTCCAGTCGGGACCTTTGCGGCTGGACGGCGGCGCTCGGCACGGGAAGACCCCCCTGCTAGCCTCCCATGGGCGCGGCGGCGGCCAATCTGGTTCCCCTCCCCCTCTTTGCCATCCAGCGGCGGCCGGTGCGTTCCGGCTGGTCCGGACCTGTGGCTTCGGGGGCGAAAGTGGTTTCGGGGGGAGGCTGGCTGGTGGACGGGGGAGCCGTTGTGTGCCCCGTCGCCGATCTTGGCCTTGGGCTGCTCCGTCACCTCCCCCTTCCCCCGGCCGGCGTATGGTCGCGGTCCTTCTCGAGGTAAGGTGTCCGCCGGCGGCTCCGGAGTCGGCTGGGGGCGTGGATCTGGTCAAAGTCGTGTTCTTTGGTGGCGTTCGCGGTGGTCTGGTGGCAGGTCGGCAGTCCTGGCGGTGGGAGGCGCGTCTCTCGTGGGCGGACGGCGCGTCTCGGTTGCGGGCGCGCAGTCATGGCTGCTCGGGCGGCATGGCTGCGAGTGGTTGGCCGATCGGGGATGCGACGGAGGGGTTGTAGCACCGGGGTACATCACCTGACCAGTTCGTGCACTGGCCGACGGTGGCGGCGTCCGCGGACGTCGTGTTCTTCCCTGTAGGCTCCGTCGTGGTGCTCCCTCTCCTCTGTCTCGCTCCGGGTGAAAACTTGATCTTTGGATCGGACGGTGGCGACATTCCGTGGTCGTACCCTTCTTGGAGGCATCGTCTTGGAGCCCTCGGTCCGGCATGGTTCGTCGCACACCCTTCCGGACGATCACTTTTGGTGGTCTCCGTCGGCGCCAAGTGGTTCTTTTTTTACACATCTTGTTGGTGCTTGGCTGTCGTTGAGGGTGTGTTTCGAGGCCCGGCATCCTTGTATCTCGCCTTGGGTGTGTGTGGTGTGCGTTTGTATCGATGCTTTGGTTGTAAGTGATGGTTGCTTTATAATATAAAGCGGGGGGAAACCCTTTTTCGTTAATAACTTTAAAAGCGGAGTGCCAAGTATACTCGGCCAAGATCTTGTGATTTTACTGCTGGTGCTATAGATGTATATCTAAATTTAAGCATGTATTATTGTTTAAAGTGCTCTATAGCTACAATTATAAGAGAAAATAGTTGAGCACTGGTTTTGCTTGTATTAGTCTACGGCTGCAAGATTCTTTGTTGTTTGTATATTTCCATGTCCAGCCTGAAGCGTAAGCTTTGACATGCACAAGGTTTGCTGCATTTTACAAATTTGAAGGAAGGTTTGTGTTGACCCTGAAATAAGCAGCGACTTTCTTATGGAGATCAATGAGTTCAGACTTGAGAGCCATGGTAGAGTTCGAAAGGGTGTGTTGTTTCCTTTGAAACTGAACAATAAGCATAAGCATCTCTGCCTGAGGGATGCTGGGTTAGAAGCATAAGCATCTCTACCCGAGCGTCCAAGCGCTGTGGTAGTGCATAGGTAGCACATTTTACTGTAGCTTAGATTTGAAAATATTTTACTGAAGTATCACACACATATGAGTATCCGTAAATTCAACCAGTACATCAGTAGCATATAGGATAGGTACATTCCTGAGAACATGATGGTGTGTAGCATCTAGGGTGTTACGGACGGCTATGCAGAAACATTGATGACATGGCACATATCTCATGCCAAATGACTCCGTACCTGGAAGTAATAGCAATATAAACTTGGGGTATTCATTCCATTCTCATAATCCCTCAGTTTGCCTTAGTTTCCTCCAACATCTTGAGCTGCTTCTTGAGTATTCTGGGACATCCCTTGGCAATTAGGGTAGGTCCCAAGTGGGCACTGGTGATCGTTGCTCGGAGGCCCGTTCCTTCCATCAGTGCTAGACATCAGACTGCGCATTTCTTTCTGTGGCAGAGTTGTATCGTGAGATCCATGGTTCGCCACATTTCTTGGCATGCAGGTGCATAAGTTCATAAAAATCAGCCCAACAACCATGATCACACCGATCTTCATTACGAATAGTGTACTTATGGAAATAAGAAAACAAGAAAGTTAATTAGGTTAACTGCAGGAAGACAAAGCTCTTTGAAATGCAAGAAGTAGTACTTACATAATTCTGCTCAAATTGGTTGAACTGAATGGTTTTGTACAGCTCTCTCTAGTAGAGAATAAACTTAGCGTGATGTGATAAGCTACTTATAGGGCGCAAGAATGGATGTTTGCCTCTTTGTTTGTTCACATTTGACAATCTACCATGGAAAATGGATCCTCCACTAACTGAAGATTGTGTGGAGAAATGGTGGTGGGGTGAAAACTACTTCCCCCGTGACTTCAAAGCTAAGGTAAACATTTACCTTCTTTTACTGTATGGCACAATCAAGAAATTTACTTTGGAAGATCCATATAACGTCTTGAGCTATCATCGCCAGTGGTAAAAAGCACATTGCTATTTGAATAATGACACCATGGATGTAATTTTCAGCTGTCTTGTCTTAAAAAAGATGGTGGATTAGGTTTCTCCATTATCGTTTAACCTATGGTCATTTGAGTTGTGTCTTATCTAAAGTAATTCAGTTAGCTTTTTTCAATTATCTGCATAAAAATATAGGTACTTACACGAAGTAGTAATTAGCAGGTTTGATAATATTTGAAAATAAGTAGTTTACATGCAATAGTGCCGCAATTCCCTTAATATATCATTTAATAAACATATATTCAGTACACAGTTTTCGCTAGTGATTCACAAACTAAGAACCGAGATTACCATTTGCATATTTTGTTTCCTTACGAGCAAGGACATAATGTTAGTGGGTAAGGAGAATGACTGAAGTCATTACAATGAAAATCAAATATAACTCTATGGATGAGAACGGCTAACCTTATATAATTCCAAAAAAATTAGCAAGCTCATAGCCAACTTTTTGTTTTTTCAAGAACATAGCCAATTTATTTTGGTTCATCCCTGCGACAACATGCAAATTTTACTTCAAGGAGCGCTGAAATAGAATGATTAACAGTACCGTCAACATGCAAGGAGGGCAATATGATGAAACAAATAGTGTGGTGGTGCTGAAGAGATCAATGAACATGATAATGTCGTGCCCTGGTAATTAATTTCAGAGAGTATGACATGAAACATCGGCCTTTGTTGGACCAAGGCTGATATGTAGTTTCAAAGTCACCCCTACTTAAGTACACCTCGAACTGCATTTTACATTATATTTAAGGGATTTTTTATTCTAATTTGCACCCACTCTCATATTTACCCCTAATTTTTTGCTATGCTAAAATTTGCCCCTAAAAAGCATTCCAGGTCACCAGAATTCCCTTTTGCCTGGTCAAAGTCGTTTGACCATTACTTTGAAAATTCATAAAAATTCATATGAACTCAGAAAAATGCTAATAAGATATCAAAATGTTCAGAAAAACATCACCTATGCGTGCATGTCATTTACATTCATCGCCTATATGTGCATTCATTTGCATTCATCCTAAACATACTATTAATGTTATTAACCCTAAATAGGTTTAAACAGTGCTTTTGCCATGGATGTAAATGACATGCACATGTAGGTGATGTTTCTCTGGATATTTTGATATCTAATTTGCATTTTTCTAAGTTCATACGAATTTGTTATGAATTTTTGAAGTAACGATCAAACGACTTTGACCAGACGGAAGGGCATTTTGGCGACCTAAAATGCTTTTTAGGGGCAAATTTGAGCATAGCAAAAAAATTAGGGGTAAATATGAGAGTGGGCGCAAATTAGGGATTAATGGTTAAATAAGTCACTGTTTCTTTCAAAGCAATAAGACAGCTGAAAAGTAGACACATTCAATATCTCATTACACCTTTCATTCCCCTGGTGTGATAATGTTGGGCAAGATAGTAAATTTCCATTCACATTGTTTAGAGACGCATGATAAAGTCCTACAATTAATGCAAGTTGACCTATCATATTCCAGGTACATCAAATTCACCCACTTTCAGTTGTCTAGTATATTTTATTGGTGGAGAATCAAGTTTTTACCCGAGAAGATTTATGTTGAATAGTTCAAATCGAACATCACCACTTTTATCTCCTATAAGTAGTGCATCACCATATCACATTTTTGGCTACCAAGAGAAGGTGAATGACAAGCCTTTAGCTGCACTTCAGCAATATCCTTGTTTGGTGAATATTTACAATCTTATGCATTTGCATTCGATGTTGTATTATTTTGAAAACCCTTACCATATCACTCTATGTATGGTTTTTTTATACAGACTGCATAAAATGATGCTCAAGACTGACCTACATGTATGTTTATTTCTTAGGGCCTGCAAGAAGTATCGACAATGAAAGTCATTGTGTTGGTGATCATGGCAATGCTTCTTACGAATTCATGCCCATGTGTCCGTTCAAGGAACATCGAAGGGAATGCAGTGCAAGTGAAGAACATGCGCAAACTGAGTTCTAGTTCTGTTGATGGAAGGAGTACCCCTGCTGGTGAGGAAATACATCATGCGTGTCCACTAGGGAACTACCCCTGCCAAGGGATGTTCCACAGTTCCAAGGAGAGCACAGAAGGTGGAGGAAACTAACTCCCGCTATTATCATGGAAAAAAACTGAAGATAAGTAACAGTGTGAGGTCATGTATGTGCTTGCTATGTAACTTTTATCTTGTTTTGAAGACTTAATGTTCAAGTACGTGTATATTGTACTTCCGAAATTATTATATGTATAAATAAGAGTCTTAACAACTCTATTGCAAGGCTACTTTACTTGCGGTGTAGTTGATGTTAAAAACTTTTGGATGCTAGAACAATAAACTGAAGAACAACATTCAGTAGCTACTTTCCTTCAAATGTGAAGGGTTACACAAGTACGTACTTGATCGTATGTGTACGATAATGCTGTAGAAATGAATCAAGCCTCAAGTACTATGGTATTTGGTAAGTGTATGTTAATCTTATCTCATTTTATGTAATCCATGCATGTTGTCTTACATCAAAAAGAATGTGCCCAAACAAGAGCTCATTAGGAAAACCTCCATATGGTTTATATGTGGTTGTCTAATGCATGTGGGGCTTACGTACACATTGTACATGGATATGTAGCCGTGGTGTCGTCTCCTCTGGTTCAAGAATTTTCCCACACTTCTGTAATATACACTTATTAATTGGCACTTCTGTGTGAATTCAAGCTTGATTTGTGTAATTTCTCGAAGGTATAATCTTTTTGGTGTAACAACAAGATATGCATACATGGCCATTCTGTACACCCATGCATGCATATATGACCAGCTATATGGATCTGTCCATCCCATTCCAGCCTGTAATCTAGATGAGAATCTGTCCAAAGGAGGGGTGTTTTCACTCAGCTATACAATGCCATGTCTCAAAAAAAAAAAGCTATACAATGCCAAGTCAATTCATGTTTTTTGCGAGAAAATATCTACTAATATCACAGTACTGAAAACAAGAATGAAGAGGCTATTTTCCAGGACGGGGCGTTTTGGCTCCAGGGCTCAGATGAGCCCGGGAGTGAACAGTAAATTCACCAGAAAATAGTAATAAAATTCAAAAAATTCCAGATTTTTTTGTGGTGAAAGATGGTTGAGTGTGTGATGTCCGTGTAAAAATTCAGCGCATTTGAACATCTGAAGAGCTCTCAGCAAAAAAGACAAATTTCAGGTCTGTGAAAAAGTTTACTGTTTTGCACTGTTCAAACCTGATTTTGTCCTTTTTGCTGAGAGCTCGTAAGATGTCCGAATGCGCTTAATTTTTGCACGGACATCACGCACTCAACCACCTTTCACCACAAAAAAAATTTGGAACTTTTTGAATTTTTCTAGTATTTGTTTTGAATTTACTGTTGATAGGGTGTAGATGAGCTCGGGAGCCGAATTAGATATTCGCTATTTGCCATCCATATTACTAAATGGAGCCATTGTAATATAACTATATATACATCCAAATCTTATATACCTAAGAAAGTCATCCCCACTAATTAACCTATTTATCTCAACATACAAGCATGACATCTCACCATACAATTGTGTATGGGACAAGGCCCACCTCAACATGCATGGAAAAAAACCAACCACAACATTCAACCATGCATGGGAAAAATGTGTTCCATTCAATTATTATACTTATATTCAATAAATATTGTTACAACTATACAAATCAGATATAATAATTCATATGTATTTTTAATTTTGCTTCTCATGTTATAAACCCAAATTTTCATCAACCAATTCCTGAGGCAACGCACGGGGTATCCTCTAGGCTCTAGTTTATAAAGTTAATCATGGAATTTTCTTTTGTTTAATAACAGTGATTTGAAAGTGGACATACGAAAAGCTTGATATAATTAAAAAAACCTAATACAACTTTGGTAAAGCAGAAAAAATATTTACAGGAAATATGAGAAATGAATAAACTAATCAAGGTCTAGAATTTCCAAAGTTAACTCGCCAAATGTATCAATCGGCCAAAGTTTCATCATCTAAGACGGCACAATATCCTAAGTTGTTTAAATTATTGGCTAGACATTACGGAAAGAAAACTTATAGGATAGACCATTCAATAAATCCTTTCATTCTTGGGTTGGTATAGAAAGCTATACAAAAAAATCATTTTGTCCATGTATGCACCAAAATTCTATATGAGTAACTAAAAGGACGAAAGAAAAGTGTGAAGAGATAATTTTTGTTGGAGATCTAGGTGAAATCCACCGAAGTCAATATGAAGTCAAGTGCGGAAGTTATCTGTTGCTGTTAATCATTGTACTTTATAGGATTGCAGGTGAAAAGCAGATCTCGCACTTTGCTTTATCTGACTACTAATGAAAATTAGATTTGCCCAAGCCATAGTGAACCAATTGGATTGCTGGTTGCGTTTAGCCACTAGATTTAATTATTCTGCTGTCGGAAAAGTGCATGGGTTCCAGTACCATTCCCACTTACATCATAAGATAAACATATATAAAAACCTAACATAGGACTGTTGCACGACCTTAGTTTCCATATAAAGATGTGACTAATAGTTTACTGCTGATAAAGATGGGTCTTACCAAATTAATTTTGCCATATTTAGTAACATCAGCAAGAAAGGCCATTGGCTCCATCTTCTCTGTACACTTACTAAAGAAAGACTCAGGTATTGCAATGGATTGGCGAGCTAGCTATGAATCTATGGATGTATTTTTTAAATTTTATTTTTGCAAAACAAATTCATGGATATATAGAGGAAATCCGAAAGAATTAATACACTACCAAACCAAAATTGCCTACCCTGAAAGCCTGCCGTCATCACCAATATTTCACCGCCTATGACACCTCCCTCCCCATCCCAGCCCCTTTGTACCCTCGTCCTGTCTGGCAGGCAGCAATGGGGACCTCTCCATCTTACAGAGCATGGTAATCTCTTTCCATCTACCTCGCCACTACTTTCAACCTTGCCAAGGAGGCGGCAGACCCTGCAACCAAAGGGATGCTTATAGCTCTTCGTACCGGTGGAGCATCACCGTTTGCTTGTCATCATCTGGGCAACAACGGCGACACTTCGGCTATGTGGATGATGGGCCGTCATTTTGCTTGCGCGTTAGACACAATAATTTTGTGGCGAGGTGCGGTGCCCACGAGAGATAGGCACCATGATGGTGGTCGTTTGGTGTTGCATGAGTATTTCCTGCAGGGATACCGGGGGTCTGGTCTAGGGTAAATTGTGGAGGCCTATCAACATAGTCAGATCGGCTTTGCTCAGCAGTGGCTCATTCTTCTTCGTCTGTGGTTTTTCTGTGGTGATGTTGTGGCATGACACGCGCGTTACCACGTGCATACATACTGTGAACCCACGAGTGAAGCTAGATCAGCAGATCCTGATGGTCGCTCAATGCATCACCCTCTCCCCTTTTCTGGCCAGTGGGGTTCTAGTGAGTCGATCTGATCGTTGCTGATCTTGGCAAAGTAAGTGAACGACAGAGGGAGTTTCAAGGGTGACCTTGGTGGCTATCTTCGGAGAACGCCACGGTGGATTCACTCAAAGTAATGAGTGGACCAAGTATTGGAAGATCTACTACCATCAAGATGGTGACTGAAACACCACTCCATGTCCGGCCTGATGGTTGGATCAAACACCAAGTTTTTGTAGTGTCTCCTTGTTTAAGACATTGTCTTTGTGTGGATGCCCTGCCATTATATTGATAGGTTGGACCTGGTGCCTGGGATAAAAATATTTTTCTCGGCCTTTCAAGCTGGACTCTGCGACGCCAAGGCAACTATGTACTTCCTTCTTCAAGGCGTTTTCTGCGAAGGATGTCAACTTAGCAAATGCACGTGTGTCAATTTTGCTAGCTAGATATAGTTAGTGAAGGCTAGATCAAGAGTTTTGGATACAGATATATCTATACCTCTATATAGTGTGCCAATAGCTTCAAATATTAGTCGTTGGATATGCCCATCCAACGGTCAAGAGATGGCAAATCCAAGCATTATCATCCGTTGGATAAAGTTTTCAGCTCATAGGATTCTGCCACATGGCCTTCTAATTGAACCCCAAACTCTACCATCTCATGTGTTGTAGAAGCATCTATCCACATGCTTATCTGATACTCTAATAAAAAGGGACTAGAACAATCTGAATTCTAGAGAGGTAAGAACCAAGTTGGATCTTGTCCAATACGATTCTAGGAAAGAAAATACATATTCAAATGTATTTTCCCATGCTTTTTATATATATTTAAATGACGTGCAAAGCACGTACAATTTACTAGTAGTTAGGGTAGACCTTCAACTTATGAAGGCAACACCTTCATCCAGGAGACAACATAACTTCATCGATGCCGGATCGAACCAGTGAAGGTAAGAATAAGATCGTGGGTTACCAGCCTTGAAAAAACATGAAATGGTGCTTCGGGGTACCAATATATTCGTGTAAATGCCAATCAATTAAGATAAGATTGCGTTTTATGAACCACTCACTCATGCCTTGCCGAGAAACAACATGATGCACTCTCTTACGTTAGCCACCCCATGGTCCTTGCATACTTAAGCAAAGTTGCCCCTCTGCCTGACATTGACGCATTTTCCACCTTGAATTACACAAATGTAGGATCTATGAAGCAAACGACCTTGACCAGGGCGAGAGAGGAGAAGCACCCGCCCCATCAGCGAGCGTAAGCTGAAGACTACATCGCCAATGGCAGCGAGGGTGAGATTGGGAGAGAGGTTGGAGGCAGGTTCCGAGTACTGGCATATAATCCTGCTGGGTCACCCAGTCACGACGCCCATCTCATATCTGTTAATTTCATGTATATGTTGTTCACGACATTAACTGGTACTGATTCTGCTTACTTTTCCTTTTACTGGAAGAGGAAAAATGAGTATTGTTGTTTTGCTTACCTAACTTACTAGACTACTGTCGATTTTTAAGATACTCTTGCTAATTACTCCCTCTGTATCAAAATATAGGACGTTTTTATATTTTGATATGAAGGGAGTAGATATTTGTTTTGTGTCTCATCTTCACCTAATTCCCCATTTTTCTATGACAGGAAAGCACTAAGGCTAAATATTGGACTTCACCTAGCTATATAATATATGCCTATATAGCTAGATTGGTCGACAATGACACTTGTAGTGGCATGTGTACATATCGAGTAATTATTCTCCCCACTGAGCACTAATAAAAAAAAAGGATAACCCATTTCCCCGTAAAGTGGAAACCACTAGATTAGTGGGATGAGCTATTTCAGGTGCTCGGTGATTTTTGTATAATCAACCATTACCTGCAACAAGTTGGCTCTGCTGATAGGCACCTTCAGAAATATATAATCTTGTACTCTCTCCGTCCCAAAATAAGTGTCTTAAGTTTAGTACAACTTTGGATTAAAGTTAGTATAAAGTTGAGACACTTATTTTGGGACGGAGGGAGTAGATGATACGAAATTACTGGGGGTGGTAAAAAGAAAGGTTGTACAGTTTGCTGTCATTTTTCCACCGTGAAATCAGGTTGGATTCCATTAACTCGACAAACTATTAGATATGGCAATAATGGCATATCAGTATCTTCAAGATTCTCCAGCAACCCCGCAAGATCGTAAATTTATCAGTAAAACTTCAAAATGCAAATTACATTTCTGGGTCAGTACTTATGTTACAGGGAAAATGAGACGTTTGCTGATTTTGAAATACTTTCGAAATTTTAAGCTGTTCACATTAGTTTTCAGAGTATAAATTTGTCAGGTATCAATATATTATTTCATTCTTGCTTTTTTCAATATCTTAACATTGTTTTCCAATTTATAAAAGAAAATTTACGACCATTAATTCATCGTTATAATTTCAGACCTCATGATATATGGCAAGATAAGACTTGTGCTGGTTTGTTCTTGAAAATCCGTGTAGTGGATCACACGGGAATGCCTTTAGAAAATATACTTGCATACATGATACACAAAAAATGTAGCTCCTCAACAAAAAATGTAGCTCCTAATGCCCCAGTAGCACCTCTGTATCGCCGTACAAGTAACCATCCGTCGATCTCAATAGCAAGGACTTGGTGATGGCGTTGGAATCCTCCACAGAATCCAAGTCCTCAACAAACAAGGTGGGAGGAAATTGAGTGCGAGCTAGACAAGGAGGACGATGAGATAATGAAGGACCACCAAACAATCGAGATCTCCGTGACATCGTATCGCGCCGTGCTCACCGCTGGTGAGGAACACCCTGCTGAAGTAGATCACCAAGAAATCAAGGCCTCCTTGGTCTTGTATCGCCTACCGCGAGCATCACGCCGCCTACGAGGCACGGCAAAGGGCTCGCAAGGAGGCCTTCACTAAGCTACAGGAGGACATCGACGCTGAGAAGGTGGAGGAGCAGGAGGAGGAGAAGGCGACTGAAGAGGAGGCTCGCAATGTCGTCGTCATTTTGTGCTCCTCCCCCGGCGAGGAGTAAAAGACCTGGACTATATGGCAGATTTAGTAATGTTTAAGTCTATGTTTTAGTTCACTTTTATTATATTTAGTTATATTTCTTTTGGTGTTTTCCATTTAATTATGTAGTTCAAATTATGGAGTTGGCATTGTGTTTAATTATGAACTCAATTTTTAATTGATGTTGATATGCTAATTATGAAGTGCAATATGTTCATATGAATGGTCAAGGCTGGAGAAATTAGTTCATAAACTATTTTTGGGGATAAAGGTTTGGGCATCAATTAGAAGCCACCATCCCAATACCCAGAATTATTTGGATTTAAAATTTGGGGATGGATTTTTCGGTTTTAATTTTTGGATGTCGATTGCCCTTAGTACGTATTGGACAAATCTTCTTACAACTCAGAAAATGAAGCATAAGACCGATAAGAGCATGATTAATTCAGTACTCAACCTTAAGCATGCATTTTATTTGGTCTTTCTTCGATAACACACATTGTAGATGTGAATTTTATTGAAGGCTGCCTTGTAACATCACAATAGTTTTCTTACACACGACGAGGATATTATATCCATTACATACATAGATTTTTTATTTTCTGAGGAAGTAAATAACATGCATATTAGATTTGACATTACTCTTCCCTTCAGCAGCTTACTTTCATGTAGACATGAATAGTAATTAGTGCTTCTAACATCTATACAATATAACATTAGATATCAGAATATATATCTTTGGCGAACGAGACAGTCACAGAGAAGAGTACTAGTTCTTTGTAGTATCACCACCACCGCCACCTGATCCATCCTCTCCTCCATGGCTGCTATACTGGTCCCGTGGGATAGCATGGTGGTTGTCCACGGTTGTGCCACTGCCGACACCGAGGGTGGGTTTCGCGCTGATGGCCTCACCAGCGTTGTCACTACTCATCACCGTCCCCTTGACGCGAATTGCCAAGCCTTGAGTAACCATGGCGAAGACCAGCAAGGCAGCTAAGATCTTAATCCTGCTTGCTTTCAGTTGCTCTTTCATGGTGTCTGAATTAAATTGAAAGAGAGATACATGCATAGGAATATCATAAAGTTAATGGTCGAAGAACGAAAGATATGATCCGGAGCAAGAAAAAACTAGCTAGAAGAGTCAAACCTGGGAAATCCCCCCCTTGATATTTGATCAAAGTTTGGATTCTACGTGCTGTTTCTTGAAGGCTATGGTTTGGTCAGGTCAGGAACGCTTTATATAGTTGGAGAAAACTAGTACACAATTCATATGGGGCAGAGAACCTAACAACTAAAAGGTTCTTGAATGATGCACTAGACTAAAAAACCCATCATGCGGAATGTAACAGGCACTCATGTCATGCCTTTGGGACCAGTAAAATCCTATAGTGTAAAATGACAGCCAAATTAGAGCCCGCCTTTTACTATGGCCAGTGACATAAATTATATGTAAATATCCCCAATTCTGAAGATTATGTTGATTACTTGGCCCAGTCGCTGTCAATGTAATCATAAATTATGCGTAAATCATCAAACACTATCGCTAGTATTTCCCACTAAGATAGTGGTTTATGCTTTTATTACAACGACGTGACGACGACTTGATATTTTATTTACAGGTGGAAAATGACCCTGCCTAAACTTTAACCCAACTGCTTCAATCGGCCACTAAAAGTGTCATGATCTGTCTATGTAAGCATGTAGGTAGAAGGACACATATTAGTGGCATCATTGAGATCTTAAACAGAGTGGATTTCTCTATTTAACTGCATGTTTATCAACAATAGTAATACTCTGACCCTTGGGCAATTGGCTCTGGGCTCTCATCTTAGTCCCTGCAGGTCAAAGTTCTCTCGCAAGCTACAGAGGATCCAGAATAAATGCTGAGTGAATATATCAGGCAAGACGGCATCCTTCTAGCTAGTTAGCAACTTAGCATAGGGGCCTTGTAGATGCAAGTAAAACTCAATATTTTTGCCAAATATATATCTATTATTGAATAATTACAGTTACAGTTACAAAAATAGTAGTGAGCATTTTGAAAATTACTGAACGAAAGGACAATATGTGATTCTAATATCCCCCAGGGCCCAGGCGGGATACCTGCAAACTAATGACTTAAAAACCATGTCGCTACATTATCAAGCTGTTTATATATGTTATTTTCAATCAAATTGTATCATGTGAGAGTTATATATAGGAATTTTTTTAGTTTGATGGTCTAACCAATTTGTTTGAGGACAGAGAAATATTGTTCATCAAAGTGAAATATTCGCTGAAAGCTTTATTTCAAGAATTAAAGATCTTAACTTGTGTGCAATTGCATCATGCCAGTAGACAACAGACTAGACTCTCGTTAACAATTGCATGCCCTATGCACATGCATGTTTCCCTTCATGTCTACATATATATAGTTATGGTTATATATTTTTTCTCACATCAACAATTGATTGTTACATGGTTTTTTTGGTTATTTCTTAGACCATATATTAGCAAAATTATATTGTTCCTTCAACATCAATCATCTAATTCATGAACTAATAGGTCGATCCATAAATATGAATCCACATTAATATTAAAAGGTAGCAATATCACCATCCATTAAACTTCAAGTAAATGGTTTATTTTTTATTCATATAATGAAGGATTCAATGTGTAGCTCACTGATATTATTATGGTTCTCCTAATATAGGTAAAGCTAATATTTCGGGCTGATTCATTTGCTTGATGTAGTACTCAAGATTTAAGATCTAATCCAGAGGAAATCTACTTCACGAAATCATAGTGTAAACTATCAATGAATATAGAGGAATGTTGCTTTATTCAATATAAACAGAACATCTGTAAATATATAGACGTGATGCGGCTCAGCCTTAATTTACATATAGGTAGCACAACCAGAAACCCACAACATGCAACTACTACTATATATATGACTCAAAATAGTACGTATACGTACCCTAGCATGCAAGTCTGCTACGTACAACGGCATGCATATATCAGGCTGCTCATGGCTTGGCTTCTTCGCTAGCAATGTCATGGCCACTTCCGGGCATGTTTCCAGGGCTGCTCCAGCTGCTATACTCCGTCCTCGGTATCGCATGATGATTGTCGATCGCCGTCCCCTCTCCTGTCGCTGCTGTCTTCACTACCCCATCTAGTACATGGTCTCTCGGCGCCATGCGAGAAGACACGGCACAAATGTTAACCATTACCATGGCAAGGACAAACAGAGGAAGAAGCTTCATCGTGCAGCTGGAAGGGAAACCCTAGAAGTGGTAATGGCTTACTAGTTTTCCTATAATGATTTTGGGCTGAGACACGAGATCTGGTGATGCGTTATTTATAGGCAGAAAGATAGATTAATAGAGCTTTCTAAACCACATGGAGTTTCTCCATGTTGATTTCCATTTGACAGTGGGCAGCGCATCTTTAATTATCTTGTGGGCTCTCCACCTAGGTGAGGCAATTTCTGGTGGGGTAAGCACATTTCCTGTCCAACTGAGTAACTTTCTGGAAACTTCTTTTTGCATCTAAATTTCAGTGCAAAACATTTTAGTATTGTGGAATAATGCTCCAGATAGAGATAAGTGTGAAAATATGCAAGGATGCCTTGCTATTGGATAGCTGTAAATTTAGTGGAGAAGGGCATTATTATATCTCAATTTTTGAGTTATCTTTCAGTATGACATATGACATGTTATATTTCTTCTTATTTTTTGAAGGGAGCTTGGCAGGTAATAAGTTTGGCTAAAGTTGACTATGAGAAAGAACATAGCTGTCGAAAGTGATTTTAGTTAGGTGGTAAGATCTTTAAAGCAGGAGTTGTGATAACCTGGTCTAGCCTCCTTTTCTCTTTCCTTTAACTCTTTGAGATGTTTTAGTACAAAATATACCTCTGGACCTAGATCTAATTGTAGACATCAGACGCCCAAGAGTCTGAAACTCTGAATCATTGGAGCCTGTCGCGCCACCATGGTAATCGACTGCAGACGAACTGCCCATCGACACCTGCTAGCAATGCCCCATCGTGACTTTGATGCTGGGAGGCAGTGTTGGTGATTAACGATTAGCAATCAAGAGAGTTATGGAGACTAAAAGTTTTTACCATCTGCGGCATTCACACCTCACATCAATACGTCTTTTCTTTTTAGCAAACATACAACAATGGATATCCTTTGAGTGTATTTTCTTAAAAGAAAACATAGGAGCGCCTATACAACACTTAAGGAACCTACTATGGCTCTGGCACGCATGGATTTTGCCGCATGGGTTGGCCTAATCATACTTTTAAAAACCGGACCAGTGGTCTGACCAGAAAAACCGTGAACGGGCGCCTTGCCCGCTTTTTTAAGATGTGCCGGTCTTTTAGTAAATAAGCAAAAAAAAAAAAAGATTCATCAACAAGGAATCGAATATCTAACCTTCAGGCAAAGCATGCTGAAGTCCTAATAACCAACTATCTAACCTTGAGGCAAAGCATGCTAAAGTCCCAATATCCAACTAGCCTAATAAGACTTTGTGATTTATTAATGGTTTACATCCAATATTATGTGTATTTATTTGATGTGAGGTCAAAATTTTAAAAAATTACCTTAAATATTCCAGTTTTTTATCGCAACTGAACAAATGAACCAGCGGTCCGACTAGTAAAAATCAGAACCGATAGCCCCATCGGATTGGTTTCTGGTTTGGTTTGTTAAACTATGGGCCCAATAAACTCGCTCCTCGCTCGTGCGGTTTGGCTGGCTCAATCGCTTCATGTGGTTCGTTCAGTTTTTTTTTCGGCTAACTTTTGTTGTTCTTCTATGTTGTCTCAGGCGAAAAATCGGCTATCTTTTTTATTTTTACTTTTGTAAAATTTGGTAAAATTAGAAAATGTTCGTGGATTTAAAAAATTCAGAATTTAAAAAATATTCATGCATTTTTTATTTTTCTTATTCTTTATACATGTATAGTTTTTTCAATAAATGTTTTAACTTTTTTATCAATCTGGAATATACACGTTAATTGTTTGAAATACATTTGAAATTTATTTTGAATATATATTAAATATTTTTCAAATAAACTTTTATAAAAAACTATGCGAACATATTTTTACAGTATATACACATTGGAAAGATACGAAACATTTAGAAAGATACGAAACATTTAGAAAAAACTATGCGAACATATTTTTACAGTATATACACATTTGTTTAAATTGTCACTCAATACATGTCTAACTGTTTTCAATAAACATTTTACATTTTTCCGTATAGATCTGGAACATTTTTTTGGTACACAATGAACATTTTACTAATACATGTTTTTAACACCTTTTTGAATACATGTTATAAAATTTTCAAATACATGTTTAATTTTTTTAAAATGATACGAAATAGTTTTTTATACTACAAGAACATTATTTTATGTTTTATGTTTTTTTTCTTAAATGTCACAATATGTAAAAATACTTCAATACACGTTCTATATTTTTCATATATATCTGGAACATTTTTTTGTTACAGATTGAGTTTTTATCAATTACATGTTTTGAATATTCAATATGCGTTGAACATGTTTTCAATTACACATTATACGTTTTTTGAATGATACAAAACATTATTATACATTGATAAACATTTTGCAAAATTGTTACAAACATATTTTTAAAGCGTGTGACCATTTTTTTTAAATATCAAAAGCGTTGTTGAATGTCATTAGTTATTTTTTCTGAATTACACGAACATTTTACTTACATTGTATAATTTTGTAAAACAAATCATGAACATTTATTTAAACACATAAACACGTCTTAAATGCCATGATCATTTTGTTTTAATACTATCAACATACCCTAAAGTTGAGCAAATAAAATTTTGCACACTCCCTTAACATTTTTCTAATGCATGGTTAACGTTCTTTTTCCTTGCACGAAGTAAGGGGTGCGTCTATACCTCGCCTGACACAAGTTGAAACTAACCAGTTCCTACAGCGAGCATCTAGTTGGGCCAGACAAATTAGCGTCTTGCAGCTTAGTTCGTTTTTCATTGTTTTCTTTTCATTTGTTTTTATTTCCTTTTGCTCATATCTTCGTAAAAAATACTGAATAGATATATTCCAAAATTTATATTTACAACAAAATTTAAAATCTTGAACTCTAAAAATGTTAACATAGTGTATAAAATTATTAGCGCAATTTAAAAAAATGTTGATTTCACTAAGAAAAATGTTGATAGCATTCAAAAGTTATTCAGCCGTTTCGAAAATGTACGTGACATTTTAACAAATGTTTATAAACGTAAAATAAATGTTTCTGAAATTCAAAACGAACGTTTTGTACCTTTCAAAAAAAATGTAAATTAAATTAAAAAAAATTCACATGTTTCCAGCAAAATGATTGTGACAATTAAAAAAAAATGTTTCTAAAATATAAAATAATGTTCTCATAGTTGTTACTTTTAAAAGAAAAACGACATGTAATTTAAAAATGTTCAAAAATACGTACTTCATAAAATGTTAATCATTTAATTGTAAAATATTAAAATGTATATAAAAATGCATGATGCATATGAACAAAGTAGAGATCAGAACATATAATTTATAAAAAAAAATAATCATGATTTCGAAAAATGTAAAAAGGTTATAAAAAATGTTGACGTATGCGAATAATGCACATCATGTATTTGAAAAATGTTAAAAATGTATAAATAAAAGTTACTGACTTAAAAGTAAATATACATCATGTACTTTGAAAAATGTTCAACCCTTATAATAAACACGTGTTGAAGAAAAGAAAAAAAACCCAAAGAAAACCGATTACAAAACGAAGAAAACAATGTGAGAGTCAAAGAAAAATGAACAAACCCAGTGAAACCCAAGAAAACTGAAGAAAAAAGAAAAAATGGGAAAATGAAAATGAAAAATAAAACAATAGTTAAAAGAAGAAAATTGACAAAAACCCTGACAGAAAACGTAGAGAAAAACTTACCGCACTCACAAACGCGTTGTGCAGTTATGTTGAATTGAGTCGGCTCATTGACTTCTCTTTTTTCATTTAACCCTTCAAAAAATAGGTGTACGACGTGAGGTCCGAACTCTAGCCCACAGGGTTTAGTTTTTTCATTTAACCTTCGCGAATTTTTCCAAATGTCATGAACTTTTTCCAACTTTTTTCTTTGAAATTCGTGATCTTATTTTAAAATTTCATTTTTTTCGAAAATCACAAGCATAACTTTTTCCAAATTCGTGAACTTTTTCATTCTTGTGAACTTTTTTCTCTTTTCTATGAACTTTTATAAATTTGCGTTCTCTTTTTTCTATTTCTTCGTAAACTCTTCAGATTTTTTTGCTCGAACTTTATGTTTTGTTTTTCAAAAATCAACTGTCAACCAGTCAACCGGTCAACAGGTCAACCAGCGAACCAGAGAGATGCGACCGAGCTTCCCGTCTCGTTCCAGCGTCGCATTCACGAGCTCTCCTAGTCGTTCCCTATTTGGTTTTTTTTTTTTTTGAGACACAGTCGTTCCCTATTTGGTGAGAGCTCTCGGCCTGAAGCCAGGACAAATGAGCCAGCCCATTGTGCCGACGAGAGATTTTTTTTTTCCTCTTTACACCGAAAAAAACTGGTTGTTGGTTTTTACGCGCCAGATATTTAAAAACCTATTAAAATTATATTTTAGAAAATTGTTCAGTATGTGTTTAAAAAAATGTTCAGTTTGTATTAAAAAATGTTAATCATATAATTTAAAAAGTTCATCGTATATTCAAAATTGAAAATGTATATAAAAATATTCATGGTGCGAACCAACCTGTCGTTGGATGGTTAGAGGGACTGTGGTATCCTCAGCCCACCAGGGTTCAAATCCTGATGCTCGCATTTATTCCTGGAATTATTTCAGGATTTCCGGCGATGCGCATTCAGTGGGAGGAGACGTTCCTGTCGACGACGAGGTGCCTATGATGACTTCGTAAATTTCAAGATGATATGCCGGCTCAGTCTCTCGGAGGTGCTCATAGGGGTAGGGTGTGCGTGTGTGCGTTCATAGGGATGAGTGTATGCGCGTGTATATGAGCGCTTGCGTCTGTACTGTGTTCAAAAAAATATTCATGGTATATTAAAAAAATCGTCAATGTGCATTACGAATTTTTTCATCATACACCAAATTTTTTTCCGTGTGTATTTCAAAAATGTTCATCATATACTATAAAAAGTTCAGTGTGTATTTATAAAATGAACACCAGACATTTGGAAAATGTTCACCGTATACTACTAAAACTGTTAAAAAAAGCGCAAAAAGAAAAAAACACAAAGAAATAGAATGACAACAAAATCTGAAAAGAGAAAAGGAAAAATTGAAATGGAGAAAACCGAAACAGAGAACCGACATATAAAAATCACACAAGAAAAAAACGAAAAAAACAACTTGCAGTGAGTGAACAGAAGCAAAAACAAACAAAAAGGAACAGAAAAACAACCCCAAAAAACGAAGCACAGCTCGTGCTGCCACAACTAGCTTGCCACCTGTGGGCGTTGCCCTCTCTATTTGCCGCCCACGGGCCCCAAATAGTATTTCCCAAACCAGGTTTACTGCTGTGGGTCTGAAGCCATGCAGGCTTTGTTTGCTCTCGGCTTGTGCCTTTGTGCATTCACAATGCAGAGTGGGGCTGGGCACAAAACTTTTCTGTTTTGCTTATTCAGATATATGCTTTTCAGAACTATCAATACTGAATTCCCTATATCTCATTGTTGATAAGTCGCTTAAAAGCATTATAATTGGGTTTTCCTCGTGGAGCTACTCAGTGCAGGGGTGATGTAACCTTTCATTTTGTTTTCTCTATAACTCTTGCAATAATCTCTATATTTCACAACCGTGAAATCATCTCTTTATTTTTTTCTTCTTTTTTGACCTTAACAAATTCGGTAGCCTCTCAGGCCGAGAATCAATTCCTTTGAGTTTCGTTCTTGGGAACGTGCTCCCTAAGAGGTTTCTTCAGCTTGCTTCTACCCACAACCCAGTGCCATCCTTTGCCATAACGTTAGTGTTGCACTGTCTTCAACCTGGGAACTCAGGAATCTGGTCATGCATGAACCTACTCAACATGCATGATACGTATTAGTATATTATTACATCGACTGGAGTTACTAGAACAATATTGTTGTGAAAACCAGCTGGTGATGTTTTTTCATATGCCTCGTACTCACATCGTCTTGCACTAGTCCAACACATCTGAAGTGTCATTTCTCTCTCTTTCTCGTGAATCTGATACATGACTGGTTGAAGACTACGAGACCGCCAACTCCAAACTCCAGCGGCGCTTTGTCCTTTATAAAGGGAAGGTCATGATTTGATAGAGGGAGGATGGTTGGCGCATTAGCTACCCATTACCTCCAAATTAAAGTCGGTATCTAGGTATCTACTCCATCCGTCCCACATGTTATTACAACCGATATAGGTTGTAATAACATTGTCGTGCGTACGACCATCTATGGGGCCATCTAGCCCCTTTGCGGTTCGACTAGGGAGATCGACGAGCACAAAGAGCAGAATCAACAGAAACGCAAAGAGTTTACCCAGGTTTGGGCCACCGTGAGGTGTAAAACCCTACTCCTGCTTTGTATATTAGACGTGTATGAGCACAAGTACAAGGAGCGCTTCTTCCGGCAAGGTGCAGAAAGAGCAGCTACGCATGCAAGTTGTGCAAAGGTTCCATCCCCCCTTGTAATGGTTGCCCTGGCCCTCCTTTTATAGATGAAAGGGGCTACCACAATGGCAAAATGGTAAATACAGAGGGTAGATAATGGCTTGACACGCATATGGACGGGTGTCGATAAAGGTGTTCTTCAGGCGGCGAGCTGCCACGTGCCCCGACAAGCTTCACCTAACTACCTGCCCGCTCGACACCTGTCGGCGAGTCTCTGACAGGCCTCCGAGGTGGAGCGGTGGAGTAACGACAAAGGGAGCTTGCCGGCACGGAGCTTGCCGGTGCGGAACTTGCCGGTATCAGTAGACTTGATCTTCTGGATGACCCGCCTGGAGTCTCGTCTTGCCGGCTCCGTCTTGCCGGATGAGATGTGCTGCCGGGAAGAAGCTTCTCCCCGGCGAGCTCTTGGTCTTGCTTGCTGGTGGAGTACTTGCCAGACGCATCACTTTACCGGGGCTGCTTCAAAGTAGCTTTAGATTAGCATAACCCCAAGCCTAGAAGGTTTATGAGACCCTGGTTCTCATTACACCGACAGGAGCCCCCGGGACCGCCTTCAGCAGAGAACTCGAAAGATCTCAATGCTGGAGGTGGGACCAAAAACTTGGCTTGGGTTATGATAATCACATCTTTTCCGGTAAGAAATATACCCGACAAGCAGCCCCCGGGAAAGGTTATTCCAAAAGCCGCCAACCCTCGAGCTCATCTGCAGAGAGCTCGGGAGATCTTCATGTTGAAACTTCCGTTTAGCAGAGAACTTTAAAGATCTCGATGCTAATTCTGTTCTCAACGGAGAACTCTATGGTTCTCAACGTTGGCTTCCGGGAAAGCTATCTGTCGTGGGTATAAGTCTGATAGTAGTGTATGGGGGTACGGATTAGAGGGCAGAACCTAGCTACAACGCAGTTGTTACACTCGGATTTACGAGTTCAGGCCCCTCGCGGTGGAGGTAATAGCCCTACGTCTCGGTGCTCTGGAGCTGTTGATTGAGTGTATAGTTTACAGAAGATGCGAACCCCTGGTATGGAGCTGGGGGGTGGCTTATATAGAGTCCGCCATGCCCCCATGAATGCCGCCATAACCAAGGGTTAAAGAAGGGGTGTAAGGGCGCCAGTTACTGGTAACGGGCGCATTAATTACTCTTGATGAGGGTGGACGCACGTCCTGACCGTTGCGTTCCCGGAGAGTCTCCTGGTCTTCTCTGACCGAGTGAAGACAGGTACTCCGAGTGAAATAAGACGGTCGAGTGAAGTGTTGTCTTCCGAGTGGTCTATTGCTTTCCGAGTGAATGTCAGGCTACAGAACATCTGACCGCTGGTCTGGCCCTGGGGCCCAGTATAAGGTGTATGGAGTCCTAGGGTAGGGTCTGTAGGTCAGGCCTGTTACCCTATCCCTAATATATGCCCTCGTCATTAGCCCCCGAATCGGTCGAGGTTAAGCGGGTCGAGTCAAGACGAATTCCCAGGTGAGTTGAGCGCTACGGGGGTGCTCAAGAACTCCTACTGGACATTCGACGGCCTTGTCTTCGCATGATACCTTGACGGATTCTGGACCGTATGATGTCCGAGTGAAAGTCTCATTGCGATCTTGAGCTAGGTGAGAAATGTCTCCATCCGAGTGAAATGAGTCATCGCGCGTCGGGTAACGGAACGGATCCGAGCATTTTTGGAATGCCTTTAAAGGGCGAGCAATCGGATTGCTGGACCCCGGATCTTGCGGGATTTGAAATCAGACACGAGCGCGCGCGAATGGCTGCGACGCGGTGAGTGGGGAAAGTTGGGCGTGACGCCTCGATTTTCGCCCCACTTTTCGCCACGTATCGCATGATCTCCGCCAGCGAGATTTGAGGGGATCTGTGGGCCCACGAATCACTGGTGAGGATTTAGGGGCGGACCGAGCGGTGGTATAAAGGGCCACTGCATCGGAGAGGGAGGAAAAGAGCCAGATCCCCTTTCTCCTCTTTCCCTCAATCCTCCGGCCTTCTTCCTCCTCTGCTTCCACTCCGCACGAGTCAGCTCGGTGCCGGGGCACTCTGCTGCGATGGCGAAAGACAAGACGGCGCAGCTGGAGAGAGCGAAGAAGGCGAAGAAAGCGTCGAGCTCCCGGGTCGCGCGGCCGCGGGGATGGATCCAGGGAGATTGGCTCCCGCCGACCACCACTGCTGAAGACGTCGGCGGGCTCGTCATTGACGGACTGGTGCAGGAGGGAAGCTGGAGACTGCCGGAGGAGGGGGAAATCGAGCCTGCGCCGCGGCCGGGGGAACGCGTGCTCCTCGTCACCCACGTGGAAAGAGGTTTCTCCATGCCGCCCCATTCCTTTCTCCGTGGTTTCTTGAACTTTTTCGGTGCCCAGCTCCATCACCTCCCTCCGAATGCTATAGCGTACCTCGCTGCGTTTATTTCCATGTGCGAAAACTTCTTGGGTTCCCAGCCGCATTGGGGGTTATTCAAGCATATCTTCACGTGTCATTCTCAGTCGGTCAAAAAGGCCGACCTCGGGGGGGGGGGGGGGGGGGGGGAGAAAACCCATGTGATCCAGCTGTCCGGCGGTTTGGGTATTCAGATGCGGGGTAGGAGCGCTTTCCCAACGATGACCTTCCCTGAGTCGGTTAGGGGTTGGCACTCGACTTGGTTTTACTGCAAAGACATCCCTTGTGCCGGCTCGTCGACTGGTCTTCCCCTCTATACACCCAAGAGGGTCAACGCACCTCCATCGCTGATGGTGGACAAGGAGGAAAAGACTGACGTGGGGATCCTGGTAGCTGCGGTAGTCAGGCTGATTCAGGGCGGGGTGACAGGTCTGGATTTGCTGGAGGTCTTCCTCAGTCGGCGAATCCAGCCGCTGCAGGAGCGGGCTCACCCTATGTGGCAATACACTGGAGCTGACGACCCGACCCGAGTGCACCCGGAAGACGTTGACGAGAAGTCCGTGAAAGAGTGGCTCAAGGGTATCACCGGCGTGCACGACAATCCACGAGGGTCGAGACGGATCCCGCCCTACGACGCCACGCACCAACCGTCAGAGGTGTGACACGCATTTCCGAGTGAATTATTTACGCACAAATTATCCGAGTGTGCTGAATGATCTGACTGTCTCTGTTCTTCGTGTCTTGCAGGATTTCCAGAAGATGCTCTCGCCTGTACCAAATGGAGGACACCTTGTCGGGGACGTGGAGAGCGACCATGGCAGTGTCGAGGACAGCTACGCGGAGGACAGCGAGGAGGGAAGCGACGACTCGGAAGGAAGTGACCAGGTCGAGTCTTCTCCATCCCCAGAGATGCCTGCTGAGCGCCGCTCCAAGCAGACTCAAGATCTGAGTGCTGGCCTGGGGAAGACGGTGACCACGAGTGCTAAGAACCTGAAGCGCACTCGGAGATCGACGCCGGAGCCGACGGAGAAGGCCGCCAAGCAGCTCAAGGTCGCCTTGCCCAAACCTCGGAAGGCTCTACCCAGGTCAAGGTTACCGTGCCCGTCACCTCAACGTGAGTGCCGCGTCTTTCCCTTCTGTCTCTGTGAACTTCTGGGCCTTTTTGACCGGGTGAAACTTATGAACCAGAGCTGCTACCTCGACGACGTCTCCCATGCAGATCGACGGAGACCGCGTCGCAGCCGAGTCAGCGGACGTGGCCACCTCTCAGAAAGGTAGCGATGATTTCATTTTTTACTTCGATCTGTGATCCGACTGAATTGTGTGCTGCGACTGATTGTGTCGAGTGGACGTAGCGCTTGCAGAGATCATCCACGTCGCGGACGACGATGAAGGACCGCCACGGAGGGATACCGAGAAGGAGACCGTAGCCCCGACTGCCTCTCAGACCACCGCACAGAAGATACCACCAAGCAAAGCACCTCAAGTTCTCCCTGCGCCTAACGTGACCGCGCCTCTGAGGCAAGGTTCTTCCCAGGCCGGTGGTGACCCTGTCGCGGCCTCGTCGACTGCCCTGGTCCCGACTCCGACTCCTGCCGTCAATATATTCAATCTGCATAGAGTGCCAGAGGACCAAACTGGAGCCAGCAAGGAGGCGATGATCCAGGCGGACCTGATGACTCAGCGTCTGAAGGAGATGTGTGAAGCTGGCAAGTTGGCGTATGATGCCAGTGCTGCTCTCCAGGCGAATGTTCGAGTAAGTGCTCTTGTAAGTTGATCTCCAATTCATTTTTCTTTTGTAGGAGTTCCAGTCGGTAAATGTTTGGTACACCCACTTGGTGTGATACCATTTCAGTGGGGGCATGCTGAGTGCACCCACTGGGTCTAGTCCCCGAGACTGCCGTCGACTACAGGCAGTCGGCGGGTGTCTTAGAACTTGTCCTTTTTTTGTTGTTTGGCCGTCACTCGGATCTGGCGGACTGTTCCGAGTGGATACACTAGTAGAAAACAAACCTTTCGTCCAGAGCACTAGTCCCGGCCGGGTTTGGGCCCGAGACTAATGTAAGCATTAGTCCCGGTTCCAATGGCTAGGAGCGGACTGGGGCACGGCCAGGATTAGTCCCGGTTCAAATGGGACCTCTAGTCCCGGTTGGTCATACCAACCGGGACTAAAGGGGTTGCGGCAGGCTGGGGCCGCTGCGAGCCCCTTTAGTCCCGGTTGGTATCACCAACCGGGACTAAAGTCTTCCCTATATAAAGCTATACTACTTCGTCCAGCCCAAGTCCAAGCTTTCTCTCCTCTCTGTTTCCTTCCCCAAGCTCGAGTTCATCCTCCATTTTTGCCAAGATTTGTCAAGATTGGAGGCACCCCATCTATCCAAGGGTTCTAAAAGGTTAGCAACTTCATCCTTTCATCTCTCATTGCTAGTTTAGCTTGTTTCATGCTCTATAAGTATAGTGATTTGTGGGTTTTAGTTTGGGAGTAATTATGTGGGAGTTTATTTGATTTATATGCAATTTGAGCTCAAATTAACTTCTTAGTTTGCATATGTGTAGGTGTGGTTTACTTAGTGCCTTCCCGTCCCCGTCCTCACCGCCGTCGATCGCCCGCGCCGTCCCGTCGCCGGCACCACCTTGGTGAGCCTCTTGTTCTTATCCTTTTTGTAAAAAAAAATCTTATTTGTATGATTTAGATAGTTACTTGTATAATTTTCTTACTTGTATGATTATTTGTTATATATAGTGCCATGGTTTTGATATCCATCCCCGTCGGCCCTCGTCCGGTTTATGATTCGGATGTGGTATATTATGTTTTATAACTATTTGTTTTATTTCGTGTTTATGACAATTATGCCCATCAAGTTGAGATAGATATTTTTATCTAGGAGGTATGTGAACCGGAAATTGCAACCGACCCTCTTGTCGAGAAGTTAAATTTAGTTGAAAAATAAAACGATTATTTGAAAGAAAAATTGAAAAGAATTGAAGAAGAGAAGATGAAATTGGAGTTGTATGTTGCCGATGTCGTCGATGATCACAAGATCAAGATGGATGCAATGCGCTTGAAGATTAGAAAAATTAGAAAATATGCCGTTAATAAAGAGGCTTGGTATCATTATGCTGTTGGATCAATTATTACCTTAGTTGCGATTTTGATCGCATTTGTTGTTGCATTTAAATGCTTTAGATAGTTGTATGTTGTTTTATGAGAAGTATGTATGAACTTTATGTATATATTTTTGCAGTAATAACATTTGGTCACTACTCTACTTTGGTTTTAATGTGATGAACTTGTATTAATTTGGTCACTTCGATGTTGTGTAATGAAGATGAGCCGGCAATGGATGTACGATGACCGACGCTCTCCCCAGTTCATTAATGGCGTGCATAATTTTATGCGTGTGGCTGAGGCAAACAAGCGGAATGGTTTTATGTGTTGTCCATGTGGTGTCTGTAAGAATGATAATGATTACTCTACCTCAAAAATCCTTCACAGCCACCTGCTTCAGTCCGGTTTCATGTCCGGCTATAACTATTGGACCAAGCACGGAGAAAGAGGGTTTATAATGGAAGACAATGAAGAAGAAGAGGATGATGACAACTATCCTAGGTTCCCTGAATTCGATGGTACTACAATGGGGGAAGCTGAAGAAGAGGCATCAGATGAGGCCGCTGATGATCTTGGTCGGGCCATTGTTGATGCAAAGAGAACCTGCAAAAGTGAAAAGGAGAGGTTGAAGTTGGAGCGCATGTTAGAGGATCACAAAAAAATGTTGTACCCAAATTGCGAAGATGACAAGACAAAGCTGGGTACCACACTGGAATTGCTGCAATGGAAGGCAGAGAATGGTGTATCTGACAAGGGATTTGAAAAGTTGCTGAAAATGATAAAGAAGACGCTTCCAAAGGATAACGAATTGCCCGACAGTACGTACGAAGCAAAGAAGGTTGTCTGCCCTCTAGGATTAGAGGTGCAGAAGATACATGCATGCCCTAATGACTGCATCCTCTACCGCGGTGAGGAGTACGAGAATTTGAATGCATGCCCGTTATGCGGTGCATTGCGCTATAAGATCAGCCGCGATGACCCTGGTGATGTTGAGGGCGAGCGCCCCAGGAAGAGGGTTCCTGCCAAGGTGATGTGGTATGCTCCTATAATACCATGGTTGAAATGTTTGTTCCAAAACAAAGAGCATGCCAAGTTGTTGCGATGGCACAAAGAAGACCGTAAGAAAGACACGATGTTGAGAGGACCCGCTGATGGGTCGCAGTGGAGAAAAATCGAGAGAAAGTGGCCGGACTTTGCAGATGACAGAAGGAACTTATGGTTTGGTGTAAGTACAGATGGCATGAATCCTTTTGGGGAGCATAGCTGCAGTCATAGCACCTAGCGTGTGACTCTATGTATCTATAACCTTCCTCCTTGGTTGTGCATGAAGCGGAAGTTCATTATGATGCCAGTGCTCATCCAAGGCCCTAAGCAACCCGGCAATGAAATTGATGTGTACCTAAGGCCATTAGTTGAAGAACTTTTATAGTTGTGGGATATAAAAGGTGTACGTGTGTGGGATGATCACAAACAGGAGGAATTTTACCTACGAGCTTTGCTGTTTGTAACCATCAATGATTGGCCTGCTCTTAGTAACCTTTCAGGACAGACAAACAAGGGATACAATGCATGCACGCACTGTTTAGATGAGATTGGAAGTATATATTTGGATAAATGTAAGAAGAATGTGTACCCGGGACATCGTCGATTTCTTCCAATCAGGCATCCCTTAAGAAAGAAAGGAAAGCATTTCAAAGGTGAGGCAGATCACCGGAAGAAGCCTGGCCACCGTACTGGTGATGATATATTTGATATGGTCAAGGATTTAAAAGTAATCTTTGGAAAGGGTCCTGGCGAACAATCTGTTCCGAATGACGCTAACGGACACGCACCCATGTGGAAGAAGAAATCTATATTTTGGGATCTACCCTATTGGAAAGTCCTAGAGGTCCGCTCTGCAATCGACGTGATGCACGTGACGAAGAATCTTTGCATGAACCTACTAGGCTTCTTGGGCGTGTATGGGAAGACAAAAGATATCCAGAGGCACGGGAGGACCAGCAACGTATGAACGAAAAATACGGCATGCATCCAAAGCAGTATCAAGGTCCTGCCAGCTACACTCTTACCAAAGAAGAGAAGGAAATCTTTTTTGAATGCCTGAGCAGTATGAAGGTCCCGTCTGGCTTCTCATCGAATATAAAGTGAACAATAAATATGGCAGAGAAAAAAATTCCAAAACCTAAAGTCTCATGACTGCCACGTGATTATGACGCAATTACTTCCGGTTGCATTGAGAGGGCTTCTATCGGAAAATGTTCGATTAGCCATTGTGAAGCTATGTGCATTCCTCAATGCAATTTCTCAGAAGGTAATCGATCCAGAAATCCTACCAAGGTTACAGAATGATTTGGTCCAATGTCTTGTCAGTTTCGAGTTGGTGTTCCCACCATCCTTCTTCAATATTATGACGCACGTCCTAGTTCACCTAGTCGAAGAGATTACCATTCTGGGTCCTGTATTTCTACACAATATGTTCCCCTTTGAGAGGTTCATGGGAGTCTTAAAGAAATATGTTCATAACCGTGCTAGGCCAGAAGGAAGCATCTCCAAGGGCTATGGAACAGAGGAGGTTATTGAGTTTTGTGTTGACTTTATTCCTGACCTTAAGCCGATTGGTGTTCCTCAATCGCGGCATGAGGGGAGACTGAGTGGAAAAGGCACGCTAGGAAAGAAAGCAGTAATAAGTTTGGACGGGCATTCTTTCACTCAAGCACACTACACAGTTCTACAAAATTCCACCTTGGTGGCTCCGTATATCGAGGAACACATGGATATTGTACGCTCCAAGAACCCGGAGCAGTCTGACTCCTGGATTAAACGTACACACATGGCGACTTTCGGCGGTTGGTTGCAAACACATCTCATGAATAACACCACTGTTGGAGATGAGTTGTACTTGTTGGCCAAGTCACCATCTTCGACTATATTGACTTTCAAAGGGTACGAGATAAATGGGAATACATTTTACACGATCGCCCAAGATAAAAAGAGCACCAACCAAAACAGTGGTGTCCGCTTTGATGCAACAAACAACAATAGGAAAAAGGTCACATATTATGGTTACATAGAGGAGATATGGGAACTTGACTATGGACCTTCTTTTAAGGTCCCTTTGTTTCGGTGCAAATGGGTCAATCTGACAGGAGGCGGGGTCTTGGTTGACCCGCAGTACGGAATGACAACAGTGGATCTCAACAATCTTGGGTACACAGACGAACCATTCGTCCTAGCCAATGATGTGGCTCAGGTTTTCTATGTGAAGGACATGTCTACCAAACCGAGAAAAAGAAAAGATAAGGAAGCGAATACATCATAAGATGAGCCAAAGCGCCACATAGTTCTTTCAGGGAAAAGAAACATCGTGGGAGTGGAGGACAAGACAGACTTGTCAGAAGATTATAATAAGTTTGATGAAATTCCTCCCTTCACAGTGAAGACTGACCCAAGCATCCTGTTAAATGATGAAGATTCTCCATGGTTACGGCGCAATCATAAGCAAGGGACATACGCAAAGAAAAAGTTTTATACCCCAAGATCCCACTCTGGGATGTGACCGGCTTCACCGTCATCACTTTCTCTCTAGTGAGTTTCCGGACTTATAGCTGGAAAGTCCCACTTCGGACACACCGGAGGGAATCTTTGTAAGAGTTAGGGTATATATGTGTTTTGGGTGTTCCTAGCTAGGTGGACTCCGGAGCGTCGGAATCCAACCAAAAAGCTAGGGCATTTTGGCATTTGAAACATGATTTTTGAATAATTATTTATTAAGTTATGAATTTTCAATTATTCCTGTCCTTTTAGTATTTTAATTACACAGAGGAGTTAATCAATGCAATTATATCCAAACAAAATATGAATGTGTAGGTTATGTTAAGACAAACAATTTGACATCTTATTTGCTCCATTTGGCTTAACAGAACTGAAGATATGAATTTTTAAAGTTTAAAATAATGTCTTCAATTACTGTATTTAATTAATAAGTGCAAAATTAATTATGCAACTTCCTGTCAAAATGATACTAGTTGATAGAAATCTTCAAGATGAATCCTCAGAAATTAGAATCAACTCATTTGGTTTAGTTTTCAAATTGTTATGCATTTTACAAGAATTAATTTCAATCTGTAAAATTGAATCTGTCAAATAATTTCTTCAAAATGAAAATTAAAACTCCTCATGTTGACTAACAGAAACATAATATAATTTGGCAAAAGAATAACAAGAAAACATAAACTAAAATAATTAAAACAAAGGAAAAAGGTATAAAACTAAAAGAGCTAAGCAGAATCTGTTTTTGATTAAAACACCTTTTTAAAATATCCTAAAAATTCCCAAATTGAACATACTGATAAAACACACTATTTTTTTTTATTAAACAGCAGGTAAAAGAATCACTCAAAAATCTATTTTTAAACTAAAGTTAGTCACAAACTAGTGATTCACACAAATTTCAAAGATGTCATATTTAAACTATTCAAATTTGAAAACTACTGGCACTAACAGAAAGTTTATAATTTTTGTGACCTAAAGCAAAAAGATTCACTCAAAAACTCTAAATATTCTAAGAGTTTTACCTAAAGTTTTCTACACAAAAAGAATCACTTTAAAAAGACACCTTTAGTACTGGTTGCAACCACCAGCTGACACTAAAGGTTCCTTCTCCCGCGTGGAATTTCGGCCACCGAAAAGTTTGACCTTTAGTCCCGGTTCGTGGCTGGAGCCGGGACTAAAGTACCTGTAGTACCGGTTCGTGGCTGGAGCCGGGACTAAAGGTCTTGTGTATATAACTCCGCCTGGTGTCCCGGTGCCAGCCACCGCCCGGGAGAAGGATCGGATCGACGCAGCCAGGCTGCCCAATTTCTCCGGTGATCCGCACCACCACTCACGTAGCCTCCGCGCCTCCCTTGCCGCTCCGACGTGTCCCCGAGCATCGTCCCTCTTTCCCCGAGCTCGAGCTCGGCCTCGCCCGGCGCCGTGCCGCCCGACACCGACGCTGAACCGCTCGTCGCCATCGCCGCTCCTCGTTTCCGACCTCCTCCTCGCCGGTCTCCTCCGAGCCTCGCCGCCCCTCTCCTCGGCAATGCCGGTAAGGCCCAGGCCTCCCCCTCCCTCTGTCCCCGTCGCGCTCCGACGCGCCGCCTCAAAAACTGGCTCACCGGAGCAACTCCGGCGCCGCCTGCTGACGTGGACCCCTCCTGGGTCGCTGCCTGTGGGCCCGTTGCCTTAACCACGTGATTAGCCGCTAACTAAAACCCTAATGGGTCACTGACAGTTGGTCCCACTCGACTAATTAACTAGATTAAAACTAACTAAATACTGGTTAAGTAAATAGACACTCTCAATGACATGTGGGTCCAGAGGACCCCTTTGACCAGTCAAAATGCTGACTGGGCTGCCCCTCTCAATGACATGTGGGTCCAGAGGACCCATTTGACTAGTCAAAGTCTCCAGTTGACTGCTAACTGGGCAGTCAACTGGGACCCACTGTCAGCCACAGTGTGCACTGCTGTGTGCACTCTGCTGGGTACACATAGCATTTAGCCTTTTATTTAGAATTAATAATAATTTCAGAATATGTTTAAAACTTTGAAAATTAATATAAAATAAACCGTACTAGGATGAAAATAATTTATATATGAAAATTGCTCAGAAAAATCCAACGAATCCGAATATGCAACCCGTTGATCTGTGACACCTCTCTAGCACTGCAAACATAGAACCATCCCCTCTCTTTCGTCTGTCCGGAAAATGCCAAACGCCGGGAAAACTTAGTGATGCATCTGCTTGCTTTAAATTTGCTGTCATGCTTAGTGATGCATCATATTGTTGCATTGCATTGATTGTGTTTCCCTCTTGTTTGCCGGTGGTTGTTCCCTCTCGGTTCAAATGGACTTCATCCAAATTGATGTTAGTTGCATAAGCTCAAACCACATCATATCTCCATGTCATGATCATGCATCATATTGTTGCATTACTGTGTATTGATTGCATCTCCGATATTGTTCTTCTCGATACTATGATTCAGTTTTTGCTTATTGAATGCATTCTAATTTAAATACTAAATTGTTTTATCTTTCTTCTGGATTAGTTAAGCTATAGACGATAGCGGCAGATACCATGAAGAGGATATCTTCGACATCATACGCTCCTCCCAAAACCAAGAGAATGAACCAGATGACGGCTCACAATTTCTGAACGACCCCGGTGAGAGACTTGAGCAAGAACCAAGAGACGAAGGGCAAACAAACAATGATGGCAAACAAAATGTTAGACAATTAACAAAGTCCGGCGAGGTATATATATATTAGGCCTCTGGTGATCATTAGATGTATTAATTGATTTGTATATATATATTAACGAATCTTTCTTCTTTTAGCCCTTCGGATCGAGCCAATCTCTTAGAAGGGTACGAGGCCGGGCCAAAAAGTTGGGCGATGACGTAAAGTGCAACATCGATGAAGTCGCAGAAGATGGTGAACCGATTGCTCCTGAACAGAATGCCCATAAATTTATAAATCAATGCGGAGTTATTGTTAGGGACAACATCCCAATCACCATTCGAGAATGGAATAAGCCAAAGGAAGATCGAGGAGTTAGTTATGTCGATGAAAGATCGAAAACTTTGCTTTGGGATACGCTCATGTCACATTTCAACCTACCAGAGGGTCTCACAGATGCCAAACGGTTGAAAGTCAAGCAGTGGGCTCTTAAGAAGATGGACACAATTCCAGAGCTGGAAGAAAAGATTATGGAGCGACTACATCAAGGCAAAAAAGAAGACTCCATAATTCGCTGGAGCACTAGAGAAGATAAAAGATCACTGGGACGCATTTGTGGAGTACAAGGAATCGGATGAAGCTCTGGAAAGGTCGAGAAAAAACAAGATAAATGCTGAGAAAAAAGAGTATCACCATGTTCTGGGGACAGGTGGCTACAAGAGAGCCGTGCCTAAGTGGGAAGCTGCTGAGGCCAAGATGCTTGCTGAAGGGGTCATTCCAGCTACAGCGGATTGGCCGCAGAGGTCCAAGAATTGGTTTTATGCGCATGGGGGACAGTTGGACCCAGCGACAGGGCAGATTATTGAAAAGGCAGATCTTAAAACAGCCTCGGACGCTTTACTTGAAGCAATAGAAGATGCTCGAAAGGGGTTGTTCCAGCCCGAGAGAGAGAACGACGAGCTTACACGCGCCCTCAAGGGAAAGGCGTTGTTCCGTGGGTTCAGGGGTTTTCGGAGTGGAATGACACTTATAGAAGCCGTCAGAGAAAAAAGAAGCAGGATGCAGACCGGCTTAAGAAGATAGAAACAAAGAACGAGAAGTTGGAATGCATGTTCAAGTGACAGCAGGAGCAACTGGACACAATTAGCCAGCAAAGGGCATCTCCGCGGCAGGAGCAAGCAGATCCAGCATTGGATAGTACCGTCCCATCTATGCGGAAAAGCAGCGTGGGTTACACGGGGGTCCGGGCCGATGATGCACTGCTGGCTCGCTACCCCGTGGATAATATCAAAGAGAGGACAAATTGTGAGCTACACCAGAAAATGAAAAACATATCCATGAAGGTGGCGGTCAGCTTTGCTTTACCGAATGCACCTGAAGCAACCATCCATGGCAATCCAATTCCAGCTGGCTATGCTCGTGTCGGGGTGGATGAAGTTCTGCCGGGATATGACTCACTAGAGCTTGACATTCCTAGAGGTGAAGGGGTGCAGACACTGGGAGAAGTCATACATGGTGTCATCATATGGAGAAAGGAATGCATCGTGTTTCCAAACTCGGCGCTAAGGCCACCGACTCCTCCGAGTAGCAATACACCTCTAAGTCCACCCCACCTCGAGAGGGAGCCCAGCGCGAGTCCATATCGATCTCCGCCGCGTCAGCCGACTCCACCCCCTGTTTTCCAGTAGGGCCAAAAGCGGAAGACAACAGCAAAGAAGAAAGCCAACGATGAGCCTCCTGGCAAAAAGAAGTTAGCTTACGATATGACTGATGAGGAAACCAGAGCGGTCGTGCTTTCCGAAGTGAAGTCCATTTTGCACCGAAACCGCCCCCGCCGCCAAAGGAGATAATACCTACGAAAACCGTAGAGCACTTTGTGGAATTTCTTGAGCGACCCCCGGCACATGTGGAGAATAGGCCATCAGACTATGACCGCTCTATTAGGAAGTCATATGAGAAACAAATGCAGCAGTCGAGACGTAGAAGTAGTAATAAAAGCGGGAAAATAGTTCCCCAGCTCGGAGAACAGGCAATGCAATCGATCCCCCTGCTCAAGGTGATTACCGATAAGGTAACCGACGCTGCTAGAGACTTTGGTATCAGTGTTGATCAACTCCTAGGCACCGAGGAATTCCCTGTGGCTGATGTAGCATCGCAATATGTCCCCGGGAAAACTCTGGTCAGACCTGAGCAGGTCCCGCATCTATCAACACAAATGCGAAGATTGCATGAGTGGTACATGAAAGAAGTAAAGAACGGGCGAGAGATGCTCATGGTGAAAGTCAAGGAAGAGCATTACTTCTATGAAAACAAGCTATGCATTGAGTTTCCAGAAATTTTTCAGTTATACAATCAAGACGCACTCGACAAATCTATCGTCAGTTGCTATTGTCTGTAAGTGATTTCTTTCTGTAATTTAAGTCTCTAGCTCAGCTCGTTCATTGCCTGTAATTATCCTCACTATATTCTTTTGTACGCTATTATGCAGAATGAAGATTCTCGAATGCAAAAGAGGTGGAATCTATGCATTGGGTTCATTGACCCATATATCATTTATGAAAAAATGATACAAGACTACCCCCGAGACTCAGAGGAAAACTTGCTAAGGTTTATGAAGGCACAAAATACCAGAACAGACATACTATTTCCTTACAACTTCAAGTGAGTGTTACTGTCTTGTACTACAAATTCTATTTTGCTTACTCGATGTTAAGTGTAGTTGATGAGTTATGCATGCCTGCTTATATAAACGTGCGCAGTTTCCACTGGATCCTGCTAATCATTAAAGTTGACGCTGGAACTGTTGAAGCCCTGGACTCACTAGGTAAAGACCCTCAAGAATACACCAACGTGTTTTGGATGATCGACAGGTAATTTCAATGATTATCGCACTATATCAGCCTCTTTCGTTCGATCATTTCCTGATATCAAGTAATTAATAACTCCATTATTCATTTTCTTTGCCGGGCAGGGTTTGGAAACGGTTCATCAAAGATGTTGTCGGTGAATGGAAACCGGAGCTGTGTTGGCGACGGCCCAAGGTAATTAAGTAGTACTAGCTAGGTCCGCGCATCTCTTTAATTCTAGTTTCAAAACCATTATCATGCTTGATTATTATCTGATTGAATTCTATTCTCGCAAAGTGCATGAGGCAGAAACAGGGGACTAGTTTATGTGCATACTACGTTTGCGAGAACATTCGCATGATGACCGAATGGCGCAGAGATGTAAGACAAGTTCAGGAACGTAAACACTATTCACAATTTTTTTATGATGATCTAATATATATACACACAACTAATATATTCATATTGATCTCCTTCTTTAAAGATGGAAGAGATGCGGGAGAAGCTCCTACCAGAGAACCGCATACGAGCAATTCAAGAGGAAATTGCGGGATTTTTCTTACGGAGGTCATATCTGAAAGCGGAGAATACCATTGCCGCTAATGCCTGCATGTAATGATCTCCAAATTGTAGGAGAAATTATATATACCAAATTGTATATATATATGTATGGTCGTACGAGAAATTATATGATATATGTATGGTCGTACGAGAAATTATATTATATATGCATAACGTGTACAGTACGTAGTAGCGTAAACTATGTTTGAAATGAAAAAGAATTGAATAAACCATAAACCCTAAAATCCTAAATCCTAAATCCTAAAATCCTAAATCCTTAGTCCCCGGCGCAAAACACAAAATGAAAAGGAAAAATAAACCATAAACCCTAAAATCCTAAATCCTTAGTCCCGGTTGGTGTCACCGACCGGGACTAAAGGTCCTCCAGCCCCCGGCGCTAGCTCGCGGCCACATGGAGGGACCTTAGTCCCAGTTGGTGTCACCAACCGGGACTAAAGGTCCTCCTGCCCCCAGCGCGCCTCGTGGCCACGTGGAGGGACTTTAGTCCCGGGTTGTGGCCAACCGGGACTAAAGGGTGGGGGCCTTTAGTCCCGATTTCGTTGTCCCGGTTGGCGACCCGGGACTAAAGGCCGTTGCCAATCGGGACTAAAGCCCCGTTTTCCACTAGTGATACCATTCCAGTAGGGGCACACCGAGTGCACCCACTAGGTGTAGTCCCCGAGACTGTCGTCGACTGCAGGCAGTCAGCGGGAGCCTTAGAACTTGTCTTCTTTTTTTGTTGTTGTTTGGCCGTCACTCGGATCGGTCGGACCGTTCCGAGTGGATACCATTCCAGTGGGGGCATGCTGAGTGCACCCATTGGGTGTAGTCCCCGAGACTGCCATCGACTGCAGGCAGTTGGCGGGAGTCTTAGAACTTGTCTTTTTTTGTTGTTTGGCCATCACTCGGATCGGGCGGACCGTTCCGAGTGGATACCATTCCAGTGGGGGCACGTTGAGTGCACCCACTGGGTGTAGTCCCCGAGACTGCCGTCGACTGCAGGTAGTCGGCGGGAGTCTGATAGAACCGAACCTCCTTCAATCACTACTAGGGAAAACCCTAGTAGTAGCGCGGGGTAATGACCTATTAGTAGCGCGGGGTCCCGCGCTACTGCTGCGGCGCTACAGCTAACTTTTAGCAGTAGCGCGGGTGCTACCCCGCGCTACTACTACTTCTGCTAGTAGTAGCACGGTTGCCACCCGCGCTACTACTACTTATCTGTAGCGCGGGTAAGGGCCCCCGCGCTACTACTAACTAATTAGGAATTAAAAAAAGATTCCATCCATGGCTGCTGTTGCTGGGCATCATCGTCCTCTCCATCCATGCCTGATGCTGGTCCTGGAGGGGATGAAGTCGACCATGGTAATGGTGCTTCCCCACCCAACTCATCCCCGCACCTCTCCTCTGCTGCTTCTACAAAAGAAGAGAAAACGATTAGAAGACGAAGAGAGAGAGAGAGATTGAGAGGAGTAGGAGGAGCAACTCACTGGTGGCCGCCGGAGTTGGAGACGACGCTCGAAACCATGGTGTCCGCATGTCCGCACGAGGCCCTGTCCCGGCGAGGAGGTGCAAGTGACTGCGTGCATGGCGGATCTGGCCGCTGCCATGGACGGCGCTCTGCTGGATCTCCCTCTCCTTTCAGCAGCAGAGAAGGAGGAGGAAGGAGGGGGAGGGGGCTGCGGTGGGAGTGGAGGTCGCCGGATTTGGGGGAGGCACCGAGGTGCGAGGCCGGCGGTGGCGGTGGGTGAGGAAGGGAATCGCGGGTGGGAGGGAGAAGCGGAATCAGGAGAGTGTGGGTTTGGATTTGGGCCTCCGCGCGCTATGTGTACACATATGTTGGAGGTCGATAGTAGTAGCGCGGGGTTTAAACCGCGCGCTACTACTATGGCCTGTCCCGGGGGCACGGTGGGACCTCTTAGTTGTAGCGTGTGGTTTATACACCGCGCTACTACTATCAACTTAGTAGCAGCGCGGGTTTCATACCCCACGCTACTACTATGGCCTGTCCCGGGGTGCACGGTGGGGTCAACTTAGTACCAGCGTGGGTTTTATACCCCGCGCTACTGCTATCAATTTAGCTGTAGTGAGGGGCTTATACGTGAGTGCCGTGTCTTTCCCTTCAACGTGAGTGCCGCGTCTTTCCCTTCTGTCTCTGTGAACTTCTGGGCCTTTTTGACCGGGTGAAACTTATGAACTAGAGCTGCTACCTCGACGACGTCTCCCATGCAGATCGACGGAGACCGCGTCGCAGCCGAGTCAGCGGACGTGGCCACCTCTCAGAAAGGTAGCGATGATTTCATTTTTTACTTCGATCTGTGATCCGACCGAATTGTGTGTTGTGACTGATTGTGTTGAGTGGACGTAGCGCTTGTAGAGATCATCCATGTCGCGGACGACGATGAAGGACCGCCACGGAGGGACACCGAGAAGGGGACCGTAGCCCCGACTGCCTCTCAGACCACCGCACAGAAGATACCACCAAGCAAAGAACCTCAAGTTCTCCCTGCGCCTAACGTGACCGCGCCTCTAGGGCAAGGTTCTTCCTAGGCCGGTGTTGACCCTGTCGCGGCCTCGTCGACTGCCCTGGTCCCGGATCCGACTCCTGCCGTCAATATATTCAATCTGCATAGAGTGCCAGAGGACTAAACTGGAGCCAGCAAGGAGGCGATGATCCAGGCAGACCTGATGACTCAGCGTCTGAAGGAGATGTGTGAAGCTGGCAAGTTGGCGTATGATGCCAGTGCTGCTCTCCAGGCGAATGTTCGAGTAAGTGCTCTTGTAAGTTGATCTCCAATTATTTTTCTTTTGTAGGAGTTCCAGTCGGTAAATGTTTGGTACACCCACTGGGTGTGATACCATTTCAATGGGGGCACGCTGAGTGCACCCACTGGGTGTAGTCCCCGAGACTACCGTCGACTGCAGGTAGTCGGCGGGAGTCTTAGAACTTGTCCTTTTTTTTGGTGTTTGGCCATCACTCGGATCTGGCGGACCGTTCCGACTGGATACCATTCCAATGGGGGCACACTGAGTGCACCCACTAGGTGTAGTCCCCGAGACTGCCGTCGACTGCAGACAGTCAGCGGGAGTCTTAGAACATGTCTTATTTTTTTGTTGTTGTTTGGCCGTCACTCGGATCGGTCGGACCGTTCCGAGTGGATACCATTCCAGCGGGGGCACGCTGAGTGCACCCACTGGGTGTAGTCCCCGAGACTGCCGTCGACTGCAGGCAGTCAGCGGGAGTCTTAGAAGTTGTCTTTTTTGTTGTTGTTTGGCCCTCACTCGGATCGGGCGGACCGTTCCGAGTGGATACCATTCCAGTGGGGGCACGCTAAGTGCACCCACTGGGTGTAGTCCCCGAGACTGCCGTCGACTGTAGGTAGTCGGCGGGAGTCTGATAGAACCGAACCTCCTTCAATTAATTGAACGAGTGAATTGTGTTAGTAGCTTATGTCAAAGGGTACTTCAGAATCTGGTATTGGTCAAGCTTGTTCCTCTCGGGAGTGCTGGTCTCTGGGCACTCGGAGTACTTCTTATCATTAACTGGTCTGCTCTCTCTTGTGTTTCAGAGGACCTGTGAGCTTGGGGCTCAGTATGTGTCACTGGAGAAGGAGACGAACCAGCCCCGACAGGACTTGGAGGTGGAGAAGAGGAACGTAGCTCGCACCCAAGCGGAGCTGAAGACCATGGGAGGTAAGCCTCAGCTACCGAGCGTTCTGCTTTCACTTTTCTCCATTCTTTGAACCGAGTGATTTCACTCGAACAGATGGGCGTAGTGAAAACCGTCGACTCCAAGTGCGGCTCATAACTTCTATCTCCTTAGATACTATGAAGTAGGCACTCGTGAACAAGGACAATGAGCTAGCGGGGGCACAGAAGGTGGCGAGGGAGAAGACCAAGGCCGCCGAAGAGAAGTTGGCCTCGTTCGAGAAACTCGAAGGGGAGCACAAGTCACCGAGGACTGCCATTGAGGAGGCGAAGAAGGAAGTGGCCGAGCTCAAGAAGCAGCAAACCGAGTGGGATGGCAAGTTCAAGACCCAGGCGAATGCTTACGAGCAAGAGAAGAAAACTTTGAGCGAGAAGATCGCCCAGCTTATCCAAAAGAAGGATTCTCTGGAAAAGTATATAGAAGACTTCATGGAGGAGATGTACACCAAGCTTGCAGGTAACTTGTATCGTCCGAGCGAGTTTTGACTTATTTCAGAGTGAACTTCATGCATGCTGACACTCGTCTCTCCCCTTTCTTTGTTCACAGAGTATTGCCGTGACTTCGAGCTGGAGACTGATAGAATTGAGAGGGACCTGGATCCTACCAGGTCACTCGTCGGTGACAAGGCCGCCCTAGGCATCCTGCGACTCGAATCTCGCCTTGACGACGCCCTGGGGTACATCGTCCGTCTGCGGGGTACACTCAGAAGGATCGACAAGGAATTGTGGCCAGAAGACACGTTCAAGACTGATCTGGAAGCGATGATGACTCGTCTCAATCAGATCCCTAGCCGAGTGCAAGCATGGAAGAAGTCAGCTGCCCGCTGCGGGGCCGACGTGGCCCTCTCTCTTGTCCGTGTACATTGCAAGGACGCAAAGGAAGAGAAGTTGAAGTCTCTCCAGGTCGCCAACACGAAGAAGCTCAGGTTTGAAGACTTCATGGAGACGTTCATAGAGGCAGCCACTCGGATTGCAGATGGCATCGACCTGGACGCCTTCGTCGAGCCGGCCAGCCCCTCTGGAGCATGAGAAAACTTTAAGCTTTACCCATTTGCCTCGGTATGTCGAGTGGATTTGTATCCGTTAAACTCTTTCGGGCTTCGGGCCGAGTACTCGCATTTACTCTTGAACTTCTGAAGTTATTCAAATGCTTTCTTTCGAGTCTTTGGATGCGTGCAGCTTAGGCGAAAGCTGGTTCGCAGCTAAGCCTCCGAGTGAGGAGGACGCTCGTCACTCGGAGTCATTTTTAACTTAGGCGAAAGCTGGTTCGCAGCTAAGCCCCCGAGTGAGAGGGACGCTCATCACTCGGAGTCGTTTTTAACTTAGGCGAAAGCTGGTTTGCAGCTAAGCCCCCGAGTGAGAGGATTACTCGTCACTCGGATTCGTCTTTAACTTAGGTAAAAGCTGGTTCGCAGCTAAGCTCCCGAGTGAGAGGATTGCCCGTCACTCGGAGTCGTTTTTAACTTAGGCGTAAGCTGGTTCGCAGCTAAGCCCCCGAGTGAGAGGACTGCTCATCACTCGGAGTCATTTTTAACTTAGGCGAAAGCTGGTTCACAGCTAAGCCCCCGAGTGAGAGGAGCGCTCGTCACTCGGAGTTGTTTTTAACTTAGGCAAAAGCTGGTTCGCAGCTAAGCCTCTGAGTGAGAGGAGTGCTCGTCACTCAGAGTCGTTTTTAACTTAGGCGAAAGCTGGATCGCAGCTAAGCCCCCGAGTGAGAGGAATGCTCGTCACTCGGAGTCGTTTTTGACTTAGGCGAAAGCTGGTTCACAGCTAAGCCCCCGAGTGAGAGGAGCGCTCGTCACTCGGGGTCGTTTTTAACTTAGGCGAAAGCTGGTTCGCAGCTAAACCCCCGAGTGAGAGGGACGCTCATCACTCTTAGTCGTTTTTAACTTAGGCGAAAGTTGGTTCGCGGCTCAGCCCCCTGTAGGAGATATGCCCTAGAGGCAATAATAAATGTTATTGCTTATCTCCATGGTCATAATTATGTTTATGTTCCATGCTACAACTGCGATGGTTCTCGAGTCTACAATAAGCACGAGTCTCGGAGGAAGACTCATATGCACGTGTGGAATAATAAATGGTAAAATGTATTCCTAGTTTGGCCTCTAAGACTAGCTCAAGTGTTGCAAGATGGTTCTGTTTTCCTGATCATGGGCATGACTATGCCGGCAACTTTGAGGGCACAATGTTAGGATAACACTTGTGTTGAATCGACCCGATTGATGTTATGCTATGAGATACATTCGTCACAAGTTAATGGTTAATAACACAGAGAAAGTTTACGTTTGCATAATTCCTCAGACCATGAGAGTATCGAGTTTCTTCATGCTTGATTCATGAACTTTGGGGTTTGTTAAACGTCATCCGTAACTGGGTGGCTATTACGGCGGCTTACGGGTTCATGGGAAATTATGTCAAGGGACTTGATAGCTCAAGATTGGGATTTGCTCCTCCGACGAGGGAGAGATATCTCTGGGCCCTCTCGGTGTTACGGTATCCACCATCGTCTGGCCAGATACATTGTGATTTGATCATAGGGATGCCGGAACACGGAAACGAGAAAAGAGAACAAAACCGGTAACGAGGTAACTGGCATTGTGGACAAGAGTTGATCCACGGGAATGCTGATGATTCTCACCTCGGGTATTTGTAACATATCGCAAAGCAACAGGAATAGCACACGACAAACTGGAGGGGTCAATATGGATGTCCACGGCTCCGATGTTGATCATTGATCGGAAAGAGTTCCGGTCATGTCTATACTTCACCGAACCTATAGGGTCACACGCTTAAGGGTCATCTATCTGCTCAATTCTAGATAGGGAGTCTGAGAGAAAGTCACCAGAAAAGTTTCGGAGACAACGGAAAAGTTCCGGAGAGAGAACACCGGAATAGTTTCGGTAAAACCGGAAAGTTGTTTCGGAGTATACCATTAAGTCAAATTGGTTTCGGCACACGCCTGGAAATTCTTGGAGGGTCCCAGAATTGTTCTGGAAACTTCTGGGATAAAAACCGGAAATGTTCCGGAGCTGCCGGAACCGGTTTGGTTGCTTTTCGCAGATGAAAATCACTAATCCAAAATTGTTTCGGAACGCATCCAAAATCATTTTAGTGGGTACTGGAATTATTCTAAGACCCACAGAAATATTTTCGGATTTAACGGTCGCGGAAAAATGTTTCCGTGAATAGTGAAAGTGCTTTTTGGGTTACTTTATGGAAAGCCACCTTTTAGGACTTTTTCCAAAAGGCTTCTAGAAGGGATTGGGGACCAAGGAACCCCCTTTGGGGGGGGGGGGCTTGGGGTGGCCGGCCAAGATGGAGCTCCTCCATGGAGCTCCACTTGCCTTCCTTTTATGCCCTTATGGAGGATCCATGTGATGGGTTTTTTTGGGTATTTTTCCCCTTGGGTTTTCCGATAAATAGAGGTGGAGAGGCACTCTCCACACTCACTCCTTTCTCACATACAAGTGCCATGTAATGATCTGGCTTCTCTCTCGCTCCCCGTGAAATAGTTTCGTAGAGCCGAAAGGCTGTCTGGGTTTCGGTGGGAACTAGTTCTGGACGGCGAAGCCCTGCCGGATCTTTTTCCCAAGGGGCTGTTCGAGAGTGCCTCCCGAAGGGCTGTCCGAGTGACTGTCCGAGATTCTGTGTGTGCCTCCCGAAGGGCTGTCCGTGACACCGTCCGGGGGATTGTCCGACCGCCTCCCGAAGGGCTGTCCGAGGGACTGTCCGGGGGCAGACGAGGGAGTACATCCTCGCGGTTGGGAGGTTGTAAATCCTAGCTGCGGGGATCTGCACCGACGATCTACATCGATTCTACTTCCGCTGCGCTATGAGTCGGTAACGATCAGATCAAACCCTGTATGCATCTCCTTAGTGATCCTGGGCGTGCTCGCAGTACCGAATTTTTTTGTTTTCTGATGTATTCCCCTATAGTGGCATTATGAGCCGTGCTATGTGTAGATGCAGGTTACAATCTAGAATACATAGAGATGTATGGGTGTTGCATAATATAATTTTGGAGTAGATGAGATCTATTGCTGAAAATTAATTGTGTAGGTAGCAGATGAAATCTGTTACCCGATGTTCTTGTTGCTTCCCTGAAATTTGTGTATTTCTCATCTTGATAACGGCATGGTGGAGTTTCAAAGTTCTGGCAATCCGCGATCCTGATTGATCAACGAAGTGCTAACAGTTCATTGAATTCCACCATAGTTAAAAGAAAGATGAAATTTCGCAGACGAAAGGGCAATGCAGATATGAGCACCGGGGTCATGCGTATGATGAAGTTCAGTATGGGGCTCGAGATTTTATTATCTCGTGTTTCATACACCCCACAATGTTAATCTAGTGACTTGGATAATCATGCTTGATGATGAACATTGGTAGCTTCGGTTTGTTTCGAAACCTTAGAAGCCACGTAAAATAATTTTTTGCATAAACCAATTAGAGGCGTCTAACTTGGTTTTGCAAAATGTGCATGTGATGTGGTATAGCAGTTATCATATTAATTCGATTATGTATGAGATGACTATATAATGTAAATTAACATGACCTGCGTGTCATGATTCGGCATGATGGCTGGAGCCATATGATTGTCACTTTAATGACCTGCGTGTCAACCTTAAGTAATGCACTTATTTTATTAGTTATAGAGATAGCAATATTATCTGGTGCGTCGACAAGGTGGTGGAAATCTTCGCAAAGGTGAACACTGACGCGAATGCCGAAGCCGAAGAAATAAAAGACTTCTCTGTCAGAAAGGGCTATACCATATCATGCTATTATGAATTGCCTGAGATGTTTATCCCTTATGATGCACCCTTTTTGATTGCACGGTAGACGCTTTTATTAGGGTGATCTCTCACTTAAAATATGAAGTAGTTAGTGTTCTCCCAAGTGTAGCACCGTCACGACACCTATCTCTTCGGGGCATCACATGATCTCCATGGGTGCGAACGATTAGAGAAGTGTGAGGCGGGTGAGTTGAGACCTTGCAGCGAGATCACTTGGTTGTCTTGATGTTCAGGCAGGACAGTCCTGAGCTCGGAACACACGCATCGAAAGATGAACAAGAATCACATAGAGATGTGATCGGCAAGTTTGTCTACCGATTGAAGTTCGCGCCATTTGTGTTCATCTCGAACCGTGGAGTTGAATGGAAATGCGGGTCTTGAATCACTCACAATCAATTATGAGAGATATTGGTTTGAGTGGGAGCGCACTGTAGAATTAATTTGTTTAATTCTCAGTGCAGTTAATTATGAATTTTGTCTAAGTGAAATTTGCATAATAGTTGTAGAATAAAGGCTTGCGTTTCCACCTTCCCTATTAAAATTGAACAAGCTGTTACTTATCTGGTTAAAATTTTACGGATGGTAACGTAATGTGAGGATTGTCCTCAAGAGTGCCGAGAAGGACTTTGTCCTATCGCATGGTTTTAGTATTCTCCCGCTAATGCTATGGATGATGAGACTCTCGTCTTTTGATCCAAAAGCTAGAATTCCGTTACGGTCAAGTGCAATATGTTTGCTTCCATGAGACCTGAACTTCAAAAGTTTGGGATAGCTATGTGATATTCATGGAACTGAAAATTAGTTTCAGATACAAACAAAGGATAAAAGATATGGGATATCCAAAGCAATGTTTGTTTTGCAAATTATTAGTAAAGTGTTTACTATGCATTTGACTGATAAGAGAGGGATCCAGAAGAACGCCTGTCATCTGATGAAGGTGAATAAAACAACAACTTAAAGAAAAAGGATATGTCCAAAGGGTGTTAGTATGACTTACATGCCTAGGAAGTTCGGGGCTAACGCCACTCTTAAGTTGGGTGCTTCTTCTGAGAGTAGGAGAAATACTAAAAGTTAAACTGTTAGAAGTATAAAGGCAAAAAGAGAGAAGACTGGAATATCCAGCTCATGTATGAATGTCATACAAGTTATTGATGTATAGAAGGCTGGTCAAAGATATAATTCTTGGGAATTATGATTAAACCTGTTAATCACTAATTCTTGGGTATTGTGAGTTGATCACAAAGATACCCGCTCGATTGCATTCTGTTGCGACTCGATGCTAGAACTACCACGGCCTAAAAGACTTGCCGGGAATGAGGTTTAGATACGCGCTAGGAACATACTAAATGTTACTGTACCTTCCATCGGTGTATTACCTATGTATTTATTTTCGTAATTCATTTAGAGTTTCATACACTCTAGCCCATTGCATAAAGTATGTTGCAAGAAGGTTGTTCATAAGAGAACTTTTGATGTTCGGTGTTATGAATAACATAAGGGCCATACTTTCATTATGAATGAGATGTATGTTATGAATATTGATAATAATATATTACCTTTGTGTTTACTTTCAAAATCCATTTTAGAGTTTTATACACTCTAGCCCATTGCACAATGTTTGTTGCAAGAGGGTTGTTCATAAAAGAACAATTGTTGTTCAGTATTATGAATAACATAAAGAGCCATGCTTCCATCAAGGATGGGATGTATGTTATGAATATTGATGGTAATATGATACATCCATAACACTGACGCTAAATGCCGCACGACTAAAAGAATACCACATATGTGTGGCACTTCATTTGGTTGGAGAAACCCGCATGGAAAAATTCCATTATGATGGATTTTGAAGTCGTTTGATTATGAATCATCTGACACTTGCAACTTTCGTCCAGAAGTGAAGTGACTGAAATACCGTTCACAGGCCATATGGAATGAGCAACGAACTTATTGGTGATCATGCATTTTGATGTATGTAGTCCGATAAATGTTATTGCTAGCAGTGGATTTGTCTATCTTCAAAAATGACTCAAGTAGATATATGGATATTTTCTTGATGAGACGTAAGTATGGATCTTTTGAAATCATTCGAAAGGTTTTCAACATGAAGTAGAAATTTTTGTAACAAGAAAGATTATGTTTCTGCAAACTAGATTGCAGAAAGGAATATTTGAGTTACAAGTTTAGCGAATGTCTGATGAGTTGTGAAAAGAGTTTCATAACTTACACCTCCCGGAACACCAGTATGAGTGGAAAGTCCGAGAAGATGTAATCAAACCATTTCTGACATGGTAAGATCAAAGATGACATAAATCAATTTGCCATTATCCCTTTTAAAGTTATGCTTTAGAGACTGCGGCTTTTACACTGAAAAGAGCGCCATCAAATCTGTTGAAATGACGCCATGGTATGGTAACCCCAACCATGTTATGTCTTTTCTTAACATTTGGAATATGGGGCTTGTGTAAAATATTTACAAACCTATTCCAAATCAGACAAGTGCTACTTTGTAGGTTATCCTAATTTATTGGGTATTCCTCCCTCACTGTACCGAGGCAAAAATACTTGCCACAAAGAACGGTGTGATTTTGAAGAAAATATTTCTTGCAAAAAGGTGAGTGGGAGGACAGTTCAACTCGACGAGATAACAGTATCTTCGTCATCAGATCAAAGGAAAGGAACCTTGGAAGTGATTCTAGAGTTTCCTACTGCGACTGGTACGGAAGCCTCTACATAAGATGTATGGACTTTGGTCGAACTTGCAGCTGAACCACGTAGGCAAAACTCGTGGAAACCTCTCAGGTGCGCAGACAAGATATTGTTGCCAGACAACAGTATACCTACGATACACAAGGAAGCGTTGATGGGCCCTGACTCCGGAATTGGGTAAATGCCAATACAATCCGAGATAGTTTCCATATAAATGATTCAAGATTATATCTTGATGAACCTTTCGGAAGACTAAGAGTCTAACGAATATTAGCGGAACTATAAACTGATACGGATAAAAATGTTTTATCCATAAAGCTTGACTTGTTGCAATAACAAATTCAAGGAGTTGGCTACGATGAGATTGTCTCACCGTACCGATGCTTAAAGTCAGATCGGGTTAAACTAGCAATTAATACATATTTCAATCATGAGATATGATAGATGGATGCCAAAAGGATTTCCATGAAATGGAAATACAAACTAGGACTTGTATGTGATACAGTCCAAAGTATTTTGTCGATCCAGAGGATGCTAGTGAGTATGCAAACTTCAGAGTAACAGCGATGGACAGAAGAGAGCAAAATGGAGTTGGAATCTTTGTTTTTGATGAAATAGTCAAAAGAGTTTGATTTCATCAATGGATAACGAAGATGCTTGTGATTACAAGAAAGTAAGTGGGAGCATAATAATATTTCTAAAAACCTTGTGTGCTTGACACATTGTTGATTGGAAATAATATAAATTTCTTGACACGAATTAGGACTTCATTAAAAATAGTTTTTTGATGAAGTGCTTGGGCTAAGTAGCCTTGATATTAGGCATTATTATCTACGGAGATAGTATTGCCTGATAGGCCTAAGCCAAAAATACATATTGACAAGATCCTAAAACCGTTTAGCATTAAAATGCCAAGGAGTGATTCTTGCCGAAGTCACATGGAAATAGTTTTGCAAGACTCGGTGTCCTAAAATACTGATGAGCAAAGTACATGATGGAGATTCCACACACTTTTGTGTTTGGATTAATCATGTATTCCATGGTATGTAAAACAACCAGATATGTCCGGTACTCCCAAGCAGTTGCGAGTATAGATACCAAAGTGATCAAAGTGCTGATCATGGGACAACAGTGAAAGATGTCATTGAGTACTAAGGTAGCACTAATGACATGTTTTCTCGCAAGCAGAGATTATGAAGTGCTCGTTGTAAGTAGTTACATCGATATAGTCTTTATCAATGCTCCATGCGATTTTCGATTTAAGTTAAGGGTTTTGTGTAATACACGATATGGTGGCACGGTAGTTGGAATTTGTTCCAAACAGGTTACTGTGGTGAATTTTATAACAAAGGCTAAGTATGTTGATGCTTTGGAAGTGACAAAGAAGATGTTGAATCATATAGTTCATTCATGAATTTGTATGATTCCAAGATGGCTTTGGTCAATGGGACACTATTGTAGATAGTTGCTCCATAGCTCAGTCTGAGGAATCAAGGTTCGACCAGTGATTCACATATATACAAAGCCAAGTCCACACAAAATATGAATTTTATGAAAACGTGAAAACGCGAGGATATGCAAAGATACACACGGATCTGAAGTTGTCAGCTCCGTTAGACATCAGGCTATACGACAAGCGAAGCATTTTTTACACCGGTATGCCATAGGTGTAATGTGCATTAGCATTGACTAGATTATTGACTCTAGTGCAAGTGGGAGTCTGTAGGAGATATGCCCTAGAGGCAATAATAAATGTTATTGTTTATCTCCATGTTCATAATTATGTTTATGTTCCATGCTACAACTGCTATGGTTCTGGAGTCTACAATAACCATGAGTCTCGGAGGAAGAATCATATGCATGTGTGGAATAATAAATGGTAAAATGTATTCCTAGTCTGGCCTCTAAGACTAGCTCAAGTCTTGCATGATGGTTCTGTTTTCCAGATCATGGGCATGACTATGCCGGCAACTTTGAGGGCACAATGTTAGGAGAACACTTGTGTTGAATCGACCCGATTGATGTTATGCTATGAGATACATTCGTCACAAGTTAATGGTTAATAACACAGAGAAAGTTTACGTTTTCATAATTCCTCAGACCATGAGAGTATCGAGTTTCTTCATGCTTGATTCATGAACTTTGGGATTTGTTAAACGTCATCCGTAACTGGGTGGCTATTACGGCGGCTTACGGGTTCATGGGAAAGTATGTCAAGGGACTTGATAGCTCAAGATTGGGATTTGCTCCTCCGACGATGGAGAGATATCTCTGGGCCCTCTCGGTGTTACGGTATCCACCATCGTCTGGCCAGACACATTGTGATTTGATCACAGGGATGCCGGAACACGGAAATGAGAAAAGAGAACAAAACCGATAACGAGGTAACTGGCATTGTGGACAAGTGTTGATCCACGGGGATGCCGATGATTCTCACCTCGGGTATTTGTAACATATCGCGAAGCAACAGGAATAGCACATGGCAAACTGGAGGTTCACTCGAATATTTATTCGTGTGTGTATATGAGTCAATATGGGTGTCCACGGCTCCGATGTTGATCATTGATCGGAAAGAGTTCCGGTCATGTCTATACTTCACCGAACCTATAGGGTCACACGCTTAAGGGTCATCTATCTGCTGAATTCTAGACAGGGAGTTTGAGAGAAAGTCACCGGAAAAGTTTCGGAGACAACGGAAAAGTTCCGGAGAGAGAACACCGGAATAGTTTCGGTAAAACCAAAAAGTTGTTTCGGAGTATACCATTAAGTCAAATTGGTTTCGGCACACGCCTAGAAATTCATGGAGGGTGCCAGAATTGGTCTGGAAACTTCTGGGATTTTTCCGGGATAAAAACCGGAAATGTTCCGGAGCTGCCGGAACCGGTTTGGTTGCTTTTCGCAGATGAAAATCACTAATCCGAAATTGTTTCGGAACACGTCCAAAATCATTTTAGTGGGTACTGGAATTATTCTAAGACCCACAGAAATATTTTCGGATTTAACGGTCGCGGAAAAATGTTTCCGTGAATAGTGAAAGTGCTTTTTGGGTTACTTTATGGAAAGCCACCTTTTAGGGCTTTTCCCAAAAGGCTTCTAGAAGGGATTGGGGACCAAGGACCCCCCTTTGGGGGGGGGGGGGCTAGGGGTGGCCGGCCAAGATGGAGCTCCTCCATGGAGCTCCACTTGCCTTCCTTTTATGCCCTTATGAAGGATCCATGTGATGGGTTTTTTGGGTATTTTTCCCCTTGGCTTTTCCTATAAATAGAGGTGGAGAGGCACTCTGCACACTCACTCCTTTCTCACATACAAGTGCCATGCAATGATCTGGCTTCTCTCTCCCCCCCACGAAATAATTTCGTAGAGCCGAAAGGCTGTCTGGGTTCCGGTGGGAACTAGTTCTGGACGGCGAAGCCCTGCCGGATAGATGACACTGTATGTGTGCAACCCCGTAGAGAGGTCGTAGGTTCGATCTTTTTGCCCGAGGGGCTGTTCGAGAGTGCCTCCCGAAGGGCTGTCCCAGTGACTGACCGAGATTTTGTGTGTGCCTCCCGAAGGGCTGTCCGTGACACCGTCCGGGGTACTGTCCGACCACCTCCCGAAGGGCTGTTTGAGGGACTGTCCAGGTGCAGACGAGGGAGTACATCCTCACGGTTGGGAGGTTGTAAATCCTAGCTGCGGGGATCTGCACCGACGATCTACATCGACTCTACTTCCGCTGCGCTACGAGTCGGTAACGATCAGATCAAACCCTGTATGCATCTCCTTAGTGATCCTGGGTGTGCTCGCAGTACCGATTTTTTTTGTTTTCTGCTGCGTTCCCCTACACCCCCGAGTGAGAGGATTGCTCGTCACTCGGATTTGTTTTTAACTTAGGCAAAAGCTGGTTCGCAGCTAAGCCCCCTAGTGAGAGGATTGCTCGTCACTCGGAGTCGTTTTTAACTTAGGCGAAAGCTGGTTCGTAGCTAAGCCCCCGAGTGAGAGGATTGCTCGTCACTCGGAGTCATTTTTAACTTAGGTGAAAGCTGGTTAGCAGCTAAGCCCCCGAGTGAGAGGACTGCTCGTCACTCGGAGTCATTTTTAACTTAGGCGAAAGCTGGTTCGCAGCTAAGCCCCCGAGTGAGAGGAGCGCTCGTCACTCGGAGTCGTTTTTAACTTAGGCGAAAGCTGGTTTGCAGCTAAGCCCCCGAGTGAGAGGAGTGCTCGTCACTCAGAGTCATTTTTAACTTAGGCGAAAGCTGGTTCACAGCTAAGCCCCCGAGTGAGAGGAACGCTCGTCACTCGGAGTCGTTTTTGACTTAGGCGAAAGCTGGTTCGCAGCTAAGCCCCCGAGTGAGAGGAGCGCTCGTCACTCGGAGTCGTTTTTAACTTAGGCAAAAGATGGTTCGCAGCTAAGCCCCCGAGTGAGAGGATTGCTCGTCACTCGGAGTCGTTTTTAACTTAGGCGAAAGCGGGTTCGCAGGTAAGCCCCCGAGTGAGAGGAACGCTCGTCATTCGGAGTCATTTTTGACTTAGGCAAAAGCTGGTTCACAGCTAAGCCCCCGAGTGAGAGGAGCGCTTGTCACTCGGAGTCGTTTTTAACTTAGGCGAAAGCTAGTTCACAGCTAAGCCCCTGAGTGAGAGGATTGCTCGTAACTCGGAGTCATTTTTGACTTAGGTTAAAGCTGGTTCGCAGCTAAGCCCCCGTGTGAGAGGAGCGCTCGTCACTCGGAGTCATTTTTAACTTAGGCGAAAGCTGGTTCGCAGCTAAGTTGAAGGGCGTACACCCACTGGGGGTTGTAAGCCAGAGAATGCGTACGAGCGAACTCAATGTAGTACTGAAAAAGTCATGCTTTTATTCATCGAACATCACTCGAGTGCTTTTATTACATCTCAATATCAAGTATAAAATCGTCGAAGCAAGTCGGGATTCCAAGCGCGGGGCTCGTCTACTTGCTCAAAAGGTTGTACAGGTGGTATGCTCTGTTATGCAGAACCTTTGACATGATAAAAGGACCTTCCCATGCAGGAGCAAGCTTGTGAGGTCGCTGCTGATCCACTCAGAGCACAAGATCGCCTTCCTGAAAGGCCCGACCCCTGATGTGCCTGTCGTGAAAACATCGTAGGTCCTGCTGATAGGTGACTGAACGGATAAGAGCCATCTCCCTCTCCTCTTCCAAGAGATCAACGGCGTCTTGCCGCGCCTACTCTGCTTCACCTTTGGAGTATAGTTCCACTCGGGGCGAATTGTGAAGCAGGTCACTCGGCAGGACAACTTCAGTTCTGTAGACCATGAAGAAGGGAGTGCGATTGGTAGAACAATTGGGAGTCGTCCTCAGGCCCCACAAAACTGACGGCAATTCAGTGACCTAGGCTCCGGCTGCATGCTCCAAATCACGCATGAGTCGTGGCTTTAACCCTTGAAAGATCAGTCCATTCGCTCTCTCAGCTTGTCCATTCGACTGTGGGTGAGCCACGGATGCATAGTCGACCCGGGTGCCTTGGGTGGCACAGAACGCTCTGAACTCTTTTGAGTCGAAGTTTGAGCCGTTGTCGGTAATGATGCTGTGGGGCATGCCATATCTGAAGACTATCTCTTTCATAAACTTGATCACCGTACGAGAGTCTAGCTTCTTGATGGGTTTGGCTTCAATCCACTTAGTTAACTTGTCAACTGCAACCAGCAAGTGGGTGAATCCACTCGCCCCTGTTCGGAGGGGTCCCACCATGTCGAGTCCCCAGACTGCAAACGGCCAGACGAGTGGGATCGTCTTCTGAGCAGACGCGGGCTTGTGCGATAAGTTCGCGTAGAATTGACACCCGGCGCAGTGTTGGACTATCTCCTGGGCAGCTTCATTGGCATGTGGCTAGAAGAAGCCGGCTCGGTAAGCTTTAGCCACGATTGTCCGAGAGGACGCGTGGTGTCCACAAGTTCCCGAGTGAATCTCCTCCAAGATCAATCGACCTTCCTCCGGAGAGATGCAGCGCTGAGTCACACCGGTGACGCTCTTTCTGTACAACTGATCGCCCATCACTGTAAAGGCCTTGGACCTGCGAACAATCCGGCGGGCCTCAACTTCATCCTCCAGAAGCTCTTGTCTGAGCAGGTATGCAATGTACGGCATCGTCCAGTCGGGCGTGATTGCCAGGACCTCCATGACCAAGTCAATGACTGTTGGGACCTCGATTTCAGTTGAATCGGAGTGACCGACCACTTGCGGGGGCTCTTCAGTGAAGGGATCTTCTTTCACCGTCGGGGAACGCAAATGCTCGAGGAACACATTGCTGGGTATAGGTTTCCGAGTGGACCCAATCTTTGCCAGATCGTCTGCCTCTTGATTCTTGGCTCGGGGGATGTGATGGAGCTCCAGTCCCTCGAATTTCTTCTCCAGCTTTCTCACCGCATTGCAATATCCTGTTATAGCAGGGCTGCTGATGTCCCACTCCTTCATTACTTGATTCACAACTAGATCCAAGTCTCCATAGACCATCAGGCGTCGGACGCCGAGTGAGATGGCCATACGTAGACCATAAAGGAGCGCTTCATACTCGGCCTCATTGTTGGAGGAATCGAAGTGAATCTGCAGAACATAACTGAGTCGATCGCCCTTCGGAGACACCAACACTACTCCGGCTCCTGAACCATTCAGCATCTTGGAACCGTCGAAGAACATGGTCCAGTGTTCCGGGTGACTCTAAGTCGACTGCTGCTGTTCTGTCCATTCGGCTAAGAAATCAGCTAATGCTTGGGACTTGATCGCTTTTTTCGCCTCGAACTTGATGTCCAGGGGCAGAAGCTCGATAGCCCACTTCGCCACTCGACTATTCGCATCCCGATTGTTCAAGATCTCAGACAGCGCGGCGTCGCTGATGACTGACACGATGTGCTCTTGGAAGTAATGGGCTACTTTCTTCGCAGTCAGGTAGATGCCATAGACGAGCTTCTGATAATGAGGATACCCCTGCTTGGACGGAGTCAGAACTTCAGAAATGTAATAGACTGGGCGCTGAACTTTGTAAGCTTTGCCCTCTTCTTCTCGCTTGACGGTGAGGATGGTGCTGACAACTTGACCAGTGGCCGCAATGTACAAGAGCAACGGCTCGTTGCTGTTCGGAGCGGCGAGCACCGGCTGGGTGGAAAGCAGGGCTTTGAGCTCAACAAACGCTGCTTGTGCTTCAGTAGTCCACTCGAACGAATCAGACTTCTTCATCAATCGGTACAGGGGCAGTGCCTTCTCACCAAGGTGGGAGATAAATCAGCTCAGAGCTGCAAGGCAACCCATGAGCTTCTGTACATCATGAAGCCATTCTGGACATTTCATTCGTACTATTGCACCGATCTTCTCAGGATTGGCATCTATCCCTCATTCGAAAACGAGGAATCTGAGTAACTTGCCTCCTAGCACTCCGAAAGTGCATTTTGCTGGATTCAGCTTAATATCATACCTCCACAGATTTGCGAAAGTCTCAGCTAGGTCAGCCAGCAGGTTGGAACCTTTTCTGGACTTGACCACTATGTCGTCCATGTATGCCTCGATGTTCCGACTGATCTGAGTATGTAAACACTTTTGGACCATGCGCATGAAAGTGGCACTGGCATTCTTGAGACCGAATGGCATGGTGATATAGCAGAAGCACCCGAATGGGATGATAAAAGCTGTTTTTATTTCGTCTGGCCCATACAGTCGGATCTGGTGGTACCCGAAGTACGCATCCAGAAAAGACAGTCGCTCACACCCCGCGGTGGAATTTACGATATGATCTATACGGGGGAGCGGGAAATGATCCTTGGGACAGACCCGATTGATGTGCTTGAAATCGATGCACATCCGGAGAGACTTTCTTAGGAACCATGACGGCGTTGTCGAGCCACTCAGAGTGGTACACCTCACGGATGAACTCAGCTGCCAGGAGCCGAGCAACTTCTTCACCAATGGCTTTCCTCTTCTGTGTAGTGGAACGACGAAGATGTTCCTTCACAGGTTTTGCTTTCGGGTCGACTCGCAAACAGTGCTCAGCCAGTTCCTTGGATACACCCGGCATGTCGGATGGCTTCCATGCGAAGATGTCCCAGTTCTCACGGAGGAACTGGATGAGTGCGGCTTCCTATTTGCTGTCGAGTGTCATCGAGATGTTGGTGGGTGCGGCATTGGGATCCTCCGGATGAACGTGCACAGGCTTCGTCTCACTGGCCGACTGGAACGCAGACTCCGCAGCTAGCTTCTTGGAGTGTAGCAGATCACTCGGATCGGTGTTTTTCTTGTATTCTTCCAACTCCACTATAGCCATCTGTTCATCAGCAATCTTGGACCCTTGCGGCAAACATTCTTCCGTGCGCTTCCTATTGCCAGTGACTGTGATCACACCTTTGGGGCCGGGCATCTTCAACTTAAGATACACATAACATGGGCGGGCCATGAAGCATGCGTAGGCCGGCCGACCAAGGATGGCATGGTAGGCGCTGTGGAAGTTGACCACTTCGAAGGTTAGCCTTTCCTTCCTGAAGTTCTTTTCGTCACCAAAGACCACATCCAGGGCGATCTGCCCGAGTGACTTTGCTTTCTTGCCGGGGATCACTCCGTGGAACTGCATACTGCTCTCGCTGAGACGGGACATCGGGATGCCCATCCCCTTCAGGGTCTCAGCGTAGAGTATGTTCAGGCCGCTTCCACCATCCATGAGGACCTTACGCAACCAAACGCCTCCCACGACAGGATCGACCACCAGCGCCTGCCGCCCAGGGGTGGCAATGTAGGCCGGGTGGTCCGACTGATCAAAGGTGATCAGAGTCTTTGACCAGTTCAGAAATTTTGTCATCGTCGGCATGGCCATGTTTACTTCCCGGTTGATGACCTTCAGTCGGCTCTTGCTCTCAACATCCGCAAAGATCATCAGAGTCGCGTTGACACTAGGATAAGCTTCATTTTTGTCTTCATCATCGACATCGTCTGGACTTTTATCACTCGACTGACTCTCCCGGAACTGCTGTATCAGCAATCTGCATTGTCGAGTTGTATGCTTGGGCAATATCAGATTGCCCTCTTCATCTTTTTTGGTATGAATGTGGCACGAAAAATCGAGGACATCCTGGCCCGACTGATATTTCTTTTTCCTCTGGATCCACTTTTCTTTAGCCTTCCCCTTGTTTTTGGCTTGTCCAGCCAGAACAGCGGCCTCAGCCTGAGTCGATCCGTCAGCTTTGCGCTTCAGGTTCCGACTGGGGTTGTTGTTTCCAGGGCTGGGCTCACTAGCCTTTCCCTTACCGTTACGGAGACGGTCTTCCTCTTCTCCGTTCGCATACCGAGTGGCGATCTCCATCATTCGGCACATGGTCAAAGATCCCGACCAACCGAATTTCAGGATGAACTCTCGATATCTGACTCCTGCCTTGAAGGCATAGACGGCTTGGTGTTCAGTGATGTTCTCAACCACATGATGCAAGGTTGTCAAACGCTGAATGTACACCCTCAAGGTTTCATTCGGCTTCTGCACACAATGTTGCAACTCAGTCAATCCGGCAGGGCGCTTGCACGTGCCTTCGAATGTTTTGATGAACACTCAAGCCAGATCTTCCCAGCAGTATATGCTAGCCGGAGTGAGCTGGTTGAGCCAGGCTGTAACACCCTGGATTTTTGCCCTTTTTCTTTTATTGGGATTTATTGAATATTTTAATTTGTATTTGGGTTTTTCAGTCAATTCTTTTGGACTTGCCACTTAGAATTATTTTTGATTTTCTTCCAAGTGGGTTCTATCATCCATAAACCCTCCATAGACCTCATCCCTCTCACCATAATGCCATTGGATAATTTTATTTACTGGCATTATATTCTTTTTCTTACTGGAAATGCCTATTTTCTCAACAAGCTATGAAGCAACCCTCATTTTTATTGCTTCAAATATTCCAAGAAAATTCCCAAATATTCTTTGGATCATGCCCCACCTTCCCATGCAAAAATATCCCATGGTCATTTGGAAATTTTCAGCTAAGAACAATATTTTTGCTTCTGGACAGAATTGGCACTTTGTGAAGCAAGTATATTTTTCCTTGATCTGTTGGAGCTGAAATTTTTACCACAGGACTACCTCCTAAGAGATGCTTAACCCCAAGATTTCAGCCCTTAATCCCTAGCCATTTGCCCTCAGCAATTGTCCCAAGTTTCTGTCCAAAAACTTTGCAACATGCTCATGTCACATCCACTGAGCCAGATGGCAAGCCAAGCACATAGTTAGGCACCGCGTTGAAGGGACTTCACCTTTGACACGGTCTAGCATCGCCCAAAGCAGCGCGTGTGCCAGTGCATGCGGTGACCGCTTGGGTGCACGGGGTTTGGCATGCGCTCGCCGCGCTCTGTGCACCGGGCCCCTTTACCGCCGCCCATTCGCTCTCCTCTCGCCACCGCAGCACGTCCCAGCCCCCCAGCGATCTCCAGCGTGCCACCTAGCCTCGCCCTGCTCCTCCCCGATGTCGGCAAGCCGCTCCCCGGAAGCATCCGAACGCTACCAGGCGGAACAGTGAGCGCGCGTGCGCCGTCTGCTCCGCGTAGTGCGCCGCACTGTGCCCGCGTGCGTACACCGCGTAGCTGTACTCCACTACATCTCCTCCACGTCGCGCCCGAGCTCCTCTCCCTCTCTCTTCTTCTGTAGCTCGTCGCCGGCGGAGTCCCGAACACGGCAACCCTCCATCTATAAATAGAGCCATCCCCGAGTGCTTCTAGCCATCGCCCTCACCTCCTCTGGCCACAAATTACGCCCCAGCAAGCGCGGCAAGGCCGGGAGGGCCTCCTGCCGCCGATCATCGCCGGAATCCGCCGCGGATCCACCTGGATCGTGAACTCAGTCTAGTCGCTCCCAGATCCATCCGCTACTTCCATCGAGGTCATGGTGATCTCCTGATCTCGATGGTACCACTGGTTCGCTGGATCGTCGCCGGAATAGACGTATCCGACGAGCTCCACCGCCGCCGTCTCTGGAGAAGAACACCCCGATGCCGTCCGGCCACCCCCACCGTCACTTCGGGTACGTACATGGTTGACGTGACGTGCTGAGTCCATCCCGCCCATCGCCGGCGACCGCCGTGGTCTCCTCGCCGGAGAACCACCAGCGACAGCGCCGCCTCCCCTGTTCCCTCTCTCTCTCCCTTTTAACCCTGATAGTGGGACCCCACTGTCAGCCTCTCTCTCGCGGCCGAACCTTTTTCTAAGTGGAGGTGTATTCGGAGAATACGTCTTCGACGTGGCCTGCTCTGGAAATTTGATTAAATTCATTTAAATCCAGATTTTGACCAGAACTTTGACCAGCTCTAATTTCTATTCTATAAGTCCAAATGAGTTGATTCTTTTTGCTATTGGTTTGTATTGAGCTAAAGTTTATGCATGCCAAATTTTCGAATTTTTCTTGCTGTTTGGAATTTCTGGTGAAATAAAATGCTTTATGTGACATTTTATTTTTGCATTTAAAATATTTTTAGAAGCTCCTAGTTGTGTTGGAGAAGACCAGGAGTATTCTGACACTCCTCTGAACGAAGGCAAGCCACAACATTCATATGCAAGGATGGCATTGCAATGACAATATTTATTTGAATTAAATTCATGATATATTCCCCTATCAAAATAATGTGCCATATAAAACTTATTGCATTGTATTTGTTCCAAGTCATTTTGATGCTATGCAGTAGAGAAGATGTTTCTTGCTAAGTGTGCAGTAGAGATCATGTCATATACTCTCATGGTAGCATGATACATTCGTTACTCATGATCATGACCCGTGCATCCATTCACATACTATGGCTCGAATTATTTTATTTCAAGTTAAACTTGATGTTAATTCAACTTGAACAAGCTGTTGATCGAGTCATGGTGCCACCGAATCGAGCTCACCAGTGCAACCACACTTCCCTGGATGGGGAGGCCCTAATGCAGTCTATTGTCATGCCTCTCTCCGGTGCCTCCTACTAGGGAAGGTTGTGCACTGGCGCTACCCTGGCCCGGTAGGCAGTTATAACCTTGTGTGCCCGAGTTTTACGGTACCGAGGTCCCCGTTTGGGACGATGTTTTTGTTTGGCCATGACGGTGGCAGCCACAGAGGTGGCGGATGTCACGAGTTGACATCGGGGCCACCCATGACATAGCCCAAAGGGGAGTTTGTTGGAGTGGCCAGGAGAGTGTCATGCAATAGATTGGTTTTGTCGGAATATCGTTGGTCCACCAGAATGGGAGCACGAGGCCATGAGTTTCGTAGTGTGGGTACAGTGTACTAACCTCTGTAGAGTGTATAATCTATCGATAGCCGCGTCCTCGGATATGGACACAGTTCGTAGTAGGTCACACCGTGGGTCAACAGATATAATTAACCTGCACACTAAGATTCACAAGATGGCACATGCAGAATTGGTGAGGATCACTATGAACGGTATTGCTGTGATCAAGTGAGGATCACGTTGGTAAGTTATGGACGGTGGTTACGAGGTAACCCCGAGATGGTAAGTTGGTCCGAGGGACCATGGCAGTTTTTTCACACATATAGTAAGCATGGTAGAACCATGTTCATATTCATGCATCATACCTTGTTATTGTTTGTCATATTTGCTTTGTTTGCTGTGAGCTTGCGAGTACATTCAAAGTACTCACCTGGCTTATCATGCCAGATGCAGGAGAAGCCGTACATGGTGTTGATGTCGTGCAGTATGTCGCGCTCTAGGCTGTGTCCCAGCAGTGTCCCTGTGGAGTGGAGTTCTGCTACCTCGTCGTTCCGCTGCCGCGTAGTAGTTCCCGTTATCATTGAGGCCCTGGAGATGTCTACTAAATAACGTACATAAGTGCAGCCGCACCGTGTGTGCCGCTTGGCCTCGCTTATCATGTAATATTTGAACCTATGTATCCGCTAGAGATCAATAAAGCGGTTGTTTTCTGTACCAAGTTGTTGTGTATTGCCAGAAGACTTAATCTCTGGGCTGGCAATGCAAGGTAAACCGGTTGCTCTGAGCCGGGGTGCCACACAGGCCCGGGCTGACCCTTCCAGCATCAAGGGCAAATGTTTCATAGCCACATAATCATTACCCCCTCCAATCTGAACAGCCACTCGGTAATCCTCTAGCCACGTCTCCGGCTTGGACTCACCGGTGAATTTACTCACTCCAGTCGCCAATCTAAAGTTAGGTGGAATCTCTGCGGCCCTGATTGCTCTGCTGAAACACTTGGGCCCAGAGACGAAGACCACACTTCCACTCGGACGATCTCTGTCCAAGCTCTCTCTGTAAGCTCTGCCTCTGTCGACCAGGTTCTGAGCGAGTACGGATCTCGCATTGAACTATGGGTCATGGAGGTCGACTGGTTCTCCCTGGCGATAACCATCACCATGGCGAGGAGGGCTGACCCTCCGATCATTGCCGTAAGGACGTCTGACATCATACGGCCGGCGCGCGTACGAGCCATCCCGCGGAGGGGGCGTCAGCATATGGCGAGGATCATCCTGACGCCGCGGAGGAGAATACCGACCGCGACCCTGCTCCGAGTACTGATCTCGGTGGTGGACTTGGTCATTTCGCTACTGAGGGGAGTGTCTGTTTCTTCTCGGGGTCACCGGGCTGTGGGCCGACAGGACGGTGTTAGCCCTGACGGATCTGCTGTGAATCCTGTTGCGCGACTGGGACACCACTGAATTCTGCTCTTCAGCCGCCTTGAGTAAGGCCCGGATCTGCCGTAGGCCCTCTCTTCCCTCGGATCGAGACGGCTGGATGGAATCTGCTATCCGAGTGGCCGCCGCCAAATTCTGAACGGGAGTGCAAAATACCTGGAAATTCTGCTGCGGGACATTCGAGAACAACTGCCGCTGTCGACGACTAGAACTGGGCTGATGCTGTCGGTGGGCGCGATCGTCGAGTGATTTCTGAAGCGCCTCCAGACGACTGCGCTTAGCCAAATTGGCCTGGCGCGCAGCCTCCAAAGCCTGAGCCCCGAGAGTCGTCCCGACGATGGGCGTTCGGAGGGCCTGCTCGTTTCTGCGCTGCAGTTCCTCTCTCTGCCGCTGCGTGAGAGGTTGGGGGTAGTACTCATCGGCGTGATGGTCTCCGCCGCCGTCAAGGTCGGCACGCGATGGGCCGCTGGCTCCCGCACCACCGCAGGCGTACCCAGGCGGACTGGGCAGGGAATCGGCCATGAGTACCTCCGCAGCGGGGTCGCTGCTCTCGCACTCGGATAAACTTTCCGAGTCCTCACGCAACGAGGCGAATGAATCGAAGATGGGCTCATCGGGCTCGATTGCCGCGACTTGCGGGGCCGCAACCTAAAGGGCCACCGCGTGCTTGATCCACCGCTGAAGCAGTGAACGTCCGGAACGCTTGCGACGGCGGCTGGTGAAGCGAGGAGGCGCCGACTGGTACGGTGTTGAAGGTTCTCGAAGAAGAATGCCGAAGGTACTCGCGCGGAAGTGCGCTGCGCCGCAGATGGGCACGCCTCGACATCCTGCGGGGCTTCCTGAAGCCACGTTGAATCGTCAGCGACGAAACTGAGGACGCCGAAATGGATCTCGCCGCCAAGAGTCAGTCCGCCGCCGGAAACCATGATGATGGTGGGGAAAATCGAAACTACGCCGGAAGTTGCTAGACGCCGCCCCACGGTGTGCGCCAACTATCGTGGGTATAAGTCTGACAGTAGTGTATGGGGGTACGGATTAGAGGGCAGAACCTAGCTACGGCACAGTTGTTACACTCGGATTTACGAGTTCAGGCCCCTCGCGGTGGAGGTAATAGCCCTACGTCTCGGTGCTCTGGAGTTGTTGATTGAGTGTATAGTTTACAGAAGATGCGAACCCCTGGTATGGAGCTGGGGGTGGATTATATAGAGTCCGCCATAACCAAGGGTTAAAGAGGGGGTGTAAGGGCGCCAGTTACTGGTAACGGGCGCATTAATTACTCTTGATGAGGGTGGACGCACGTCCAGACCGTTGCGTTCCCGGAGAGTCTCCTGGTCGTCTCTGACTGAGTGAAGATAGGTACTCTGAGTGAAATAAGATGGTCGAGTGAAGTGTTGTCTTCCGAGTGGTCTATTGCTTTCCGAGTGAATGTCAGGCTGCAGAACATCTGACCGCTGGTCTGGCCCTGGGGCCCAGTATAAGGTGTATGACGTCCTAGGGTAGGGTCTGTAGGTCAGGCATGTTACCCTATCCCTAATATATGCCCTCGTCACTATCCCCGTGAAGGCTTTTAGCTTCCGGTAGAGAACTTTAAGGTTCTTGATGCCGGCTTTTGATTTCAGTAGGGAACTCTGAGATTCTCGATGCTGGCTTGCCGGAAAGGCGATTCCCGGCAAGGCTTTTGTCGTCGGCAGAGAACTCTGAGTTCTCAATACCAATTTCCAGGAAGGTGTTTTCGCTAGTTGCCAACGTCTTCGTCTCCCTCATACGCTGAAAGCAATTTGTCCGGTCGCTACCCTTGATCCCCGGCAAGACCATCATAGAAGCCACCGGCAAGGCAAGGCAGCCGCTGTTACCAGAATCCTTTCGGCATATCTGCTGCTGCAAGACATATATAAAGAAAAATAGTTTTTCTTTAATTAGTCCAGCTCTATTAAATATATGACGCATACTTCTCTCTTGTATACTTCTCCCTTGAATAATACTGCCCTTGTACATTTTATACCCCGCGCTTGCCGGAAAACTCCCCGGTGCGCGTGTTCCAGTCAGCAGCGCTTGAGGAAACGGGTCCTTAGCAGCTTGCCGGGAACATCGCCTCCCATAAAGTTTTACCTTATCGGTTTTAATGCAGCTGCTCTCGTTGCCGAGCGGACTCGAGGCAACTAGGAGCGCAATTAGCCCCGAGAAGGTTCCTTCGCGAGCAGGTTTTTGTACAAGGACGAACTCGTTCAAGGAAGATAATCAGGAAAACAGCAGGAAATTAATTCAAAGTATTACAACTTAGCTTTCTCTCCCGTTCGTCCTCGGTGTACTCCACCGTCTCGTCCCCCCCCCCCCCGGGAAACTTGCACGTGAAGGATCTTCCTCTTCGGCAGCAATTTGCCTGCCGGGGTCAGCTACCTTAAGCCTCTTACCGGTGGAATTCTCCACAACTGGAGGGTCTTGTGCTTATTTCCCGAGAAGCGTTTTTGCCCTTGTCGGAGCGTTTAGCTCGACAATAAGGGTAGATGTTCCTGCTGTAGCCAGTAGCTTGCTGGCAAAGACTGACGATCTTCTAATTTTTGCTAGAGTGCACAACTCGACAACAAAAACAAGTGATCTTGCCGGCAAGCCCCCGAGTCACCTTCAGTAGAGAACTCAAAAGATCTCGATGCCAAAGTGGAGTTTAGCAGTGGCATCGTTTGCTTTACCTCCAGAAAAATCTTTCCAAAAGGGTTTTTAGTTTCGACAGAGAAATCTGTGATTCTCGATGTCGACTTCCGAAGAAGGCTTTTTAATTCCCGGCAGAGAACTCTGAGATTCTCGATGCCGGCTTGCCGGAAAAGCGATTCCCGGCAAGGCTTTTTATTTCAGCAGAGAACTCTGAGTTCTGGATGCTCAGTGGCAGCTTCCGAAAATATCAAGGCTGATATGACCGTAATGCTATCTTCCACTCATATACCTGCAACACTGATGTGGGCATGAAACACGCCACAACAGCGTTTCAACACAAGTTAATTAGTGCCTGATTAGCACTTAACTTATGCATACATTTCGATTCCTGCTGGATATCCCCCTCGCTTGCCGAAATACTCTGTCGGTGCGCACGATCTTGTCAGCAGCGCTTTGAGGAAACAGGTCCTTAGCAGCTTGCCGGGACCGCCGCCTCCCGGAAAGTTTTACCTTGTCGGTTTCAGTGCAGCTGCTCTCATTGCCGATCATAATCGAGGTAACAAGGAGCGCAAACACAGCTGCTCTCGTTGCTGAGCGGGCTCGAGGCAACTAGGAGCGCGAATGCAACTACTCTCGTTGCCAAGCAGACTCGAGGCAACCAGGAGTGCAACCGGCCCCGACAAGGCTCCCTAGCGTACGGGTTTTATGCAGAAATTGCAATGATTAAAAACTTATTAAGCCTTTTCCTTAAATGACCATATTTTTGCACTATTATTCCCTACGTTTGCCGGAATGCACCCCGGATGTGCACGTTCTAAACGACGGCGCTTAGGATCAGATCCTGAAGCAACCTGTCGAGAACAGTGCCTCTTCGGGGGCTTAACATCAATGACACAAACGCAGCTGCATAAGCTTGTCAGGCGGACCCAAATAGCTCAGAGCGCAGAATGTTTCGAAGATGCTCCTCTGCGCACAGGTTGAGTACAAAACATGCCATTCAAAGATAAAGCTGCATAACAGAAAGAAACTAAGACAATGGAACTTAGATTTTTCCGTAGCACGGTGGAAATGTTGCAATTCATCAAGGCACCGCGCAGGACGCCCGACGAATGTTGTGCCGCCGATGTCGCCAATCTGGCAACGAATTAGACCACCGCCGTCTTTTGGATCGTCGTGGATGATGGAGCTGGTGACGGTGTCCTGGACTAGGGGGTACTCACCACATCGTCTCTCGACTAGTGGGTCGCCGAGGACCCCCATGGCGGTTCACTAATGGGCCACTTCGGGCAGCCCATGACGCATACAAGGAAGACTCTACAAGACTTGGTGCACAAGCCGAAGACTCTCCTAAACCCTAGACCTCTAGTACATTATATAAACCGAGGCCAGGCTAGTCAATAGAGGAACTCATATTCATTAGAACTATCTCGTGGTAGATACATGTACTCTGTACTACACACCATATGAATACAATCAAAAGCAGGACGTAGGGTACATTATCTCTTCGAGAGAGCCCGAACCTGGGTAAAATCCTGTGTCCGTGTTACCATCGCTCCAAGACGCCTAGCTTAGGACCCCTACTACGAGATATGGCGAATTTAGAACCGACATTGGTGCTTTCATTGAGAGTCTACTGGGTAGTCGCCGCGGTGCGATGGGAATTCAGATCGGCTCCACCGCGATCTATGCGTCGAAACCGAGCTACATCGTCAGCGTCGGCATCTTCGTCGCCAACCCGACTGGTCACCTTGGCTGGACCGAGGACTAGGCTTCTCTTCGGATCGTTAAGTTCAGACAGATGTCTTCGTCATCATCAACTCCGATCTCATCCGGGATAATGGAAAAATCGTCCATGGTGTTCGGGGGCTCAACGTCAACATTGATCTCGCGCGATCATGCAGTTTTTTCTGGACAGCGGATTCGTGTTCGCCGTCCCCGTCTCCTTGAGAGTCGCTTTGACGATTGCTTCGGTGGAATTGTGCGGAATTGAGTCTAGAACAACCCTGCAAAATTTTGTCGCGTTCCGATGGATAAATCTCCGGCGATCTCCGATATACCAGAGCCCTGTCGAATCTGGACGGGAATCTGGACGAGTTTAGGGCGAGGAATCCAGCAGTCAGCTCGGACGTCCTTTGGAAGATCCAACCGTTCATCGGCTGCGGAATTCCCATATCTACCACCCCTCAAAATTTCAGCTCAATCCGACCGTTCAAACTACGGGAAGCGTCCGATGAGTGCATCAATTTTTGGATCTGTTTTCTGCGCGAAAATGAATCCGACCCGAGTTCATCTTTCTTCGTGAACGAGATATTGGACATACTTTTTGGAGAAGTTTTTTCTCAGGGCATTGTGTGTTGTTCGCGCACACGTGCCCATGAATTTTAATGCCTTTTTGGAGCTAATCTTCACCATTGCGTTGGTGTCAAACCAACCCGACAACGTTGCTCCACGGCTGCCGACCTGCGCTAGACAGATCATCGCTTCGTTATACCGAGGTCAAACTCATCGAATCATCACCTCGGCGAGCCGACCTAGAGTTCGGCATTGCGAAGGCTAAATCATCACCAACATCGTCACCCCATGGATTACACGGGGCGGGCACACTGTCATCACCGCGCGGTTACTTCATCAAGCTGGCATCGACCGCGTCACAAATTTTGACCTGCACCAGCATCGACTGCGCCGTCGCTTCATCGAGCCGACGACAACCACCTCGGATCATCACCTCGGCAAGCCGACCAAGAGTTCGGCACCGCTCTCCCTAATGATCGTCAAGATAACATCGTCACCTTACGGATTGCACGGGTCGGGCGCGGCAGCATCGCCGCGCGGTCAATTCTCAAGCCAACATTGAGCGCGTCACAAAGTTTCAACTTGCGTCGGCATCGCCGCGCCGTTGCTTCTTCGAGCCGTCATCCACCTCGCCGACCTGCTTCGACACCTCGGCTGGCATGGGGGTTGCAATGTCACCTTACCGACCTGCTCCGACACCTCGGCTAGACCGGGGGCTTCGCCATCTCTTCATTAACCTACTCCGGAGACTTCGGCATCACCAGCCGATCAGCTTCGTCACCTCGGCTGGACCGGGGGCTCCGCCTCGCCACATCGACCGTACTGTGCCGCTACTTCGGAGTGCCGAGCTCCTCGCTCGGCCACCTCGGGCTTGGGGTCTGGGACCTCGATCAAGCCGAGGACTATGCGTCTTCGTCCCGCCACAAGCCCACACCACGTCATCAACGCCGAGCACATTAACCAGCTAAGTCGCTTTCATGCTCAACTCTTTTAATTGTTCAATTTTTGTTCGGTTCGACCAAGCATTATATCTATGTTAAAATCTGTTTGTTAAAAACGAGGTTCGTTAAAAACCACTTTCTTTACCCATGTTAACTGGGGGCTCTTAAATTTATATGAGCCGTTTTATAATAAATGTGTTTTCTTCTTGGTCGTTGCAAAGTCTTTTTCTACTACTCCTTTTTTCGACGTGAGTGTGTGGTCAATAGTCGGATAGCCTGGTTTCTCTCTAAAGCCGCTCGAGTTTAGTTCGCTAAACTGGCCTGAGAAGCACTCTGCCTTCGGGATAGGAGGTTGAAGCCGAAGGCTGACCCGCTTGAAGTCTGGAGATCGGATGTATCATGTTAAAGCACGACGGAAGCACAAACTAATTTTAAGACCAATTTTTGGATTGGCATCAAAAAACTTGATTTAGTTCGGACGTCAAGTTTTTACATAAGTTTTTTTGGCTTTTCGAGCTTATGGCACTTGTAAGCTATTTGTATGTTTTTCTTTCAGGAGGTGGGCCATCTTCACGACCGAGGTGCCCTGCGTAATAATTCAGCTCGGCATCTTTCCTGCCGACCTACACCTCGGCGTTGGCAAAACGCACATGACATCCGGACTATTTCCCGAGGAGATTCGATACTCAGGTTGGTTGGCCGCACCCAACCCGAGTCTCGGGGGATACCGTGTGTCTCCACCATAACTCTCGCAGTACAACGTTGGATGCCTTTAAATCATCGGCAATATCAACGGGGGGCTGCGACTAGAGCCGAACCCACCAAAAGCCAAGATACTCCGAGGAGTCCTCGGCAAAACGTTCTCGGATATTGCTTTATATGCATCAGTTTCGAATTGTGTCTTCGGTCAATAGTTGGGTTGCCCGGCTCCTGTGCTTGCCTCCTACGTTCCGCTTTGTTCGGCTAGGTGTGCAAAGGGAGAACCACTGCGATTGTACTTCCGATTTAACTGGTCAAGTACCTAAGTGGAGAAAGCCGAAAACTGACTGTCACAATGAGCGCAAACTGGTCAGCGATCCGATGACTGTGTCAAACTATAGATCGATAGAGATTACCCCCTTTCATAAAATTAGCCGAAGTGTTAATGGCTTGACCTCGGCTGACGCCGAACACTAACCGGGGGCTAGTAACTGGCCTCCCAACTTTAAGCTCCTATGACTAAGTGATATTTATAAAGCCTGGATATCCGATTGCCTCGTTTCCGCTAACACAACCGCCTTCGGGCACCGAGATATCGGCTAAGGGTTGTCTTGTTACTGCAGAAACACCCTGCGTAGCATCTACAAAGGGGTAGAAGCCGACGATGGGTCACTCTCAAATGATAAACGGTCACAAAGGAGTCAAAATAGCATATAGCATAAAAGCGTTTGTATTCAATATACGAGTGTTGCCTTCCGTAATCATCGTTATAAAGCCATAAATATGCATCAATTTGACTTAAGATTTTGGCCAAGCTGGGTTGCCTGGCTCCTGTGCTTACCCCTACGTTTCCGATTGTTCAGCTAGGAGGTAAAGGGAGCACCTCTGTGATTGTTACTACCGGGTCATCCGGGTTAGTACCTCAGACTAGGTGAAGCCAAAAGCTAGCTGTCTTAAAGAATATAATTGGTCGGCAATGACGGAAGTGAAAATTTCGGTTCATTAAGACCACAGAGTTCGGGAACTTTTCCCAAACTAAATCCTCAATATTTTCCTCCCACATTGATCGGAGTTGAGGTTTAACGATCATGGTCAACATGATAGCCTGGGAAAAGGAACTTATAAAGGAACTATTTTTCCCAGAAGATGTTTCTTACGTTAAATAGTAATATAACATATCTCTCCGCGTACCTTTGTTTATAAAACCGTATTGCCGGATTGCCTCGTTTTCCGTAAATCTTTGCCCTTACAAAGGCTTTATAAAGTAGGAAAACACTCCTTGGCTACTGGCCGAGGAGGTTGAAGCCGATGGTCGGTCAACAACATTTTGTACAATGCCGATCCGAGCGTTAATGATGTAAAGTACTTGGATACATAGAATCATTCCACATAAATTGTGATTAAAGTCAATTTACTCCGGATATTGATCCTTAATTCGGCCACCCTTGCCCAACTTAAGGCTCGGGGGCTACTGGGCTTCGCGCTTCTCATTTAAAAGCCATTAAAGGGTTACATCGATCCCCTGATCTGGTGTTGCCACCTGACCAGTGGCTCGGGGGCTACTGCATTGCCTATTCAATGCAGACAATTTAAAAAAAAGTGTAAAACAGTTTCCGAGGAGATTACGATCCTCAGGTTGGTCGGCCGCACCCAACCTGAGTCTCGAGGACTATGCACACCGTGTTTCTGTTCCTAAGTATGCTGCCGAGCTAGGAGTTGATCCTCAGGCCGATTTCGTGAATCGACCTGAGTCTCAGGGGCTATTGGGATCAGCGGTTTTATGTTATCCTTCAGGTGCATCTCGGATTTTAGGCCGACACACACCTTGAGGGCTACTGGCTATATATCTCGGCAGAGAATAAATTGCACCAATCGAAAATATATCCGCAAAAAATCAGCCCAAGCCCGAGGTAGTCCGGCATGAAGCAGTCCGGCATGAAGCTCGGATACAAGTGGCTGGCTCCGTAGAGGGCGTTTCCGGCATTAAGCTCGGCTGAACTCCTTCAAACTTTTTCAAAGACAAGGTACTCTATGCCTCCTCGGATGCAGTCCGGCGCTGGAGCTCGAATACAGACCGGCGTTGGAGCTTGGCTGCTAAAATGTACCTCAGATACAGACCGGCGTTGGAGCTCGGCTGCAAGAAGACACCTTGGATGCAGTCCGGCGCTGGAGCTCGGATGCAAAGAGGACACCTCCGCGCTGGAAACACTTCGAACCCGAGGTGTGGCGTAAAAAATAACAAGGCATTGATAAAGGCCGAGAACTTAAAGGACTCCTCGGATACTCGACGTACGAACTCTTCGAATACACCTCGGCGATGCTCAAGATCGGAGATGGGAAGATTTGTTGAACCGGTTTTCAAGACTGATGACCGAAGACGAACAACAGTTCGGAAGAACCGAGAAGCGTCCCTAACTTGAAGACCGGTTCAGGGGGCTACTGACGGTGTCCTGGACTAGGGGGTACTCACCACGTCGTCTCCCGACTAGTGGGTCACCGAGGACCCCCATGGCGGTTCACTAATGGGCCACTTTGGGCAGCCCATGACGCATACAAGGAAGACTCTACAAGACTTGGTGCACAAGCCGAAGACTCTCCTAAACTCTAGGCCTCCAGTACATTATATAAACCGAGGCCAGACTAGTCAATAGAGGAACTCATATTCATCAGAACAATCTCGTGGTAGATACATGTACTCTGTACTACACACCATATGAATACAATCAAAAGTAGGACGTAGGGTATTATCTCTTCGAGAGAGCCCGAACCTTGGTAAAATCCTGTGTCCGTGTTACCATCGCTCCAAGACGCCTAGCTTAGGACCCCTACTACGAGATATGCCGGATTTAGAACCGACAGCTGGCGCCTAAACTGCTGGAGCAGTTTCGCACACGCGATCCCCCTACCTGGCGCGCTAAAGATGTCGTGCGTACGACCATCAATGGGGCCATCTAACCCCTTTGCGGTTCGACTAGGGAGATCGACGAGAACAAAGAGAAGAACCAGCAAAAACGCAAAGAGTTTACCTAGGTTCGGGCCACTGTGAGGTGTAAAACCCTACTCTTGCTTTGTATATTAGACATGTATGAGCACAAGTACAAGGAGCGCTTCTCCCGGCAAGGTGCAGAAAGAGCAGCTACGCATGCATGTTGTGCAAAGGTTCCATCCCCCCTTGTAATGGTTGTCCTCTCCTTTTATAGATGAAAGAGGCTACCACAATGGCAAAATGGTAAATACAGAGGGTAGATAATGGCTTGACACGCATATGGACGTGTGTTGATAAAGGTGTTCTTCAGGCGACGAGCTGCCACGTGCCCCGACAAGCTTCACCTAACTACCTGCCCGCTCGACACCTGTCGGCGAGTCTCTGACAGGCCGCCGAGGTGGAGCTGTGGAGTAACGACAAATGGAGCTTGCCGGCAGGGAGCTTGCCGGGTCGTTGCTTGACGGTGCGGAACTTGCCGGTAGCAGTAGACTTGATCTTCTGGATGACTCGCCTGGAGTCTCGTCTTGCCGGCTCCGTCTTGCCGGATGAGATGTGCTGCCGGGAAGAAGCTTCTCCCCGGCGAGCTCTTGGTCTTGCTTGCTGGTGGAGTACTTGCCGGACGCATCACTTTGCCGGGGCTGCTTCGCAGTAGCTTTAGATTAGCATAACCCCAAGCCTAGAAGGTTTATGAGACCCTGGTTCTCATTACACCGACAAACATCTTATATTATGGGATGGAGTGAGTACTCTGAAAGGGCAACACCAATTATTCAATGTAGAGAACACGCAATGGTTGCATAGTCCACACCCCAACCAAGCCCTTATGCAGAGAGGAGATGACAGAGGAAAATGATTTGTTTAGCTCTTGTGGCCGGGTCTCAACACCATGGCTATGTCGCAAGCTAAGACCTACTTAAGATTTCCCTTCAATGTTTAAGTCCGACAATAGGCGTGTGTACGTCAGCATTAGGACCGACTTTTGGCTACAGTTGAGACGTTATTTTATTCATATGGCCTTTGCATTTAATAGACGCGGAGAAGAGATATGTTCAGAATGGTATAATAAGGCCAGAGAAAGGTTACTGTATTATTGATTGCACAATTCTGGCGAGATGAGGCATCATTATGCAACACTATGGCCTGTTTCATAGTGTCGAGTTGTTAATAAGATGGTGGTTTCGAAAGGGAAAAGGAGGATTCTAACAACCCCATGAAGTAGACGTGTTCTCTATTATCGTCCTTGTTTCACCGATTTCCAGAAAGGATGTTCCAAGTTCAGAATGAACATAGCCCTCCAACATGGAAATTTGGAGCAGAGAACTCTTCTAGAAGTACAACCTAGCATGTGAAAAAAATCCAAAGAAAATGAATATATCTTACTAAAATTAATAAAGCTTAAAGCATGCAACAAAAACAATTAGACACTGATCTTGCGGTACTTATTTGCAATAGATAATGATCATAAATATAGCAATACATAATTGAACCTACAACTAGAGCTTCGAGAAACATAAGACCATAGTCGAGCACAATTTACAACTAGATCTACGAGAGAAGTCATGTTTAACACATGTGCACCTTCAATTACCTCAATTGTTATCTTTGAACTTTTCTTGTTGCCACATGGAAGATTTCTAAAACACATTCCCAAATACATATTATATTTATTTCTCAGGTTTGCATGGTCTACTTTTTGCAGTGTGATCGCAAGAATATTCAATTTTCTCTATTATAATCTTAAAATTAAAACCTTCTGCAAGAAAAATCTATTACGATGCATCCTTTGTAAACAAACATTTTCGATGAAATTTTATCAACATAGTAGTTGCATTCTGATATGCTCTATTTCTTGTGCAACAAACATCTTGCTTCATATCCAGAATGTGTTTTTTTGTGTGGACCAGAGTGTGATTAATTAATCCTGCAAAGTTTATTATTCTGAGGAGCACCAATTAAATTTCTGCTATATCCAATATTTTCAGAGTCCTCTTATACAAATATGATTTGTTTGGAGCAGACTCCAACATGCATGCATCTAGTTGACGTTTTGATTTGGTTTGGTTCAATAGTGTAAGTTGCGTGCAGGACATCCCTTGCCTGGAAGGCGTGACTGTTCATACTTACTTTAAGTGGTGTCCTCCTCTTAGTATTTCTCACGTCCACACAAACGCCACTTGGGGTCCTACGTTGTGGTCCTTCTGGGCATAGGTCCACGCACTATTCTCCGTCTTCTGTGTGCTATCCTCTGCAATCCAGTTGTTGGGCTATCCTGGACTATTTACTTCAGAAACCAGGTCATGCATGAGCTTTGCCTACACGCTTGGTACTTGTAGCGGAGAATGGGGCACCACTAGAGTAGATAGCAGCAGGTGATGCAGGTGATGTGTTTCTGTATGCCTCCCATTCCTATCGTCTTGCACCAGTGCAACACATTCTAATAATTATTTCTCTGTTTTCCTCACGAGTCTGATACACGAGATGTTGGAGTCTATGATATCTCCAAACTTCATAGGCAACGTCTCTTTTATAGAACAAATCATGCTTAGACCAAGGAAAGGTTGGTGGAGTGCATTAGCTATCCATTACCTCGAAATTGATATAAGTACTATCTTCTTCTGAATTAATTTGGATTGCTTACCAGTTACCACATATGTCACGCGGTAATAAAAGTACTATAGAAGACAACCTTGGTACTACGATGCTTGAACAAAATGGTCTCTGCATTTAATAAAGGCATAAAACAGATAGAATGATATGGTAAAGAATGGTTACTAGTATGTTACATGCAAAGTTCGAGGAAGAAGTGGTATCATTGTGCAACACTATGGCCTGCATCATGGTGTTCGGTGGTTAATAAGATGGTGGTTTTGAAGGGAAAAGGAGGATTCTAATTTCTAACAAACAGATGAAGTTGCTTTTTTTCTTTTTTATCACCCTTGCTTCCTATCAAGCCCCAAAAAATGTTCCAGGTCTAGAAACAACATCACCCTCCAAATAGGAAATTTGGAGCAGTGCTAAGCAAAACTGTCGGTGTATAAAACATGGATATTTTATACCCTGACTTATGTACAGACGGTAGCAGCCTCCTTGCCAACCAAGGCTTGCCGGAAACCACCAAGACCAAGATTCAGGGCCCAGTTGCAGAAGCCACTGGGGAGAAGCCCAAAACAAAGCACCAACAAACACTCAACCAGTAATGAAGATGGAGATATTTCTTGCCGGCAAGGCTGAACCGGCAAGATGATGACCCGCCAAGCTCCGTGCCGGCAAGCCTTCGCCAGCTCGTCAACGCTCCACCTCACCGGGCCGCTAGTCACTGATCAGTGAGGTGTCAGCACGCAGGGAGAAGATTTGCATTTAATGACATCCGTCCAGGAACCTTGCCGGGGCTGCCTCTCCACATGACACCTAACGGTGCATTTAATGCCTTTGTCCTAAACTGACAGAGTTAGGTATGATAGCACTGTTTGCTATCCAATCACTATGTAATTACTGTTTTGCCACTGTGGTAACCCCTTGAGCTATAAAAGGAGGGCCAGGGCAATAGTTAGAGGGATTCGGACTCTTTTTCAAACACAAGCACGTCTCGCGTAGCGGCTCTCTCTGCACCTTGCTGGGAGAAGCGCTCCTTGTACTTGTGCTCTTATACAACCAATACACCAAAGCAGGAGTAGGGTTTTACGCTTCTCAGCGGCCCGAACCTTGGAAAATCCCTTGCGCCTTCCACTGATTCTGCTCTTTGTGCACGTCGATTTCCCCTGCCGAACCACAAAGGGGCTGGATGGTCCCATAGATGGTCGTACCCACGACATCTTTGGCGCGCCAGGTAGAGGGATCGCTTGCGCGAACCTGAATCAGTGGGTTGCGCGTCATCTTCATCAACTTCATCATCGTCCTCCTCGTCGTCAATGGCCCCTAAGAAGAAGGGCATCACGATGACAGCCCCTTCGCACACATCCGTGGGCGGCACAGGCGGCACAGCCAATGCGGACGGCGCGAACACCACGGTTGGCGCGACCAGCGCAGGCGGCGCGGCCGCCGTGCCCACCGCGGTCGGCATAGGAGACGAGCGCGCTGGAGGCAGTCGACTTCCTCGATCCTCTGGCGGCCGAAGCTGAGACGGCACAGGCGGAGCGGACGGACGACCTCTTCCTCCTCCTCCTCGCGGCGCCGACGAGCGCAGCCACCGGAGCGGCAGTGCCCGGGCCGGCGCGAGCCAGGACCCTATCGCAGCGACGTCCAAGGATGCTGCTTCGGGACAAACGCCGCGCCCCTCGCACAACGGGCGCTGTACAGCTTCGAGCGGCGTCAACGACTCCGGGCAGCGACGACCTCACGGCAAGACTCCTGTCGATCAGATCCCAGATCCTCAAGCACCGCCTCCGCCACAACGACCAGCTGCTGATTATGAGCCGCGGCAGCAAGACCACGATGTCGCTCCTACTGGCTCTGCTAGAAGTAGAGCGACGTCGCGCTCTACGCTTCCGGCCCTGCCAGCCACAACAGCAGAAGCGATGGCGCGAGCTCAGATGCTGCTGAACTTCCCTCCGGCAGCAGAGAAGATGGATGAGTGGAGAGCCACCATCCAAAGCTTAATTGGGTTCGCTGAGGCCAGCAAATCACAGCAAGCAGAGCCCTCACGGCATCCGCAAATAGTACTAGTAGCTCCAACTAGTGGTCGTGTTGACAGCGCTACGCTAACGGTGCAATCACCCCAGCGGCAACAGTCTCAACAGCAGCAACGCCAACAACCGCGGCAAGCTCAACGGTCTTTCGAGCCCGACGAGATATCGATGGCCTCTTCGGGCCAGTGAGCATGGCAAGACCAGCGACAAGTGCTGCGAGACAGGCGGGTAGAAGACGCCCGCACCACCATCGAACGGCGCCGGGAGGCGCGCCGCCAATCTGACGCGCGCAACGGCCCCATCGTTGATGAGCCTGCGCCAGGGGTTGGCAGATATCGACCTTACGAGGTTGGGTGTCCTGCCTTCACCCATGAGCTGCGGCAAGTCCGATGGCCGTCCGCCTGGGCCTTCAAGCCAGAAGTACCAGAGAAGTACGACGGCAAGCTGAACCCGACAGAATTTCTGGGCATCTACACGATTGCCGTGCAAGCTGCCGGAGGAAGAGACGAGAAAATCCTGGCCAACTACTTTCCGTTGGTGCTGAAGCCCAACATGAGATCTTGGCTGATGAACTTGCCGGAGAACTCCATTTCTTCGTGGGCAGATCTCTGTAATGAGTTTGTTGGAGCCTTTACCGGTGGCTACAAGGCCCCTGGACAGCCCAACGACCTGCAATTGGTTCCACAAAGAGATGGAGAAACTTTGCGCAAGTACATCTAGAGGTTCAGCCGTGTGCACCGTAACATTCTAGATGTGCACCCTGCAGCCGTCATTGCCGCCTTTCACACGAATGTGCGCAATCGGAGGATGCGGGAGAAGATGAACGTCAAGCTGCCCAAAACCGTCAACGAGCTCTATACATTGGCGGATAAGTGCGCGCACGCTGAGAAAGGAAGAAGGCTTCCCGGGGAGGACGCTGGTGCCGAGGTAGATTCCGAGGATGACGACGCTGCCACTTTGAGGAAGAAGAGCCGAAAGCGCAACAGGAAGCGCAAGGGAAAAACGGTTATGGCCATCGAAGGCTCCGGCAACTCTGAGTCCGCCAAGAAGGCTAAGACTAAGAACTCCGGCAAGGAGGCAGCTGTATGCGCCGCTTGCCAGGAGGCGGCGGCGAACGAGAAAGTCGGCAAGTCTGATGGGCCGTATTGCAAGATTCACCACACCAAGGTCCATGATCTCCAGGAGTGCCGACAAGTCGAGCACCTTGTTGAGAAACAGAAGGCTGAATATGAGAAATGTGACAAAGAGAAGGGTCAAGACGGTGCCGGTGGGTCTGGCAAAAAGGACCGTGGCGGCCGGGGAGGCCGTCGCGGCAAGGCCAAGCAGCAGAAAGAGAAACCTGCTAGAGCCCGCGAAAAGAAAGAGGGAGATGATGGAAGTGAGGAAGAAGAGGACGACGGAGAGTCTAGTGAACAAGAATTCCAGAAGGCAACTAATGCCATGTGCGTTGACGGAGGCGCATCTTTGCACTCCTCTCACCGCCAACTCAAGCAGTGGGCACGTGAAGTTAATGTGGCAGAACCGGCAATGGGCTCTCAAAAGCCACTCAAATGGTCACACACGCCTATCATTTTCGATGCCGAGGGCCACCCTGATCGCACAACCGTGGTTGGGTGTTTGCCGTTGTTGGTTTCACCGACAATTCGCAACCTCCAGGTCACGAAAATGTTAGTTAACGGTGGGGCCGGCCTAAACTTGATTTCTCCAGAAGTAATCAAGAGGCTGCTGATTCCCGACGAAGAACTCGAGAAAACGGGCATGTTTCAAGGAGTAAACCCGGGAAGAAGCTAGCCCAAGGGAAAGATCACATTGCTGGTGATGTTTGGCAGGGAGTTGAACTACAGAACGGAAAAGATTGTGTTTGACGTTGTCAAAATCCCCTTGCCGTATAATGGAATTCTTGGCCGCCGAGCCTTGGCAAAATTCATGGCAGCATCTCACTATGCTTACAACACATTAAATTTGCCAGGGCCAATGGGCGTCATTTCCATCAACTCCGACAAAAAAGATGCAGTTATTTGCGTCAATAAGATGTACAGAGACGCGGTCCCAGCAGAGGCCGCCAAGGCGCCAGCTCCCGCCAAGAAGAAAGAAAACAAGAAATCCGGCAAGACCTTTAGAAAGGATTCCGGGAAGCGCACCTCTTCGGAGTGCTGCGCACCCGTTGAAGAATTGCCGGAGTGCTCTTCGGTAAGAAGTCCAAAGCTACTTCACCAGCAACCAAAAAGGTGCCGGCGAGGGAGGACGACACTGACGGTACCTTCACCATCAGTGCCACCCTTTACAGTAAATAGGAAAGCGCGCTCATTGCCTTCCTGCAGGCGAATGTCGATGTGTTTGCATGGCGACCATCTGACATCCCCGGCATTCCCAGGGAGGTAATTGAGCACCACCTTGCCGTCTGTCCCCACGCTCGACCCGTCAAGCAAAAAGTCCGGAAGCAAGCTTTGGAGCGGCAACAATTCATTGCCAAAGAAATCAAGAAACTTGAAGCAGCAGGCTTGCTCAGGGGTGTACTACATCCCACTTGGTTGGCAAACCCAGTGGTGGTGCGCAAAGCAAATGGGAAGTGGAGACTTTGTATTGACTACACTGATATTAACAAAGCTTGTCCAAAGGATCCTTTCCCCTTGCCGCGCATCGATCAAATTGTGGATTCCACTTCTGGCTGTGATTTACTCTCCTTCCTTGATGCATATTCTGGGTACCATCAGATATTCATGGCCAAGGAGGATGAGGAGAAAACCGCATTCGTTACTCCGTGTGGCACATACTACTTCGTGCGTATGCCTTTCGGATTAAAGAGTGCTGGTTCGACATTCGCAAGAGCAGTCCAGATTGGTTTTGAGCCCCAGCTGCACAGGAATGTGGAAGCATACATGGATGATATAGTGGTCAAGACCAAGGACAAATCTACCCTCGTTCAAGATTTAGAAGAGACATTTGCAAACTTGTGCAAAATCAATCTAAAGCTCAATCCCAAGAAGTGTGTGTTTGGCGTTCCATCCGGCAAGCTTCTCAGATTCTTTGTATCTCAACGAGGAATTGAAGCAAATCCCGACAAGATCAAAGCAATTGAGAAGATTCAAGCACCAAAAAGCATCAAGGATGTGCGGCGTCTTGCCAGCTGTGTTGCTGCCTTAAGTAGGTTCATTTCAGAATCTGCTGAGCGCGCCCTGCCGTTTTTCAAGATTTTGAAAAAGACAGGTCCGATGAAATGGACTCCGGAAGCGGAGGCCGCGCTGCAGGACTTGAAAAGATACCTCTCCTCCGCGCCAAAATTAGTTGCGTCTAGACCGCAAGAGCCGTTGCTGCTATACGTAGCGGCGACAAATCAAGTGGCTAGTGTTGCATTAGTGGCACAGAAGGAAGTCGATGACGAGGAAGCAGCCGCGGCAAGCCCATATAGCGACAAACCGGAATCTTCTCCGGCAAGGTCCGACGCCAACAAGTCAGAAACAGCGCAAGCAAATGAAACTAACCAACAAGCGATGCCGAAGAACAAAGTGGTGCAGCGACCCGTATATTTTGTTAGTTCCCTTCTGCAGGGGGCTAGATCAAGATACTCTGGGGTGCATAAATTGCTTTTCGGCCTTCTTATGGCCTCGAGAAAGCTGCGTCACTACTTCCAAGCACACGAGATCACCGTCGTCACTCGCTTTTCGTTGCAACGCATTTTGAGAAATCCGGAAGAAACTGGCAGGATAGTGGAGTGGGCGTTGGAATTGTCAAGCTTTGCACTTAAGTTTGAAAGCACTTCAACCATCCAGAGCAGAGCCTTGGCGGAGTTCATTGCAGAATGGACGCCAACGCAAGACGAAGAAACTCAAGAAACAGCTCTCCCCCGTAAAGAGACAGCCAAAGAATGGATCATGTACTTTGATAGTGCCTTCTCGCTGCAGGGCGCCGGTGCCGGAGTGTTGCTTGTCGCACCCACCGGAGAACACCTCAAGTATGTGGTTCAAATGCACTTTCCCAGGGAGCAAGCTACAAACAATACTGCTGAGTACGAAGGACTCCTTGCCGGTCTTAGGATCGCAGTGGACCTTGGAATCAAAAAATTGATCGTCCACGGCAACTCGCAGCTTGTTCTGAAGCAAGTGAACAAAGATTACCAGAGCCCGTTGATGGAAGCATACGTGGAAGAAGTGAGGAAATTGGAAGAACACTTTGACGGATTGCAAACAGAGCACATCCCTCGTGCGGAAAACAGCATTGCTGATCACCTGTCAAAGTGTGCCTACCAAAAGCTACCTGTGGAACCAGGAACTTTTGTGCTCCATTTGAATCAACCAATAGTCACTCCATCAACGCAGGCCGGTAAGAGAAGGAAGTTGAACACTGGCAAGTATTTTCTGGCAGAACTCCCACGAGCCGCCGGCAAAAATGTTGCCGAAGACAACGACGCGGTTGCCGGTGAGTGGCAGCTTCACGCAGAACCTCGGGTTCTTGCCACAGAAGCAAGCGCTCCCACGGCCGAAGAAATGCCTTTAGTCCTTGTCGTCGAGCCGCAGGCTCCGACGTGGGCACAACAGATAATTCATTTCCTTCAAACAGGAGAACTTCCCGATGAGCAAGAAGAAGCTGAGAAAGTAGCCCGTCAGTCAAGTATGTATCAGTTTGTGGATAACACGCTATACAGAAAGCGACCAAACGGTGTGAAATTGAAGTGTATTCGCCGGGAAGACGGACTGAAGCTGTTGGCAGAGATACATGGAGGCATATGTGGCTCTCACATAGGTTAAAGGGCACTTGCCGGCAAAGCTTTCCGGCAAGGCTTCTATTGGACCACTACCCTCCAAGATGCAACTGAGCTAGTAACCAAATGTGAAGCATGCCAGTTCCATTCAAAGAACATACATCAGCCAGCTCAAGCTCTCCAAACAATCCCTCTCTCCTGGCCCTTTTCGGTCTGGGGGCTCGATATCTTCGGCCCCTTCCCCCGTGCTGCCGGGGGCTTTCAGTTCTTGTACATCGTCATCGACAAGTTCAGAAAGTGGCCTGAAGTGGAGACGGTGAGGAAGGTGACAGCGCAACCAGCCGGCAAGTTCTTAAAAGGATTAGTTTACCGTTTCGGGGTTCCTAACAGAATCATCACCGACAATGGCACATAATTCACGAGCCGCACCTTCATGCAGTATATCAAGGACCTTGGCAGCAAAATCTGTTTTGCATCTGTCGCTCACCCGAGAAGCAATGGCCAAGCGGAAAGGATGAATGCTGAAGTGCTGCGTGGTCTCAAGACAATGACCTTTGACAGGCTGTGCAAATGTGGAAGGCGCTGGATTGATGAGTTGCCGGCGGTTCTTTGGTCACTCAGGACGACACCAAATCGAGCTACCGGCCAAACACCCTTCTCCCTAATCTATGGCCAAGAAGCGGTGCTCCCCACGGAACTCATATACGGGTTACCTCGAGTGCTCGCTTATGACGAAACTGAGCAAGAGCAGCTGCGGCAAGACGACGCAATGCTCCTTGAGGAAGATCGTCTTCGGGCGGCTGTGCGAGCTGCACGCTTCCAGCAAGCCTTGCGCCGCTATCATAGCCGCAAAGTGCACGACCTAAGCCTTGAGGAAGGCGACCTTATTCTTTGGCGCGTTCAGTCCGCCAAGAGATCAAACAAGTTGACGCCGAAGTGGGAAGACCCTTATCAGGTAGTACGAGTCAACAGACCTAGCGCAGTCCGTCTGGACACCGAAGATGGCACCCCAGTGCAGAACTCATGGAATATTGAGCATCTTCACAAGTTCTACCCATGAGGCGTGGTTGCCGGGCCTCCCGGCGACCCATTTTATACAAGCTTTGTCGGCAAGACTTGTAACCCTTTGTATAAAGCCAGGCGCAAATCCTGCGCATAATAAAGCTAAGTGTTTTGCAACTCTTCGTGCATATTCATTTATATATGGATACATGTGATGTTGTGATTTACACTTTAGTTTGTATGGAATGGCTGACGAACCGTCAAGGTTCCCAAACCACTCTCTTCTCTTCTTTCTTTTTCTTAAAAGGACAGAAGAATCCCTCGCGTGCAAGTTCCCGGGGGGAGTGACGATGGGGTACCATTCTAACGACGACGTTCAAGTGATCATTTCATACGATCAAATGTGTCTTTTACATGCAGCACGGTGATGGATATAATGGCAAACTCAGTCCCGACGATCGCCCTAGACTCTGGGAATGTGAAGAACCTTGTCGGCCAGAGGGGCAGCGATCTTGTCGGCAGCGGTAATGTAAGTGTTTGCCAGCAGCCTCCTGAAGACCCCGGAGAGATCGAGACTGGGATTGCGATGAGCGATTTTGAGCAGCACCCTGTACACAATTTCACGCGCAAACTTCCGGGATTCATCAGCGAACGAAGCAGACTTGTCCTCGTGGTACGTCTTCAAGGCGTCGATAAGACCCTCGAAGAACATGGTCAGTCTGACGCTGGTGGCCTCCTTGTCGTTGACGGTGAAACCCCAGCTCTTCATGTCCATTACGGTGATTTGGGAACTGATGCGCTCGGCAGCATTAACAAGCCTGCTGGTCCAGAGGAAGAGGTTCTCATGCAATTGGGCGTAGTTGTTCTCAGCATCCTTCTTCAAGGCCTCCTCCTTCTCCAGTTTCTCCGTCAAGACCCTCTCCCTCTCCTTGGCGGATTCTGAAGCTGTTACCACGGTGGCCAATTGGGATTTCAGATCTCCAATTGTCTTGGTGGCGGCATCAAGATCTTGGTTCTTGGACGACAGTTGCGTCTGCAAGTCCCCTAGAGTGCGGGCTGCCTTCAGCGCTTCGTCCTTGAGAGCTCGATTTCTTTACCGCTGCCGCCAAGGTCTTCCCTCAATTTAACCACCTGGGACTCTAGTTCTGCCTTGGCGGAGGCAGTGGCAGCAGCCGTATCAGCAGCCTCCTTAAGCTTGGTGGCATTCTCCAAGGCCTGGGCTTCGATGGATTTCTTGTGCACGTCTTCCAGCTCTTGAGTCCGCTGCTTAAGGAGCGTTTCAATCTCCTCATCCTTGCCGCGGAGAGTGGCGGCAAGGGCTCCTTCCCGCACGACAAGATCTTTCTCTTTGGCATTGAGCAGCGTTTCGCGCTCTATCACCTTGCCGTCACAGATTACTGCTTCTTCTTTGGCAACATTAAGATTGCGAGCTTGCTGACTGTACCATGTACGCAGCTCATCCGCCTTGTCTCTCAACTTCTAGTCAACCAGATCCGCAGCTTTACGCTCTTCCTGAACCTTGTCCCACCTCCGACTGTACCATTCCTGGACACCTTTGAAACCGACGGCCATGATTTCCATGAAGGCGAGATCTTCGGCGTTGTCGGTTGCATCGGTGGCTTCATCGGTTCTTTGAGCCAAAGGGAGCAGGATCCGGGCTATCTCTTCATCAAAGTTTAGCCCTGCAGTGTCAGAAGAACTGGGGGCTCCAGACCCATGCTGAGGAGCGATCAACGCCAAGCTGCTTGACGAGACCTGCAAGATCGGCACCGCTAGTTGGTTGCCGGGGTTCGGCGCGCCGGTATCAATAGGTGCCTTCTCCACACCCATCCTGGCAGGGTCATACGTGTTGCTGGGGGACTTCTCGGATTCTTCGGGGAGTATTCTGGTCTCCTCAGCAACTTGCACGGGGCTCTCTTCAGCGGCAATCTTGGCGGCTTCATCAGCGGCGTCCCTTGCGATATTGGCTACCTCCACAAGGACTTCGGCTTCTTCAGGAGAGGTTGGAGTTGTGGATCGAAGCAGGAACAAGGATGAATTAGGGATCAAAATCGTAAGTCAAGTTCAAGAAAACCAAAAAGAAATGTTCCGTGAAAGGTGCCTAAAGACAAGAGGATTACCCGTTGGTGACCGCTGAGGAGGGGCGTCTCCTCCCCCGGCAACTCGCGTTGCCGGCGCACGGTCGTCAGCAGCCCCGCTTGTCGGGGTGGCCTCCGTGCTGGCAGGCTCATCGGTGGAGGCCCTTGTCGGGGAAGCGCTTTCCGGAACGTTGGTTAACGGGGGAACCACAGCAGGGTCCGCCTCTTGACGATCTTCTTCTTGGCAGGCCTCCCCCACCTCTCTGCCGGACTCAGAGGGAGGAACTTCGCTGCTGGCGCCAGTAGGCGGGATCTGCACCACATCCTCGCGTAGGGGGCTGGGCTGGGGGCTGACGACGATGGTCTCAGCCATCCCGACCCCCCTGCCCGGCACTTGCCGAGGGATCCTGTTTCGTTGTAGGACTGGCCCACTTCGTCCGGTGCACGAGTGGCTCTGGGTCTTTGTCAAGGTAGAAGAATCAAGTTAAAATGGCAATCAGATAAAATCAAGGCTTGATGAAGATAAGCGAAATCACTTACTCCTCCTCCTCCTTGGACTCGCCAAGGACATCGAAGTCGTACATCACTGGCGGAGGCGACTCCCTTGCCCTCTTAAGTGCTGGGGGAGGTGAACCCGTCAGCTGAGTGGATTCGACTTCCTCGACAACTTCTTGCCGAGGGGATGGAGGCTGAGTTCGAGGACGCCGGGTTGATTGCCGGCATACTTCTTCTTGGCGGCCGGTCTTCGTGGTCGTCTTCTTCACCGTAGGGCCAGCTCTTGGCGAAGAAGCACGCACCGGTTCTTGACTGACCGCCCTCCAAAGACGGCGCCTCCTCTTCGGGGCTCGAGGGCCTTCTTCTTCTTCGGGCTCTCCGGCAGCCTCAGTCCTGGCAACCTCGGTCCCGGCAGCCTCAGCTTCAGCAATCTCATCCCCGGCAGGCTCTTCTTGTTGCTCTTCAGCAACTTCCTCCTCGGAATGCTCCTCGTCATCATCCTCAACTACCGCGGCACCAAGACCGCCTGATGCGTTGACCCTCGCGATCTCTGAGGCCTTGCTGGCGATGTACGCTAGCTCTTCCTCACTGGTGGCCCGGATGAGGTCCGTCTCTTTCTGAGAAGCTTTCTCCGTCAGGTTGGAGGCCCAATCCATCTCGTTCACCAAGGTGGGCATGGGCCAGTCAGCTTTGACCCCGTGGGCATCATAATCCGGCATCATCGATAGGATGGAGTCCTTGGCGGAGTTGATGTGCAACGGGATAATTCCATCCGGCAAATGGAACACACCAGTTTTCCGGAACAACTGTTCGCAGAGGCAGGCATGCTCCATGACCGTCAAGTTGTTGCCGGTCCCAGGATACAATCTCATAATGTCAACGGCATTCTGGTATTGCCAAGTAATGTGACACCCTGGTTTTCGCTCCTTGTTTTTTTCCTTCGCGGGATTTGGATCCCGTCTTTTTTTTCGATGTTCTTGGATTTTCTCTTGCCTTTGGGTATATGAAGATGGTCATTTAGCCTTGCCTTCCCTATCCAACCAGAGACTCTCTCCAGACCAACCTTGCCACCCCAAATCTTTTCTCAAGATTCTGCCACCAAAACCCTACTCTCCGGTTTACCGGAAGGGAAACCCCAATTCCTTCCGTTACAAAGGAACCCCAATTTCCTTTGATCTTTTGCCTCCCAAATTTCTCCCAGTGATCATCCCTTATCTACAAACCCTGGATATGCAAAAATATTGCCAAGTCATTTGCAATATTTTTCATTTAAAATTAATTCCTTTTCTGCCCGTTAAAGGAATTAAATCCAGGAAAATATCTATCCATCTCCAAAGTTCATGAAAACTTGTGGAGATATTCTTTGTGATCATATTGAGCTCCCATAAAAATATTGGCTATAATTAAATAAGGGAAATTGCCTTTTCCTATTTAAAGCCAATATTGCACTTTGGGCACTTTCCAAAGGAACTACCATTTTGGTAGCCAGGAAAAATCCCAAATAATTTTTGGAGCTTCTCCTATCCATATCTTCACCATTTCCATCAAGATCCCAAGTTCCACAGATCAAATTTTGAGAGCATCATCCAATTCTTGTTTCTGGATTTATTTTGAGGTTGTGAAGCAACTATATTTTATATTACTTCAAAAATTCTCAAATTAATCCAGACCTCATATTCCCTATATGATGTGAGTATGCCAAAATTCACATCATTTCATCTAGCCAATTTCTCCCAAAAATTCCATCTAGTTTCTGTCCAGATCCAACCTCTGTGAAGGAAGTACCATTTTGGTATATCCAATTGAGCTGAAATTTTTCCAGCACCTTCATATCTCCAAATAATCACTCTCCACCAAAATTAAGTTCATTTCATCAAGCCAAATGAGTGCAGCTTCAAGGTCAAGTTTCTGGACCAGAATTTGCATTGCAAAGGAAGTGTATGCAAAACTTGTCCAAATGACCTCAAATTTGGCAAGAACCTAGTCCTTCCTACCACATTTCCCTGTGACAACTTTTCCAGCTCGTTGGCATATTTATATGACCACAACTTCCTCCCCAAGTTTCTGTCCAGAAACTTTTCTAGATCACCCCGGCCACTCTAGAGCCTTCCTGGTCCATCTAATGTCATAGATTACCTATTTGATCCGTGCCTATCGTGCTTGACAAGGTGTTGGATCAATTCGTGTACCAGAGAACGTTTTGGCATGGTGACCACGTAGTGGCTACGCAGAAACGGCGCTCTGCGCGACACATCGCGTCGGACGGCCAGCTCTGGCGGCCGTACCTTTGCCATTTTGTGCCGACTAGCTTCCTCTCTGCCGCGTGCCCCCTCTGGACCCTTCTCCCCCTCCCATTTCTTTCTCCTCACGCCACGGCAGCCGCCGCCATGGCTCTGTCCTCCTCGTGAACCTCTTCTGTCACTTCCCTCCCATGGCTTCTTCTTCCCGAGTCGTCGCGTCCTCCTGCTCCTCGTCAGGTCGGCAGCACCGCGACGCCCAGCTAGCCGCCAGCCACCGCCTGAGCCGTCGCCTCCGAGCTCCAGGACGACGGCCAGCTCATCGCCGCGGTCCAGGAGCTTCGGCCGGCATCGTGAAGCTCTCCCCGAGCCTATATAAGTGGCCTCCGAGCCCCTCCTCCTCTCCATCGAGCCCAGCCCCTCCCTCTTGAGCTCCCGGAGCCCTCTGTCCCGCCGATCGCCGCCACGGCCGCCGGCGAGCCTCGCCTAAATTAGCTCGCCTCCGGTCCCCTTCTCTCCCTCTAGCCACCCTGGCCAACCACCACCACCACCGAGAGGCCCTCCCCGCCTCCATTTCTTCCCAGGACAGGCCATATCCTCGGCCCCGAGCACTCCACAGCCGCCATCAAGCTCCGCCCGCGCCGCCTGCTGCAGGCCCTCCCTGGGTCCGTGTGGTGCTGGAGTGGATGCGGCACTCCATTCCGAGCACGCCGGTAGCCGGAACTCCGCCGGGGACCCTCTGTAGCTCCGGGAATCGCCGGTCGAAGGCGGCTCTGTTCCTCCAGCCAGCGCACGCGAGGAGGGAGACGGCCCTGCCAGCGGGGCCCCTTCGTCAGCGACACTCTCCTCCCTCCGTTTTTTTTGAGAGCAGCAGCGCAGGTGGGCCGGCCCAGCATCGACAGCAGCAGCACGGCTCGGCTAGCACCCTGGCTGCGGTCGCTTTCGGCCCGAGCCGGCCCAAGAGCACAGTGCTCTTTTTCTTTTTCACAGAAAAACTGTCCAGGGACCCAGATGTGAATAAAAGCTTTACAGAAAGGTCCCTGAACAGTCAATCTGCAATATCTTTTCCTCCGTGACTCCGATCGAGGTGAATCTAACGCCCACTTCTTCAGTTCGTCGAGCCCGTTCCGATGATATCACTTCCACCATGTTTACACTTTCTGAAATGACCATTTTACCCTTGCCCTTCTATCAGCCCCTCCGAGAGAGAATCCTTTCCGACAAATTCTTCTGCGAGGTGATCGCACTTTTCCCGGAGTATTCCTTCACCCCCAGGCAAGCCGACCATCTGATATATGCCCTAAAGCACTGCTCTGTGTTATTCTTGCGTGTTTAAATTAATATGCTTATGCTTGTATGCGCAGTGGTGAGCTGTATGTGATGCCAGTGAACCCTTGTTTGCCTTTCTTTGGTGACGGAACCACGCCTGTGTTTTGAGCTGTTTCCGGCCGTCCGGGGTGGATGCCGACTTTTTGTTCTCTTTTCAACAACTGGCCCGTGTTCTGAGCTACTTTTCGGCCGTCTCGGACAGCTGTTGAATTTCTTTCTGTAGCGGTGACCCTATGCTCTGAGCTGCTTTTCGGCCGTCTTAGGGAACCGCTACACTCTTTTTATCAACACCGTCTCATGCTCTAAGCTGCTTTTCAGCCGTCTTGAGCCGGGGTTGAGTTATTCCGGTAACGTCCCAGATCTGAGTTGTAAAGACCGTTCTGGTGGCTACTGGTTTATTTGCCGGTTTCATGCAAGGGTTCAGATGGTTGTCACCTACAGCCAAGACTTGTTATAGTGTTAATGCTCAGCATATTATCGCCCTAGTGACTCGTAGATGACAGTATGGAGATAGGTTGTTATATTTTCATCATGCATTACTGTTGTTATTACAGTAATTAAGAATGTGACTTAATAACAACAACCTCCTCCGTCGACTGGATCGAGTCATAGTGTCACCTACCGAGCTTACCCGTGCAACCACATTTGCCTGGATGGGGAGGCCCTAGCTTGGTCTATTGTCCTGCCTTTTGTCGGTACCTCCAACTAGGGAAGGTTATGCGTGCATGCTACCCTGGCCCGGTAGGCGGCGATAACCTTGTGAGCCCAAATGTTTGTTTGCGCGTGGTCCCCGTTTGGGACAGTTTTGTTTGGCCACGACGGTGGCAGGTGTCACGGGGTGACACAGGGGCCACCCAGGACATGACCCTGGGAGGGTATGATTGTCGGAGGGACCGTAAGAGTGTCAGACAATAGACAAGGTTTTGTTGGAGCAGCACTGGTCCACCCGAATGGGAACATGTACTAAAGTATGAGGCCAGGCGCTCCATGGTGTGGGTAAAGTGCGCAACCTCTGCAGAGTGTAAATCTATTCGAATAGCCGCGTCCTCGGTCATGGACAGTTCGTGTAGGCCCCTATTTGGTCTGTGTCGAGTCTGGAGGAACAAACTATATAATGATATTGCTAAGACTGAACCAGAGTAAGGTATGAGTTGTCAGACTTGCAGTACAGATGCATGGAAATCAAATGATGTCAGAGGTATGATTGCTAGCCATGTGATGGCTATGAGATGAGCGGTTGAATGACTGCAAAGTTTGGATCGGACTTGAATCATGAGAATACTCGGAGTATGAATTATTTACTTGATATGCTTTACCTTACTGCATTTACACCAATAGTTATTATGATAGATAATCCTGCCATAACATGATATTTAATACTGTTAAGATAACAAGTGCATGCTTGAATGCCATGGTATGCTTTGCTTGGTGTATATGTTGGTATGGTTTGCTTGCGAGTACCTTCAAAAGTACTCAGCGGCCTTTAATGTGGCCAGGTTCACCTAAGGATTCGACGACCTCTAGCGAGGAGCCGGAGTGTTCACGGGCTAGAAGAGTAACCCAGTCAGATCCCTGTGGGTTGGAGCCGCACCAGGACCATGCTGCCTTAGATAGAGCTTTTCCGCTGCCATCACCCTTGTGATATATCATGTTTGACTTATATATCCATTAATAGTAATGTCTGTGTTCATGATATTGTTGTAAAAGCGCATGCCAGAGTGATCTCCTGGGCTGGCGTGTGCGGCGACCGTCTGGCTACAGTGGTATTCAGGCGGGGCGCCACAAGTAAATCTCTCTCTCTTCTGCAACGGCGTGATGCGTCGCCGGAGGAAATCGGCGCCAACCATTTCTATGGTCAGCTTGGCGGCCTTGAGGTGGGCGATTATGTTCAGTGCCGGGCGAAGATTCGCATCGGTGGCTCCAAAACTGCTCCAATTCTTGCTGCACTGGTCTCTCACTGTGCGCGGTATGCAGAACTGAGGAAAATCTTTTTCTTGGATCCAGCACCACTCTGCCCTCCACTCGTCCCACTTGAGGTGAAGTTGCCCGGGAAGGTACTGGCCCTTGGTTTTCGTCCTGGGGATCCATGTCACGATGCCGGAGAGCGATTTGTCCTTGATGCGGGGGACGAAGAAATGGCGGAACAGATCCACATTGGGGGCAACCCCAACGAAGTTCTCGCACAGATGAGCAAAAACTGCCATGCAAGTCATCGCGTTTGGGGTAAAATCCAGCAATCTGAACCCGTAGCTGAACATCATCGTGCTGAAGAAATCTGAGAATGGGGTGTTGGGGAACGTTGCATGGGAAACAAAAATTTTCCTACGCACACACAAGATCTATCCATGGTGATGAGCATCTACGAGAGGGAGAGTGAATCTACATACCCTTGTAGATCGCTAAGTGGAAGCGTTTAAGAAACGCGGTTGATGTAGTCGAACGTCTTCGCGATCCAAATCGCCGAGCGTCCCGCGATCCAATCACGATCCTTCCGATCTAGTGCCGAACGGACGGCACCTCCGCGTTCAACACACGTACGGCTTGATGACGCCTTCACCTCCTCGATCCAGCGAGCGATGGTGAAGTAGTGGTTGAGTTCCAGCAGCACGACGGCGTGGTGATGGTGGTGAGGAACAATCTCTGCAGGGCTTCTCCAAGCACTACGGAGATTATGACGGAGGAACTAGAGGGTTAGGGTTGCCGCACACGGCTTGGGGAAATCTTGATGTGTCCCGTGTGCTAGCCCTGCCCCTCTATTTATATGTTGAGCCTTGGGGTCTAAACTTGGAGTAAAAGCCTCCTCCAGGTCGGTTTTGCCCGCACAAGGTCGGTTTGGCCCGCAGGGAAAGAGTCCAACTCGGACCCCTGCCGAATCGTGCACAGCCGCACACAAGCGGTAGTACCGCTTCACACAAGCGGTAGTACCGCTTGGGCGGTAGTACCGCTTCACACAAGCGGTAGTACCGCTCGGGCGGTAGTACCGCTCGGGCGGTAGTACCGCTTCACACAAGCGGTACTACCGCTTACGCGGCAGCAAAACTACTTTTTGCACTTTCCAATACCTCGTGGGCTTTATCCCTTTGGCCCATATAAAGTGTTGCTGCACCCGAACACTTCGGTAAACATCCGGAACCCCTTCCGGTGAACTCCGGAACTCTTTCGGAGATCAAAACACTATTATCACATATATCAATCTTTACCTCCGGACTATTCCGGAGATACTCGTCATGTCCGGGATCTTATCCGGGACTCCGAACAACTTTCGGTCACCAACATAATAACTCAATTATACTAATCGTCACCAAACGTTAAGTGTGTAGACCCTGCGGGTTCGAGAACTATGTAGACATGACCGAGACACCTCTACGGCCAATAACCAATAGCGGGACCTGGATGCCCATATTGGCTCCTACATATTCTACGAAGATCTCTATCGGTTGAACCTCTATGTCAAGGATTCAGTTAATCCCGTATGCTGTTCCCTTTGTTCTTCGGTATGTTACTTGCCCGAGATTCGATCGTCGGTATCACTATACCTAGTTCAATCTCGTTACCGGCAAGCCTCTTTACTCGTTCCGTAATACAAGATCTCGTGGCTAACACTTTAGTCACATTGCTTGCAAGGCTCATTGTGATGTTGTATTACCGAGTGGGCCCTGAGATACCTCTCCGTCACACGGAGTAACAAATCCCAGTCTTGATCCATGCCAACCCAACAGACACCCTCGGAGATACCTGTAGAGCACCTTTATAGTCACCCAGTTACGTTGCGACGTTTGATACACACAAGGTATTCCTCCGGTGTCAGTGAGTTGCATGATCTCATGGTCAAAGAAACAGATACTTGACATGCAGAAAACAATAGCAATAAACTGACACGATCAAATGCTACGTTTACAGTTTGGGTCTTGTCCATCACATCATTCTCCTAATGATGCGATCCCGTTATCAAATGACATCTCATGTCCATGGCTAGGAAACCTTAACCATCTTTGATCAACAAGCTAGTCAACTAGAGGCTTACTAGGGACACAGTGTTGTCTATGTACCCACACATGTATTTGAGTTTCCAATCAATACAATTATAGCATGGATAATAAACGATTATCATGAACAAGGAAATATAATAATAACCAATTTATTATTGCCTCTAGGGCATATTTCCAACAGTCTCCCACTTGCACTAGAGTCAATAATCTAGTTCACATCACTATGTGATTTACATTGTAATGAATCGAACACCCATGCAGTTCTGGTGTTGTTCATGTTTAGCCCTTGGAAGAGGTTTAGTCATCGGATCTGCAACATTTAGATCCGTGTGTACTTTGCAAATATTTATGTCGTCCTCCTTGATGTAATCGCGGATGGAATTGAAACGTCGTTTTATGTGTCTGGTCCTCTTGTGAAATCTTGGTTCCTTGGCTAGAGCAATGGCACCAGTGTTATCACAAAACAGAGTCATTGGGTTAAGCGCACTAGGCACTACTCCAAGATCTGTCATGAACTCCTTCATCCAGACACCTTCCTTCGCCGCCTCCGAGGCAGCGATGTATTCCGCTTCGCATGTAGAATCTGCTACCACGCTTTGCTTGGAACTGCACCAGCTAACTGCACCCCTATTAAGAATAAATACGTATCCGGTTTGCGACTTAGAGTCATCCGGATCAGTGTCAAAGCTTGCATCGACGTAACCCTTTACGACGAGCTCTTGATCACCTCCATAAACGAGAAACATGTCCTTAGTCCTTTTCAGGTACTTCAGGATATTCTTGACCGCCGTCCAGTGTTCCATTCCTGGATCACTTTGAAACCTTCCGGCCATACTTATGGCAAGGCTGACATCGGGTCTTGTGCACAGCATTGCATACATGATAGAGCCTATGGCTGAAGCATAGGGGATGACACTCATCTTTTCTCTATCTTCTGCAGTCACTGGGCATTGAGTCTTACTCAACTTCACACCTTGCAAAACAGGCAAGAACCCCTTCTTGGACTGATCCATTTTGAACTTCTTCAAAATCTTATCAAGGTATGTGCTTTGTGAAAGTCCTATTAAACGTCTTGATCTATCTCTATAGATCTTGATGCCTAATATGAAAGCAGCTTCTCCTAGGTCCTTCATTGAAAAACTCTTGTTCAAATATTCCTTTACACTTTCCAGCATTTCTATATTGTTTCCAATCAGCAATATGTCATCCACATATAATATTAGAAACGCTATAGAGCTCCCACTCACTTTCTTGTAAATACAAGCTTCTCCGTAAACTTGTATAAACTCGAACGCTTTGATCACCTCATCAAAACGAAGATTCCAACTCCGAGATGCTTGCACCAGTCCATAAATGGATCGCTGGAGTTTGCAAACTTTGTCAGCATTCTCTGGATCGACAAAACCTTCTGGTTGCATCATATACAACTCTTCCTTAAGGTAACCGTTAAGGAACGCTGTTTTGACATCCATCTGCCAAATTTCATAATCGAAAAAGGCAGCTATTGCTAACATGATTCTGACGGACTTAAGCATCGCTACGGGTGAGAAGGTCTCATCGTAGTCAACTCCTTGAACTTGTGAAAAACCCTTTGCCACAAGTCGAGCTTTATAGACGGTGACATTGCCGTCCGCGTCCGTCTTCCTCTTAAAGATCCATTTGTTCTGAATGGCCTTACGCCCTTCAGGTAATACTTTCAAAGTCCATACTTTGTTTTCATACATGGATCCCATCTCGGATTTCATGGCCTCTAACCACTTCTCGGAATCCGGGCTCATCATCACTTCTCCATAGCTCGTAGGTTCATCGTTGTCTAACAACATGATGTCTAAGACAGGGTTGCCGTACCACTTGGGAGCAGTACGCGTCCTTGTCGACCTACGAGGTTTGATAGCAACTTGATCCAAAGCTTCATGATCATCATCATTAACTTCCTCTTCAGCTAATGTAGGCTCCACAGAAACAACTTTCTGCGCTGCGCTACTCTCAGGTTGAAGTAAAGGTTCAACAACCTCATCAAGTTCTATCTTCCTCCCACTCAATTCTTTCGAGAGGAACTCTTTCTCAAGAAATGTTCCGTTTTTAGCGACAAACACTTTGCCTTCGGATCTGAGATAGAAGGTATACCCAACTGTCTCTTTTGGGTATCCTATGAAGACGCATTTCTCCGCTTTGGGTTCCAGCTTTTCAGGCTGAAGCTTTTTGACATAAGCATCACATCCCCAAACTTTAAGAAACGACAGCTTTGGCTTCTTGCCAAACCAAAGTTCATATGGTGTCGTCTCAACGGATTTCGATGGTGCCCTATTTAAAGTGAATGCAGCTGTCTCTAATGCATAACCCCAAAACGATAGTGGCAAATCGGCAAGAGACATCATAGATCGCACCATATCCAATAAGGTTCGATTACGACGTTCGGACACACCATTACGCTGTGGTGTTCCAGGCGGTGTTAATTGTGAAACAATTCCACACTGTCTTAAGTGACTGCCAAACTCATAACTCAGATATTCTCCTCCTCGATCAGATCGTAGGAATTTAATCTTCTTGTTACGATGATTCTCAACTTCACTCTGAAATTGTTTGAACTTTTCAAATGTTTCAGACTTGTGTTTCATTAAGTAAATATACCCATATCTACTTAAGTCATCAGTGAAGGTGAGAAAGTAACGATAACCACCGCGCGCCTCAATGCTCATTGGACCGCACACATCAGTATGTATGATTTCCAATAAGTCACTTGCCCGTTCCATTGTTCCAGAGAACGGAGTTTTAGTCATCTTGCCCATGAGGCATGGCTCACATGTGTCAAGTGATTCAAAATCAAGTGACTCCAAAAGTCCATCAGCATGGAGCTTCTTCATGCGTTTTACGCCAATATGACCTAAACGGCAGTGCCACAAGAAAGTGGTATTATCATTATCAATTCTACATCTTTTGGCATCAATGTTATGAACATGTGTATCATTACTATCGAGATTCAATAAGAATAAACCCCTCACATTGGGTGCATGACCATAAAAGATATTACTCATATAAATAGAACAACCATTATTCTCTGATTTAAATGAGTAACCGTCTCGCAATAAACAAGATCCAGATATAATGTTCATGCTTAACGCAGGCACCAAATAACACTTATTTAGGTTCATCACTAATCCCGACGGTAATCGAAGAGCGAGCGTGCCGACGGCGATCACATCAACCTTGGAACCATTTCCCACGCGCATCGTCACTTCGTCCTTTGCCAGCCTCCGTCTATTCCGCAGTTCCTGTTTTGAGTTGCAAATATGAGCAACCGCACCGGTATCAAATACCCAGGCACTACAACGAGAGTTGGTAAGGTACACATCAATAACATGTATATCATATATACCTTGTTTGTTGTTGGCCGCCTTCTTGTCAGCCAAATACTTGGGGCAATTCCGCTTCCAGTGTCCAGTTCCCTTGCAATGAAAACACACAGTTTCTGGTTTGGGTCCAGCCTTGGGTTTCTTCACGAGAGGAGCAACTGCTTTGCCACTCTGCTTGGAGTTACCCTTCTTACCCTTGCCATTTTTCTTGAAACTAGTGGTTTTATTGACCATCAACACTTGATGCTCCTTCTGAATTTCAGACTCAGCGGCTTTCAGCATCGCAAACAGCTCGGCGACTGACTTGTTCATCCCGTGCATGTTATAGTTCAACACGAAGCTCTTGTAGCTAGGTGGCAATGATTGAAGAACTCTGTCAGTGATAGCCTCTGGTGGAAGGGGCATCCCTAACTCAGCCAGACGGGTGGAGTACCCAGACATTCTGAGCACGTGATCACTGATAGACCCGTTCTCCTCCATCTTGCAAGCATAGAACTTATCGGAGATCTCATATCTCTCGATCCGGGCATTCTTCTGAAAGATAAACTTCAACTCCTGGAACATCTCATATGCTCCATGACGTTCAAAACGTCTTTGAAGTCCCGGTTCTAAGCCATACAACATTGCACATTGAACTATTGAGTAATCATCAGAACGAGCCTGCCAGGCGTTCACAACGTCTAGAGACTCAACTGGAGCGGGTGGATCACCAAGCGGTGCATCAAGGACATAAGCCTTCTGGGAAGCCGTAAGGATAATCCTTAGATTACGGGCCCAGTCCACAAAGTTACTTCCATCATCTTTCAACTTAGCTTTCTCTAGGAACGCATTAAAATTCAGGGGTGCTACTGCGCGAGCCATGATCTACAACATAAATATAGCAAAGACAACTTAGACTATTGTTCTTAGATAATGAGTTTAGTTAATCATATTTTAAAAAACTCCCACTCAAATTGACATCCCTCCGATCATTCGAGTGTAACATGATCCAAATCCACCAACTCAAGTCCGATCATCACGTGAGTTGAGGTGGTTTCAATGGTGAACATCTTCATGTTGATCATATCTACTATATGACTCATGTTCGACCTTTCGGTCTCTTGTGTTCCGAGGCCATGTCTGTACATGCTAGGCTCGTCAAGTTTAACCCGAGTGTTCCGCACGTGTAACATGGCTTACACCCGTTGTATGCGAACGTAGAGTCTATCACACCCGATCATCACGGCGTGTCTCGAAACGACGAACTTTCGCAACGGTGCACACTTGGGGAGAACACAATTTTATCTTGAAATTTAAGTGAGGGATCACCTTATAATGCTACCGTCGTCCTAAGCAAAATAAGATGCATAAAAGGATTAACATCACATGCAAATCATAAGTGACATGATATGGCCATGAACTTGTGCTTTTGATCTCCATCTCCAAAGCACCGGCATGATCTCCATCGTCACCGGCATGACACCATGATCTCCATCATCTTGATCTCCATCAACGTGTCGCCATAAGGTTGTCGCGCCGACTGTTGCTTCCACGACTATTGCTAACGTTTAGCGATAAAGTAAAGCATTACATAGCGCTTAATGATTGACACGCAGGTCATACAATAATTAAAGACAACTCTATGGCTCCTGCCAGTTGCCGGATTCATCGACATGCAAGTCGTGATATTCTATACAACACATGATCATCTCATACATCACATATATCTCATCATGTAATTGGCCATATCACATCACAACATACCCTGCAAAAACAAGTTAGACGTCCTCTAATTGTTGTTGCAAATTTTACGTGGCTGCTACGGGTTTGCAAGAACCGTTCTTACCTACGCAAAACCACAACGTGGTGTAGTGATTGCTTTTTGATCTTCTAAAAGAACCCTCTTCATTGAAATCGATTCAACTAAAGTGAGAGAGACAGACACCCGCTAGCCATCTTTATGCAACGAAGTTACATGTCAGTTGAAGGAACCTGTCTCGCGTAAGTGTACGCGTAATGTCGGTCCGGGCCGCTTCATCTCACAGTACCGCCGAATCAAATATCAACTAGTAACGGCAAGCAATACGTATACACCCACGCCCACAACTCGTTTGTGTTCTACTCGAGATCTCATCTACGCATAGACCTGGCTCTAATACCACTGTTGGGGAACGTTGCATGGGAAACAAAAATTTTCCTACGCACACACAAGATCTATCCATGGTGATGAGCATCTACGAGAGGGAGAGTGAATCTACATACCCTTGTAGATCGCTAAGCGGAAGCGTTTAAGAAACGCGGTTGATGTAGTCGAACGTCTTCGCGATCCAAATCGCCGAGCGTCCCGCGATCCAATCACGATCCTTCCGATCTAGTGCCGAACGGACGGCACCTCCGCGTTCAACACACGTACGGCTTGATGACGCCTTCACCTCATCGATCCAGCGAGCGATGGTGAAGTAGTGGTTGAGTTCCAGCAGCACGACGGCGTGGTGATGGTGGTGAGGAACAATCTCTGCAGGGCTTCGCCAAGCACTACGGAGATTATGACGGAGGAACTAGAGGGTTAGGGTTGCCGCACACGGCTTGGGTAAATCTTGATGTGTCCCGTGTGCTAGCCCTGCCCCTCTATTTATATGTTGAGCCTTGGGGTCTAAACTTGGAGTAAAAGCCTCCTCCAGGTCGGTTTTGCCCGCACAAGGTCGGTTTGGCCCGCAGGGAAAGAGTCCAACTCGGACCCCTGCTGAATCGTGCACAGCCGCACACAAGCGGTAGTACCGCTTCACACAAGCGGTAGTACCGCTTGGGCGGTAGTACCGCTTCACACAAGCGGTAGTACCGCTCGGGCGGTAGTACCGCTTCACACAAGCGGTAGTACCGCTTACGCGGCAGCAAAACTACTTTTTGCACTTTCCAATACCTCGTGGGCTTTATCCCTTTGGCCCATATAAAGTGTTGCTGCACCCGAACACTTCGGTAAACATCCGGAACCCCTTCCGGTGAACTCCGGAACTCTTTCGGAGATCAAAACACTATTATCACATATATCAATCTTTACCTCCGGACTATTCCGGAGATACTCGTCATGTCCGGGATCTTATCCGGGACTCCGAACAACTTTCGGTCACCAACATAATAACTCAATTATACTAATCGTCACCAAACGTTAAGTGTGTAGACCCTGCGGGTTCGAGAACTATGTAGACATGACCGAGACACCTCTACGGCCAATAACCAATAGCGGGACCTGGATGCCCATATTGGCTCCTACATATTCTACGAAGATCTCTATCGGTTGAACCTCTATGTCAAGGATTCAGTTAATCCCGTATGCTGTTCCCTTTGTTCTTCGGTATGTTACTTGCCCGAGATTCGATCGTCGGTATCACTATACCTAGTTCAATCTCGTTACCGGCAAGTCTCTTTACTCGTTCCGTAATACAAGATCTCGTGGCTAACACTTTAGTCACATTGCTTGCAAGGCTCATTGTGATGTTGTATTACCGAGTGGGCCCTGAGATACCTCTCCGTCACACGGAGTAACAAATCCCAGTCTTGATCCATGCCAACCCAACAGACACCCTCGGAGATACCTGTAGAGCACCTTTATAGTCACCCAGTTACGTTGCGACGTTTGATACACACAAGGTATTCCTCCGGTGTCAGTGAGTTGCATGATCTCATGGTCAAAGAAACAGATACTTGACATGCAGAAAACAATAGCAATAAACTGACACAATCAAATGCTACGTTTACAGTTTGGGTCTTGTCCATCACATCATTCTCCTAATGATGTGATCCCGTTATCAAATGACATCTCATGTCCATGGCTAGGAAACCTTAACCATCTTTGATCAACAAGCTAGTCAACTAGAGGCTTACTAGGGACACAGTGTTGTCTATGTACCCACACATGTATTTGAGTTTCCAATCAATACAATTATAGCATGGATAATAAACGATTATCATGAACAAGGAAATATAATAATAACCAATTTATTATTGCCTCTAGGGCATATTTCCAACATGGGGGAACCAGACCGCAATAAAAATAGGCGCAGAAGAATGGATATGAATCTGCGGGATCCTTGTCGCCTTCAGGAAGCACCACCGGGGCCTTGTGATCCTTGGTGTCCCTTCCCCACATGTACGCGTACCTCCTGATCAACTCGTTGCCATCTAGGGAGCACGGCAAGAAGATCGCGTTTTCCCTCCGCCGCTTCTCCAGCTCTTCCAACGCCTTCTTCTTCTCCTCCGCCTTGGGGTCGAGCGGCTTGGCGGGCTTCTTTCCCACTGCGTCGGCTCTCTTGGGCGCCATCGGAGCTCGGGGACGAGGAAAGAAGTTGAGCTGGGATGCGAGTCGGCGGTGGCGGCGGCGGCGGGAGCGGTTCTGGCGAGAGGAAGAAGATGAAGCAGGGGAAAGGCAGGGGCTAATGAGCAGCGCCTCCTCGCGTTTGCCTTTTTATGGGGAAGGCGCGAGGGGGCTGGCTCTTCACTGTTTACCCCAGCCACGCATTTTACAGGTGCACTACCGCGATATAACCGCAATAGTCCAAGTTCCCATGACCCGCATTTAATGCGTGGATTGGATAACCATCATGACGAGAAATTATAGCGGCAGTTTTCCCGCCGCGTGTCTGTGCATTGTTTGGGCCTAGCCCAACGACGCTTCAGACGCGCGTATGGCCCAGGCCCGGGGGCTCCTGTCGTTGTATAAAACATGGGTATTTTATACCCTGACTTATGCACAGACGGTAGCAGCCTCCTTGCCGGCCAAGGCTTGCCGGAAACCACCAAGACCAAGATTCAGGGCCCAGTTGCAGAAGCCACTGAGGAGAAAGCCCAAAACAAAGCACCAACAAACACTCAACCAGTAATGAAGATGGAGATATTTCTTGCCGGCAAGGCTGAACCGGCAAGATGATGACCCGCCAAGCTCCGTGCCGGCAAGCCTTCGCTAGCTCGTCAACGCTCCACCTCACCGGGCCGCTAGTCACTGATCAGTGAGGTGTCGACCGCGCAGGCTGGTTGGTGAGGTTTGTCGGGCACGTGTCAGCATGTAGGAAGAAGATTTGCCTTTAATGACACCCGTCCAGGAGGCGTGTCAGGATAATACAAGGTAGCTGGGCGAGCGGTGCAGGAACCTTGCCGGGGCTGCCTCTCCACATGACACATAACGGTGCATTTAATGCCTTAGTCCTAAACTGACAGAGTTAGGTATGATAGCACTGTTTGCTATCCAATCACTATGTAATTACTGTTTTGCCACTGTGGTAACCCCTTGAGATATAAAAGGAGGGTCAGGGCAACAGTTAGAGGGATTCGGACTCTTTTTCAAACACAAGCACGTCTCGCGTAGCGGCTCTCTCTGCACCTTGCCGGGAGAAGCGCTCCTTGTACTTGTGCTCTCATACAACCAATACACCAAAGCAGGAGTAGGGTTTTACACTTCTCAACGGCCCGAACCTGGGTAAATCCCTTGCACCTTCCATTGATTCTGCTCTTTGTGCATGTCGATCTCCCCTGCCGAACCACAAAGGGGCTGGATGGCCCCATAGATGGTCGTACCCACGACAAAAACCTAACATAAGAAAATATCTGTAGAAAATGAATGCACCTTACTAACTATTAAGCTTGAAAGCATGCCCAGAACATCAATTAGATAATGATTTAAATCTTTCTTTGCAAATGTTGATGATAGTAAAGAGAGCATTGAGCATGCTACCAACACTTCAAGAAACATAAAATCCGCATCACAGGCACAGCCGGGCATAATTTTCAACTAAATTTATGAGACCTAGGACCTAGGTTTTATATTATCGATGTTGTTATATGCATACAGTCTGAATTTCCTCAACTGTTATTTTTGCACTGTTCTTGCGGCTAGCTAGAAGCTTTCCAGTAAGGTCAATAGACAGAAGATGGACATCATCAATGATTTGCTTTGCGGCTGGCAGTGCACTATTGTGTTCACTGTGATCATCAATTCATCATAGAGCTGCTGAGCAGGCCCGTCGATGAGGGCGGCCAAAGTGGGCGACCGCACAGGGCCCCCAAAAGTTTGGGGCCCCATTTGGCCAGGTAGGTACAGGTTTAATCTAGACAGCAAAGCAAGCCCACTAGGCTTTAGTCAATCGATCGTGCACTTCTGCTATTCCCCGTCGTCTCCTTGATCGATCGTAAGAAAAGTGCCCAGGACGCCCGATCGCCGCCACCAGTCCAAAAAAGAAACAGGGATCGGCTGCCCTCTGTCGATCGCCCAACTGACCGCCCGGTCGCTTGGAGTTTGCCTATTTTCGCTTCCGCCGATCGTTGACGAGGCCATGGTGCCGGATCGCTTGCCCTGCCAGCGCGGGCTTCCATCGACCACCTACGAGCCCCCTCCAGTCCTCCACTACAAGGTATCCCTTGTGTCGGTTCCGCAATTAGTGGATTATAAGTGGGACTGAGGGCTAGGGCTAGGTTAGATTAAGTTTAATCTGCTACGATCAGCTGTATATATTTTTTCTCTTTTGGGAAACCAGTAGTATTTGACAACTTCATTGTTGGTTCAAGTTTTCGATATGATCCGCTGCACTATAAAATTGCCGGTTCAATCTTAATTAAGAAAATATAATTGTAGTATTCATTTGAATAAATACTAGATGGTGATTTTTCGTGGTAGAATATGAGGTCACTTTATACTTTTTTTTTGCGTGAAGTGGTCATTTTATTCTTTTAGTACCACTCTTGCTTTGCAACATTCATATTTCATATATTCCTAAATACTGTACTAAATAATATATATCTAAAGATATATAATTAAGTGTGAGTTTGTTTGTCATCTCTGTTAGTTGGTTATATGGGAAAAAAAATTAGGGCCCTATTTTGTATTTCACCCCGGGGCCCCAATTCCTGGAGACGGCCCTGCTGCTGAGGATGTTCTGTAGCACGCTGCAGCTTAGTAGGATGATGTGGCTCATGAGCGGTTGGTCAGCCATCCTCCATAACCCTATAGTTCCACTGTAGCAAAGCTTTATATTTACTATCCACCCTGCTTGCTGCCGAGGATTATATATTATTTGTTTGTAAAAAAGGAGGTAAAACCCCCCAGCCTCTGCATCGCTGTAATGCACACAACCATCCGATGACTAGCTAAGGGGGGTGTAGGAAGCAGGATGTATATCGAACAGCGTTAAAGGCCATCGCATCTTTATACAATAGTGTGTGTGTGCAAAACGAAGTCTGCAAGTCCAAACATTGACGTGCTTCATTTCAATGGTCACTACAATGATGCACACCTAACGAAGAGCAGAGTATAGATCCTCCTTTCTGAACTCTATGGTGAGACGAGAGAAATAATAAGTGTTGCAGTCTAGCAGATGAGTGTATCTCGGTTAGAGCATTAAATACTTGCAACATGGGCCGTAGAAGTTATTAAGATAGATAGAACTGTAATCTAGGGTACTAACTAGCCCCTACTGGCTCTACTCTAACGTGCTTGTTGAAGACATCTCATTTATTGTTCTCTCGCGAGTTAAGTTTACAGATAAACTTTGCGACACAAATACTCTAAAATGGACACACTATCATCATCGATGATCAACCTTAGTCAAACAAACTTCTTGGAATAAGGCTTTTCGCGCGGGGTTCGGGACCATACATAGTTTCACCCCCACACAACATCCAAATATTCTCTCGCTCATGTGGGATTCAAACATTGGGGAACGTGTGCCGCTGCAGGAACCAACCAACCGACTATGGTATAGAGAATGAGTGTGAACTAATTATGGGGCTTTATAGTGTGGTAGCAACAATGTCATGTAAGTACTTTGTAATAATCTTTAGTAGTGTGCATTCTCACAATGCAGAGACTAGAAGGGTTTAGCTCACCATTATCGAATACAAATACAAGGCTAACTACGTAACAGTATGCAGCAACAAAAACTATTCTTATTTAGTAATTCTTCTCCTTATTCTATATTCTCCATCAGTGGTGAAACAGGGAGATCGCAACCCAAAATCAAATTCCTTCAACTTAGTTGAGGACTATTATTTTGGACGAAAACAATAGCATTCTACTGCAAATATTTTTACCTTTTTTTGTTGGTATACATCGGTACAGAAACGGAAAACAGAGAAAAGAAAAACGAACAAGTAGTAAACCTATGTCAGCTGAGCCTTATCTATAATTTTCCACCCAAATAGGAAGGCCAGAGTAGGTTTTTTTCAAAGCCCGATGTCAGGTTAATGCCATTTCTTCCTTCATTTTGCCATGTATCTGTATTAATTTGGCACAATGCATTTCAAGACATGATCATTCCTGATAATTCAAGTAGCCTATACTAGGTACCTAGGCTGATGATTTCCATAAAAAATTGCACCTTAGTTTAACCCTTCCTTTAAGGTAGACAAAATCTTTAACCAGGGTTGATAAAAAGCAGCACTTGCATCTGAGCTCGTCTTCCTGGGGCCAAAATGCAAGTGTCTATGATCAAGGGAGGAACATGATTGACCACAGCTACATCCTATATTTACGACGGGACTACGTGCAGCTTTCCCGGCGCCTTCCCGAGTCCACGTTTGTGGGAAACCTCCACTCCAAGTTCTAGGACTGGGTGGTGTCATAGCAGCCGGAGGCCATGGGGCTGGCCATGAGCTACACACACGTCGACAACTTGCAGGATGCGTGGCGCACTATGAAGGCAGCAACCGGCAATGCCCGCAGCAATTCGGAGGTCAGGTGCACGGAGGGCCACGAGTAGCCAGGCTATGAGGTGGGGAGGAAGATAATGGACCAGTCGCCAAGGAGCAGCAGCAGAACCGCGAGGGGATGTGTTTCCGCATACCTCCTATTCATATCATCTTGCACCAGTCGAACCCGTCCTAGTTGTTATTTCCCTCTTTTCCTTGCTAAGTCTGATACATGGTATGTAGCCATGTAGTAGACGATGAGAATTATCTTCCAAACTTCAGAGGCAGCGTGTCTTTTATAAGGACGAGTCTTGCTTAGACGAGGACAGGTAGGTGGGCTCATTTGCTATCAATTACCTCCAAATTAAAATCAGTATCATCTTCTGCTACAAAAGAAAACCTTGGTACTAAGATGTTTCAATTAAATTCTCTCTGCATTATTTAAAGCCAAGGAGAGATATGTTCAGAATGATATGCATGGAGAGGCGAGTGAATGGTTACGGGACTATAAATGCAAAGTTATGGGGAGACGTCACTCACATGACATGATTATGAAACACTACGGCCTGCATCATTGTTTTATGTATGGGCGCTTCTAAGGTGAGAAGGAGGATTCTAGCAACCTCATGAAGCGGCTTCTTTCCCTGTTATCACTTATCACCCTTGTTTTCCAGCCAAACTACAAAAGAATGTTTCATCTCCATAAAGAGGAGTGCCCTTGAAGATGGAGATTTTGAGCACTCATTATTAATTGCAACATAGCACAAGAAAATATCTGTAGAAAATGAAAGCACAATTTTCAACGGATTCCTTCGATCAATGCTTTGTTGCTAGCATTCCATAATGCCCACGACATGGCGCCCACACCTATCTAGCATCCCTTGCCGGCGTGTTAGATATTAGCTGGTATACATTGGCAAATCCCAAGGGCTTCCAACTGCACCCGGTTGACTCCCGGATCACTCTCCACGTGACCGAGCCACTATACATCTGAAGAGGATGTGATCCCTATCCTCCTCCATACGGCACCAAGGGCATTTCCCATCACCCGGGCCATGATGTTGTCTAACTTGGTCTCCACTTGGGATCTGGTTCTGTGTTGCTTGCCACAGAAATATTTTGACTTTTGCCGGTATCTTGGCTTTCCACAGCCCTGACAAGTCCATTATTCGCGCTGTTTTGGAAATCTCCCTACACAGGGAACCCGTTGAAAATTGTCTGGAAGGATCGAGTCTCCATGTGACCTCATCTCTGCCCGAGGTGCGTCGTTGAGGTTGTAGAGCGTTAGACATATCTTGCCATTCGCATATCTCCTGCGCCCCAAATTTTCGCCGAAATGTTGGCGCCCCGCCGTTGTTGATCCATACATCTGCCACCTTGGCGCCCTCTTTGTCTGAAATCGCAAATAGGTGCGTTGGAAGAGCATTCAACTAGTTGGAAGTTTGAGTCAGTCCCCCAACCCTCCCCCGTGCGGCGGCGCCGCCCCACACCGGGGAGCCCCCACCCTCCTCCTACAGCCGCCCCCCCACCTCCTCTCCCCTCCGCCGCCGTCGCCCGGGGCGTCACAGGGCAAAGCCCTTGTGGCGTGGCGGCGGCGGCGGATTTCTCCTCGGATCTCGATCTGGTTGGGAGGCGGCGCTCCTTTCCGGCCAGATCGGCGGCGGTGGCGCAGATCGGCGGCGACATGGTTGTGGTGCGGCGGCGGCGGTGGAGGACGGCACCAGCAGCAGCAGATCTGGCCTTGACTCAGTCGGGCTGATTCGTTGTGCTACCGATCTCAATCGCCGTCAGCGGTGCACTGCTCCTGGACTTGATCTGCAACACGAGGATGTCTGGGGCACCGGCCCTAGGCTTGGTGGTGGTGGCCTTCTTCTTCGTCGGAGGTGGTCGGCCGGCTGGCTGTGCATGGAGTGGGGACGGCCGGCTGCCGGTGAAAGCCGTGATCCGACTTCGGTCGTGGCGGGTGACGACGGCGCCTACGCGTCGTTACCTTCTTGAAGGCGTCACCTTTGCAGTCTACGTCTTCCCACTCGTGGTCCAGTCAGTGTCGGGGTGCTTTGGCACCGTGGTGGTGCCGCGGCCGGTCAGGTGGCGGCGGCTGGAACCTTTGATCTAGTCTCCGGCAGAGAAGGCGACGACCCGTGTACAAGAAGCTGGATGGAGTTCTCCGAACAGATCTGGGTGAAAACCTACTCTTGGCTAGATGCCAAGGCCGGCGATGGCGACGCTCTATGGCGTCGTTCCCTTCTTGAAGGCATCGCCGAGGAGAAGTTCTAGACCACTATCTGCTACCTCCGGGGGAAACCCTAGATCGATAGATCAGAAGACGGCGGCGCGCTTGTGTCGTCTCCCCCTTGGGGGCGTCATTCTTGGAGGTGTACGCGGGCTCGGGGGACGAGTGGATGTTTTTTTCGGTGGAGCGGTGCTTCATCCTGCACATTGAAGGTGACGGATCTCGATGGCATGGCGCCCTGGTGATTAGGCGTCTGATGTGCGAGGATGTACTCGCGCAGGAGGGCGACGCTGTCTGGCGCCGTGGTGGCGTCGACGGCAGCTAGACCGGGCAAAGTGGATGCGTCAGTACAGTTCTGAAGATGGATTGGTGGCAGTTGGCGGCGGCGACTTCTGAGTGTGCGCCAGACCGGTGGGTGCCCCATACCCGGCAGGTGGCTTGGTTGGGGCCTCAGGTCTCAGATGTTAGGTTTGGCTGCGAGGTCTGTTTGGTATTAGGCCCAGACTATTAGCATCCCTTCATCAACTGTATAGAAGTAGCGACATATGTTGCCTAGACGGTGGCTTCAGTCTTACTGATGTATTACTTGGTAAGGTCTTTTGTGAATAATTAATAAAATGGCTGCATGCATCGCTCAGATGCAGAGGCCGGAGATCTTCCTCCTTTTCTAAAAAAAGAAAAAAAAAATCTTTCATGGAATGGTGTATCCTCACACCAAGTGTCAAGCCAAACAAGGCTAGCGTCCCATCCCGGATCGTGTATTTCGTGCCCAAGCATAGGAGGGGCTCCACTTTTCTGATGGCTTTGGCAAACCGAGATTTTTCCGGTGTGCTCCTGCCTGTCCCTTCGTCAACTGCTACGTATTTTTTCCGATATCTCTGTAACCACAGACCTCCCTGTCCCGTCAGAATTTTCCATGCCCATTTTTTCATCAAACACCAATTCATAATCTTGGTATTGATGATCCCCACACCCCCATGTTCCTTTGGGGAGCACATGGTTGGCCAATTTACCCTGTGGTACCTCTGTTTCCCATCTATTTTTTTCCACCCCGCGAACGTCCCCGACGCATTTTTGCTCAAGTCCACGTTTGTCAATTGCCACCGCTCCAAATTCCTGGACTAGATGGCGCTGTAGCAGCCGGAGACAGGGATGAGGCGTTGGAACGGGCATTGCGCTAGGAGCAAACAGATAGCTTGCGGCGGGTGTGGCACGTGGCGCAGGGGCCAGCCGGTAACGGCCACAGCAACTATGGTTTGAGGAGCCTGAAGGATCAGCACCAATAGTCGGGCTGTGAGGACGAGAGGAAGATGGACCTATGGTCGAGGAGCAGCAGCAATACTGCCGGGGTGTGTGTTTCCGCATGCCTCCCATTCATATCACCGTGCAGGACTCCAACCTGTCCAGTTGCTATTTCCTTTTTTGTCAATGAGTCTGATGCATGGTATATGTTGGAGACAATGAGATGAATCCTTCAAACTTCAGATGCAGCGTGTCTTTTATAAGGACAAATCATGCTTAAATGAGGAAAGGTGGGTGAGCGCATTAGCTATCTGCTATTATGTCTAAACTAAAATCAGTACTATCTTTTTGTACAAAAGAAAAGCATGGTACTAGGATGTTTCAGTTAAATGGTCTAGGCCTCAAATAGACCTCTAACTTTTAGGTCCAAGCACGAACACATGAATGTCTTCTGACCTCTTCTCACGTCCAATGTGAATGCACACAGGGTTCTATAGCCGGACGGCCAGAGATGGTTTTTGGGGTGGGTCCACAGTGTTAGAGTCTGACGTGGCGGACACTCGGACTCTCCCAGACCTCCTTCCGATTTGGGGCCGGCTAGTGGGATTTCGGATGTTCGGACCGGTCTCACCTGAGGTGGTTATTCACGTTTGAGGCCTAAAAGTCTCCGAACGGTCCGGTCCCCCTAAATCTTGTTGCTAATACGTCATCCATTCTACGTTTTTGTCAGCGATGGCATCACATATAAACTAATTTCGCTGACATATCACTTAAAGCATCATAATTGTACATGTCAATGAACTGATGCATGTATACAGCCTCTAAATCTTTGAAGCTATTAATAGTCTGATGTGAACTCGGGATGCAAGTGTTCTTCTGATGATTATGTTATGGTAGCATAAACAGTTTACAGCTAGATCCGCGAGAGAGAAAAAGCTTAAGACTGCATCTGAATTTTCTCCATCCTTTTTTTTGAGCACTATTCGTGTTGTTAGCCACACATGTTTTCAGCGTAGCGAACTACTAGGAGATGGATAATAAGAACCTAATAAGAACGTCTTCGGCGGCATGTTTGGGATTTCCTCGTGGAGCTACTCAGTGCAGGGGTGATGTAACCTTTCATTTTGTTTTCTCTATAACTCTTGTATATAACCTCTATATTTCACAACCGTGAAATCACCTCTTTATTTTTGCTTCTTTTTCGACCATAACAAATTCGGTAGCCTCTCGGGCCGAGGATCAATTCTTTTTGAGTTTCATTCTTGCAAACGTACTCTCTAAAGAGGTTTCTTCAGCTTGCTACCCAGTGCTATCCTTTGCAATGATGTTCTGAGGACTCAGGAATCTTGTCACCCATGAACCTCTTGTACTTGCATGATACGTATTGCATCAACTGGAGCAACATTGTTGTGAAAACCAGCGGGTGATGTGTTTTCATATGCGTCACGCTCACATCGTCTTGCACCAGTACAATCCATCCTAAGAGCATCTCCAACAGACGCGCTACGGCGCGGCGCGCAATTTTTTTTTTACAGCGCCGAAATAGCCTTTTTGCGTGCCGGACCACACAGTTGCTTCACCAGACGCTGGAAATTTTTAGCGTGCCAGAGCGCCGCTTCAGCAGGTGCGGCAAAATAGAGCGCGCGCGCCCAGCACAAACAACATTTTGCATTCAAACACACACAAAATAAATCAACAAAAAATAGTTCAATTATTATTACAACTCAAACAAATAATTAAACTTCAATACAACAAATAGTTCATAACCAATACAACAAATAATTCAATACAATACAACAAACATACAACATCATGCGTTTTGTCATCCATTCCATGCTCACCACTCCTCGACTAGATCTTTCTGAAGTTCATCATGCGTTTCGGCACGTCGAATGGCATGATAGGAGGCAACAAAGCGGGCCACCCTCTCAACCCTCCTCGCAATCGCACGGGGTGTCCCATCAACTCATACTGAGAGTAGTCCAAATCTTACCCACGCTCGTTCTCGATGATCATGTTATGCATGATCACACAAGCGTTCATGATGTACCAAAGGATATTTTGATCCCAAAATCTAGCCGGTCCTCTCACAATAGCAAATTGGGCTTGCAAAGTTAGAAGCAATATATACCTTACAAGCGTTTTGTCAAACACCTTGTGGGCGCCGAGCTGCAAACCCCCGCCGGGCGCTGTTCGTCGGCGGAACGGGGCGCTCGAGGGGCGGCCGCGGCGGAGGAAGCAGCGGCGGCCACCGTGGAAGAGGGGGAAGCGGCACGCGCGGTGGGGAACGGCGGGGGGGAGCGCCGACGGGTCGCCGGAGAGGATGGGGAAGTTGCGCGCGCGAGTGGATATTTCAGATCCGGCGGTTGGTGGACATTCGCGCGGGCGAGTCGCTGTACAGCGCGCGGTAGCGGACGCTCGAAAAAAGCAGCGCGCGATGCAGTTCTGTTCGGCGCGCGGAGTGGTTTTTAGCGCGCGCGTGATTTTTGCGCGTCTGCTGGAGCTGCCGATTCGGTCGCGCGCGCGCTAAAAAGCCATTTTTTCAGGCACACGGCTTATTTAGCGCCTCTATTGGAGATGCTCTAATTGTCATTGCTCTGTTTTTCTCGCATGTCTGATACACGACAGGTTGAAGACTACGAGAATAAACCTCCAAACTCTGGCGGAAGTCTGTCCTTTATAATGGACAAGTCATGCTTTGATAAAGGGAGGATGGTGGGCGCATTAGATAGTACCAATTACCTCCAAATTAAAGTCAGTATTTATTATGAATGGGCATTACCAATGTATATTTCCTCGGATTGTATATTTCCACGGATCACAGTTCTGCCAGTGCTTAGGAACCCACCGTGTTATAAGCTGGAGCCCGCCGTAGCATAGCAGCCTTTTTTCCATCTTAATTGTTCAGTGCAGAGAACATGCAATGGCTGCATAGTTCAGACCCTGAGCATGGTTAATATATAGCCAGCTACTGGCAATACTATGTTGCCACGTCATTTATAGCCAACTTTATAGCCTGCAAGTATAATAATTAGATATTAATATGTACTACTTTATTGATACATGACCCAACTCACTCTCTCACGGAGTCCCTAGGAGCACGTGTTGCAGCCGGCTGTTAATCTGTAGCCCGTTTTTATTCTCTCCTCCAACTAAGCAAAACTATAATATTTAATGTCTTACAGCCCACCTATGTCACCTTATTGTACTAGCTCTAACCGAGCCCTTGTGGAGAGAGGACAGAGGAAACTGTTTTGCTTACCTCTTGTTGCTGGCCGGGTCTGGCTGCTATGGCTAGGTCTCAAGCTAAGACTGACTTAAGATTTCACTCCAATGTTTATGACCGGTCATAGGTGTGTGTACGTCAGCCCTAAGACCGACTTTTCGCTACATTGGTGTAACTCCCAAGCCAAAGCCACCAGTTTTCGGCTATTACACCTGGCGAGATCAAGACTGACCTCACAAATCAGCACTAGTCTTTTCTGCGCACTTTGTACTCACTCGTGCACACCGAAATCAACTTTTCAGTCGGTTATCCATCTTCAATCACTCCAAGTTAGGAATGCATAACTTTGAGGTTCCTTGTGAATGGGCTTCCAGAAAAGAAGATTTTCTTGTTGATATGAGTAGTTTATCATTCCTATTAAGCCAAGATCTCACATACACCCCCACTCAAAGGAGCCGACGTCCTAGTCGGCCCAACAGGAATGTCCCATCTTTGCACACGTCTAAGCGTGTCAGTGCTAGCATCCACATGTGCGCATGCCGTGTGACATGATGGGCTACACGCGCCATGTACATGTCTGCACCACTGACCAGCACACACCTGTGTAACCGCGAGGGCCGGTTCTGATTCCATTTGTAACGCCCCGGCCAGAGCCACCAGTTCCCGACTGTTAGGTCTAGTGGAATCTAGACTGGCCCCACAAGTCAATAGTAGTCTTTCCCGCACTTTGTCCTCACTCATGCACCTCCAAGATCAACTTCCCAGTTGTCACCCATTCTCAAATCGCTCAAAGCCAAGCACGCTTAACTTTGAGATTCCTTGCAAATGGGCTTTAGGAAAAAAAAAGTAATTTCTGGTTAATATGAGTAGTTTATCATTCCTATTAAGCCAGCATCTCACAACTGGAGACGTTGTTTCAATTCATATGGCCTTTGCATTTAACAAATGTGGAGAAGAGATATGTTTAGAATTATATAATAAGGGAAGAGAATGGTTACTTGATTATTGATTGCACAACGCTAAAGAGATGTGGTATCATTATGAAACATATGGCCCGCGTCATAGTGTCGAGTGGTTAATAAGATGGTGGCCTTGAAAGGGGAAAGGATGATTCCAACAACCTCATGAAGTGGCTGTGTTCTCTGTTATCACCTCGTTTGCTAAATGCCCAGAAAGGAGGTTCGACATTCAGAATGAACATCATCCTTCAAAATGCAAATTTGGAGGACTCTTCTAGAAGGGCAACCTAACATAAGAAAAAAAAATCCGTAGAAAATGAATATATCTTGGCAAAAATAACAAAACTTAAAAGCATGCAACAAAATCAATTAGAAAAAATAATCTTAAATCTTGTGATCCTTCTGCGAAAGATAATGATCATAAATATAGCAATAGAGCATTGTAGCTACAACAAGAGCTTCATGAAACATAAGATGTACACGACAGTCGGGCATAATTTGCAACTAGATCTACAAGAGAAGTAATTAATGTTTACTCGGTCTACAGCTTGAATTACTTCTGTTGTTATCTTTGAACTTTTCTTGTTGCTTCGTGGAAGATTCTAAAAAACATTCTAAAATACATAATATATTTATTTCTCAGGTTTGCATTGTTTATTTTTTGCAGTGTGATCATAGGAAACATTTACTTTTCTCTATTATAATCTATAAATAAAGACCTTGTGCGACAAAATCTATTACAATGCGTTCTTTGTAAACAAATAGTTTCGATGAAATTTCATGAACGTAGTTATCTGCATTGCCATATGTTCTATTTCTTGAGCAACAAACGTCTTGTTTAATATCCAGAATGTGTTTTTTGTGGGGACCAAAGTGTCATTAATTAATCCTCCAATGTTTAAGATGCAAAGGAGCACCAATTAAATTCCTAACATATCAAATATTTTCATATTCCTCCTACTAAAATATGATTTGTTTGGAGCCGACTCCAACATGCATCAATCCAGTTGATGTTTTGGGCTGGTTTTGTTCATAAACTATTGTGCTATATGTGCCTAAGTGCATTCTTGGTGTCACCTTTTCCAACAGAGATAGTGTATGGTTGCGTGCAGAGCAGACCTAGCATGCAATCTATGACTGTTTGTACCTACATGAAGTGATGTCGTCCTCTTAGTGTTTCTAACACCCACACAAGCGTCACATGGGATCCTACATTGTGAGTCCAAGGTCCATATGGATGGGGGCCTCTCAATTTTGCAATATGCCGATGATATGATTCTCTTTATGGAATATGACCTGGATAAATCTAGGAACCGAAAGCTTTTGCATTCAGCCTTTGAGAAAATGTCAGGTCTTAAGATTTACTTCCATAAAGGTGAATTATTCTATTTTGGAGAAGCTAAGGAGGCGGGTGCACAGTATGCTGAATTGTTCAGCTGTGCACAAGGCCAACTCCCAATGAAATATTTGGGAATTCTGATTCATTATCGGCGCCTCAGTAGCGCGGAGTGGAAGCAGGACGAAGAGCGCCTTGAGAAAAATCTGAATAGTTGGAAAGCAAGTTGCTCTTCATTGGAGGACGACTAGTGTTGATCAATTTTGGTCTTATGAATATGGTGCTCTACATGCTTTCCTTCTTTCTGCTTCCCAAAGGGGTCCTCCAAAGATTGGATTACTTTACATCCAGGATCTTTGGCAAGGAAATAATGAAAAGAAAAAATATAGGCTGACCAAATGGACCATGGTTTGTTGACCAAAAGATCAGGGTGGCTTAGGCATCCAAAATCTCCAGATCCAAAATGATGCCTTACTCAGTAAATGGTTGTCCAAAAACTTCTTACTGAGAATGGTGTTTGGGAAACTCTCTTGTGCAATAAGTATCTTTGCAAAAAACTGTGTCCCAAGCGTATTGGAAGCCAAGAGATTCACATTTTGGTGTAGGACTTATCGCAGCAAAGAAGCACCTTTTCCGCTTTTGGTCCTGTTCAATAATGGACGGCTCGGAGATACGTTTCTGGCAACAGTATCCGGCCTTGTACCATATTGTTAGGACAAGAATGATACTCTTGCTCAGGTGCTCAGCTCCCCCGCCCCCCGAACGTTAGTTTTCAGCGGGATATGGTTGGCCCCCGTCTTATGTCATGGCCAGAACTGTTATCCCGTTTGGAAGCAGTCAAGTTGACACTTGGTAGTGTGTATGCAGTTGAAGCAGGTGGTTAGAGAGATTTTTACCCAACATGGGTGGCAGTCCACCTCCTCCTTCGACATAGGCATTTTTTTCGAAAAGGAGGATAACCCCCAGCCTTTGCATCGAGCGATGCACACAGCCCTTTCGACATAGGCATAGTGGCTGCCTTTATGTCGTTCTATTTATATTTTGTTGAACTTGTTCCTGTTGGCTGTGTGCATCCCAATTCTGCAGAGGCCGGGTGTTACTCAATATGCTTGTATTGGCTTGATGCTTTTTTTAGTTAATAAAAATGCCCTTTATTGAAAAAAGGTCCTTTTTTTTTCCTTGTGGGCATAGGTCCACGAAATACTGTGTGATATCCTCTGCAATCACGTTGTCCTGCTATCCTGGACTGGTTACCTCAGAAATCAGGTCATGCATGAGCTTTGCGTACATGCTTGAAATTTGTAGTGGCTACTGGAGCACCGCTAGAGTAAAGCTGCAGGTGATGTGTTTCCGTATGCTTTCCATTCCTATCGTCTTGCCCCAGTGGAACAATTCGTAATTGTTATTTCTCTATTTTGCCTGTGAGACTGATACACGATACGTACGAGACTATGAGATCTCCAAACTTCAGGGGCAGCGTGCCTTTTATAGAACAAATCATACTTAGATAAGGGAAAGGTTGGTGTGGTGCAATAGCTATCCATTACCTCCAAAATGAAATCAGTACGAACCTTAGCACTAAGGTCAAGAAAATGGTCTCTGCATTTAATAAAAGCAAAGAAGAGATACGTTCAGAATGATATGATACATGAGGTGAAAGAATGGTTACTGGTCAATTACTACTGCTTGCAAAGTTCTGGGAAGACGCCGTATCATTGTGCAACAATATGGCTTGAATCATGGTGACCAGTGATTAATACTCTAAGACAAGACATGGTTTCTAAGGGAAAAGGAGGATTCCAACAACCTCATGAAATGGTTTGTGTGACAATAACTTATTACGAGGCGTCCTTCGTAAACAAACATTTTTGGATGAGACTTCATCAACGTATTTAATTGCATTGCCATCAGTTCTCTTGTGCAACAAACAACTTGCTTAATGTCAGAGTGTGACAAATTGATTCTTCAGTATTTAAGTTTCTAAGGAGCACTGACTAAATTGTTGTGAATCCAACTTGACTAAATTCTTCAGTATTTAATGTCAGAGTGTGACAAATTGATTTCCCCAAACGCAGGTAACACATTCGCTAAAGGAAACGGTGGAAAATTGCCAAACCAAACGCGTCCTAAATACATTTTGTTTCCTTGGAGTGTGGGAGTCGTGGCTATCCTCGAGCACCACGCGCTGACAGCCGATGCATTCCTCCCCAGACTCCCTGGCTCACTTGCGCGCGTCGGCCGGGTTTCTCACTGACAAACAACCACAACACAGTTGTGGCAAAAAAATAGGCCGGGAGCTCGTTGGAGGCTGTCCAGACGAGGTGTTCTCACATGGGAAGCGGAGACCACGACCGAGTGGATGGAGCAGAAGGTGACCACCGAGCTCATATCCCTGAGGCGCTCCGGCGCTAACATCCCCGGCGCATTCCTGAAGTCCATGTCTGTCAACTGCCTCCACTCAAAGTTCCAGAACTGGGAGGTGCCGTAGCGGTCAGAGGCCACTATGAGGACACTCGATTTACCATGAGCCTGAGCTACCAACATGCTGATGAGTTGCAGGAGGTGTGGTGTGTAGCAAAGGCGGCGGCAGGTATTGCGGGTTCAGCAGTGTGTAGGGACACAAGTACAGCCGGGCTGTGAGGTGAGGAGGAAGATGATGGACCAGCACCCGTAGAGCAGCAGCAGTACTGCGAGGGGATGTGTTTCCGCATGCCTCCCATTCATATCATCTAGCACCAGTCGAACCCATCCTAGTTGTTATTTTCCTCTTTTTCTCACTGAGTCTGATGCAGCTATAATGTAGGAGACTTTGAGAAGTATCTTCCAAACTTCAGAGGTAGCGTGCCTTTTATAAGGATAAATCATGCATAGATGAGAAAAGGTAGGTGGGCCCATTAGCTATCCATTATCTCCATATCAAAATCAGTACACTAAGATGTTTTGGTTAATTGGTCTCCGCTTTATTTTAAAGCGGAGAAAAGATATGTTCAGAATGATATGGTGAGGCGAGAGAACAATTGATTGGACTCTATTGCAAATCTATGGGGAGACATGCTAGGCCTGTCGCCACTTGCCGGGCCTACCACCACGGTAGTTTTGTCATTTGTGTTCCGAAGTGATCCTTTTGGTCAATTCACTCACATGGGTGGTCCTTTACGCCAAAAATTCTAGTGAGTTATCAGCGACACATGAAAAAAACAGAGCCCGTAACTGAATGTTACTTTTGTGGGGGGTTAGGTGAGATCAGCTAAAAGATTTTCCTCCAGCAGATTTATGTGAGTCAGTATAATGCCATTTGCAAAAGCGGATTATGTGCCTGCGAAATGTGTGTACTTATTTGATTTTGGACTTGAATTTTACGCTGGAATTAGGGGGATAATCAGTAGAGCGCATATCCTTGGACAGGGCCGGGCCGGCAAAATCAGAGGCCCTGTGCCAAACTGTAAAAATGGGCCTACCACTACATGAATAATTTTCGGTGAAGAGACGCACTGCGGCATAGCACCAAGTCGTCATCTACAATCAAAGGCGTTTTCTTAGTACATTTTTTAAAAGGACTCAAAGTTATATTTTCAAACATTTTATAAAAATCATATTAAATAATTATTTGGTGGCGTTTTCATCAAAATGCCTAAAAACACTACCTCCTCCGTCCCATAATATATGACGTTTTTACAAGCTATGTTAATTTACAAAAACGTCTTATATTATGGGATGGAGGGAGTATATATTAAGGCAAGTAGAGAAAACACTTCAGAATAGTTTCCATGCTAAGATGTTTTTTTATTAGATGATATATTAAGGTGTTCTTCACTACGCCTCAAATCATCATTCTGTGTGAAAAGCCTGGAATGAATGCTACCGGACAAGGCGTCTTATATATCTGTAGTGGAGATTTATTGCTAGATATTGCCGCACCGAGCAAATAGGTCAGTTCGTTGTTGTTTCTTTTGGCTAGCACGAGGTCGTGAGTTCGATCTCAGAAGAAACGCATAGAAATTTTTTCACCCTCAGCGTTCCTGGCCAGGTGAGAATGTTGGGCCTTCAGCCTATGGCTGAAATTTGGGGCCCCTGCAAATGGTGGGCCCTGTGCGGCCGGCACTGGTTGCACGTACCTTGGCCCGGGCCTGTCCTTGGACCTTACGTTGGTGGGCAAGCATAGTGCAGTATTGATTTATCAATGTAGTTGGACATATGGCAGAACCTCTTTTGACTGCTAATTGTGGCAATTTAGGGTCAGAGCAGGTGCTGGTCCGCTGGAGAGGCCGCCTTGCACCGTACTGGACGATCCATCATTCAATCGTTTAATGCGGGGCATTCGTGGGGCGCATGCACTGTTCAATAGTATGCCCGTGAAATGGAATACACTCAGATAAACAGCTGCCTGCACCGATCCATAGGCAGGCGGTTGGCTCAGATAATGGGAGCATGTAGTAGTATGAGCCATATCGAATTTTCATCATAAAGAGAGCATTGAACATGCAAGAGCTTCGAGTAACAAAAATATGTATGCACCACACACACATGTCTATTAGCGAGAACCAGTTCAGCACCACACACACCTGTGCCTCTCGAGCCCCGACCAGGCCGACCATCCACTTGTCCTGTTGATTCCTCCCAACTCGCTGACCAAAGTGTGGCCTAGTAGCAGCAGCTAGCTTCCCTCTGGCTGACTCTCAAGCCCAATTACCATAACTGAGTTTGCAACATCATAGTTTTTCTCATTGACGACTATTACCGTTGCTACTTGAGAACTTGTTTTTTTTTCATCTTCCTCACAAGAAATTTCAGAAATTTAAGATAATGATGTTATGCCATCTTTTTAACCTTGGCGATTGTATGATTGTGTAGTAAAGTAACATCGTTTTTGTTATTTCCTTCAGTTATTTATGGTATTGTCACTATGATGAAGAAAACGTTCCTGCTATATGAACCTTTTATTTGTAGCATCGAATTTAGAAATGTTGCATCCGCGGCCCGCCACTGGCATGTGTCATATTTGTGGTAAGATAAATTGTAACCACCCTGTTTCAAATCCTGGATCCGCCACTACCCCCCCCCCCCCCCCCCCCCCCCCCCCGGGCTCCTGCCTACACACACACATGTTGAGGATAACGAAGCGAATGTGGTTATAGGAAGAAGGATGTAGATTGAACAGGGTACAGGTTATTGTACCCTTTACATAACTAGTGTGTGCATAATAAGTCCCAACACCACCTAATTCATTTCAATGGTCACTACTAACTACATTGAATTGATCCACCTCACAAAAGCAGAGTATTGATATGGATACTTCTTTCTCAATTCTGGGGGTGAGACGAAAGAAATGAGTGAACAAGTTTCGTGGTGCTTGTTTGTTTACATATTATGTGCTAGTGTTGTTCACCCAAGTTGTTTGTGCATGTCTGCGTCAATTTGGGATACTAAAAGAAAAAAACAAAATACAGAAAAGTTCGTTGCAAATGATCATACCTTGATTAAAGCACAAAAAATTTGGAAAATTTATTCACAGACGGTTATAGAAGTTCTTAAGTAAAAGATAGAACCATAGTTATAGATACACTTGGCCTCTATTGGCTGTGTAGTTTAATCATCCTTAAGACATCTCATACTCTGTGTAGTTAACTTATTTTTTAGAAAATTAGAGAGTTAAGCTGTAGATAAACTTTGCAACTCATACTCTGAATAGGACGTACTATCATTATCCATGAACATCCTTAGCCAATCCAGCTTCTTGGAACAAGGGTTTTTACGGGGGTGCTCCGGGCACTACTTCCACCCCAGGCAACACACGACGTTATGTCCTATGTGTGGGATTAAAACTTGGATGAACTGTGTGCCGCCACATGAGTGAATCAACCGAACAAGTGTAGGATGCATGTGCTAATTGATACATGGGATTTCATAGCGAGGTAGCAACAACTGGTTTAAAAACTTTGTAATTGTTAGTTGTGTGCACTTTCACGATGTAGAGACAGTAGAAATAGATCTCCCTTTAGCTAAAACAAAGGAGAACCATTACGGGGATTAGGACTTGGGACATGGAATGGAGATGTTATTTTTTAAATGAGAAATGTCTAGAATGTTGTGACTAGTAGCTACGCGGTGGTTTAACTCCACATAGCACAATTTAGTGCAATAGAGGAGCCATCCAACGTTTAGAAATGCAAGGATTTGCCAACTCATCACCGTCGGTTCAAGTGCATCGAACGAATCACACTTGAACTTATTCCCACATTATATAGGCGTATAGAAATCTATGTAAGTGTATTATTTCTGTGTATCACACCAGGAGATACAATTACATGAGATCCCGGCTCCTAGTTCTTCGACAAGGATGTTCCTAGATGCACACATTGAAAGGTGGGAGTAGGAACATATCCATTAATTAACTCCAAATTAGAATTTTCTCATCTTCTAGGATCTATGCGAATTGTTGAAAAAGAATAGCTCAGTAGTAATGGAAGAAGTAAATTAAAATCCACACGGTCTCACAAGTAATTCTCAACGGCACACACAAATGGATTTTTTTTGTTTGTTCTTACAAATGGTGAAAATTAAGAAAAGACACATGCAAATTATCTTTCATTTTTCGGCTTATAAACGTTCATGAAACAATTATAATCCGCCCCTTTGCAAAAGAGTTTATTTCTTCAAATATTAAAAAAAAATTACAAGCACTATTATATTTCCTTGGGGGTGTGGGAGCGTGTCGACGACCCAGTCTCCCTGGCTCACTCGCGCTCGTCGGCCACGTTTCTCGATGAGGAGCAGCGGCAGCAACACGTAGTCATTCAGCTCATAGGCGGCCCAGAAGACCTGCACGCGCGTGGTAAGCGGTCTGACCGAGTAGACCGAGCTGAAGGTACACGCCGAGCTCATGTCCCCTGAGGCGCCCTGCGAACGTCCCCAAACGCATTTTTCCTCAGTTCCATGTTTGCGAACATCCTGCGCACCAAGTTCCAGGACTAGGTGGCACAGTGGCAGCCGGAGGCAGGGATGAGACGGTGGCACTGGCGTTGAGCTTGGATCATACAGAGAGCTTTCGAGGGGGCGGCACTACCGGAATTTATGCCGACGCCGACGGCCTAGTCTATGCCGACGGCCACCGTCGGCATATAGGGCAGTATGCCGACGGCCGATGGCCGACCGTCGGCGTATCCAGGCCGTCGGCATACCTCCATCTATGCCTACGGTGGCCGTCGGCACAACTAGGCCGTCGGCATACCTCCATCTATGCCTACGGTGGCCGTCGGCGTAGCATCACCGTCGGCGTATGTGTGGGACCGGCCGCCCCGGTTCTACCGGCTGGTTACCGCCGTCAAACGTATGCCGACGGCCCTAACGTTAACCGTCGGCATACCTCTCCGTGCCACGTCATCGATCCGCGGCACCGTGGACCCGAAGGTATGCCGTCGGCATACCTTCGGGTCCACGGTGCCGCGGATCGATGACGTGGCACGGAGAGGTATGCCGACGGCTTAACCGTCGGCATATCTACGTTCATTTTTTTTAATTCGTTTTTTTATATATATTTTTTTTCAAAAAAAATCCATTAATTAAATTTTGTCTTATCTATACATAAACACACATAGATACACCACGCGTGTCTCTTGGCCCAGTTTACCGCCCCGTCAACTCTCGCAGGGTTAGGCGGGACGGGTGTAGTTTGGGGGTAGCTATGCCGCCGGGTCTTTCTCTGGGCCCTCCTACACGTCCGGAAGTGCGGTGGCGGGTGCAAGCACACGGCACGGGGCTCCGTGGTGTGACCCCCCTCACCGACGTCGCCGCCGCCGTCGCACGGAGGGGGGGAACGGCCACGTCGAGCAGTAACGGAGGGAATCTTGCGTTGGGTTGTGCCCGGACCTTGATCCGAAGTGTACCTAGGGGCTGGGCTATCACACCCAGGTGAAAATGTCCATCAGTCGAACCCCGTCCGGCGAAAGTCAAAGGCGTAGACCGCCCCGTCAACTCTCGCAGGGTTAGGCGGGACGGGTGTAGTTTGGGGGGGGGGGTAGCTATGCCGCCGGGTCTTCCTCTGGGCCCTCCTACACGTCCGGAAGTGCGGTGGCGGGTGCAAGCACACGGCACGGGGCTCCGTGGTGTGACCCCCCTCACCGACGTCCCCGCCGCCGTCGCACAGAGGGGGGGAACAGCCACGTCGGGCAGTAACGGAGGGAATCTTGGTGTGGGTTGTGCCCGGACCTTGATCCGAAGTGTACCTAGGGGCTGGGCTATCACACCCAGGTGAAAATGTCCATCGGTCGAACCCCTTCCGGCGAAAGTCAAAGGGGTAGACCGCCCGGTCAACTCTCGCAGGGTTAGGCAGGACGGGTGTAGTTTGGGGGGTAGCTATGCCGCCGGGTCTTCCTCTGGGCCCTCCTACACGTCCGGAAGTGCGGTGGCGGGTGCAAGCACATGGCACGGGGCTCCGTGGTGTGACCCCCCTAACCGACGTCCCCGCCGCCGTCGCACGGAGGGGGGGAACGGCCACGTCGGGCAGTAACGGAGGGAATCTTGGTGTGGGTTGTGCCCGGACCTTGATCCGAAGTATACCTAGGGGCTGGGCTATCACACCCAGATGAAAATGTCCATCCGTCGAACCCCTTCCGGCGAAAGTCAAAGGCGTAGACCGCCCGGTCAACGCTCGCAGGGTTAGGCGGGACGGGTGTAGTTTGGGGGGTAGCTATGCCGCTGGGTCTTCCTCTGGGCCCTCCTACACGTCCGGAATGCGGTGGCGGGTGCAAGCACACGGCACGGGGCTCCGTGGTGTGACCCCTCTCACCGACGTCCCCGCCGCCATCGCACGGAGGGGCGGAACGGCCACGTCGGGCAGTAACGGAGGGAATCTTGGTGTGGGTTGTGTCCGGACCTTGATCCGAAGTGTACCTATGTGCTTGGCTATCACACCCAGGTGAAAATGTCCATCGGTCGAACCCCGTCCGTCGAAAGTCAAAGGCGTACACCGACCGGTCAACTCTCGCAGGGTTAGGCGGGACGGGTGTAGTTTGGGGGGTAGCTATGCCGCCGGGTCTTTCTCTGGGCCCTCCTACACGTCCGGAAGTGCGGTGGCGGGTGCAAGCACACGGCACGGGGCTCCGTGGTGTGACCCCCCTCACCGACGTCGCCGCCGCCGTCGCACGGAGGGGGGGAACGGCCACGTCGGGCAGTAACGGAGGGAATCTTGCGTTGGGTTGTGCCCGGACCTTGATCCGAAGTGTACCTAGGGGCTGGGCTATCACACCCAGGTGAAAATGTCCATCGGTCGAACCCCGTCCGGCGAAAGTCAAAGGCGTAGACCGCCCCGTCAACTCTCGCAGGGTTAGGCGGGACGGGTGTAGTTTGGGGGGGGGGGTACCTATGCCGCCGGGTCTTCCTCTGGGCCCTCCTACACGTCCGGAAGTGCGGTGGCGGGTGCAAGCACACGGTACGGGGCTCCGTGGTGTGACCCCCCTCACCGACGTCCCCGCCGCCGTCGCACGGAGGGGGGGAACAGCCACGTCGGGCAGTAACGGAGGGAATCTTGGTGTGGGTTGTGCCCGGACCTTGATCCGAAGTGCACCTAGGGGCTGGGCTATCACACCCAGGTGAAAATGTCCATCGGTCCAACCCCTTCCGGCGAAAGTCAAAGGCGTAGACCGCCCGGTCAACTCTCGCAGGGTTAGGCAGGACGGGTGTAGTTTGGGGGGTAGCTATACCGCCGGGTCTTCCTCTGGGCCCTCCTACACATCCGGAAGTGCGGTGGCGGGTGCAAGCACATGGCACGGGGCTCCGTGGTGTGACCCCCCTCACCGACGTCCTCGCCGCCGTCGCACGGAGGGGGGGAACGGCCACGTCGGGCAGTAACGGAGGGAATCTTGGTGTGGGTTGTGCCCGGACCTTGATCCGAGGTATACCTAGGGGCTGGGCAATCACACCTAGGTGAAAATGTCCATCCGTCGAACCCCTTCCGGCGAAAGTCAAAGGTGTAACCCGCCCGGTCAACTCTCGCAGGGTTAGGCGGGACGGGTGTAGTTTGGGGGGTAGCTATGCCGCTGGGTCTTCCTCTGGGCCCTCCTACACGTCCGGAAATGTGGTGGCGGGTGCAAGCACACGGCACGGGGCTCCGTGGTGTGACCCCTCTCACCGACGTCCCCGCCGCCATCGCACGGAGGGGCGGAACGGCCACGTCGGGCAGTAACGGAGGGAATCTTGGTGTGGGTTGTGTCCTGACCTTGATCCGAAGTGTACCTATGTGCTTGGCTATCACACCCAGGTGAAAATGTCCATCGGTCGAACCCCGTCCGTCGAAAGTCAAAGGCGTAGACCGCCCGGTCAACTCTCGCAGGGTTAGGCGGGACGGGTGTAGTTTGGGGGGTAGCTATGCCGCCGGGTCTTTCTCTGGGCCATCCTACACGTCCGGAAGTGCGGTGGCGGGTGCAAGCACACGGCACGGGGCTCCATGGTGTGACCCCCCTCACCGACGTCGCCGCCGCCGTCGCACGGAGGGGGGGAACGGCCACGTCGGGCAGTAACGGAGGGAATCTTGCGTTGGGTTGTGCCCGGACCTTGATCCGAAGTGTACCTAGGGGCTGGGCTATCACACCCAGGTGAAAATGTCCATCGGTCGAACCCCGTCCGGCGAAAGTCAAAGGCGTAGACCGCCCCGTCAACTCTCGCAGGGTTAGGCGGGACGGGTGTAGTTTGGGGGGGTAGCTATGCCGCCAGGTCTTCCTCTGGGTCCTCCTACACGTCCAGAAGTGCGGTGGCGGGTGCAAGCACACGGCACGGGGCTCCGTGGTGTGACCCCCCTCACCGACGTCCCCGCCGCCGTCGCACGGAGGGGGGGAACAGCCACGTCGGGCAGTAACGGAGGGAATCTTGGTGTGGGTTGTGCCCGGACCTTGATCCGAAGTGCACCTAGGGGCTGGGCTATCACACCCAGGTGAAAATGTCCATCGGTCGAACCCCTTCCGGCGAAAGTCAAAGGCGTAGACCGCCCGGTCAACTCTCGCAGGGTTAGGCAGGACGGGTGTAGTTTGGGGGGTAGCTATGCCGCCGGGTCTTCCTCTGGGCCCTCCTACACGTCCGGAAGTGCGGTGGCGGCTGCAAGCACATGGCACGGGGCTCCGTGGTGTGACCCCCCTCACCGACGTCCCCGTCGCCGTCGCACGGAGGGGGGGAACGGCCACGTCGGGCAGTAACGGAGGGAATCTTGGTGTGGGTTGTGCCCGGACCTTGATCCGAAGTATACCTAGGGGCTGGGCTATCACACCCAGGTGAAAATGTCCATCGGTCGAACCCCGTCCGGCAAAAGTCAAAGGCGTAGACCGCCCGGTCAACTCTCGCAGGGTTAGGCGGGACGGGTGTAGTTTGGGGGGTAGCTATGCCGCCGGGTCTTTCTCTGGGCCCTCCTACACGTCCGGAAGTGCGGTGGTGGGTGCAAGCACACGGCACGGGGCTCCGTGGTGTGACCCCCCTCACCGATGTCGCCGCCGCCGTCGCACGGAGGGGGGGAACGGCCACGTTGGGCAGTAACGGAGGGAATCTTGCGTTGGGTTGTGCCCGGACCTTGATCCGAAGTGTACCTAGGGGCTGGGCTATCACACCCAGGTGAAAATGTCCATCGGTCGAACCCCGTCTGGCGAAAGTCAAAGGCGTAGACCGCCCCATCAACTCTCGCAGGGTTAGGCGGGACGGGTGTAGTTTGGGGGGGGGGTAGCTATGCCGCCGGGTCTTCCTCTTGGCCCTCCTACACGTCCGGAAGTGCGGTGGGGGGTGCAAGCACATGGCACGGGGCTCCGTGGTGTGACCCCCCTCAACGACGTCCCCGCCGCCGTCGCACGGAGGGGGGGAACAGCCACGTCGGGCAGTAACGGAGGGAATCTTGGTATGGGTTGTTCCCGGACCTTGAACCGAAGTGTACCTAGGGGCTGGGCTATCACACCCAGGTGAAAATGTCCATCGGTCGAACCCCTTCCGGCGAAAGTCAAAGGTGTAGACCGCCCGGTCAACTCTCGCAGGGTTAGGCAGGACGGGTGTAGTTTGGGGGGTAGCTATGCCGCCGGGTCTTCCTCTGGGCCCTCCTACACGTCCGGAAGTGCGGTGGCGGGTGCAAGCACATGGCACGGGGCTCCGTGGTGTGACCCCCCTCACGGACGTCCCCGCCGCCGTCGCACGGAGGGGGGGAACGGCCACGTCGGGCAGTAACGGAGGGAATCTTGGTGTGGGTTGTGCCCGGACCTTGATCCGAAGTATACCTAGGGGCTGGGCTATCACACCCAGGTGAAAATGTCCATCCGTCGAACCCCTTCCGGCGAAAGTCAAAGGCGTAGACCGCCCGGTCAACTCTCGCAGGGTTAGGCAGGACGGGTGTAGTTTGGGGGGTAGCTATGCCGTCGGGTCTTCCTCTGGGCCCTCCTACACGTCCGGAAGTGCGGTGGCGGGTGCAAGCACACGGCACGGGGCTCCGTGGTGTGACCCCTCTCACCGACGTCCCCGCCGCCATCGCACGGAGGGGCGGAACGGCCACGTCGGGCAGTAACGGAGGGAATCTTGGTGTTGGTTGTGTCCGGACCTTGATCCGAAGTGTACCTATGTGCTTGGCTATCACACCCAGGTGAAAATGTCCATCGGTCGAACCCCGTCCGGCGAAAGTCAAAGGCGTAGACCACCCGGTCAACTCTCGCAGGGTTAGGCGGGACGGGTGTAGCTTGGGGGGTAGCTATGCCGTCGGGTCTTTCTCTGGGCCCTCCTACACGTCCGGAAGTGCGGTGGCGGGTGCAAGCACACGGCATGGGGCTCCGTGGTGTGACCCCCCTCACCGACGTCCCCGCCGCCGTCGCACGGAGGGGGGAACGGCCACGACGGGCAGTAACGGAGGGAATCTTGCGTTGGGTTGTGCCCGGACCTTGATCCGAAGTGTACCTAGGGGCTGGGCTATCACACCCAGGTGAAAATGTCCATCGGTCGAACCCCGTCCTGCGAAAGTCAAAGGCGTAGACCGCCCTGTCAACTCTCGCAGGGTTAGGCGGGACGGGTGTAGTTTGGGGGGGTAGCTATTCCGCCGGGTCTTCCTCTGGGCCCTCCTACACGTCCGGAAGTGCGGTGGCGTGTCCAAGCACACGGCACGGGGCCCCGTGGTGTGACCCCCCTCACCGACGTCGCCGCCAGCGGTATGCAGGAGTGCTCGGACAGCTCCCAGCGGTAGTACCGCGGCTGGACGCGGTAGTACCGCTTGTAAGCGGTAGCGCCGCCTCGATTTGGTACTACCGCTTGTAAGCGGTAGTGCCGCTGTCTATGCCGACGGTTACACCGTCGGCATAGCCCGCCTTATCCTATGCCGACGGGGTAGCCGTCGGCATAGATGCCCCTTATCCACTCGCGGCCGCTCTCTCCTCCAGTCATTCCCACCCCACCCCGCACCCGCGCATCTCCTCCGCCGCCCGCGCCGCCCCAGCCCCGCACCCGCCTGTCTCCTCCGCCGCCCGCGCCGCCCCAGCCCCGCACCCGCGCGTCTCCTCCGCCGCCCGCGCCTCCCCGCCCCAGCCCCGCACCCGTCTAATCCGCCGCCCGCGCCGCCCCGCGCGGTCGTCTCCACTCCTTCCCCGGCGCTCACCCCTCTCTTGGCCTGGCTCCGGCCGGCCTCCTCCGCCGCCGCCCCGACCACCGTCGGCCCGACCCCGCCCCTGCCTCGTCCCGGCCCCGCCCCTACCTCGTCCCGGCCCCCTCCGACACCGCCTCCCCCGCCCCCTGCTGTCCTCCTGCCGCTCCGCTGCTGCCTCCCCTCGATGAGCTCCCCCGCCACCCGGACAATCACCCGAGTTGTTGCCACTGCCGCTGTTGTGTTGCCGCTGTTGGCCGCCGTTGTTTAGGGCTTTTTTTAGATATGTACATAGATAGTAATAGATGGATGGATAGATAGTTGAATGAAATGAATAGATAACTAGCTAGATAGTTGAATGAAATGGATAGATAACTAGCTAGATGGATGGATAGATAGTTGAATGAAAGTGTAGTGCAATTTTTTTTGTATGTTTAGTGCAATTTTAGTAGATAGGTAGACAAATGTTAAAATTTGGATAGTTCAATGATATGGACAGATAAGTAGATAAATTGCTAGCTAGATGAATGTATGGATAGGTAGGTATATTTAAGTTGTGACAAAAAAATTTGACCAATGAGGTAAAAATTAATTTGAAGTATCATGATCATCTAAGTTTTTCACTTTATGTATTTTGAATGTAGAATATATGATGAGATTGCTAAAAAAAATAGAAGACAAAATTTTGACACTTGACTGAGATGTGATGATCTAAGTTGTTCTTTCGGTGGAATTTGCAGACTTTGTGGTGTCGCATCTCCCCGGAGTGACCGTCGTCGGAAGCATTGGTCCCTGATCATCCCATCCCTGTTGGACAACTTCCTCTACATCCGAGGGTGAGCTACAAATCCATCTCCTCCTCCGTTTTTTTCATGTCACTAGATTTTATTTTCAAGTCAAGTCGCGTAACCTAGGCGTATCCCGTCCGAAAGGGTTGCATCGATAAATATGCATTCAATTGCATATTTATCACCGCAGCAATTTCGGATTGTCCAGCATTTTCCACGGACAGCCCGAGGATGTGTAGATTGGGTACATTCTCCAAGCTCTACCCCGTTCCGAGACAGGATTTCGGCGGCGCCTCCCCGTTGTTCTCCGGAGCACATTCTCTCGGCTATTTGCCGAGACGTGTATCTGGAGAACAGCGGGGAGGTGCTGCCAAAATTTTGTCTCGGAACGGGGTAGAGCATGGAGAACGTACTCAATCTACACATCCTCGGGTGGGATTAGGACCTATATTTACCTATTAGAGATGTAGGTGGATGCAATGCCGTCAACGCGGTAGAAAATAAAATTTTGATGTGATTAATTTAAATGAATCCTTAATTTTGTTGTGTGGCTCCCAATAAAGCAGAGGATGACAGATAATCAGTGGATGTACAGTGGTTTTATCCGTCGGAATCGAGTAACATCAGAGTGGATCGTGAAAACCGATGTTTATTTGAAGGAGATATTCCGTAGTCCAATGAGAATTATCCCACAATGCCCCTGTGCGAGATGTGGCAGACGTCACCGTAGAAATCAGAAGGACATGACTGACCACCTTCGCACGCACGGATATATGCCAAACTTTGACATGCCGCCGATAAACTTTGCCGAGCGGGACCATGGTAGAGAGGAGGTGATGCGACAACGCATCGATGGTTATGCAGACGACGGGGTCAGGGACATGCTAGATGATGTCATTGCTGCAGAGATGGCACATGCGACACCTTCAAAGAATGAACCAGAGGAGCCGGAGGCAACCGCAAAGGCCTTCTTGGAGATCTTGGCCTCGTCAAAGAAACCTCTTTATGTGGGTGCCAAAGTCTCTCAGCTGGATGCCATCTCGCAACTGATGGCAGTCAAGGCTGAGTACGGATGTAGCCAGAAATGCTTCGAAGCATTTCTGGGAGTATGGGCTAACAGCCTCCCCGAGGGTCATGAACTGCCGAAAAGCATGTATGCCACGAAGAAACTCATGAAGGCACTCTCTATGGATTATGAGAAAATACATGTTTGTCCGAAGAATTGCCTTTTGTTTAGGCACGAGTATGCAGATGACAAGTACTGTAGGGAGTGCGGTTCCTCTCGGTACCTTGAGGTGGTCGGTGAGGATGGTGAGAAGAGGCAGCTAGGCATCCCTGCAAAGGTTCTTCGGTATCTGCATTTCATAGAAAGACTGCAGCGCCTTTTCATCACGGAGGAGTCTGCCAAAATGATGAAGTGGCACAAGGAAGGTATAAGGTACCATCCAAATAAAATCGTACATCCATCAGAAGGCGAAGCATGGAAGTCGTTCGATGAAGAATACCCCGACGAAGCAGCCGAGGCTGGGAATATCAGAATTGCCATATCAGGTGATGGGTTCAATCCATGTGGTATGTCGTCCAATGCATACAGCTGCTGGCCCGTGTTTGTTATTCCGCTCAATCTCCCTCCCGGTGCCGTAATGCAACGCAAGACCATGTTCTTGTCGCTCATCATTCTGGGGCCTGAATACCCGGGGAAGAATTTGGGTGTGTTTATGCAGCCGCTGGTGGATGATTTGCACCATTCTTGGTACTTCCCGAGGTTGACATACGACCGAGATCTGCAGAGAAATTTCTTGATGAAAGTTTGGTTGCACTATTGCATGCATGACTTTCCCGGTTATGCCCTTTTCTGCGGATGGTGTACAAGTGGGAAGATGCCATGCCCAGTGTGCATGCAGGCTCTACGTTTAATTTGGCTGAAGAAGGGTGGCAAGTATGTAGCATTTGACCTGCATCGACAGTTCCTCCCTCCAGACCATCCAGACAGGGAAGACAAGAAGAACTTCACGAAAGGCCGGGTTGTCCATGAAGAAAACGAGATTCCAACATTTTCGGGGGCAGATGTTCTTGCTCAGCTAAAAGCTCTCGAGCCTAAAGTTGAAGGCAAAGGCAAAGGAAAAGCCAAAGCCAAAGGAGAAGGCGAAGGCGAAGGCAAAGCCAAAGCCAAAGCCAAAGGCTTCGAGGGATATGGTGAGACGCATAACTGGACTCACATTACCCCCTTCACGAAGCTTCCCTATATCAAGGACCTCAAACTTCCTTACAACATCGATGTGATGCACACCGAAAAGAATGTCGCAGAGTCCCTTTTCCGCACGATACTCAATATTCCTGATCAGACGAAGGATAACGTTAAAGCTAGAGCCGATCAACAGAAAATTTGTGATAGACCACGTCTAAACATGAAGCCTCCCACAGGCGGTCGAAGAAACTGGTTCAAGCCAGATGCTGACTTCGTACTTAAAAAACCAGAAAAGATGGAGGTATTGAAGTGGCTCAAACACATAGTGAAGTTCACTGATGGTTATGCATCGAATATAAGTAAGGGAGTCAATCTTTCAAGGGGCAAAGTGACCGGGCTCAAGAGTCATGACTATCATGTATGGATTGAGCGGATAATGCCGGTGATGGTTCGAGGTTATATCCCCGAGCATGTCTGGCGAGTGCTTGCGGAGCTAAGCCATTTCTTCCGCACGCTCTGTGCTAAAGAAGTATGTCCCGAGGTGATTAGACAATTGCAAAAGAAGGCACCAGAGTTGATATGCAAGCTAAAGAAGATCTTTCCGCCAGGCTTCTTTACTCCGATGACACATCTCATTTTGCACCTCGCGAACGAGGTATTGTTGGGGGGGCCTGTGCAGAATCGTTGGCAGTACGGCCCTGAGAGACAGAACAAGCATCTCCGACACAAATGTGGAAACAAAGCTAAGATTGAAGCTTCCATAGCTGAGGCAGTTATCCTAGAGGAGGTGTCAGACCTCAGGACATCGTACTATCCAGACCACGTTCCCACTCTGCATAATAAGTTGCCTCGATACAATATAGAAGAGCCGAAGTATAAACCCAAGCTCCATCTATTCAGCGGGCAAGGTGGCAGGGCTGGGGGCTCGAAATCTTATAACATGCCACAACAAGAGTGGGAGGACCTCATGTTCTATGTCTTGCACAACATCAAGGAAGTTGAGGATGTGTGGATAAGGTAATACCACTACACCATTCCTTTATGTCTTGCACAACATCATGTTCTATGTTCACTTAGTCCCGTTCTAACACCGCTTTTCTTCTTTTAGTCAATTCGTTCGTGAGGAGTGGACGGGAATGATTCCTCCTACTGAGGCAGAGGAACTTACTCTTCTCCGGCATGGAAACCCTGGAAGGAAAAAATTTGTTGCTTGGTTCATGGAGAAAGTAAACTTTCACATTCACCTATTAAATACCTAGTTCAACATTTATTAGTTTACCGAACTAATGCACCCAGCAATTTCAATTAAACTTGTAGGGACAAGATCCGAACATATCCATGGATGACGAATTGAGATGGGTTTCCATGGGTTTTGACCCTCGGGTCAAGACATGTGAAAAGTATGATGTGAATGGGTATCACTTCCATACATAGGAGCACCAGAACAGCCGACCTGATCCCAAGACTATAAATACCGGGGTGTACACGCAAGGTCAAAATTCAGTTGACTACTACGGAAGGGTAGAAAAAATATATGAGCTTACATTCAGCCGTGGGTGCGAAACCCTAAGTCTCCCTGTGTTCAAATGCCGATGGTTCGACCCAGTAGAGGGGCTGAGACATACGCCTTCCGTTGGTTTGGTCGAAGTTAAACCATCAACCGTGTATGCCGGAGCTGATCTCTTTATTGCGGCTACCCAAGCCACACAAGTTTATTATCTGCCTTACCCATGCCAGAAAGAGTACCTAAAGGGTTGGGAAGTTGTGTTCAAGGTGTCGCCACATGGTAAGCTACCGGACCCAAACGATGACGATTACTACAACATTAACCCCATGACATACGAGGGAGTGTTCTATCAAGAGCAACCTGATGATGATGTGGTCAGAAACGATGACGCTGACGCCTTGGGTGATGATGACGTGGATCGAAACGATGACGATGTACGGAATGATGGTGAGACCATTGTTAATGAAAATGACATACTTATGCTAGAAAAGTTAAACGAAGACGCTGACGACGAGGAAGAGCCTCCACCTCCGTCAGACAACGAAGATGATATGCGTGATAGTGATGATGAGACCGATCGAGGAATTGGTTACAACAGTGATGATTCGTATGGGTTCTAGCAGATGTACGTTTTTTCTATGGTTTGTTAATATGCCTTTTTATGCTTATTTATTAATGTGTTTTTTATTCCTTATTATTATGTTTTTTTCTTCATCATTAATGTACTAATTGTTTATTCTCTTTTCAATGCAGGTTCGCTAAACATGGGCAAGGGGAAGGCCGACGGCACGGGTTTCCTATCGAAGCTCACTAGGATGACTAGTCGGAGTGGTCGACCCCGTACTCTTCCCTCCCGACTACTTGAGGATGACTCCTCACAGGGAGGTCGAGGGAGAGGTGCCCCTAGAGGAGGACAGGGTCGGGGCCAGAAACAGCGCTCCCTCACCGACTTAGGGGTGTCCTCTTCGAGGCCCTCCTCTACCGAGGAGGAGGAGGAGGAGGAGGTTCGTGAGGAGGAGGAGGTTCAGGAGGAGGAGGAGGAGGAGGAGGTTGGGGAGGGGGGCGAGGAGGAGGAGGATGGTGGTGGCGGGGAGGGGGTTGCCCACAACAAGGGGTGGCTGCGTGGTAATGCAAAGCTCCCTCCCCTTCCTGCTACCGAGGAGCAGAAGTGGCTCATTGAGCCCAAGGGGAAAGAGTAAGTGCCACTTAATCATAATTTAATTCCTTTGCTTGTAAACATGCTAATATTTTCCTTCTTTTGATTGTACACATGCTCATATTTTCATTCTTTCTATCTTTTGCAGCAACTGGATAATTCCTAAAGGGGCCCATCTTCCAAACGGCGTCATCACCGTTTTGCTGAAGGAACACTGGCCGGGGCTGTTTCATCCGGATCCAGTCAGGCAGCCTGAGCACCGGGTTTTGGCCACCAGCTGGGACCACTGGGAAGTGGCCTCCCACCCGGACCATACCACATATGCTAAGGCCGTGATCACAAATTTTTGGGTAAGTTCTCTTCAGAAGCATGAGTCTTGAGTTTCGTTCGTAGTTTATCATCGAATGGTTTAACTCATGGCTTCTTTCATTCTTGTTTTCTGAATGATTGTAGAGATACTATCGAGTTCTTGAGGAGCACAAGTTCACTGCCGACGAGATCGTGCTGCGCCAAGCGAGGAAGAAGGCCCGTCAGATGCAGTACGAGGTGCGCTGGGTGGCCATCTCGCAATATCATCACGACGCTCTTGATACGAAGATGACCAAGGAAGACGCGCGGAGGATGCATGTTACCTTGGAGAGGGAGGAGTACTTGGCCGTAAGTATAACAAACTTTTCATTCCGGCGTTTGTGCTAAATTTCATCGTTTCGTGTTGACATGCCATTATGCTTTCATTATGTAGGTGTGTCCTGGTTGGTGTTATGGAAAGGCCGATGGATGGGCGGCATTGGTGGATCTGTGGCTCGGTCAGGATGCAGAGTGGGCTGCTAAGAGCCAGAAAAACCGGGCTAACCGAGGGACCGACGGAACACATGGTCAGGGAAACCGGAACCACTTTAGCCACAAGAAAGTTCAGGTATATTTATTTACATGAAACATTCTTCTTCTTCTTCTATTTACCGTCACTTTCTTATGTATCACTAACCTCTGTTTGGTGGTGCAGGAGGAGAAACTGAAGCGGCCGCTCTCTGACATAGAGGCGTGGCAGATCGCCCATACGCGGAGTAAGTCCAAGGAGGGCAAGGGCGACTACTACGGCAATAGCGGGGAGAACCTGAAGGCCTACGAGGAGGTGTATCTGAACGTAAATCCTGGCACACCTGACCCCTTAAAGCAGGCTACAGACGAGAGGGCGGTGGTGGGCATAGGGCCGAAGCTTCATGGTCGGCAGGCGGTTCTGGATGCCGTGTGTACTCCTTCTATCTCCTTCACACGGCTCCGAACTACGAACCCGAGCCTGAGCCAGCGCACGAGCACGACCAGTGCACAGTCACACTCCCTCCTAGCCCAGCAGACCAACGTAAGTATTTTCCCTCTTATCTTTCTTTTTGCTCACTTTATTTTCCGCATTGAGATGTTTTATGAGTTCATCATGTAATATCGTAGGCCTACATTGAGTACACACGCCAGGAGACCATGGCGTGGCAGGCGAGAGTTGCAGTAGTCCAGGAGCACAGCACTCGCATGATGACGGTTAGTTTAGCCTCTTTCATTTCACTTCCATATTTGCACTTTCATTTCTTCTGACCTTCGTGTTTGCTTGGTCAATTCACATGCAGCGCATTTTTGAGAGCATGGCGGCCGGCACGGTTCCTGTAATGGAACCACCACCACCACCTGCTGGACCTGCACCAGTGCTCCTTACCTTTGAGGAGTTTCTGGCACAGAACATGGAGGCTGCGGTTAGTACTTCCCCAAACTCATCAACCACTGCTTACCGTTTAACCCTCTGGTTGCCATTGATGCTTTGACAGATAACTGTGAAACTTAGAATGTCACAACTTCACCATTGGTCATGAACACAACACTCACTTCGTCGCTGAAAAACACTCACTTCACCATTAGTCAAATTTCTAGATTTAGTTTACAAATTTGTAAACATTTGGCAAAAGAAGCATCATTTTCTCTTGATTATTAGGTGTATATATTGTTCTCATCAGCCATTCCTTACCGTTTATTCAACACAATCATATATCCCCTGAACATGTCTTTTCAAACATCCAGGCAACCGGTGGATCTTCCGTTGGTGGTGGTGCCGGTCTTCGCATGACTCCCGAGTCACGGAGCCCGGTCACTCCCATCCACCGAGGAGGTGGCGGTGGCGGTAGCGCTGCCGCTAGCAGTGACGACCGGTGCTTTGGCGGTGACGACCTTGGCGGTGGTGGTGGACGTCCTGGCGCTTAAGCCTGTGGGTCTTTAGATGACTTCTTTTATGCTCCTCTAGATGATGCTTACGTGCTTATGTTGTTTATGTTGTTGCGACGATGCTTTAGATGATGTTCTTGCGACGATGCTTTAGATGACTTTGCGATGCTTATGTTGTTGCGACGATGCTTATGTTTGTGATGATATTTATGTTCTTGTGATGTTGGTTGTGAGGATGACACTTATATCTGTTGTGTATGTCTATTTCATCATATATATCTGCTGTGTATTTGAATTGAATTGATTTGAATTAAAACAGAGAAAAGGAAAAAAAAATAGAAAGAAACTATGCCGACGGCCTAACCGTCGGCATAGGTCTAGGCCGAGCTACCAGTGGCTGCCGCGTGGCACCAATGCCGACGGGAAAGCCGTCGGCATAGATGCCACGTGTTGGCCACTGTACTCCCTGGCACCAGACTATGCCGACGGCCTCGCCGTCGGCATATGTTCAAATATATGCCGACGGCCAGGCCGTCGGCACACAGTGGCGCCAAGGAACACCAGCATGTGCCACGTGTCAGACATATGCCGACGGTTCAACCGTCGGCATATATTTAAACATATGCCGACTGCGAGGCCGTCGGCATAGTGGTGACACGTGGGGCGTTTTTGCTGGCTGTAACTTGACGGTGGCGCCGTCTGACGCCGTCATACGAACGAGTTTGCCGACGGCCAATCTGTGCCGACGGCCGTATGGACACCATCGGCGTAGATACCTATGCCGACGGCTTTCTTTATGCCGACGGCAGGCCCAGGTACGCCGACGCATACGATGCCGAGGGGGCTATGCCGACGGCGGCCGTCGGCATAGGCCTATCCCGACGGGATTTGGACCAATGCCGATGGCTTTGGCCGTCGGCATAGCCAGTAATTCCGGTAGTGGGGGCAGCCGGCAACGGCCGTAGCAGGTGCAGCATGAGGAGCCTTAAAGACCAAGACCACGAGTCGGGCTGTGAGGTGGGGACAAAGATGATGAACCTATGGTCGTGGAGCAGCAACAGTAGTGCAAGGGGATGGGCTGTGAGGTGGGGATGAAGATGATGAACCTATGGCCAAGGAGCAGCAGCAGTACTGCGAGGGGATGTGTTTCCGCATGCCTCCCATTCATATCGCCATGCACCGGTCCGTCCAATCCATCCTAGTGTCATTTCCCTTTTCTCAATGAGCCTGATACATGATGTTGGAGACAACGAGAAGAATCCTTCGATGCATCGTGTCTTTCATAAGGACAAATCAAGCTTAAATGAGGTGAGGTGGGTCAGGGTGGGCGCATTTGCTCCTACGGATAACTTCTACGAAAACTTTACGTACAGTGAGAGAGGCAGTAACCATTATGACGAAAACAAGGGAATAACCACCAGCGCTTTGAACTAGTGCGTAGGATTTTCATAAAACCAGTACGTATGAATAGCAATGCTCAAATTAAAATCAGTACTATCTTTTAGTACAAAAGAGAAACTTTGTTGCTAAGATGTTTCAATTAAATGTCTCCGCTTCAAATAATCCGCCAACCTTTAGGTCCATGCCGGAAGACATGACTGTCTTCTAACCTCACTAACGTTGTGAGGAAAATGCTGTTGCGGAAGGCGCCTCCCTTGTTTGTCTTTTTTTTTTTTGCGAAAAGATCAGATCTATTATAAAAGTTCATCGGAAGTACAAAGTATTTAAAATATAATAATAATTACGTTGAGATTCCGAAACAACCGAACGATCACTACTGCCGCCAGAACGAGCCGCTGTCGCCGCTCCCCTACCGGAGCCGGCTTGACATTGTCGATGACAGCCGAGAAGTATTCGTGCACGTGCCCTAACTCTTGCATAGATCTGAAACACCTGACACCAAATCTCGCCACATGACGAGAAATCCTAACATCACCGCCCCCAAGGAGGCGACAAGAATCTACGGCGGAGCTCCTTCGAATACGTCGAGACGAACGAACCCGAGCAGGATCGGAGCCCGCAAAACAAACTCGAAGAAGAAGCTCGAAGACGAACGAACCCGAGCAGGATCGGAGCCCGCAAAACAAACTCGAAGACGAACGAACCCGAGCAGGATCGGAGCCTGCCAACGACCACCGGAACGGCAGGTAGAGAGGAGGGGAATCCATGTGCTCGCCGGTGAAGTCTGGAGGGGATAGTTTGTCCTAGCTGCCTAGGATTAGGGAAGGAAAACAAAAGGAAGTTCTAGAGCTTGTTTGTCAGCCGTCCAAATCCTCTTCTAAACCGCAAGCCAGATAAAAAACTTGCCATGAAGTGGAAGCCATGTCTGTCAAATGGCTTTGGCCAAAACAGATGGCCCCGTCACTGAGTTCAATAGGGCACAGGTGGATGTTTTTCTTATAAATTGTGAAAAAATAATATAAAAGGCATATTTCCTTTCATGTTTGTACTTAAATATTTTCATGAAAAAAATACACCACTCACAATATTTTCCTAAATGTTGCTCTTATATAAGCACAAAGTTGTGTTTCCTTGAGGCGTGAAAAAGCCCCCCTACGAAATTTGTCTGAATACATAAAAAGTATGTTTTCTGCCCATCAATTTGTTGGCTTCTCAAGACTCGCCGACTCGGTCTATCGAAAGTGTTCATACACGTAAGGTGTGCATGCATTTATAGGGGTAAGTGTATATGTGTGGTGTAAGCGTATGTGTATGTACTGTTTATAAAAAAAAAAGTGTTGGCTTCTCAACGCACGTCCTCGTCCTCTTGGTCTCTGTCGTAGCGGGTATTTCATCGGGCATTTTGCGTGCACGATCTCACTCTCATTGCTAATGAGGTGATAGAGCTGGTGGAGGCCGCTGGCGCGAACAAGTCGACGCACTCCCGAGTCCCTGTCATCCTTGAGCAGCACTCGGCAGGCTGCCGACGCACTCCAACCCAGAGTCACTGCTTCGCTCGCGCTCGTCCAGCACTCAACTGGAAATTTCCCCTCTCCCTCCCGGGTTGCTCGCACGGGCGGCTCCGGAAGGTCAAAACCCTAGCCGCCGCCGTGAATCCCCCCCCCCCCCCTTCCGTTACAACCTGGCCGCTGCAGCCATTGCCGCCGGCGGTGGTGGCGGCGCCCGGCCGTCAAAGGCGGCGGGGTGGTCGGCGCGTCCCGGCATGCCTCCCTCGCGCGTGGGAGCGGCGCCAAGGGGCCGGCACGGTTGATCTTCTCTGGGTGGAGGCGCACTGAGATGAGCGCTAGGAGTGGCGGCCGGTGGCCGGGAGCCGGCAGAGGCGGAGACGGCGTGTGGTGTTCCTCCGGCAGGCGTCGGCGGAGGAGGCGGTGTGGTGGGACCCTGGCTGCAGCGGTGCGGCGGCGCTCGGCCAGGTGTGGCGTGAGAGCGGCGGCCGGAGGTGGCTGCGGTGTGGTGGTGCCCACCTGTCGCGGGCGACGCCGGCGTGGTGTCGAAGACTGCGAGGAGGGAGATGGTGATGGCGGTGTGTCTGGATCTGGATCCACCCCGATCTGGACCCCTAGGGCGCGGCCGTGGCATGGTTGGCCGTTTGGGAGTGGCCAGCTGCTGCCCGCGGTGGGGGTGCAACCGTGGCGTGGCTAGCTGCTGCCCGCGGTAATGATGGAGGTTGGAGGCGACCCTGACGATGGCCGTTGGGGCAGGAGCTGCTGGTTCTTGTTGTTGACTGGAGGTGGATTGGATGCGTTTCCTCGGTGCAGGTTGTCGGTGTTTTGCAACAGTTTGGTCACGGCGACGACGTGCTGCGACGGCGACAGTGTAATCCATCATGAGCTGCGTGGTCGTACTCCGATGTGATGGGCGGGAGGTGCGCGGCGGTTTGGATGAAAATCCTGCATAGCTAAGGCTGATGCCTGCGACGACGGAGCCTGTGGGTGTCGTTCCCCTCGGAGGCGTCGCGATGGTGTGTCGGCATCTTCCCCCTCGCTAGGATTGTCTTCAGGTGAAAGCCTTGGTTTGTTGCTGAACTAGTGGTGCCGGCGTCTCGGCGGCGTTACTCTGTTAAGAGCATTGTGTATGGAGACATGGTTTCAAGGCTCGGTGTGTGGTTCTCGGGTGCTTGTTGCTGGTCGAAGCTGATCTTCTTAGGCGCATGTTCGCAGCAGCCAGAGTATCAAAGACGATGGCTTTCTCGGGTCTGTCCAAGTCTCGCTCCCCATTCACCATCTCTTTTTAGGCAATCATGGATGGTTAGTGCGTCGACAAGGCATGCTTGTTTGTAGTCTTTGTTCTTTGTGGTGTTCGGTGTTGGTCGAGACGCGGCTAGATGATCTGTTTAGGGCAGGCTTCTTTGTGTTGTGTCTGTAATTGTTGTAGTTACTAATCTTGTGATTAGCGTGGAGTTTCAACTGCATTTGTTGTTTGCAGCAAGTTGTAGTCTCTTATACTTGATCTTCTGCCTTCTATAAAAATATGGTACACCTAGACGTACTCCCGAGAAAAAAAACCCGAGAAACTACGATGTGGACGCGGCCGTCGCTCGCGTTGAAGAGCTAGGCATGGAGCTAGTGTTTGCTAACGGATATTGTGAGAGGACATTTGAACACATTTGAGAAGCTTAGGCACCAAACTACACTAGCCCGACAACTCTCTTATCATTTGCCAGAGTTGACTCTGTTCCACTATTGTCCCAGCGAGCATCCCTGTAAAATAAATTTCTCAAGAAGCATCGGCATGTATCCTTGAGAGAGATATGTTTGGGGTGTCACCGCATCACGCTGATCAACTCTTGGTATGGCAAATATGAGCATCACCACGCTGGTTTTCACGCGGGGTGTTTTTCAAGATGCCTCCCACTCCCATTGTACTATACACGTATGTTTAACGCCTCCTAAGTGTTATATTTCTCTTTCTTCTGACTCCCAATTGCAATAGTTTTAGTTTGGAGCTATTGGTTTGGTAATAAAAGGTAAGGAGGCCATGGAATAATGACAGCAAGCGACAATCGGACACATATAATTGGCAAGTAGAGAGCAGTGCGTCCTTTGTATAAAGTCATGTGTTAAATCGATTTTTAGCACCCAACAACCCATGTTGAATTGAATACTCGTGATATCGCATCTAATAAAGCACATGAGATACCTTTTGACAAATACAAGTGAAACATAAGAAGTGAGTGAATTAATTACTTAATAATTGACTGATATGGTATGTTGGATAACCTTCACCCATGTTGTTTAGGCTTGTCAAAATCACTTCTTGATACTCATGATCGAAAGAAAAGTGTATTAGTTCTCTTGTAGAGTAAATGACTGACAGTATGATAGCAGAGGATCATAGAAGTAACTCAAAGGATGGTGTGATCATATTCAACTAGGTAGGACGTGCGGGGCGGCAGCGGTGCTGCCGGGTACAGTCATATCCAATCCGGTAATACAGCCATTCACTAGTAGAAAACGGACCTTCTGTCCCGGTTCGGGAGGGCCTTTAGTCCCGGTTGCCCAACCGGGACTGCGCAATCGGGACTAAAGCCCCCCCCCCCCCCCCCCTTTAGTCCCGGTTGCATTACGAACCGGGACTAAAGGCCATCCACGTGGCCGCTGTCTGGGGTGGGGGATGGAGGACCTTTAGTCCCGGTTGGTGTTACCAACCGGGACTAAAGGAATTTTTTTGAAAAAAAAAATTGAATTTTTATTTTAATTTTTTTAAATTTTTTTTTTGATTTGTTTTTAAGTTTTATTCCGATTTTCAAATCTTTGAATTATTTGACAATTTAATCTCTAATCACCCCTCCTCACTGCTCCAGCGTGGAGCACTCATTCTAAATCGTCTAACTTCCCGGCCGGTCACCCATCCTCTCACTGCTCCAGCCCCAGCACGCTTAACTTCCTGGTTCTATCGCCCCTAGTTTCCAAGTCTGCACTTGTTATTTTCCTGACAATAGTAAGCTATCAATCCTATTAACCCTTAGGTCTTGATGTCACATGATTTAATTTTTCGAATTCCAAACAATTATTAAAATAAAAAAAATAAGTAATAATAATATTGAATTTCAATGAAAATAAAATAAGTAATAATATTGTTTTATTCATTTTTTGCCATTTATTCATTTAATATGGCATAATTAATATCTTTAAATCTGTAAATCGAAATTCGACAAATAATATATCCATTATTATCAGAAAAATTTGAGGAATCCAAATATGACAATCTTATTATTATCAGAAGTTATACCTTATTGTTATATGTATCATATCAATCCTATTAAGCCCTTGAGCATGATGTCACACGTTTCACCGTTTGAGTTTGAAACTATTATTCTAAAAAACAATAATTATTTAGTAACATTAATATTTATTGAATAAGTAGTTTGACCACTGTTTGACCACAGTTTGACCACAGTTTGACCAGAGTTTGACCATCTCCTTCGAAGTATCAAGGTTTCGAACGAAAACTCATCTGTTACAAAGGCATTTCATTTTTTTAAACTTATTTCAACTCCAGACTTTTTGTGCATTCAATATGCACCATACTACAACATGTTAAAATCTACAGAAAGAACTAACTAAAAATAATAAAAAACGACAATTAAATGACTAAAACAACTATATAAGCAAAACAGTACTGTTTTAATTAAAATCCCAATTTAAATTATTCTAAAAATAACCAAATAAATCTTACTGTGACAACAATCTAACATGTGACTAGGAGCAAAAAGAATTAAATTAAAAACTATTTTTAAACTCAAGTTATTCACAATCTAGGGTTTGAAGCAAATTTGAACAAATTCAAATTTAAACCATTCAAATTTGAAAACTAATGGCACAAACAGAAACTAGACAAAATTTTGAATCTAATGCAAAAAGAATCACTCAAAAACATCAAATATCCTAAAAGATATAAGCAATTTAAAACAGAAACTAAAAACAAAAAACAAATGGAAAAACAGAAAAGAAACTTTCAGAACCCCTTTAGTCCCGGTTGGTGTCTCCAACCGGGACTAAAGGTCCCATTTGAACCGGGACTGATGCCTGCCGAGCCCCGACCGGCGCCCTAGCCGCTCGAACCGGGACTAATGCTCACATTAGTCCCGGTTCGTAATGCAACCGGGACTAATGTGTAGATCGAGCTTGGACCAAAGCCCTGTTTTCTACTAGTGATTGAAGCATTGCAAATATAAAGAATAGCATGATATTGATTCAGTACAGTGTCATACACCAAATCATTATCTATGAACTGACCCAAGAAATATTTAGACAACTAAGATGCCTCCATTCCGATGGAGCCTCAAGATAGAAAGTGTAAACAACTACGATGCCTCTATTCTGATAGAGCCTCAAGATAGAAAATGCGGCTTGCAACAGCTCTAAAGGAAGTAAGCGCGTATAATAGTAATGGTTTGGTTCATTACATCACTTTGAGCATGTCATAGGAAATGCAACATGGCATAACAAAAGCAAGTCCTAACGGTGATCCAAGTGAACCAATATATTCTATATGGTGATAGTAGTGTATTGGATAGCTCTATCTGAACGATGGAAATTCTAAAGAGATGGAACTGAACCTTGAGTGGGAATATATAAAATTTTGCAAGCCAAAAGAGCAAATCCGCAAGCATGGCCCAAAAAACACCACATTACTGAAACGTCTTCCTAGAAGTAGGGTAACAAATCTCAACTTAGAACTTGAATTAAAAAATTTATACTGGAACAGAAATAACATAAAGCAAGCCTAATAAATAAACCATTGTAAGGGTAAAAAAAATAAGGGGAAAAATATGCAACAAAACATACTCAATAACAATCTCACTAATTTTAGTCATGACATTTTGCAGATAGTACCATAGACAGGAGCACTGCATGTATTTCTTATATACTGCATGAAAAAAGAAAGACCATATAACAGTCCATGTTCAGCGCTTAGCCCAGTGCGCAACAAATCAAGAGCAAGATCGCTAATTTGCATCACCCAAACAATTAGTAATAGAAAATTTTACCATAAGAACATATCCTTACATTATCAACCAAAAGCACTTGAAACTAAAATGACAGAAGAACATTTATCTCCTAAAGGCATAACCTAGCCACATGCTGAAGCAAACATCGATTTCTTGAACCAGCATATCACTAAGTATTTATATCTGCTAGCACATAGCATAACCACATCATAAGAAAATTTCACTTGCTAAACTGCCAAACCATTGGTCTATGTCATGGTAATCCCATCGGCGCGTACAGAGCCAACGTGGGGATGACGTATTCTCGATGCAGAGGACGAAAGCGGCATGAACGTCGATGGTGCTGCTTCCACCTGGCGGAGGAAGTGGAGGACACGGACCTTGATACAACTTGTGGACGGCGTACGTCGACGGCGGCTACGCGAGGAGAGGGCAACACTACGGGTGGCTCGCCTCCTCTTCCGTCTCTTATGGTCGGTGCTCCACCTGTCGGTTGTTGACTGTCGAGAAGAAGTCGAGCGTCGCAGCCAAGAATGGTGGTACAGCAACTGTGACATTAAAATAGTACCAGATGAAAGGCCAGCTTAATTTAAAATATCTAAACGGGTAAAAAAAGGCATTGCACAACAATGAAATTTAGTTCTCTTTTGCATGATAGATGATGACAATCCAAAAGTAGTGTTGAGATTCAGGAACTACACTCATGAACATGAAACCAACCAAATAACAAACTACTATTGTCTTAAAAGCATAGTCTAATAACTTGAGGAAGCAAGCATTATTAATTCAAGCAAATGAAGATCTCAGTAAGTTATTTTACCTAATAAAGCATAGAATAACCAATGAACTCTCAATAGCACGCAATACTGTATCATGTGAACATAGGATATCTATCCACAAAATCTACGCCCAGTCATATTAGGATACCCTTACCATATGAGAATATAATTTATGCAATGATGTAGCCTATGGACAGTGAATGATGGTAGGTCCCTCCAAGTCTTAAAGACATACACATATATGACCTTGCCTAATTTCGATGCTTGCACAAACTATGTCCAATTAGTTGTTATAGTGGCTCTGTTATCCTTGCCTCTTATTAGACAGACTCAACCTTTAGCACACCCGCATGCAAGTTTGATTCGCATACGCTCGACTGATGGATTCAGGAATTCAATAAGGTATTTCTTTGTGAATTAGAGGTAAGACACTATAATTAATATTAAGATTAGCGAATGGAACATCAAGAAAAAACGATGTATATTCTCAATCTACATTATGCCCAGTAACAATTCTATAATCCAATTAGGTATGATCAAATCAGTGTTTCTTGCATAATTATATAGAAATAAATAGATAGTTCTCATGGATGCTGATGGTACAACCATTTTTTCATATGAACAGAAATAGACAAATTCATGTTAAGGAAGCAGTGCCTTTCTTAGTATATATAGAAAACCTATCATAGCAAACAAACTGAATAATCAAGAAAAAGGAGTATCTCAGAGTCACAGACTAATCCAGATTAAATCACCACATGTTATCATTTGAAGCAAACACGATGACATTATTATTAATAATAAAAAATTACAGTAGCAGGGAAAGCAAAACTGGAGTGGCCTGAAATTATATACAAGCTGCTGAGAAAAGAAATAATTATAACTTTGTTAAAGAATTATCATAACAGAGGCAGTCTACGACATGGATGATTACCTGGTAAGGTTCAACTTGATATTCAGTTGTCCAAAACATCGCCATGACAACACAATAGACAAAGTTGAAAGACAGTAACAAAAAACAATTTTGTTAATGATGGCTCAACTGCACATTCATACCTAAAATCAGGCTGCTTAGTCATGGACGGAAGCATCACATTTATATACACGGCAGGGGCAACCTAATTTGAGAAAACATGGGCATCAGGACTAAATATCAAGGCACAATATCTGAACCCCAAGCATAGTGCAAGCAACATTTAGGCAACTTTAATAAATACAATTGATCAAATCTACAAATATATGGAATATCATGTCCATGATAGAAAACCCTAGAGAGCAAAGTTAAGTTCCTGTTATGCCTAAGTGACCATTCTAGTTCTAGTAGTCTATGCATCTTTGAATTAAGGAAGAAAACAGAGCCAGTGTCATCACCTTCCCTTGTTTCTCCATATCTCTGCAAGCGGATCGACCCAGCACTACCTCCCGTAATTGGTGACCAGAATGATCTGCCTCAAATAAAGATCCTGCCCACATGGTGGAGGTGTAAATTTTACCGGTGCCACTGACAACCTCTAGCAATAAGACTGAATTAATCCCTCAGAGTATCATGAGACTGATCTTGTCAGATGCAATATAATTCAAAGTGTACAAATCGAAAAGAAAATATGGAGAATCACGAAGGGGGAAGCTCGACCTGGGCATGTCACAGAGGTGGAGGCAGAAACATCAGCGGTTGTTCCTCACAGCAACGCTCACTTGAGGATGCATGGAACATACATAGGAATTTGCACAACTGAATGAAAGCAATCCTCTATTTAGTGTTACGTTAATCACACCAACTGATCAAAGCCACTTTCTTCCTGGAACAAATGATGCAACTGTCTATATCCAGGGAAGAGAAAGAAAAGGTAAACAAAATATTAGGTCCTACTATGGAAATGGTGTATCCATTTCCTATATTCAGGGAACAGATGAAGTAATTGTCTATATTTAAGTTATCATATCAGCTCAGCTCAGTTTTAGGGGAAGAATCATTAACATATTACCGCTGTTAGTTACCTCTCCTCGTTCACACTATCTTGAAATGATGGTAATCTTGCTCTACACACTTTATCTTATTGTCACCGCGGCTGAGAAAGCAAGCAAAGACTAGTCTATCCAGGTAAAACATACTCCCTCCGTCCTAAAATAAGTGTCTCAACTCTAGTACAACTTTGTACTAAAGTTAGTATAAAGTTGAGACACTTATTTTGGGACGGAGGGAGTAGAATAAATCAACACGATGACACACATGGTGTTAATAAAGCAGTGAAATGCATGCATATATGTTTTCTGTCTTCCAGTGTATTATTTGGTTGTACAAGAATTAACACCATGTGGGGAAAACAGCCAACACAAAACAATGGAAAAGCGTGTGAAGAAATCTCATTAGACACAAAATATTAGGACATTTGCACAACAAAACAAAACTATCTATCAGGAACATACATGCATATAGATGGTATGGCAGAACAACGACCAAAAAACTGAAGGAGTGTGCCATGTTGTGTGTAAGGCAGAAGAACAACTGAAAATCCTGATGACATGGTATAAAATCGTGACAAAACAAATCTTAATTTGGTAAATACTCCTATGTCGGTAAGAAAAATTGACCTGTATAAAGCAAATCACCACCACATCAATGTCAAACAGAAAGAAAATTGTTTCTTAAAAGAATATGATACTATTTACAATATCTATGCTCAGATATAGTAAAAGAAAGCTGAATAATTTCAGTCCTTTCAGCCCTAGTTGATGCAGTAACAGATTCACTATTTTTTATGCATAGGAAGCCTCAAGGTGGAAACTATGAATTCCATTCTCATTATGTACCATCTAAAACGATTTTGGATCTCCCAAAGCTCAGTTTCTCATTTACATAAGCCTGACAGATACTATTACTTGTGCTTAAACTGAACTTCTATCAGAAACATATATAGCCTTGTAGCCGAGGGTAGACTTCATAGGTTGCTTGGAATTTATTTACCTGTCAACCATTATGTTTCCTTCTGGGTGAACCATAAGATAAGATGATGCTCCATGCAAGGCCTCGCATGATAACTGCAAAGGTAAACACCCTGAAACACACATATACAGCGGTAGAAAATGATTATCCAACACCATAACAAACAAGCATACAACTTTTTGGTGCCGAAATGAAGGAAAGAAAGGTAGCTACTTTGCTAATTGGATAGCACTGCCACAAACAAAGATAGTGAGCAATAGATTCAACCTGAAGGAAATATATTACAGTCCTTTCCAAGTCCGTTTAGAAATCAAATTCGTCAGAAAGCGGAACACTTGATTATTTATATACTGAAAATAGACATGCAGGGATTCAACACTGCAGCAAGATCAAGCAATAAACAATCAGTATTTAAGACTCATTTGGTTTCTTACACTCTAGGTGTGCATAGACTTTAACTACAGCTTCTTGCGACCGGAAAATTAGGAATGCAAAGCATAAAAATATGGTGGATAAAATAATAAATTGAATGACTGGAGCTAGCAAGAATGGTTGTGGAAAATCTGATATATGTTACCTCTTTGGCCCCATCTTGTTCTCACTCTATTGGTAGTTTTTACAATGGTGCAAGAACTGCCATCTCTGCATATCAACAATCAAGTCAGAGTCATTGCAGCTCAGGTCCAAGAAATGGATAGCGAAAGTGAAGATTTTACTATCTTGTAAGAGTAGCTTCAGTTTCTGATTGCTGGGTACATATGCCTTCGTTATTGTACTAAATTTAATACAAATATGCATATATTGTGCTCCAAATTCATGGCACCGCACTATAAGAAAAACACGGGACCAGAAAAGGGCTAGCTTACATGGAATGAAGAAAAAATAATTACATCTGTAGCATGAACTTGACACCTACAGGGTATGTTCGGCTACTACCTTTCTTTGAAAGAATATGCATGACCCTGTGACTGTGTAACCTTGCATTATGCATCAGTTCTTCAGTTTGATACTCAGTTCGTACATACAGCTCAAGAAAAACTTTGCATAAAGTTAATTATCATGCTCAACATAACCTTCTTAAGCTTCCGCTGCCACACACTTATCAGAGCCAGCAGCCAATTTATTTGTAAGACACTTATCAGAGCCAGCAGACAATTTATTATGAGCGTGAGAATCTATTCATCTTATACTTTGGAACTAAAAGTAAGAATATTTGTAAGAACACCGTGTGTACTGCTTATATGGCTAAATCATGGTATGTACCATGATTAATCCTACCATTTAGACCAAGCCATAAGTTCGGCTAGAAGTAATTGAACTATGAGTCACGTATGTGTTTAGAATTGTAATTGAACAGGTTTATACATACTGAAGTGTAGTCGCCAATGTTTTTACTCTTTTTTCTAGGGAACACGAGATGAAGAGGGAAGGAGACGGTAAGTAGAGGTCATAAAAATCAGAATTCGTATTCTATTTGAAAGAATTGCAGCTGCACCTGAGGGCAACCGCACAACACTATTTCTCTCTGCCATCACCTTTACTACATTCATGAACAACAAAGTATCATTCTATCCAAATGTTGTAATGTTTTTCCTTGAATGTTTAGGATTCAATTTCTTGAGCTATTGCATCCATACAAAGTGCATGTGCATTAACAATTCTTAGACAACAGACACATGGAAAAAGCAAGACGACAAAATATACATGAGATTCATATTTTTTCTGAAAACAGGAACATGCCTTATCAGCCTATAGAAGTGCAGTGAGTGTTCTTCGGCAGATGGGAGACATCTGCCTTTTTTTACGGACCTCGTCAGAGGGCAAGGGGTTCCCGCAATGCATATAGAAGATAGACAACTACCTTCTGAATATGCAGTATGATAGTTGACTGGAATTTGAAATACTATATAGGCAATTTGCAGAGAGAACCGCATATATAATCGGTACATACCATCTGGCACAAACATGCATGAACTAAAATATGTATGTTCGTTGAAACTAAATCTCTGTAAGCATTTTCGTAACAAAGGCTTCATCGTTGACCAAAGCAAAACTGGCGAGAGGAGGGGAGAAAGGTCTCAACCTGCAAGCTGAAGCAGAGCATGTCACTAAGGCAATGAAGGAGGCAAATCGAATGGCCCGGTCGCATCATCTTGTAAAGCGATTACCACTTGTGTTCCCACACCGTCACCCTTTTCCTCGGCTACCTCCTGGCGTCCAGCCGCCACCGTCGCTCATTATCTTTGCTGCTTCATGTTCCTCTAATTTTTGAAATATAAAAGCATGAAGTTAAGTGGAAAGCAGCAAGGTAAACTGCTACATTAGTATATGTGCACACGACTACTTCCTTATCATAGCAAACAATCTAAGAATTTCAAATCCAAATGTTGTGAGGCACCATTATTTACACAAACCAATATTTTCAGCATCCAAACCAATAAGACTGAAATAATCTAAGAGTACTATCACTACAGAGCAACAATTTCTGAACTTCAGTCAAAAGTAATAATGGATAGAAACCTTATCTTGCAGTGCAAGAGTTAAACTTAGCAGACCTCACAAACCAGACATGAATGCCCTGAGAATGAATTGAGACATACCAGAACCTTTTATGGAGCAGAAAGTTAGATATTCGAGTGACATATGGGTTTGAGCTAGCCACAGGCAACCTTATGTAGTTAAGCCAAAAAACTACCAAAGTTGTTCGCCATTTATCATCAATGGGAAGCAACCTTATGCAATGCAGCAATCATAATCATAGTTGTTCACTTGTTCGTATGCATAAACAAATACCAAGCAAGCAGTAAAATGAAACGACTATCATCATTGTCCAAACACGTCATGTGATTACCTGCCTTGCCAGGCGGACCTAGTCAGCTTTCTTTTAGCTGCAATCAAAGATAAGATTTGTTAAAACATTCGTTGGCTACATACAAAAAAACAACAAAAGAGGTAGATGAAAATCGCTCACCAAAGGAAGATCTTTGGCCGCTTCAAGAAAACCTTCTCAGTCTGAACAAAACAGAGATTGCCGTACATCAAAACGGTTGCATTCTGCAATGCTGATCCATGAACTAACGCACTATGCTCAATATCAGAGGTAAACATTTCAATGAAAAAAAAGATCTGCTACAGGCATCTAAATATTGTGGCATTGGCATGTTGCAAGACACTGGATTTCAGTCAAGTAGCTTTCAGGCCATTTCCATTCTGCAAAATAAGAGAGAAGGAGAGATGGACCTGTAAGTCATCCACAATCAGTCCAACGACATCCCTCTTCCCCCACCGTATCTTCTTCTCACTCCATCTCTCTCTTTCTGTCTCCTCTTTCTTCCAGATCACGCTGGTCGTGGCAGGCGGCACACGCGGTCGGCTGGCAGCTGCAAGAGAGATGTGCCGCAGCGCTCAGCGAGGGAAATATATGGGGAGTGGAGGAGCAAGCATGGGAGCGTGGAGGAGCACTCCTGACGGCGGCTATAACCAGCACCAAAGCCAAAGGTAAAGGTGTAAAGTGGAGAGGGTGCTTACTGCGGCCTTGTCAGCGTCGTCGCCGATGACTTCCCTGCTCCCGGAGGCGTCAGCGGTGGCGTCGAGGCTGAGGGCGAGGGAGAAGGGTTGGTAGCCAGAGGGGTGGCCGACGATTCCTGCGCTCCTCTCGTCAATGGCGATGCGGGTGCACGCGAGGACGACGACACCGACGCCGGGGATGCCCCTTGAACGGCAGCGCCCAGTCACCAGCCTTGCTCCTCGCGCTGCCGCTCACGCTCGCCGTGTCCAGGGGAAGAGGCCGGGGACGGCGCTAGGGGAAGCAGCGGCGGCAGCGAGCTCGGTGATGGGAGAGGATGGGGGGGGCGGCGGCTGCAAGAGCAAAGGGAGAGGATGGAGGCTAGGGTTCTCACCCAATCAGGGGCCCTCCTCACCCTTAGCCAGAATCCATCCACCCACGGCACGTCATGCAAGGGTCAGCATGTGAATTCCCGAAAATGCTCGCGGCGGGTTGACGAAATTTCAGGCGGTGGCACGACCGCTGCGCCCATAACAACCAGCACCGGTCGCGCCATACCTTCGGAGTCGCTGACGGCTGCGGCCCACGCCGCCTGGGTCCCGCGTGTCATGGGCAGGTTGGAATGTAAAACGCGTGAAAAACGACGGGCGAAACAGAGGCACTATTCATTGCTAGTCACATCAGACCAGATCCAACGGCCAGGATCATATCATCTCAAGATCGGACGGCCCGGATTCGTTTGGAAGCTCAATCCGACGGCCCAGAGATCACATGTCATGAGAAGCCTTCATTTTGCTCCACAATCTAACAATGGGATACCCACCGGCCAATGCTGGTCTGAATGCATCGTGATTTTAAATACATCTCATCCCTTGTTTGAAACCACATTGTTACATGTACTAGGGGATATGTTCCGAGAAACCAAGAAGGAACTACAAGAAATACAGCCAACCATGAACACGAATGCATGGAAAAGGTTTCACCATGAAGCTCTT